>CM051243.1:157103219-158303219 GCA_027917425.1 Gastrophryne carolinensis
GCTGCTGCTGCTGCTGTCAACTTCTGCCAACTCCAGTGTGTGATTCATCCAATTTTTGGGCTCCTGAAGCCAACCCCAGGGTCTGTTTAAAGTAATGTTTGGGCTCCTGCTGCTGCTTGCCACTCCAGGGTGTGATTCATCCAATTTTTGGGCTCCTGAGGCCAACCCCAGGGTCTCTTTAAAGTAATATTTGGGCTCCTGCTGCTGCCAACTCCAGGGTGTGATTCATCCAATTTTTGGGCTCCTGAGGCCAACCCCAGGGTCTCTTTAAAGTAATATTTGGGCCCCTGCTGCTGCTGCTGCTGCTGCCAACTTCTGCCAACTCCAGGGTGTGATTCATCCAATTTTTGGGCTCCTGAAGCCAACCCCAGTGTCTCTTTAAAGTAATATTTGGGCTTCTGCTGCTGCTGCTGCTGCTGCTGCTGCCAACTCCAGGGTGTGATTCATCCAATTTTTGGGCTCCTGAGGCCAACCCCAGGGTCTCTTTAAAGTAATATTTGGGCTCCTGCTGCTGCTGCTGCTGCCAACTTCTGCCAACTCCAGGGTGTGATTCATCCAATTTTTGGGCTCCTGAAGCCAACCCCAGTGTCTCTTTAAAGTAATGTTTGGGCTCCTGCTGCTGCTGCTGCTGCCAACTCCAGGGTGTGATTCATCCAATTTTTGGGCTCCTGAGGCCAACCCCAGGGTCTCTTTAAAGTAATGTTTGGGCTCCTGCTGCTGCTACTGCCAACTCCAGGGTGTGATTCATCCAATTTTTGGGCTCCTGAGGCCAACCCCAGGGTCTCTTTAAAGTAATATTTGGGCTCCTGCTGCTGCTGCTGCCAACTTCTGCCAACTCCAGGGTGTGATTCATCCAATTTTTGGGCTCCTGAAGCCAACCCCAGTGTCTCTTTAAAGTAATGTTTGGGCTCCTGCTGCTGCTGCTGCTGCCAACTCCAGGGTGTGATTCATCCAATTATTGGGCTCCTGAGGCCAACCCCAGGGTCTCCTTAAAGTAATATTTGGGCTCCTGCTGCTGCTGCTGCTGCTGCCAACTTCTGCCAACTCCAGGGTGTGATTCATCCAATTTTTGGGCTCCTGAAGCCAACCCCAGGGTCTGTTTAAAGTAATGTTTGGCCTCCTGCTGCTGCTTGCAACTCCAGGGTGTGATTCATCCAATTTTTGGGCTCCTGAGGCCAACCCCAGGGTCTCTTTAAAGTAATATTTGGGCTCCTGCTGCTGCTGCTGCTGCTGCCAACTTCTGCCAACTCCAGGGTGTGATTCATCCAATTTTTGGGCTCCTGAAGCCAACCCCAGTGTCTCTTTAAAGTAATGTTTGGGCTCCTGCTGCTGCTGCTGCTGCCAACTCCAGGGTGTGATTCATCCAATTTTTGGGCTCCTGAGGCCAACCCCAGGGTCTCTTTAAAGTAATATTTGGGCTCCTGCTGCTGCTGCTGCTGCTGCCAACTTCTGCCAACTCCAGGGTGTGATTCATCCAATTTTTGGGCTCCTGAAGCCAACCCCAGGGTCTGTTTAAAGTAATGTTTGGGCTCCTGCTGCTGCTTGCAACTCCAGGGTGTGATTCATCCAATTTTTGGGCTCCTGAGGCCAACCCCAGGGTCTCTTTAAAGTAATATTTGGGCTCCTGCTGCTGCCAACTCCAGGGTGTGATTCATCCAATTTTTGGGCTCCTGAGGCCAACCCCAGGGTCTCTTTAAAGTAATATTTGGGCTCCTGCTGCTGCTGCTGCCAACTTCTGCCAACTCCAGGGTGTGATTCATCCAATTTTTGGGCTCCTGAAGCCAACCCCAGAGTCTCTTTAAAGTAATGTTTGGGCTCCTGCTGCTGCTGCTGCTGCTGCTGCCGCCAACTCCAGGGTGTGATTCATCCAATTTTTGGGCTCCTGAAGCCAACCCCAGGGTCTCTTTAAAGTAATATTTGGGCTCCTGCTGCTGCTGCTGCTGCTGCCAACTTCTGCCAACTCCAGGGTGTGATTCATCCAATTTTTGGGCTCCTGAAGCCAACCCCAGGGTCTCTTTAAAGTAATGTTTGGGCTCCTGCTGCTGCTGCCAACTCCAGGGTGTGATTCATCCAATTTTTGGGCTCCTGCTGCTGCCAACTCCAGTGTCTCTTTAAAGCAATGTTTGGGCTCCTGCCCCTCATAGTGATGCCACTTCAACTCTCTGCAATTGTGCCGCTCTGCGATTCTATTAGCGATGCCTCTGATCTGCATGTGATATTTATTCAAAGTATTATTTAACTAACCCAGCACGCATCCTGTGCGTGTTACAGCAAGGCAGAATGGTTTACAACCCTATTGAGGCTCTAGGAGGCTCAGAAATAGCCGTTTTTAATAGCGATTCGTCGCGAATTTATTCGGGTCGAAACGATTTTTGTCGGAAAATTCGACGAATCAGTCGAATCGAATTTTTCAAAAGTTCGCTCATCTCTAGGGGGTAACACCTGAAAGTGCTCCAAATAATCATAACACAAAATATGCAAATAAATAAATTAATCAATATATACATAAATGAATAAATAAATAATCAATAAAAAAATATTAACACACATATATACGGACATAAATATTAACATCAATAAATAAATATATAGATGAATATATATAATTTATTTATACATAAATAAATATTAACATCAACAAATAAATAAATACATTAAAAAATGCAATTTTTATACAGGTGTCGGAGGGCCGGGGGGGGGGGGGGATAGTGGTGGATGTGGTGGTGTAAGTGGAAGAGACGGAGAGGGTGATGTGGAAGTGTAGGGGGAGGAGGCAGTTGGCTGTGGATAGGCGGATCCTCCTTTCGATGATGACGCCCCCTGTGATGCTGAACATGTGGCCAGAACCTCCAGTGCATAGAAGTCAAACTCTGGCCACTTGGTACTATGGACCATATCTGATGGTGGTGAATGTGGCGGGCAATTAAATAAGGTGTTCCACATTGTGGCTATGAGTCAAAGAGAAGCTGTCCTCAGTGTCAGGTGAGTCCTCCTCCTCCAGCCATGCTCCAGTGATGCACGTGAGATGCGCTGGGTGCTACCCTGCTGTGAGAGAAAGTTCGTTGTGGCCTGAAGGGTTTTTTTGAGCAGGCAAAGGATGGGGATGGTAGCAATTTTGCCTGCCACATACCCTTCTAGCATATACAACATGGAATTCCACCTGGTGGGCAAGTCACATATAGGTGGTGGGTGGGAAGTCTGAAATTCCTCTGCAGTGCAGTCAGGCGAGCAGCAGCAGGGTGTGAATGCTGAAAGTGCGTGCACACGCTACGCACTTTATGCAGCAGCTCCGTTATGGGCCAGGAAGCTCTGCACCACCAAGTTGAGCATGTGCACTAGGCAAGAGATGTGCGTCAACCTGGCTTGGCCCAAGGCTGCTACAAGGTTAAGCTCTTTGTTGCACACCACCTTGCCAGGCTTCAGGCGAAACGGCAGCAGTCACTCATCTGTCTGCCACTGGATGACGGTTCACAGCTTCTGGGCAGTGTGGGGTCATTTGCCCAGACAGATGAGTTTTAGCACCACATGCTGCAGGGGCTGCGTTGACTGCATGAGAAGGAAGCTGAGGAGGAGGAGGAGGAGGCAACAGGAGGCACCGACTGATTTCCAGCAATCCTGGGTGGTGGAAGGATATGTGCCACTGTGCTTCCCGCCTCATTGCATTATAAATCCCAAATGGGGCTCTCAGAGATTAGAGTTAGGACTGCACCCTACAGAGGCACCTTGGTGCTTGGTGGTGCAGCTTAAGCATACTTCTGCAGATGTGTGTGACCAAGCCTCTGTTTTTAACCAGATTTAGAGACAGATTTAAGGTTGGTCTGCAAGCTAACCGGGTTGAGTGCTGTGGCTCCTTTAAGACTTTTGTATCCTAATTGCCCTGCTAACGTGCACCTCCCGGGTTAGTTATAAAATGTTCTGAGTGGCTGCCACCCCTCCTTTGTTTCTTCCCACCTCAGTCCCAGATGCCACTACATTGACCCAGTGGGCGGTTAGAGAGATGAACCCTCCCTGCCCATGCATGTCAGTGGTGATGTTGACACTGGAACTAATGGCATTACCCAGTCCACATCTTATTTTCTTCACAACCTGTTGGTGTTGGGATGGCAAGAAAAGTAATGGAAGCTGGGAAGCATGGGAGCATTTCAAAAGCCAGCAAATTGGAAATGCTCGCATTCAGGGCCAGGGCTAGTAGATAAGATGGGTCAAACTTCCGCTTTCCCTCCAAAGTTTGCAGGATGGAAAGCTGAACGCTTCCCTGGGATGGTGTGGATAAGTGTGGTGATAATGGTGGTGGTCTCACATGCTCCCTTTGGGCAGAAACAGGTGGCCTTGTTTTTGGAGAGTTGCTAGAGACAATTGAAGCATGCACATGGCCCATGTCTTGTCATCTGTGCACTGCTCGATAAAATGCACGCTTGGTGGGCAGTAGTAGCAATGGGCAGATTGCTGATGGTTTGCATTCTTCTCATTCATCTGCTGGCTGCAGATTCGAGCAAGTGGATACTCCACTAACTCCTGTTAATAAATAGTAGTGACACCCAAGTGGTTTGAGCAAGTGGATACTCCACTAACACTAGTAATTAAACATCAGTGACAACCAATTGGTTTGAGCAAGTGGATACTCCACTAACATGTGTTATTGAACAGCAGTGAAACCCAAGTGGTTTGAGCAAGTGGATACTCCACTAACACATGTTATTAAACAGTAGTGCCACCCAGGTGGTTTGAGCAAGTGGATACTCCACTACCAATTGTTATTAAACATTAGTGACACCCCAGTGGTTTGAGCAAGTGGATATTCCACTAACACTTGTTATTAAACAGCAGGGAAAACCCAAGTGGTTTGAGCAAGTGGGTACTCAAGTAACAATTGTTATTAATTAGTAGTGACACCCAAGTGGTTTGAACAATGGGATACTCCCCTAACAATTGCTGTCAAACAGTAGTGACACCCAAGTGGCCTGAGTAACAGTATACTCCACTATTACTTGATATTAAACTGCAGTGAAACCCAAGTGGTTTGAGCAAGTGGATACTCCACTAACGTGTTATTAAACAGTAGTGACACCCAAGTGGTTTGAGCAAGTGGATACTCCACTAACAATTGTTATTAAAGAATAGTGACACCCAAGTGGGTTGAAAAAGTGGATACTCTACTAACACATTTTATTAAACAGTAGTGACACCCAAGTGGTTTGAAAAAGTGGATATTCTACTAACACATGTTATTAAACATTAGTGACACCCCAGTGGTTTGAGCAAGTGGATACTCCCCTAACACTTGTTATTAAACAGCAGTGAAAACCCAGGTGGTTTGAGCAAGTGGATACTCCACTAACAATTGTTATTAAATAGTAGTGACACCCAAGTGGCCTGAGCAACAGTATACTCCACTATTACTTGATATTAAACTGCAGTGAAACCCAAGTGGTTTGAGCATGTGGATACTCCACTAACAATTGTTTTTAAACAGTAGTGACACCCAAGTGGTTTGAAAAAGTGGATACTCAAGGGCGCATGATTGAGGAGCCGGCTGATGGACGTGCTTAGCTAGAGCTCCATCATCCCGGGCACTAACAGACCACCCAGCAGCAGCCTGAAAGCTCAGACTCGCCGCCAGATCAAAAGAGACGAAGGGGGAAGGGGTCGCCCAACCAGTGGAGCATGCGACAGGGTCGCAGATCAAAGCAGAGCAGCCAGACCCCAGCAGCAGCCAGAATCTAAAATGGCGACCGTAACTCCAGCAGCAGCGTGCAGTGAGAGGTGAGCAAGGGGAGACAGCTCTGACACTGACCATGCTGCACGCAGAGGATTCACTGGACTCTGTAGACAGCCAAGCCCAGTTCCCCACTGAGTTCCAGAACCAATGCGCCCAGATTGCCCTGGATCAGGGATCACTGCAGCACATTAGAGCAGTGATTAGGGAGGAGATCTCTGTGGTCACTAGAAGCACAACCCAGCTCCTTAGGGAGTTAAAGGAGCAGGGGCATAGAATCCAGACCCTGGAGGGGCAAATTAATGATGTCACAACAGTCCTGGAGGGGCATGAGGATGAAGCGCAGGCATTACATGAGGAGATTGCTGTGCTGAAAGATATGCATGAGGACTTGGAAAATAGGAATCGCCGCTCCAACCTCAGATTCAGAGGCCATGGAGGATGCCCAGGGCACGATTATGGCCCAATATACCGGTCCAGCGGTTAGAGCTGGAGCGGGCGCACTGCGCACTCACCAAACGCTCCCCTGACTCCCCCCCAAGGGACATCATTGTTAAGTTTGTTTATTTTAAAACCAAGGAAGCAGTGATGCAGGCGGCGAGGGATAAAGAGCCCCTACAGTTTCAGGGGCATCCCTATCAGGTCTTCACGGACTTGGCCCAGACCACCATTGCCAAAAGGCGGGCTCTTAAACCATATTTGCATATCCTACGCTCACAAAACCTACGCTATAGGTAGGGCTTTCCATTTAAAGTGACATTCACATACAACGGAAAGACAGTGCAAGCCTCCACAGCCTTGGAGTTAAAAGCTACCTTCCAGCAACTCGGGCTCCAGCAGCCAGAGGAGCCCCAAGCACTAGCCTCAACACCATCCCTGAGAGAGGCCCCGCAGTGAAGGAAAGATGCCCCAATGTCATCTGGGGGCTCCCAGCGAAAGAGGCAGGGGAGAGATAGATCTCAGGCCTTGAAGAATCTGTCATCCCAGGCCACATTAGAGGGGTGACAAAAGGGCGCAAAAAATTAGGTTTCGGTGTCACAACTCTGATCCTGTGGAGAGTTTAGTTTGGTTAACACTGTCTTTGGACGGTAAATGGTTGGTTATGCTAAGTTAAGTTTCTGTTTGATTCCAAGTTTTTTCATGTTAGTAGCTACCTGCTCTAGTGTGGACAGGTGGAGCTGCACTGTTATAAGTCCTACAGCGCTCGCCTAACTTGGGTGCGGTGCCTTGGGGGCCCTCGGTGGGCCCCGGTCTCCCCGCGCCGGAGGGGCGTGGGGGGTACGGGGGGCGCCGGGGGCTGCCCGGGCTGGTGCAATTTTGGATAATAGACGGCAACAGGAGTGATGCCCGGTGGGGCCTGTGGGTGGATAGGTGCAGCTTGGTGATGTGGGGCTGGGGCCGTTATAACAGCGGTTACAGTCACGGTTGTGATCATGGTAATGGCTATAAGATTGTTGTGTTCAGCATTTAGGGTGGGATGGCCCTGGTGCCCAGGGGCCAAACCATGTTTACCCCCTGTCATTCTCCCAGTGGCGAAGGCCCTGGTAAAATGATACTAGTGCTTGAGATCCACGTATTGCTATTTGAATGTCATATGTCTCATGCGACTTGTGTTTTGATTTTTGGGATGTTCTCCATCTTTCTTCTTCTCTTTACTCTAGTTACTTCTATCTACCCTACCTATCCTTTCCCTTCACTTCTCACCCATGGGGCGGCGAAGGTGCTTGGGCTACTTGGTAAGCAAAGCGCTCATCTCACTGAAAGTGCAAGGCCTTAACTCCCCTAATAAGCGATCGAGGGCATTTAAATTATTTAACTCTCTGAGAGCGGGAGTAGTATGCCTGCAAGAAATGCATTTCTCCTCGACCTCCTCACCGCGCTACCTGCACCCAAGGTACCCGCAATTTTTTCAAGCCACAGGGCAAACCAAGCAAAAGGGGGTCCTCATAGCTTTTCACAAAAACTCCCCATTTGTCTGCACTAAGCGACTGCCAGATCCGGCGGGCAGATATTTGCTTCTCCAGGGAGTCCTGCATGATGTGCAGGTCACGCTGTGCAATTATTACGTGCCAAATGTGGGACAGGCTAAGTTCCTGTCCAGGATCTGTGAGCTGGTTAAGGCACATGTACAGGGGACAGTAATCCTATGTGGGGACTCTAAAGTGACCCTACATAACAGGCTAGATAGGTCCTCCCCGCCCTCCCCACAGCTTGAAGGAGAAGCAAAGGCCTTTACTAGTATAATCCAGGGGGCCCAATTGGTTGATACATGGCGGGAATTGAAACCAGGGAAAAGAGATTTTACCCATTTTACCCACCCTCACAAGCTGCATAGTAGAATTGACCATATATTTACCTTAAGGGTTTTTTTGACACAAATCCTGCATGCAGAGATAGTATCAGTACCTTGGTCTGATCATGATATGGTTACAATCACATGCTCCAGCTTGCTAACTAAAACGGGGCCGGTCTCATGGGTGTTAAACGACTCCCTATTATCTACGGAGGAGGCAGTACAGCAGGCGAAAAAGACTGCCACTGAATATTTTGCGCACAATAAGGGCTCAGTGGATTCACCCTCAATGTTGTGGGGAGCTTTTAGGGCTGTAATGAGGGGCCACTTCCTAGGGATGGCTTCGAGGCGGAAAAGGGAAAGGGAGCTGCAGGCTCGGGTACCGGAGAAGGAGTATGCAGAGGCTGTCAAGAAGTTCAAGGACTCAAAGACGGGTAGCGGGGCGGCCAGACTGGAAAAAGCCTGGGTGGCTCTAAACCAGTTCCAAATCAGTCAGGCAGAAACTAGGTATAAATGGTCGAGGCAGAAATACTATGCCTGCAGTAACAAACCCAACACCCTGCTGGCTGCCCAACTCCGGTGTCAGGAAAATCTGGCCCCTCCAATAAGGCTGAAGGTGAAAGGCTGGGCTCTAACCACCACCCCCAAAAAAATTGGAGGAATTTAGGGCAGGCCTGGCAAAGCTTTATAAGGCCCCTCAACCAATGGATGGGAAAGTGGTTTCTGAGTTTTTTGAGGATATCTCGCTCCCTAGGTTAACTGAGCCACAAAAACTAGACATGAGGAAGTGTCACAGGCTATTAAGGAACTTAAGCCAGCTAAAAGACCGGGCCCGGATGGCCTAACCGCAACCTTCTACAAAAAGCTCAGCCAAGAGGTCACCACCCCCACTAGTTAACCTCTTTAACCATATAATGCGGGGTAACTTCTTTGAGGGTGAAATGTTAAAGGTAAACATCGTTATGATCCCAAAGCCAGGGAAGGATCATCAAAAATGGAGCAACTATAGACCCATTTCCCTCTTAAATATTGACCCTAAACTGTTTGCTAAAGTTTTAGCCTCTAGGGTAAATGGCTTTTTGGGTTGCCTAATCCACAAGGACCAGGTGGGGTTTGTCCCATACCGTCAGGCGGGAGATGGAGTCAGGCGTATACTATAACTGATAGATTCAGTTAAGGGTACTGATCAGGAGTCTATGTTGCTGTCTTTGGATGTCGAGAAGGCGTTTGACTGCATCTCCTGGGAATACCTGTGGTGGGTGCTGGGGAGGTGGGGATTTGAGGAGAAAATGCTGGCTGCTGTGGATGCGTTATATAACTTACCAAAGGCCACCTTGAAATACGCGGGTGCAGGATCTCCCCCCTTCTCAATCTATAGAGGAACTAGGCAAGGGTGCCCTCTGTCCCCCATCCTATTCATTTTGGCACTGGAGCCCGTGGCTATTAAGATCCGGAGCAATGGAGGCATCAGGGGGACTTCCGCAGCTTCAGGGGAAAATAAGCTATCGCTCTTCGTGGATGATATGCTCCTGATGGTTACAGGTCCACATATCTCTATTCCCAATATATTCAAAACCCTTTCTGTATTCGGGAGCTTTTCAGGTCCACAGCTCTGGATATTTCCTTGAAGCCTTCCACGAAGCAGGCCCTTTTGGCTAATTTCCCTTGGAACTGGACGCAGCAATTGCCGTATCTGGGGGTCAAAATTACCCCCACATATGAAACGCTGTTTAAGGCTAACTATTCACATATCCCGAAGCTGGTCGACTCAATGTTAAAACCTTGGTATAATCTAAAAATATCGTGGCTAGGTAGGCTAGCCACAGTTAAAATGGCCCTCCTGCCGAAGCTTTTATATTTATTCAAGGTGCTCCCAATTTCGATCCCCTTATCCTTTTTTAAGCCGCCGCAAAATAAGATATTAAAGTATATCTGGGGGCCAATCAAATCAAGGGTGAACAGGAAAACACTATACCACCACACCACCAGGGGAGGCCTGGGGGTGCCTCTGCTTCATAAATACTACCTGGCGGCACAGGTTGCTCCTCTGCCGCTCCTCCATGCTAAACAGGAGGCCCCACTGTGGGTCCTGGAGGAGGCAAGAAGATCCTTGCCAATGGATGTGAAGACCCTACCGTGGGTCCCTAAGCGAGTGCGGCCTAAGACCATCTCCCCAATTCTGCGTTGCCTGTTGGATAAATGGGATCTTTGCAAGACCAGGGCAAAGCTGGAATCTAAACATTCGCCCTGGGTGAGGCTGTTTGATAACCCATTGATTCTCCCAGGGGTCATGCATGCTCACAGCTTCGGATGGTGGAAGGCCAATGGCATTGTGACTATACACAATCTCAGTACCCCAAAGGGAGTGCTATCTTTTGAGGATCTTAAAAGCGCCAAACAGATCCCCTCCTCGGAAATCTTCAGATATTTGCAACTTTCACATTTTGTCGGTAGCATTCTGAAGAGGGTATCTCCACCATACCAGCTTACCCCACTGGAGCAAGCATGTCTTCGCCAGCCGTTTGCAAAGGGGATGATCACATATATCTATGGGGCTTTGGTGCATTGGGCTGACCCCCCGCAACATGGATACATGGAGAGGTGGGAGGCGGAGCTGGGGGCCCCAATTGAAAGGGAGGATTGGAGGAAAATTTGGAATAATGTGCGGAAAACGTCGCTAAATGTGTTAGCGACTGACAACGCTTATAAAATAGTACTCCGTTGGTACTACACCCCGGCGAGATTCCATAAATACTCCGCCTCCCACTCCCCCAGATGCTACAGGGGATGTGGAGCAATTGGAGAGTACCTCCATGTTTGGTGGGGATGCCCAGTGGTACAGGGCTTATGGAATGAGGCGTACAAAGTGTTATCTTACAACTTGGGTAGATATCTTTCCCCGACTCCGCTTGAAGCTTTATTATCATTGAACCAGCAGCCCTATACGAGGGATGAGTGGAGTCTAGTAAAGCATCTATTGGTTGCCGTGCGACTAACAGTGGCAGCGAATTGGAAAGCCCCCAGACTATTATGGCAGGAGGTAGAGGCGAGGATGGCGAACATAATGGTGACTGAGAAAATGACAGCCTCCATTATGTCTAATAAGGAAAAGGCTGACCAGGTGTGGGAACCATGGAGAGAGTTCCAACGGAAAAAAGTGTTAGGGGCTATTAGGTTTGATGGCCCTAGGGAATAGGGTTAATGAGCACTGACCCAGCAGGAGGGGAGATGTTGACGTGCTCCGGGACGCCCCCCTTCCTTCCATCCACCTTTGTGGAGGCCCTAGCGTTGCCACCCTTCCTTTTCCCCCCCTCCCTCCCCTTTTCCTCTCTTCCCTTTTCATTCTTTACCCTTTCTTAACTTCTCTTCCTTCCCTCTTCCCTTCTTTCTGCTTGCTTTATTATGTTCTGTTTAAACAGGTAGTCCATTGAGGATGCCTTAAATTGCTATGTGTGGTTTAATGTATAATGAGTTTATAAGTAAATTTACATAACATCCTCTACCGCAGCTCTTCCCAAGAGGGTCTTCGGTAGAGCAAAAGCACCCCCCCCCCCCCGGGGCGGTATGCCCGGGGGCGGGTTCTGGTCACAGTGGTGCAGCCAGGCTGTTAACAGAGACTCACATAGGATTTATTAGAACTTGCACTTTAATAATGATAAAGACAGCAATTATCTGACATTTATACCGCTTAGATTAAATAACACCAGTATGCTGTATTATTATCTGTTTGACTGGAACATGCTGTGATTATATACCATGTTGTAAACTCTAAATTTGCTCAATAAAAATATTGTAAAAGAAAAAGTGGATGCTGTCAAACAGTAGTGACACCCAAATGGCCTGAGCAATACTATACTCCACTATTACTTGATATTAAACTGCAGTGACACCCAAGTGGCCTGAGCAAGTGTATACTCCACTATTACTTAATATGAAACTGCAGTGACACCCAAGTGGCCTGAACTAGTGGACGGTGAATTACTATTTGTTATTAAAGGAAAGAGCCTGACCCCTGATCCAGCCTCTGTCCCTAAATAAATGTCCTGACAGTTTCATTTTAAACAACAAATAAGTGCAAAACCATCAAAGAATATTTAATAAAGGGTAATGTTAAGATGACCTGTAAGCTAGAGGCAAAAATCTGCAGCCAAAGGTTATGTGAATAACCATGTTGGATGCCCAACAACCGCGGTAGAGGATGCTCATAACACACCACATGGCTACTGTGCCACCAGGCCCGCGTCCTCATTGGCATAAGGGTCACTACTGCACCAGGCCTCTGTACTCCCCTGCCCGGCCTGATAAGTGTCAATGTGAGGAGATTGCGGGAGCTGGTGGCTGGCCACACATGATCACACACATAAACCCCCCCTGAGGTGCCGACTGGCTGCACAGGTGGCATGGGCTGGCATTTCAATTTCACTCTCTTGATAACCCCCTCACCACCGCTTGCTGTGCCAGGGTGGAGTGTTGTGTGTGTCAGCAGCACTGTGTTCCTCCTGGCTCATGCAGCACTTGCAGCACTTGCAGCACAGCGTTCAGCCTGGCTGCTCAATTGCCGAGCAGATCAGCTTCCACGGTCCTGCTGGTGTGCCTGAGCCATGAGGAACACTGTTTGTGTTCCAAATGAGTGCCCCCCCCCCCCCCCCAAGGCATGTGTGGATTTGCATTAAGTTTTTTTTTACTTAATTATTTCTTTAAATAACTAAAAGAGGAACAGCTCTTGGGTGGTAGTCTACCTCTTTATAAGGCATCCCGAATTAGGATGCCCCGTGTGAAATCCTGGGGTGTTGCCCAGTTGACCCACCCCTTTTTTTTCCGAGCCCTCGATGCATCATGGTGCTGTGACCGCATCTCCAGCTTACCTCTAGCTAGGTGCACAATTGCACCAGGGCTGAAAAGCTGGAGTGGGCACAGCTAGAGCTGTGCAGTGTTGGCAGTTCTTGCTCTTTTCAAAATTCAATGCCACTCTAAGTGCCAATGGAAATCTAATGGAAAAATTGACACTGATTGGCAGAGCATGTGCCAGCCCTGGACCTGTTTGTGAGCTTTTTCTTCATTCCCACAGAGCTTTCCAGGCTGCTTTGGCAGCCAGTGAAGTTCACAGATGAGGTCTGCACAGTGCTGTGTGTGCCCACCTGGCAAGCCCATCTGGTTGTCAGCCAGCACACAGGTGAGCATAGAATCAGCCATCATATAGATTCTATTCACTGGGGCCTTGTAAACCATTTACTTTTGAGAAGTGATCCATTCTTCTCTGTATATCGCTTATGTAGTATGACCTCTGAGTCTGATTTAGGGGGGGTAAGCTGCACTATATTGTTATGGTGTATTTTTTAATTAGTGTGTCTATTCTGCTGTTTAGATAAGGGAGCTGTGTCCCCTGTGTAAGACCCCTCTATTGTATATAACCTGAGCTCTGCTGCCTAGATGACGGCTGTCTCCTCTGCATATAATCCCAATACTGCCACTCTATACAATACAGGGTTTATACACAGAGGAGACCGCCCAATATTTTAGACAGAAGAGATAATTAGAGTGGCAGCTCTGTTGTCTAGATGGGGAAGTGCTCCCCACCCAAAATATGCTACAGGGAATCCACACCACTGGCAAACAAATTTACAGATGCCTCCTGGGGAAGAGGGAGCCACATCTGTATAAGGCAATTCCCAGAGTGTAACTAGACAACAGTCCTGCCCATCGGCCACACAGAAAATGATCTATCATACATATCATAAATCTCAGGTTACTCAATATCCATGTATGGATAACAAACCTTAGATGGAAGCAAAAAAATACTAAGCCACTTTGTCATACAGAATCAATGTCAGCTTACTCTACCCACAAATGGGGCCATCTCTCTAGCTGACCAACTTTTAACATGTATTGATACATTGAGGATAAATGTGTAACTGCAGTATCTACCCATCACCACTTACACTGATATTCTGCTTGGATCTTTAAATGATGTGTCAGTGCGTAAAAGATATCTGCTCTAGACCAGGGGTTCCCAACCAGTGGTACGGGAGCTTGAGTATGCTCACCGGTTGCTCGACATTTGCAAATGCAAGTTCCCTACAGGTCATGACGTTTGAACAGGTCAGTTGCACCAGTCTAGCAGCATGGGAGCTAAGCACCGGCCTGTGACACCCAAAGTATTTATACATATTATATCACTCCCCTCCAGGATGTATTTTTCCTAAAACTAATAAACCCTATTTCTTTTCATCAAGCACCAGTTTTTACAGGTATAGATAAAGTATAGATTGCAGCATATCAGGTTGGGAGTCAGTCTGCATCCATGTCAAGTACATTACATTATTACACTCTTTCTGGGTACTCTAGTAGTCCATCCATTCCATTTATTGATTTAATTTCTCCAGCTCCACTGTGTTTCTAAGGCCCTTATTTAACAAGGGATAGCGTCAGGTAGCGACTGGTGAGCGGCCGGTAATGACGGGCCCCGCCACAAGAACGCCTGCTCCCCACCACAATCACACATTTATCAAGCCAATCCTGCTTAGCGACTGAGATAGCGCCATATAGCTACTCATTCATCATTATTCCAGCCTCAGCCCACAGCGCCAGCGTCCGACCTTGAACAGCGACAGGTATGACCTCTCGCTACCTGGCGCTCTCCAATGCATTTCAATGGAACAATCTTTAAATATTCATAATTAATTGTTATTCATTTTTTTTTTTTAAATGTGAAAAATTCTGTGACCACTTCTGCCATTTTAAATAATTTTTTTAAGGTTAAAAAAAATGTACAGAATTGATATTACAGGTCTGATATTAATGTATTCATATTACAAAATTATTTTAAAAACGTGTTTTTTTTTTTGGTTTCCAAAAATATGGTTGTTTGGGGGTTAAAAAACTACTTTTAACCCATCGCCGCCAGCGCTCTGGGGTTTAAACATGCATTTTACAGCGCGAGAATTTTTTGAGCGTGATTTGTTAATGAATATGGTGGGAGCCGGTCACTAGGGCCAGTCGCTATCATGCGCTCCCATACAGCGCGGAACCTGTCAAATAGCGACTCCTCACCCAATATTCAACATTACGGCAAACCGACTGAGTCGCTATCAACTACCGAACAACGGCCAAGCACAGCGACTACTAGCGGGTGCTCTGAAAATGCCGCTACAGTCGCTCAACTGTCGCTACCTGCCGCTGTTAATGAATCGGCCTCCCCGTGAAGTTAGTGTCCAAAACTGTACACTTTATTTCTTATGTAGTTTCAAAGTTTTGGAATTTGAAAGTTCTGTATTCATCAGTACTGGTCTATTTTTGTTCTCATATATTGATTTTTTTAGATTTATTTATCTTTTCATGTAAACCTATAAAATACATATATTTATAAAAATCAATTGCTAAGTTTTTAGCATGGGATTATTTAGCACACAGCTACTTACTCATGGGCTCCACATGGGGGCGCTTGTCAGTCATGCAAAAGTACTCCAACTGCCTGAGCCACTCCTGAAAATAAAGTGTACAGAACCGTATGACTAGCTAACTAACACCTATCAAAACTAAAGTCTCTTGGCTGATTCTCAGCTTTCTTTGCTCCTCTAATGGGTAATTTAAATTCTGACTAGTACTTGAGTCAAGTCAAGGGAACACAGGCTGACAATCACACAGCCACTGATTTATTAGAATTTGTTATATACTAACATAAAAAGCCATCATGGAGCAAAATGTAACATTGGTGGCTACAAGATAATTCACAACTGTTGTACTTCAAATAACCTACAACCTACAGCTTACAGTGTTATCTCTAAAAAAAAATTGTGTGGAACCCTCATAATCTATGTTGTAATGGCTAGGCCTCTTTATTTTCCTCGATATATTTTGAAAGCTGTTCAAAATAGGGGTACAGCCATGATATAGAGGTCACAGGGGGCGTACTCTATAAAGCCTATATTGCGTCTGACCCCTCCCCACTCAAACCTATAACGTGATAGCTGGACTCCTTGAATAAACTTCAGTTTCATATATTCACATTGTCTTTTAGGTGCTGCGACCATATTGACACATTTTTGGCATGCTGAAAAGAGTGGCACTGTATTTAACTGGAGCTGCTCGGCGTTTCATCATTACAGTTACTGGATATCACTGCTGGGGACAAACTTTACAGTGCGTTTAGGCTTCGATTTAGTTTTTGTGCTCCAAATTACAGATCGGTAAGAAAAATAAGCCTAAGAAAAAAATTATTTAAGAAACGCTGGCGACACGTAGCAGCAGGTGTTTTTCGTGAGCGCCCCCGGCAAGTATTTATGATGCCCAAAAATGTTTAGCGCCTCTCTTAGCCCCATGTAGTGTTTCATGTATCAAGAGAACCGGGTGCTTTGTTAGCACCAGCGCTGTGGTCCATACAGCGCCACACCACATCAGGCGCTCAGTGTCATTCTCCCATAGACTTCAATTGGCTATTATAGTACTTATTATTTGGTGACTTATGGTTAGCATATTTTTAATTTTTGGGTGCTCAGTCAAGTGACATGGGATCCCTGGCCTGTTCAGAGTGTTTTTTTCTTTGCATTTTCACAGCCAATCATGTGTGATGTCATTTGTATGTTCCCAATGTCATTTCATGTGTTTTCGCTTGATCTGTGCTGTCATCCCCAGTTAAGGCCATTTTTGTATTGCACATGGCGCTGTAGGCCTGAGTATCGTGTTTTTACAGCGCCCGCGCTGGTGCTGTTCATTTACATGTTACATACAAATGATTTCTGGCCTTTCCCAACTGTGCTACCTGTCTCTATCACCATTGAAAGAAAACAAACAAGACACAGCACCATGGGTAGCCTACAGTACCAAACACTAACAGCGCCGTCTGCCTGCGGCTGGCATTGCTGCTGAGGCACTAATAGCGTTTCTGCACAGATGCTCAAGTGGCGCAACGAGGTGCTAGTGATAAATTGGCCTCTTAAATTTAAATGTAACATTTGGTGACATCTAGGTCCTGCGTTTACAATATTGACAAGTCACAATGAAAGTTCTGTAGTAATAAGTGTGTAATGTAAATTATAAGCATGAAACAGTTCAATAGTTCTGCCCATTGTGGTCTATGGAATCTTAACCAATCTAAAATGGCGCAGCATAAAGAAGAGCACCAGTCACTACAAACTTAAAGCGGACCTTCACTCTGAATAAGAGCCTATCTTATATGTTTCCCACACCCTGTACATACAGACTGCTCACATTAAAAATCATCCTACCTGCATCTACTGCATGTTATGAGCCTTTAAACATCCAAGATGGCGTCTCATGGAACATCAAACAGCCTGCAAACAGGAAGTTCCTTCTGACTGTGCTGCTCTGCATTCTGGGATTGCTGACCTTTTCCTGACCCCAGCTCTGCTCTGTCTGATCAAAGAACAGCTATAACCCTGCCCCCTGTACTTTATCCCACTTTCCTCTCCTCAGTAAGTGTGATGCTTCTGAGTCGAGATACAATACACAAGAAAAAAGAGACCGCACCAACTATCAAAAACCCATAATAAGTGTGCAACACTGAAGGGTAGGTACAAACAAAAGTTTGACACTAATTAATCCAAACGGGGATCCCACAACCCCCAAAACTATCTATACCACCTAATAATCTAACATCTCAAACCTAAAAAAGTGCCATGTGCAAAATCTATATACATTGACAATCATAAGGACCAGCCGGGCCGAGGACAATACAGACATCCAACATGAAACAATGATCTTACATATCCAAGGCAGAGCCACCACAGCGCCCCCCCCACCTCACTGCCGATGCTTTGCGTGACGTCACAGCATCACTTCTTCAGGGCGAGTGAGGCTCCCCATCTGTGGATCCCTTCTTATACTCACCCCCACCCTCGCTCCAGCGCACAGCCCGCCCATACAACACCGGGATCCGCCAGACGCACTCCGGCCTGAAGTGCGCCAGTGGACCCCGCTCACATCATCGCAGACGCACTCCGGCCGGACGTGCGCCAGCCGACCCCGCTCACGTGACCGCAGATGCGGCAAACCAACGCCTCCAAGCCGGAAGCGCGGTAGTGGCACGCAAAGCATGTCACAACACGGAAGCAATAGAGTGCGCGTGCCGCTTGAGCACCGCCCGGGCGCGTGCGTGCAGTATGTCAAAGCCAGCAGCGAAGAGGAGCGAGGACAGGTGAGTTGATCCACAGTAATGGGGAAAAAAATGAACCAAGACATAACCAAAGACAACACACAAGTACTACATATACCAACATACAGTCTATATACCAAATACTAAATACTATCTATCCTATACTAAATTATTGAGTTTTCACTATCCACCATATCAAAAAATATACATATCTACAAATAATTCCTAATCAGATCAAAGACTGATCATAGGGAACGAATAAACATAAGAGCAATCAAATAACCCTACATGTTTGAGATATTTATAACAGAAAATAAAGGAGACAGCTACAACACGGGAGGAACACGGGATTTCCTAACGGTGGAGTTTCCGGTGGTGGCCGCCTTTTACATATTACCGAAAATACACAAAAACCCCCAATGCCCTCCAGGAAGACCTATTGTAGCGGGCATCGGGTGTTTGACGGAAAAAGCCTGTTCATCGATCGGTATATACAACCGTTTGTCACCTCCCTAGACTATTTATGTACGGGACTCCATGGATCTACTAAACTGTTTCAACTCCATTTGGGTCTCTGAGGATGTGCTTTTAGCTACTATGGATGTGGAAGCCCTCTACACCAGCATATCGCATGTGCATGCCACCCATACGTGCCGGTATTTTTTGAACATGAGTGGACAGAACTCTCCCACCCCACAGGAATTTATTTTGACTTTACTGGATTTTGTGCTGTCGCACAATTTTTTCACCTTTGATGGTAATTATTACTGACAAGTCTGCGGGGTCGCCTCGGTGGCCAACCTCTTTTTGGGGTGGTGGGAGAGGGAAGTTGTTTTTCACGAAGATAATGTGGGATTTCACCGGCACGTACTGGGGTGGCATCGCTACATTGACGATGTGCTGTTGGTATGGCAGAGCACGGTAGCGGAATTTCATGAATTCTTGAATTTTTTAAATGTTAATGAATTCAATATCTTTCTTACGGCCCAGACTCCGCTAAACAGGTCACGTTTTTGGACCTTACCATCTCCATTAATGTAGACGGCTCTATATGTACAGGCTTATTCCGCAAGGAAACATCAGTCAACTCCCTCCTACACTACAGTAGCTTTCATCCTACTAGCCTTAAACGAGGTATACCCATCGGGCAATTTTTAAGAATACGTAGGAATTGCTCGGGGGAGAAGGAATTCCTACGGCAGGCCAAAGATCTGTCACGTTGGTTCATAAAAAGGGGATACCCTAAGGAAGTAATACAGAGGGCCTTTGAACGGGCAAGAAGCACTCCTAGTGCAAGATTACTTACTCCAAAAAAGAAGAGACGGGATACCCCAAAGGTGAGGTACATAACTCGATATAACAGTGACTGGCACAAATTGAGATACATCCTCCATAGTCACTGGAATATATTGAAGATCGATCCTCACCTAGCCAGATGGGTACGGGGAGGACCCCGAATGTTGGCCCAACGAGCCCCTAGTATGCGGGACAGGGTTTGCTCCAGCCACTTTGGTGCTCCACCGAATTGGCTTCGGGATCAGAAAATAATCACTGGTAATTACCCCTGTGGTGGGTGCTCGATCTGTCCGTATATGGATAAGAGCAAAATCATCAAGAATCTACCGACAGGTAGCAGTTTACAAATCCGGCAGTTTATTAACTGTAAAATTATGGGGTAATTTATGCGCTTCAATGCAGCTGTCCGAAGGTGTATATAGGTGAAACTCGAAACAGCCTTAAAGCCAGGATACAGGCACATCTTTCGAGCATACGCCTCGCAGCCAGCTATGTGCAACAAGGTAAAATGGTCCCCCCGTTTGCCCTACATTTTTTAAATGTACATAACAGTGATCTCAGTGACCTAAGGGTCACCGGTATCGAAAAGGTGAACATGGGCCCACGGGGGGTGACTTGCTCTACAACAGCGGTAGCTGTGCTGGATATACAATCTAAACTCTCAAGCGCCCTTTGGGTTAAATGAGGATCTGGCGTTTACACCGTTCTTGGGTTTAATATTTTGTGAATATGTAACACTGGGTTGTTTAATCAAAGGTTTAGTTGCACCACTGGCTCTCGTAAGATGTGGTTGTGGGTATGTGGTGGGGTGTGTGGGGTTTGGGGTGAGAGGTTGGTGTGGGCGGGGTGGTTAAGTATTGTGTTGGGGGGGGGGCGGTGGCACATGATTTTGTTGGGCAGCTGTCTCTACATAAAAATTTCTGTATATTAGCCCCCCTCTCTTTATATGTGTACAGTTGTGACAATTGATTGTACTATTTGGCAGTTTGACACAACAAGGGGCGTTTATAACCTCTATGTAAATATATACAAATATCTAGATTTAAGCTGCTTGAGTACACTGCTATATGTGTTTTATTTTCTGTCATAAATATCTCAAACATGTAGGGTTACTTGATTGCTCTTATGTTTATTCGCTCCCTATGATCACTCTAGTCCTTGATCTGATAAGGAATTATTTGTAGATATGTATATTTTTTGATATTGTGGATAGTGAAAACTCAATAATTTGGTATAGGATAAATAGTATTTAGTATTTGGTATGTAGACTGTATGTTGGTATATATAGTACTTGTGTGTTGTCCTTGGTTATGTCTTGGTTCACTTTTTTCCCCATTACTGTGGATCAACTCACCTGTCCTCGCTCCTCTTCGCTGCTGGCTTTGACATACCGCGCACGGGCGGTGCTCGAGCGGCGCGCACTCTATTGCTTCCGTGTTGTGACAGGCTTTGAGTGCCACTGCCGTGCTTCCGGCATGGAGGTGTTGGTTTACCGCATCTGCGGTCACGTGAGCGGGGTCCGCTGACGCACGTCCGGCCGGAGTGCGTCTGCGGTGACGTGAGCGGGGTCCACTGGTGCACTTCTGGCCGGAGTGCGTCTGGCGGATCTCAGTGTTGTATGGGCGGGCTGTGTGCGGGAGCGAGGGTGGGGGTGAGTATAAGAAGGGATCCACAGATGGGGAGCCTCACTCGCCCTGAAGAAGTGACGCTGTGACGTCATGGAACGTGTCGGCGGTGAGGTTGAGGGGGTGCTGTGGTGGCTCTGCCTTGGATATGTAAGATCATTGTTTCATGTTGGATGTCTGTATTGTCCTCGGCCCGGCTTGTCCTCATGATTGTCAATGTATATAGATTTTGCACATGGCACTTTTTTAGGTTTGAGATGTTAGATTATTAGGTGGTATAGATCATATAATAGGGTGGGTTAGGATTTATTGGCTACTATTAAAGGGATAGTTGAATCTTTATTGCGTATCACTGGCAATAAACTGTGTTTTTGTATAGATAGTTTCCAGCTTGGGGCAGCGACATACTCTTTGCATGATACTCTCTGCATGATCATTTTAAAATTAGAATATAAATTGAGCAGTATTCTTGCCATCTCTGTGCACCTCCCTTCTACATTGTTTTTTGTTTTTTAATATGTTTTTAAATTGTCTTAAATCTGTTGGATTATAATATATGCATTAATAAAGCTTTGTATATTTTTTGATACAAATAGTGGTGCCACTGCTTTGTGGGGTTGGTTTTTTGGGGGTTGTGGGATCCCCGTTTGGATTAATTCTGAGTCAAGATGGCGGCGTCCGTATCCTAAAGTACTGAATAGAGTTGCAGCCTAGTGGGGGAAAGAATAATAAGTAAGTGACTAAAAACTTAAAATATATTAATTTTAGATGCTGGGGAATAGTTTTTTTAAGGGTTTGGGCTTTTCAATAAATTATGGTGAAGGTCCGGTTTAATAGCACTAGTGATAAATTAGACGCAGGCTGCCAGAATTCAGCGCTGCCTGTTTCTTAAATCTGACGCTGTAGCTATATATTCACACTGAGTGGTGTGAACAGGTGCTGATGCTTGATAAATCAGGCTCAAAGTTCAGACTGAGGGACCAAGCTATCACACATTACAAGAGGATCCAGACATTGTTGCTTTAAGGGGCCCAAGAATTTCAGATGGCGGCCCTCGGACATAGATTGTGTTTTGAAAATTGTGATGAAACAACTAACAGCCTTGGGCTTATTTTTTAAAAATAACAGGGTGTTCTAACTCTGGTTTAAGCAGCATGGGGCACTGGTTTTGTGTGCAAACTGAATTTATCAGTTTAAGATTAGGGATGAGCGAATCGATTCTAACGAACCTGAATTCGCTCCGAATTTCAGGGAAAATTCGATTCAGCACGAACCCGAATTTTTAGTGGTTCCTGCTGACCGAATTTTCCCTGAAATGAAAAAAAAAAATGACGGCATGGTGGGAGCGGCGAGACCGGCTGCGCTGTCAGTGGGCGGTGGAAGCCGGCTTCCGCCGCCCGCTGACAGCGCAGCCGGCCTCCCCGCTCCCACCATGCCGGCATTTTTTTATTTCAGCAAACACTTACCGGCATGGTGGGAGCGTGGAGGCCGGCTGCGCTCTCAGCTTTCATCAGAGGACTCGTTATCAGAGGTAGCCGGCTTCCTCTGATGACGCGTCCTCTGATGACAGCTGACAGCGCAGCCGGCCTCCCCGCTCCCACCATGCCAGCATTTTTTTTTCCATTTCAGGGCTTGGTGGGAGCGGGGAGGCCGGCCTCCCCGCTCCCACCAGAGATGAGCGATTCGCCAAAGTTCGATTTGGACGATCCCGAATTTCGGCGAATCGCCCGAATCGAATTTTTGAGAAGTTCGCTCATCTCCATTTAAGATGTTAGATGTTTTAGAAGTTTTTTCACATCAGCGCATGTCAGTGCAGTGTGAAACAGGCATTTACTAATCCATCAGAGCACAGACACTCAGCCCTTTCAGTAAGCCTGCTTTTTCCGGCGCAAAGCTTGCTACTCTTGCTCAACTTTACATATATATATTATTTTGCCCGTTTTAGTTTTAAATCAAATTTTGTCCATGGATTTTGGGACATAAGAGGAGCACAAAAATAGGTGCAATGAAGTTGCACGCAGCCACGAATCATGTGCCTAGATGCATTCTGAATCGTTTGCGCCATCTGCCTGAGTGTTTTTGCGCACTGGCCTTGAATCGACCCTAATGTGTTATTAGACCAAAACTGCCTGAGAGTCCCCAATTGTTGCCGTTGAGTGGTGGTCATTCTAAAAGAACCTGTGAGTACAGTGACTAATTGAGCATTTACAATTGTTGGCTCCATGGTGGGCATCTAAGAAGTGCTGTGAGGATCGGGGGATCGTCTGATGCCCTGCTGGTGACTTGCACTATTTACTACCAGACACGCAGTTTGGACAGCCACCAGTGAGTGTCAGTAAAGCCCCTGGATATTCTATCTGCCCCTCAGCTGATGCACCTACTGTTACGCCTATATAGGTGGGAACCTCCCTCTGCCTGTTGGAGCAGGATTTTGTTTGTGTTACTTTGTTGAGCTTTGTGTGTCTTACCTCTGGTGAATCGTAGTCTCTGACGCCGTTGGAATCCAGTAGCAAGCAAGCCTCTTCCTGGCTTCCCTGAGGCTGTTTGGCTTCCCTAGCCCTCGAAGCAGCCTGCCTCCTGGAGGCTGCCAGCTCCTTTCCTGACCACGGGCCAGCAACAAAGCTAACTGGCGGCAGTGGGGCCCCCCACGCGCCTGGGCAACCCTGCAGCCAAAGCCACTACGGGGCAGGACGTAGATTCTAGAGCAGCAAAGCTGCCATCACCAACACTACAGTGATGGGTGGATGCAGAGCTGTCACTCGGCGGCCACTCACTGCACATAAGCCACCAAGCACAGCCGCTGGCAGCTCAATGCAGGCAACTGTTTTCTTCTGGACCAGCTGGGTGACTACACTACCCCCCGTCCACAATGGCAAAGCAGGAGTTCCTGTCAGACCCCGAGAATACCTGTCTTCGTTGTGAGCCTGCAACCCCCAATCTCCACAGCCAGCTTCACCTATAGACAAGCCCCCATTTGTCGGGACGCTATTTAGGCCTCGCTGGACACGGTTGCCCCCAGGACTTGATGGCTCAAAGATTGTAGGCTCACGGGGAGTGAAGACAGATAAACCGAAGGTCAGACTGGACAAAGTCGGTAAGTACTGGAAACCGGTCGGGTGCTTCAGAAACAGGTAAGTACTGGAAGCAATTTGGGTGCTCAGGAGAAATCAAGCGAAGTCAGACGTCAAGCCAAGGGTCACACCAGGAGGTCAGAGAGCTGCGCAGTACAAAGGAATGTACAGGAATTCACAGGCGAAATCACAAAGCCAGTTAAGGTGAGACTAAGCAATGTATGGGTAAACTCCCGTGGATTGGTTTCTCTCCCATATAATAAATTATAGCTGTAAGGCCAGGGTACTCAGCATCTTCTTGTTCTGCCACTGGCAGCTGGTGCGTTTGTCCTGGTGAGGTGGGCCTCCCCAGTGTACCTTTGGTTGTGCAGGTACATGTGGATACTGCCCCCACACAGTTTATATTTTAACTGGCAGATTGGCTGTTCTGCGGAAGAACTGATCTTGTGACCCCAAAGCACTCCCAACTGCTCCCTGGACACCTTGGCTAGGGCAGCCTATTGCTCCAGCATGTGTTTACTGGTGTGATTCACTTTGAACATGAATTCCTATAAGTGCATAAGCATACAATAGTCATTAGAGGCACACTATTATTATTATGTTCTCTGTAAATTTGGCTATGTCACTATCCTCTCTGCCCATGATAACTTCGGTTACACTGGGTGTGCTCCTGAACATCGTATTTGTTAATCTGTTGTGGACCTTAGTCTGACTGACCCCACTTGCTTCTAGACTACTCTTTAGCTCAGGAGTGCACCTGCAATTAGGCCATGCGAGGCAGCCGCCTTGGGCGGCACTGCAGAGGGGGCTGCAATTGACTTTCATTTTTTTAATTTAAAATACATTTTATTTTACTGCTGTCATGTTATTAAGTTAACTTCTGGTAGTTCACAAGTCCCATCCCACCTCCACTTCCTACTCCACCATTGTTTTGTTGAGAATTGGCGTTCTGTAGTACGCCCAAGGCGGCAGAGAGGCTAGGTGTCACGGGCCAGGTGTGGCGGCACAGGTGTAGATCCGTTGTGACCGTGTTACTGATAGCGAGTGCCGCGTCAGGGGAGCGGAGTCTAAGAGGCCACCGGTATTCACCAGAGCCCGCCGCAAAGCAGGTGGTCTTGCAGCGGCGAGTGACCCCCAGGTTGCTACCCCCCAACAGCAGCGCAGCCACACAGTCAGCCGAGGTACTGCGTGGTACAAAGGAGGCAGGCAAAGGCAAAGTTCAAGCAGAGGTCAGGGCTGGCAGCACAGGTTCAGAGTCTTTCTGCATACAAAGGAAGACCAAGATCCAGCACTGATGGAAAAGGAAGTGCCCCTTAAATAGGGGAAGTGGGTGCAGGATTGGATGACCAGGCACCAATCAGTGGTGTACAGGCCCTTTAAATTTCAGGAATCTGGCGGGCGCGCCCTCTAGTGGACGGGGGCGTGCGCGCACTGAACCAAGGCGAGGAAGCAGCACGAGGAGGAGCAAGACGGCTGGGAGCCGCCGGCGCACGGCCAGCCACCGCGCCGGAGGCCGCGGGCCTGCCGGCAGGAGCGGTTGAGGAGAGGGACTGGGGAGCGCTGCGAGATGGGCGTGCAGCGCTCACCAGGGCAGCGGGAGCAGCAACGGAGGTGAGGGGAGTGCTGCGAGATGGGCCCGTAGCGCTCGCCCCAACACTAGGTTCACCCCTGCTTCAGCTTAACCCTTTGAATGCCACAATATCTTTGACTTATGGCTTCTGTCCCTTGGCCTTTCCCCTTGACTTTGCCTCTGTTTCCTCCCTCTTGTTCGGATCCTGATTACCCGCTACTGTGGATTTTGCTTATTCTAACTATCGCCGTGTATCCACTAGTTATGTTTTGACCTGGTTATATGCCATCCTTTGCAGGTTCAGATAAACTTGTCTAAAGGTGAAAATGACAGATTTAGATCGGGGACTGGCTCTCAGCCAGGCATTACAATAGTATGGGTTGCAATGGTGGCAGTAGATTTTAGCCTGTGGGCAACCAACTAGTGTCAAAGCTAAAATATCAGTATTGGCAGAAGTGACCTACTGTTCATTGATGGTTTATACCAATCCTGCATTAAAATAAATGTCTTTGCTATTTGAAGATCTGCAGCTAAAAGTTATCATAATACTAGTTTCACTTCTCCAGTCTGTGTTGAAGATTGTTGTCGGTTAAATTATGTTGGTTACCAAAGCAATAATCATAGTTTGGATAGTTTAATATTTTTAGCAACTGAGTAAACAAAGTTTTGTTTAACTTCTGATAAAATTTTAGTCTCCAGTACCATTTCTGAAACCATTCCACTGTGATCAGAGCAGTGCAAACATCAGTTCAGTATGGCGCCTTAGCACAATGCTTACTATAAAATGGCCCAACCAAAAGGCTGGAAGGGGGATGAGGGGGTAAATGACTGCAGAGGGGGTTCATGGTTTGTGTATTGGGGACAGGCAGAGACGTACTAACTCAATGACAAATGAAGAAGGGGCGTACCAAAGGCACTGGAGGTGTACATTACTAATGAGGAAAAATGCTATGCATGCTAAAGGGGGAAATTGGATGGTCAAAGCAAAGGGGGCACTGCATGTTAAAATGTGGTTGAAATGCAAATAGGGGAATTGCCTTAAAGTCCACCAAAAGCCTAAATAGAGTTTTGGTCCACTGCCTTTAGGGGGCATCCTGGAACCCATTGGGAACAATTACTGGAAGCATCTCAAAATGGTGGTTTCCCCTAGCCCCCCCTATAATTCTGCCCTAGTTATGCATTCTGGGTGACAAAGGTGCTTAGGTCCCCTTGTGGTGTGGGGGCCCAGGGCAGGTGCTCCGCAGCAAATGACCTCACTCCTAAGGCTGTATCTTTAAGATTGAATGTTATAATGTTATAGAGTGCTAAAAAGGGCCAACACTCAGTTTAACAAAATGGGTTCTGTCTGTTGATTTAGTCAGCGGGCAGGGCACCCCTATTCACAGGTCTCCCTGCATATACACCCCCCACTAGCACCATTTGGATTACCTGAGAAATCTGGCCCTGCAATAGCGCAGGTAGTGACTGGTGAGCGGCCGGTAATGACGGGCCCCGCCACGAGAACGCCGGCTCCCCACCACAATCACACATTTATCAAGCCAATCCTGCTTAGCTACTGAGATAGCGCCATATAGCCACTCATTCATCATTATTCCAGCCTCAGCCCACAGCGCCAGCGTCCGACCTTGAACAGCGACAGGTATGACCTCTCGCTACCTGGCGCTCTCCAATGCATTTCAATGGAACAATCTTTAAATATTCATAATTAATTGTTATTAATGTTTTTTTTTTTAAATGTGAAAAATTCTGTGACCACTTCTGCCATGTTAGATAATTTCTTTAAGGTAAAAAAAAAAAAAAAAATTGTGCAGAATTGATATTACAGGTCTGATATTATTGTATTCATATTACTAAATTCTTTATTAATTTTTTTTTTTTTTTGTTTCCAAAAATATGGTGGTTTGGGGGTTAAAAAACTACTTTTAACACATCGCCGCCAGCGATGGTGGGAGCCGGTCGCTCTGACCAGTCGCTATCATGCGCACCCATACATCGCGGAACCTGTCAAATAGCGACTCGTCACCCCGTATTCAACATTACTGCACACCGACTCAGTTGCTATCAACAACCGAACAACGGCCAAGCACAGCGACTACTAGCGGGCGCTGTGAAAATACTGCTACAGTCGCTCAACTGTCGCTACCTGCTGCTATTGATGAATCGGCCTCTGAGACTGAGGACTGTGGTGTAGGTAAGTGAAAATGGGCTTTGCAACAGGTATATGAGCAAGGGACTACTGGCAATCTGATGCCCCTCCATACTTACAGTACAGTATAGTAATTACCATCACGCATTTTGTAACAAAAATGGATGTTGGATCACTTTGATTTTATAAATGGCATGACATGACATAAAATAAGGCTTGCCCCACATCATTTGTGTGACATCCAGTCAAAAGAAGTCCATATCTTTTGGCCACATTGGAAATTAAACTGAGTAATGCCCACTGTGAATACATGGCGTTTAAAGGGGACCAAACCACACTGAACCTGTGAAATACATTTGGCCAAAGCCCCTGCCAATACTGCCCTCTTATGGTGTGTTCACTTCTCCTTGGACACTGTTTTTTGCTGTCCCTCTCTGTAAGATGGCAGGCAATTAGTCATTACATCGGTGTGGCAATGACATCATTGCCACACACAACAATGGCAATGAATGCAGGAGGTGGAGCTTTACAGCTAAAATTGGTGCTGGTATTATCTGGTATTAGAGTGAAGTAGGGACAGTGAAAATTGGCAAAAGGTACTGTTCATGGGGGGTAGAATTTAGGGGATGTTACCAATGTGGGTTTTGGTCTGCTTTAAGTTCTTCAATACATACCAAAGTTTTTAATTGAACAAAGGGCAGAACAAGGTATCAGGTTTCAGGGGTTTTGTTATAAACATTTATATTAAAAAAAAATGATTCTAAACGTTTGTTTTTAGTTATACTTTGATTTATAGATTATTTTGCATACACTTGGTTACCTAATTTAGCATATTTAATCAGGATGCTGCATGTTTCTTCTAGCTTTTAAATTCATGCCTGGAGTTCAGTATTCCTGGTGCCACTGGGTCCCCATGCTACACAAACAACACTGCTGAATATATGCTGGGTGTAGAATTGCTAAAGTCACCTCTTGAGGCTGACTCTGTAAGTGGCTGCTTGGAAGTGGTGAGTTAAAGCAGGAGTTAAAAGAAGAAGTTACAAGCAGAAGTGCTGAAGCTGTAAGTATCTGCCTTTGATTTCATACTGTTATTTTAAGTGTTGTAAATTCTACACTTGGTGTTCCCACAAATTGATACAATGGGTTCCATGCCTAACAATGCTGTCCAGTGTACATCTTGTGCTATGTATGCACTTCTTGATCAATCGGTCGATGGTGGATATATATGCCCCGGATGTCTGCGAATTGCTGATTTGGAAGCCGTCATTCACTATCTAAATAAGCGATTGGCAACACTGAGAGAAATTGTTATCATGCAAAAGAGTCTGGATCTCACTGATCTGGCACCACATGGGTCGGGGGGGGGGGGAGGGTGGTAGTATGGGGGGAGAGGAAAAGCAGGAAAATGAGGCAGCTAGCTGGATAACAGTTAGAAGGCGGGGTAGGGGTAAAAGTTACAGGGAGGCTAGCCCTGAACAGGCACCTCCAAACAAGTTTGCCCGGTTGGCAGATGAGGAGGATGTTAGCTCAGGGATGGCACAGCTGCAGCAAGACACATCTGTCGGCTCCAGTAAGAAAGGGAGGGGAAATGGGAGAACAGGGCAGGCAAGACAGGTGCTGGTAGTGGGTGACTCTATTATTAGGGGAACAGACAGGGCAATCTGTCACAAAGACCGGGATTGCCGAACAGTGTGTTGCCTTCCTGGGGCAAGAGTACGGCATGTAGCGGAGCGGGCTGACAGATTGTTGGGAGGGGCTGGCGTGAACCCAGCGGTCATGGTGCATATTGGCACAAATGACATAGGAAGAAGTAGGTGGAAGGTCCTAAGAAATGATTTCAGGGACTTAGGCCGTAAGCTTAAGGCAAGGACCTCAACTGTAGTATTCTCAGAAATACAAGAGCCACACCAGAGAGGCAGCGGGAGATTAGAGATGTAAACAGGTGGCTAAAAAATTGGAGTAAAAAGGAGGGGTTTGGGTTCTTAGAGAACTGGGCCGATTTCACAGTGGGCTACAGGTTCTTTGGCAGGGATGGGTTGCACCTCAATGGGGAGGGTGCATCTGTTCTGGGGGAGAGGATGGCTAAAAGGTTAGAGGAGTGTTTAAACTGAGCACTGGGGGGGAGGGTAAAAGCAGTTGCAAAGGGGAAGTTAGGAAAGAAAGTGACAGTGGGTGTAGACATGAAACTGGGGGTGGAGAGGGGGGAGGGGTTAGCACATCTAGCAGGAATAAGGGCAGTATACAAAATTATCAAAATTGTCATAAGCATTTGAAATGCATGCTTACAAATGCTAGAAGCTTGACTAATAAAATGGATGAACTAGAATTGATAATAACAGAAGAGCAATATGATATAGTGGGGGTAACAGAGACCTGGCTGGATGAAAGCTATGACTGGGCAGTACATTTACAGGGATACTGTGTGTTTAGGAGGGACCGTAACAAACGCAAAGGGGGTGGAGTCTGCTTAATTGTAAAATCCTCTCTACAGCCTGCTCTGCGGGAGGATATATGTGAGGGGAATGACCATGTGGAGTCTGTATGGGTAGAAATACATGGAGGGAGAAACAAAAATAAAATACTGATGGGGGTTTGCTATAAACCTCCAGATATATCCGAATCCATAGAAAATATGATGCTAAGGCAAATAGATATAGCCGCTAAACTAAATGAGGTAGTGATTATGGGGGACTTTAACTACCCGGATATAGACTGGGATGCTGAAACATAAAAGTAATAGTTATCTAAAACAAAAGATGGCTACCTTTCCCAACAAGTACAAGCTCCAACAAGGGGGAAAGCCATATTGGACCTAATACTAACCAATGTACCAGACAAAGTAATAAAGGTACAGGTTGGGGGACACCTTGGAAGCAGTGATCATAATATCATTAATTTCCAATTAGTTTGACCAACTTAGAGATGCCCTACACTGCATTGACTGGGAAAATGCCCTTAAAAACAAAAGCATGGACGCTAAATGGGATACTTTCAAAGGAATACTTAATTTTCATTGTGACAGATATATACCTTACAGGAATAAAACTATTAGACGCACATGTAAACCGATGTGGCTAAATAAAAAGGTTAAGGGGGCAATAAACAACAAAAAAAAGGCATTTAAACGTTTAAAGCAGGAAGGGACAGCGGAAGCGTTAAAAAATATAAAGAAGAAAATAAACAATGTAAACAACAGATAAGGGCAGCTAAGCTGGAGACAGAAAGACTGGTCGCGAAAGAGAGTAAAACTAACCCCAAATTATTCTTTAGCTACATAAACCGTAAAAGGTACAAACCTGAGGGTGTGGGCCCCCTGAAAAGCAAGGAGGGGACCCCTATAGAGGGAAATGAGGAGAAAGCTAATTTGCTTAACAACTTCTTTGCTTCTATATTCACAAAAGCATTTGACATGCCGAGTGAAATGCAGGGGAATAACCGAAACCCTCCATTAAATGTCACTGGTCTAACCAAGGAAGAAGTCCAGCACCGTCTCAAGCAGATAAAAATCGATAAATCACCGGGACCAGATGACATACATCCTCGTGTTTTAAGGGAGTTATGTACAGTAATAGACAAGCCGTTATTTCTAATATTTGTGGATTCCATAACTACAGGGTCTGTTCCGATGGATTGGCGCTTGGCAAATGTGGTGCCAATATTCAAAAAGGGATCTAGGGGGGAACCTGGGAACTACAGACCGGTAAGCTTAACATCTGTGGTGGGCAAGCTGTTTGAAGGTTTCTTAAGGGATACTATCCTGGAGCACCTTGGGGAAAATGACCTTATTAATCCATTTCAGCATGGATTTATGAGGAATCACTCCTGCCAGACAAACCTAATCAGCTTTTATGAGGAGGTAAGTTCAAGATTGGATCAGGGGGAGTCATTGGATATCATATATCTTTACTTTTCTAAAGCATTTGATACTGTGCCACATAAAAGGCTGGTACAAAAGATGAGAATGCTTGGACTGGGGGAAAACGTGTGCGGATGGGTGGGAAATTGGCTTAATGATCAGAAGCAGAGGGTGGTTATCAATGGTACACACTCAGATTGGGTCACTGTTACTAGTGGAGTACCACAAGGGTCAGTTCTGGGACCAATTCTCTTCAATATATATATAAATGACATTGGGTATGGATTAAACAGTAAAGTCTCAATCTTTGCAGATGATACTAAGCTGAGTAAAGTAATTAAAACAAAAGAGGACAACAGGCAGCTACAAACAGATTTAGATAAATTGGAAGCATGGGCAGTTAAATGGCAAATGAAGTTTAACACAGATAATTGTAAGGTTATGCACATGGGAAGGAGAAATCTGTGTCATGATTACACACTAAATAAAGAAACACTTGGTAAAACAACAATGGAAAAGGATCTAGGGGTTTTAGTTGACAATAAGCTCAACTGTAGTAATCAATGCCAGGCAGCTGCTGCCAAGGCAAATAGGATCATGGGGTGCATCAGGAGGGGCATAGATGCTCATGACCAGAGCATCATTTTACCCCTGTACAAGTCACTGGTCAGATCCCATATGGAATACTGTGTACAGTTCTGGGCACCTGTGCTTAAGAAGGACATATCAGAACTGGAGCGCGTTCAAAGAAGGGCAACAAAGTTAATAAAAGGAGTGCGGGGGCTAGAGTACCCGGAAAGATTGTCCAAGTTAGGCTTATTTAGTCTAGAAAAAAGACGATTGAGGGGTGATCTAATAACTATGTATAAATATATTCGGGGTCAATACAAGAATCTGTCCCACAATTTATTTATACCCCGGAGTGTAACCATAACCCGGGGGCATCCACTAAGGTTAGAGGAAAGGTGCTTTCTCCACCGACATAGGAGGGGATTCTTCTCTGTAAGAGCAGTGAGACTATGGAACTCGCTGCCAGAGGAGGTAGTAATGATGGATACAGTAAAAACGTTCAAAAGTGGCCTTGATGCCTTCCTGGCATGTAATAACATTTCCAGCTATGGCTACTAGACCACTGGAAGGAGTTAAACAGGCTGAACTGGATGGACTAAAGTCTTTATTCAGCCTTACATACTATGTTACTATGTTACTATGTTACCCTTTCCCACTTGTAACTAATATTAGATGTGACCTTATTAGCCATTATAGCGTTATCAGTGACACTTCTTGATCAATTTCCTGATGGATGTTATAAGCAGGACAGCACACACTACATTCTTTTATTCCAACATTCTACTACTTTGCATAACAAAAGCTGACAAGCGTTAAGAAAACCTCACACTTTTTTGTAATATTAATGTAATATTAATATTAATGCCAACATTCATTTCGAACTTCAAATACTCTTGTCATAAGTGCATTTGAGATTGTGCCCATGTTCATCTGAGATCATCTGCTCCAAATACTTATCATCAGCTAATTAACTTTTCAAAACCAATTACACAGTCAAAGGTCTAATAAGAGGTTTTTCTGTAATATGATGGGTGAAGCTCATATGTTCTCTGCACCTGGCACCATTATTTCATGCTTTAGAACAGGAAAAGACATGCCTCTTCAGGATTTTAAGGTAGAACAAAACAGGCACAGGAGTGGCATTACAAAACCCGAGTAAATAAACAAATTCAATTTGTGCACATTTTGAAAATTCATATAACTGCCATACATGATTTGCATCTTAGCTTGATTCCAATGTTACCCCTTTTGTTCTATATAGTTGTACATCTGCCCTTCCTGTCCTCTGGTCCCTCCGGAAGGAAGCGTGCCTGGTCAGTGTCTGGCACCTCTCCCATCAGTTTAGTAAATATCTGTTGAACTCTCCATATGACTGCTAAACCTTGCTACATGGATGGAACTTCTCCCTAACCTTGACCTTGAGTTTGCTTGGCTTCAAACACTGGAGACACAAAGGGAGAGTGCACAGAACACCCTGTTAGCTATCAACCAAACTTATAATCTGTCTCTTATATCTAGTTAAAAACAGTTTTCTTCCCCCATACCCATGTGCTATACTCAAGGTTATAGGGCAAAATTAGGTAAGCTGCACCCAATTTACCCATTGCAATGTATGTCCCAAATTGGACTGTCATAGATTAGAGTTTGGGTGGCACTAACACAGCCGCATCTTGGCGTTTGGTGGCAGCTTCAACATACACTGGTTGACATCTTTTGGTGACTTTTCTATCTTTGAACTCTCGACTCTCTGGTTGTGGCTATTAATTTATAATTTATTATATTAAATAAATATAAATATATATTAAATATAATATTAAATTGACTTTGTTCCTGATGATCTCAGAGTCCAAACCACAGCACTAGTGTTGCCCTGGTAGCTTTTTCTGGGTGCAATTTTTTTCAATTTTTCATTTCAGACATAAAAACAACAGTGAAATAATGAAGATGAGGCACTAGGGACCATCCAGTCATTGTTTCAGTTCCCTCCCAAAAAGGATGAATGGGATTCTCACCAGGATACTTAAGTCCTCCCACACCAGACTTGTTTCTTTGTGGGCCTTAGTTTGTTTACAAGGGCTTTGCTATCTTGGCACACAAAAGGATTCTGTCCAAACAACCACTATGCAGCTGATAACACACAATTCTCTATTTTATCATGGTAAGATAATAATATGATATCCTGGATTTAAAGTGGACTGTCACCCAGGGGTGATCGGCCCGGGAATCTAAAAGATTCCCGGGCCGATCACCTCCCTCACCGCGGGACATCCGAGATCGGGATGTCCCGTGGTGAGGGACCCCCCCCAAAACCCCCGAAAAACTTACCTCATCGGCGGCGGCAGCGGCCGCCTCCCGCGCGCCCCTCTAGACGTGCGCGCGGCCGCGCTGGCCGTTTCTGAATGGGGCCGTTTCTGAAGAGGGGCGCGCGGGAGGCGGCGGCGGACGCGCTGTCTTGTCCGCCGCTGTCACCCGCTTGTCCGTGGCTACGTGGGAGCATGGTGAGGTGAGTTTTGGGGGCTTTCTGGGGGGTTTTACACTTCCCCCTGAAGTGGACCAAAACCCAGGATAGTCAAAATCCTGGGTGTTGGTCCACTTTAAGAGGGCCTAGCATGATCAGTGGATAGCAGCTGCCGATCATCCACCGCCAAGCTCACTTAGCAATGACAGTATGTAACTGTCATTGTGTTTAAAATCTGAATCTGTGTTGTTTGGGTGGGTTCTGGAAAGGAGAAGACATATTAAGTTCAGAAGGATTCTATGTAGTCAGTATATCATATAGTCCAAGTTATATTTGTTCCAGGTAGAGGAATTTAGTGTCTTGTGATGTTAACTGGACCCATGTGCTCCTCCTTGAGGAGGAGAGAGCTGAAGGTGAACCCAGTCTACATCACCAGGAGGATCCTTGTTGGGGAGGCAAAATTACTTAGGCACTTATTCATGAAGGGATAGCATCAGGTAGTGGCTGGTTAATGAGAGGTAGCGACAGGTGAACGCCGGACAAGGCACGCAATTACACATTTATCAAGCAGAATCTGTTGAGCGACTGGGATAACGCCATGTAGCGTCTGATTAATCATTATTCCAGCCTCAGCGTACAGCGCCGGCGTTCAGCCTTGCAGAGCGGCAAGTATGACCTCTCGCTACCTGTCGCACTCCCATACATTTCAGTGGACATTCTTTTATTTCTTTTTAAACAGGGTTTTTGTTATTTATTTTTTTTTAAATCTCAAATAATGTTGTGACATATGCTGGCCTAGAAAAAGCCATTTTTTCAAATATTTTTCATGTTTTATATATTTCTGCAGAATTGACATTACACGTCTGGCATTAATGTGTTCATGTTACAATGTAATACCATATGTTTTCGTTTTGTTATTAGGGGATACATGCTGGAAAATAGACTTTAATCAAACAGGCTCCGGTGCTCTGGGCTTCAGAGAAGCATTTTTGAGTGCCGGAGTTGTGTGAGGCTTTTTTTGATGAATATGTTGTGAGTCGGTCGCACTGACCAGTCGCTAACATGCGCTCCCATACAGCGCTGTACTGGTGAAATAGCGACTCCTCACAATGATCATTGCTGCACAGCGACCGAGTCGCTCTGAACTAGCGACCCACGGCCGAGCACAGCGACTACTAGATGGCGCCTTGAAATGCCTGCTGCAGGCGTTCATCTGTCGCTACCTGGCGTTAGTGATGAATCAGCCTGTTCACTTTTTTTGGAGGTGTTAACTTCGCACTGGGGTGGCAATTGTTTTTAGTGGGACGTCAAACTGGGCAGTCATCAAGCACATTTGTTTTTTTATTGCAGATTTTTTGAGTATGAATAATGATCAAGGCAGAACCAAACTTATTTGTAAGAGTATGTAGACTTTTGCCAATGTTTAACATGATAATTATCTGTCATTTCCTTATTATAATGGCAGTGCAATGACTTAAACAAATATACTGCTTATGCGGGAATCAAACTTGGTTCCCAGCTAGAAAGAATTGACCCCTCTTGTCACTGGGAGTATAATGCCTAACAAATGTCCGGTCATATTTCACTTTCTTGTGGCATTAAGATCTTTCCTTTCTTTAGATAAACAAAGACGTTTTGCAAAGTGCTCTGGGTGCAGCTTTTTGTGGTAAAATGAAGTTGGCTACATTCCAGGAAGACGGGATCAGGAGGCAGGAATTATTGTATGCAAGACAAATAATGCTTTGTCACATTATAGCATACAAGGTCATGTCTTACTGTTATGTTATTCATATGGTTTTATATTGTATACAATATGCCTTATGTATAATGTAGCCTCTTCTCTATGCAAAAGAACATATATACAATATAACTGCCATTTTGTATCTAGCAATATTACACTGACACATTCCCTTTACGCCTGCAAATGCTTTCTGTGCATTAGTGGGACCAGCACTGAATTTACTGGACTAAGCTCCTTTCAATTGTGTCTTGAAGCAGATACATCTTAAACCGGACCTTCAGCGTGATTTAATGAAAAGCCCAAACTCTTAAAAAACGGTTCCCCAGCATCTAAAATTAATATATTTTACGTTTTTAGTCACTAACTAATTATTCTTTCCCCCACTTGGCTGCAACTCTGTTCAGGAATTTAGGATACAGGCGCCGCCATCTTGACTCAGAAGCATCACACTGGGATAAGGGATAAGGTACAGGGGGGCGGGTTATAGCTGTGCTTTGCTCAGACAGAGCAGAGCTGGGGTCAGGTAACGGTCAGCATTCCCAGAATGCAGAGCAGCACAGTCAGGAGGCACTTCCTGTTTGCAGGCTGCCTGATAAGATGGCGGCTTCCATAAGCTGCCATCTTGGATGTTTAAAAGCTCATAACATGCAGTAGATGCAGGTAGGATGATTTTTAATGCGGACAATCTGTATGTACAGGGTGTGGGAAACATATAAGATAGACTCTTTTTCAGAGTGAAGGTCCGCTTTAACATCTAATAAGGATGAGCAAATAAATTGGGATGAAACAAACTTGGTCCAAATTCTTGGTCTGAAATGAACAACAAATATCATATACATATTTGGACAAATCATCACCTAAGAAGATTTGCTCCTCTCTAACCTTTACCTCCCCACAGACAGGGGCACCTGGATTTTATTGATCTATGGCCAGCCCATCACCAGACTGAAAGATCCTTGCTGAGCCCCCTAATGTAAATTCTGGTCAAACGTGTCACCCTTAAATCAATGGCACTGAAGCTTTAGTATTGGGTAGGAATGCCCCCCCCCCACACACACACACCCATAATGCTTTGGCGATAGCATGATGGCAAAATATTTGCTGGGGTTTCTTGGATGGGGGCATAGTGTGACCAGGCACAGGGGGTTGGACGAGAGACTAGAGATGCACGGATTGGAATTGGCAGCCCCAAATGTAGTGCAGCCCACCAAGAATTCTCCAAGCTATTCCTAAGGCTAGTCCAACCCTGTCCACAGAATATAGCTTTGGAAGGCAAGCATAAATGCGTCAGTAGAACACTTTTGAAAGTTTATGGGCGTGTGTGTGTGTGTGTGTGTGTGTGTGTATGTCTGTGATCTGGTAAATAGGGACTTTTCAGGCTCCTCATTAGTGACTTTCCCTATGACCTCTGTATAAAGGAGTGCCACAGCCACATACTGCAATAGCAAGCTAAGATCAGCAGCCCAGGTAGGCGGTGGGGTGGAGGACAAGCAGTCTTGTGTTATCTTGCATTTTCATGAAGAACTGGGCAGTGCTGGATGCAGCATTAGATTAATATTAGGTGGAGGAACATTGCTAGCTGGAGGTAAAATATAAAAGATAAAAACTACATATAGCCTTTTTCTTTTTTTGTCAACAAAAATCTGTCCTTCCCTGCACTGTCCACCTTAGGCCTTTTTCTCTCATCATGGACAGCTTTTGTCCATTGCTCTGGTTCAGCCAAGAGATGCGGCCAGCATTGCTTACATTGTTGTGGTAGCCGCCAGTAAAGGGGAGTTTTGCGGAGACCTGGCAGGGTTCACACAGAGGGAAAAGGCCAGTGGCCCCGTGGAGGGTTTTGTTCTGCGTTAAGCCTGATGGAAGTAGTAATAATTATTTCTCACCTCTTCCATTCTGGGGCACTACCAGTAGCAACACGTGGGTTAATCTCAGCCGTAGGTGGGAACTGCAAGATAGAAACAAATCTAGCTCCTCCCGGCCTAAATAGGGCAGGCTGTGGCAGGGTTTCCTCAGTTCTTTTCTTGCAGTGGACTGTGAAGATTTATTTTTTTAGTTACAGTGCTGACTGGGAGCGGGGCTATAACTCCGTCTGTCTCCCAGTCCCTCACCAGTTGCAGCATTCCTGGGGACCCCCATTGGATGCCTGAAGTCGTTCCGATAGCGTGGGATTGTGCAGAGTGAGGGGAGCGCATATGGGTCCAGGTAAGGACGCCTGCGCTCGCCCGACTGTGTCTGAGCCCCGAGGATCAGGACCCCACTGCAGAAGGGTACCTTATCTCTGGGCCTTGCATGGTGGCCCTACTGTGTGGCTCCCACTGAGCCCCAATTTCTATAACCCCTGGGTCATCTACCCCATGACTCCTTGACAAGGATTTTTTGGGTAAGCGAAAGCCACAGGGGGAAATCTAGACCCCAAGGGGCCAGCACGCATTATGCGCAGGTTAGCGTTCTCCTCTCCTGGGGCTGTGGCTGAACTGCTTTTTAAATAACTGAGAAGTGTAAGAATCCCGGGTTCGGCTGATGCCCGACTGGTGGCTGGCATTATTTATCACCCCGTCTGCAGTTCTATCAGCCACCAGCAGGTGTCAGCAGAGCCCTGGCTGCTCTCTCTCCCCATCTTCTGCTGCGCCTGGTGAAAGGACTATTTAAGTGGATCCGCCCTCCACCTGGTGCAGCAGGATTTTGTTTTGTTTTGTTTTTGCTTGTGTGCTTTGTTTCTGGAGATCTGAACCTGAGTCTGTACCTGTACCTACCGGAGTCTGGAGACTGCTGGCATCTGTCATAAGGCCCTTGGGTGAGTGCGCCAGCACCTTAGGGTTTATGTTTTTTGTAGCTATTTTGTTAGTTAGCCTTATTTTTGTCCCTTATGTTTGTATCTTTTTGTTTTTGTTTTTTTTAGGGTTTATGTTTTGTTTTTGTTTCCTTTAATAAAACACTTAAATGAACATTTTGTTTTGTTGTGTCTTTGCTCTGGCCAAACTTTCTGCTCCCTGGCAGAGAGTTCATATTGGAGAACTCTCCGGCCTGACAAGAAGATCCTGCCATAGCCTGCTCTATATAGGCCAGGAGGAGCTCATTTTAATTCTTGCAGTCACCGCCTACGGCTAAGATTAACCTGCGCATTGCTACTGGTGGTGCCACAGAATGTAAGAGGATGAGTGTCCTGTTTAATCAGTGTGTGTATCTGCAACTCATGAATAAATGAGAAACAACAGATAATTAAAAGTGAAGCAATGCTCCATATCAAGCTCATGTTACATCTGATGAATGTCCTCGGGAACTTTTATACAGCCAAAAAGTTGGCATTATCATTAGATAATAGTTTCTCAATTCCTCCACTTACCCCTGTCAACATATTTCTTCTGAATCTCAATGAAACTCTTTCAACTTTACTTTAGTGAAATAGTAAAGTGCACACACTTCTTAGGACAACGTTTCAGTTCTCAGCTCATCTTCATAACAAGGCAACAGTCTCCAAACATCAGCATCGTCTTATAGGTCTGTCCATTCATTCTGGTTTTCTCCACACGGTGGTGTGAACAGGGCCGGATTATGAGGGGGGCGTAAGGGTCGACACCACTTGCCCTACAAAGGGGGCCTCCACCTTTGAGTTATGGTCTGGTCCAGGAGGCTTTTCAGTCTTTGGTCTGATGGGCCACGGGGCAAGCAACAAAGCTATCCGCATCAGTGCCACCCCATGCCCGGGAAAGCCTTTTTTGTTTTTGCAAACCTGCAGCCAAAACCACCACAGGGCAGGACGTAGAGTCTAAAGCAGTAAAGCCGCCGTCAGCAACTTGATGGGTTGGTGCTAAGCTGTCAACCGGTGGCCGCTCACTGCACATTAGCCACCAAGCCCAGCCGCTGGAAACTCAATGCAGGGAACTGTTTTCTGCTGGATCAGCTGGGTGACTACACCCCTCCGCCGCTAAGAATGGCAAAGTAGGAGTTCCCGAGCAGCGCGCACCCGCACAAGGGTGGCACAAGGGACTCGATCTGACATTTCAGCAGGTACCAGACAACCACCAATCTTACTTGGCTGGAATATTATTTTAAAGGTAAAAAAAAAAATTGTATCTGGGGCCTCCACTAGATTTGGTGCCCAGGAGCTTCCACCACAACTAATCCGGCCCAGGGTGTTAATAGAGACTAGAAGCAGAGTGATCCTGCTTCACCAGAATAAGAGGTCACTCATTATCTGGTCTATGCAAGTGTAAAATAAGAGCTTGTTATGGATTCCTCACCTACACATTTTTGCTGGCCAAAACCCTGAAAGTGGAGCAGCAAACAGTTACAAATAAAATGAACACTAAAAGACATCTAAAACAGAGTACAGGGTACTCTAGGCTCTTTTGGTCCAGGACAGTTTTTAGGCAAAATAGTGCTTAGTAAAGGAACTTCTGCCCCCCCCCCCCCATCCTATTGCACTGCTGCTGGTTATATGTGCCTCTTTCTTATGACTGAGCCAGTATAGGAGGATGAGGCCTTTCTCATGTCCTTCACTACAAACAATGGCCCTGACGCATCTGCAGAAAACAGAATGCCTAGGATAAAGATCCCCCCAATGGCTTTGGCACCAATGGTGATCACCCACCTCTAGAAACTACCCTGGTCATCCGATCTGGGAGTCTGATGAAAAATGTCCACATGAGTGGTCATAAACTTTAACTGAAAGAAAGTGCAAGCTGATCTTTAAAATGGGACACAATCCTCCTGGTGCTATATGGACTCCATGATATTGATTTATCTGTGTTTTTATCATTAGACGGGCAACCTCCTACTTACCCACCCTTTTGGGGTTGGCCATTGTGCATTTTAAGATCTTCTGAGGTTTACCACAGTTACAGATTACTGTGTGCAAAAGAATGAACCCACTGGTCCTTGTCAGCTTCTCCACTGCCACCAGTCACACTTCAGTTCCTACTGCTTTCTTTGCTGCGGCTGAACGTCCTCCATTCCTTACTGCCATCTGCCACTGAAAGGTCCACCATTGCTGCCAATTGTTCACTGGTCCTTGCCACCTTATAAACTGCTACCGACTAGCCTGTAATAATGTGCTTGTATCACTACCAATTATTCGAAAATATTTGTTCACCATCCAGCCCGTATACTGTTTATGACATTTTTATTTGCAGGGGGGGGGGGTTTAGGGTGTTTTACAATATTTTACTCACTTTTTTTAACCCTTTAAATGCCAAGCACGTAGTTTCTACGTGGTTGCTTCTCCTACCGTTAAGTGCCAAGCACGTAGAAACTACGTGCCTGGCATTTCCCCCAAACAGTTAAAAAATAGAAAAAAAAAATCACTTACCTCCGGTATCCCTGTGAAGCCTGGGGTCCCCTCTTCCTTGGGGGGGCATCCGATCGCCCCCCCGTCGTCCTCCGTCTTCAGGGGGGGGCCCGAAACCAGCCGCCCCCCCCCGTTTCCAGCGCTGATCGCCGCTGTAAAAAAAAAAAAATAATAAAACTGTCATTTACTCACCTCCGCGCCCGAGCCTTCTGTCCGGGTCTCCTCTTCACCAGGGGGGGGTCCGATCCCCCCCCTGGGCTGCGCAGTCTTCAGGTGAGGACCCTCTTCCGGGTCCTCACCTCTTGTAATGGCGGCGATGGCCGCCGCCGCTTAGCCCCGCCCATTGTGGGAGGAGCGGGATGACGTCATCCCGCTCCTCCTATACCCCCTCCGATCGGAGCCCCCTCACCTGTCACCCGCCCTGCGCCGATCACCACCGGCATCTGTCAGTGAGGTGATCGGCGCGGGACAGCGGCGAGGGACGTCGGATCGGAGGTGAGTATGGTGTAAAAAAAGAAAAATAAAGATTTTTTTTTCTCTGTGTGTGTGTCATTTTTTTACTATTAACCCCTTGTGAACTGGTAAGGGGTCCATGACCCCTATACCAGTTCACAAGGCTGGGGGGATGGCAAGCCACCTGCGCTAGCGGGTGGCTTGCCATTAACCCCTGGCACCCCCATTACCTGCCTCCCCAAAGGCCAGGGGGGGGCAGAAGAGCCCGGGCCCACATGGGCTATGTGGGCTCGTAGGCTGCAGGGTGGGGGGGCCACAAAAGCTGGCCCCCCCACTCTGTGCCTACAAGCCCCCATAGCTGGTCCCGGGCTGGTTACTGTGGGTAAGGGGGACCCCACGTCAATTTTTTTTTTGATTTTTAAGGGTTTTTAACCCTTAAAAATCAAAAAAAAAATGGGGTCTCCCTCCCCTGGGAGGGGGGACCCTATGTCATTTTTTTTCCCGATTTAACCCTTTGTAGTGTGGATGGTTTTTGTATTTTTTTTGTGAATGTTATAAAATACTTGTTTCAGTTAGGGGGGTCTCCTGGGCAGGAACGGGGGGCTACCGATAAATATGTGGTACCGTTCTAATCGGTAGAAATGGGGCTTTCACATGCAATATGATTTTCCTTAATAAAATACATTTTTTATTTAAAATAAAGGAGTCAATTTTCTAAAAAAAATTTTTTATTTATTTATTTTTTTTTTCACTTAATAATATTGTAAAAAAAAAAAAAAAAATTACAAACAAGACATTTCATGTTAAAGTCTAAACTCTGCTGCAAAAAATATATATATAATTTTTCTGAAAGTTACAGCAAAAATGGCGCAAAACATGTCGCAAAACATGACGCAAAATGGGGAAAATGGCCTGTCAACAGAGGGTGACAAAATCTCAAGTAGGCTGGCAATTAAAAGGGTTAATAGTACCTATGCATGTTGGGTATTGTTCTGTTCGGGGGACCTTGCGCTTTCAGACTTAGCTTGTTTTTTCTGGTTTGCATATTTATATTTTAGGAAAGGGTGTTTTTTATTCAGCTTTTTTATAAATTTTTTAGGGAAACCCTGCGCAACCAAAGAATTCTTTGAGGAATTAATTCCAGAAAGATGAGCCCACTACAACAAGCTGGGTACCCTTAAAAAGCTTAACGTGTGTACTTTCAGGGAATATATGGTTTATGGGGGATATTCCAAATGTAAAGGGTTGTTTTGGTTGAAAAATCGCAAGGTGCGCACTTTGTCTGCAGAGCTGAAATTTTCAAGTAAAATTACCGTTATGCGCATGCTTTACTTTGGGGTGTTTGGCAACTCTTCCCTTGACAGAACCTATGCATGTTGGGTGTTGTTCTGTTCGGGGGATGTTGCGTTTTCAGATTAAACTTGTTTTTTCTTGTTTGTATATAGTTTTTTTAGGAAAATGTGGCTTTGATTCTGCTTTTTTATCCTTTTTTTAGGGAAACTCTTTGCAACCAAAGATTACGTTGAGGGATTACTTCCAGAAAACTATGGCCACATCCACAAGCCTGGTACGCCTAGAAAGCCTGAGGTGTGTACTTCCAGAGAATATATAGTTTGTTGGGGGTATTTCAAATGTAAAGGGTTGTTTTTCTGGAAAAACCGCAAGGTGCGCATATTGCATAGCATAGTTGTATTTTATCTGAAAATCTCCTAAAGCGCTGTTTCAGTTTGGGGGAGTCTCCTGGGCAGGAAAGGGTGTCTACCAATACATATGTGGTACCGCTGTAACCGGGAGAAATTGGGATTTCACACGCAATAAGATTTTATTGACAAACTTACATTTTTTATTCCAAAAAAAACTACAATATGTAAAAATTTTTTTTTTTTTTTTTTTTGCACATATTTCACCCAAAAATATTAAGAATACACCTAACAAATGACAAACAAGACATTTCATGTTAAAGCCCAGACTCTGCTGAAAAAAACAATATATCATTTTCCTGGGAAATCCCTGGAAATCCCTTCAAAAATCACATTTGAACATGGGGAGCGCAAAATAGTGCAAAATGGTCTGGCAACAGAGTGTGACAAAAACTCCAGGTAGGCTGGCACTTAAAGGGTTAAAGGCCTCCCGGGGTACTAGCCTTGCCCACCATTCATGTTGGTGGGAATTCTCACAATTCCAGTTTATGCCCTATCCATCAATGTGAGCATGTGAAACATCCATTCCTGGGTACAAGGATTCTTTCCTGTAGAGGCATTCTTTAGTCCTTAGCTGGAAGCCAGGTTAAAACGAGAAGGGGGATCTGTATGCCTCTGCAGCACAAATGACAGAGGATAATAAACCTACAAGCAAAGATGGTAACACCTGTGGAAAACTAGGAGAAGACCTCCACCAACATGGATGCAGGAGAAGTTCATCAGAGAAGACTTCAATGAAAGTGGACTTAAACCCTCCCTTACAACTCTTTGCCAGGTAAGGTCTAAGGCCAAAATAATTCTAACCCATGCACGTGAGCCCTGATTTTAGGAGACCTTTTACTCATGAATCTCTATATATGACAAGCAACCAATAACAAATGCATACTGCATTGCTGCCCACCTCCTAGGAGAGGCCTGTCCTCTATTGTATAGAGATCTGTTAGGAAAGGTTGAGTATCCCTCTTATGCAGGGATCACTGATGTAGTTTATGTTAATTTAGTGTGCCTAAACCAGGAACCTCCCTATCACACGGTTGTATATAATGGTGGAGGCCTCCTTTACATGGATGTAGGCAAAGTGCATAAACTGTCATTCAGCAGCTCTCCTCATCATGGCTGCCCTCTCCCTTCCTGTCAGAACACAACTACTTCTGAAAGTAGAAATAAGTAAAGAGTAGTGGCACACCCTCTGAATTCCTTTGCCATAGACCAGTGGTCCCCAACCCTGTCCTCAAGGCCCACCAACAGGCCAGGTTTTGCAGATCTCCACATAGATGCACAGGTGGAGCAATTAGTGCAGCTGCAGAGCAATAGAGCTGGCTATTTGGAGATCCAAAAAACATGACATGTTGGTGGGCCTTGAGGACAGGGTTGGGGACCACTGCCATAGACCACCAATAATAGGGCTAAGCTGGTGGTCTAAGGCACCGCATCATCAGACTGTGGACACTTTGAGAAGGGAAGAAGAGCCAGGGTGATGAGAATGTCTTACAGACCACTCCTATTATGCTGTTTATTTTGCGGAATCACAGAGCCAAGGGCCACGTCCAAATATTTCAAAAGATAAATCATGAGGTGAAATTGCATTTCCTCTTCAATGTAAAAATGTAAAACATTTTAGGACAGTGCCAAACGTAGCCCAACACAATGGTCTAACAACTGCCCTTGCCTTTGTATCCCTTTAAGGAAACCATTTCACCAAGCGGGAAGATGGCACTAATTTTGGTGAACCAAGTGTTATTGTTAATTAAACTGTCCTAAAGTCAATTTTACTAGTTCAGAGTGTAGGAGGATGATAATCTAGCTGACTTTTCTAGGAGGCAGTTGGGTTTCAAGTAGCAAGTTCAGTCCACTGGCCATTAGAGTTATCCCTGTGGCCTTCCAGGGGTGCCCATCTTTTAATGAAGAAGCCATGCTTGCAGTGAATTTTACTTTTTCCCACCTGCCTAGATCTGGCATAAAAAGTAAATGGAAATGATGTGCAAAACGTATTGAAAATGAAATTGGACTTTAAAACACTAGGCTAGTGCCGGTTGCTAGCCTACCCCTGGGGTATCCTATAGCCGGACGCCCCGCTATGAAAAAACCCCCGGAGTCTCCGGTAAACTCACTGCAATAGCTGGCCGTTTGCTTCACCTTGTCATTACAACACTTTTAAGATCAGGCAATCTCAAAAGTGATGCGGGCATGGCTTTGGCAGAATAAAAGCCTGGTTTTATTTGAAAACCGGGCCACTGCCGAGCCAGCAGCATTGCCGCAGGTACTCACGCGGGGAGAGCAGGTGGGGGTTGGCAAAAAGGGTTTCAATCCGCTTTAATCACGGCCGTAGCATAACGTTTGCATCAGATTAGTAATCAGCAATAAGATATGCAATAAATAAGCTCATTTAAAGTATTGCAAACAGGAAGCTTAGTCATCTACCTGTCGGTACGTCCCAACATTTTGTCTTCTATGGCAGTTTCTTTATTTTTTATAATCAACCAGCTTCTTATCTTTTATATTTAAATAGTGTTTATCTTGTTTTCACATCCTCCCCTGCATTATTTCACAGCAGTGCATATATAGGTCTTACTATTAGTAACAAAAATCTTTTAGCTCCATATATACTACCTATAAGTGTTCACCACCCTGGAACACCTACATGTTTAACTGTAATTGAAATATTAACTCGCAAATGGCTTTTATCATGAGAATCATTGAAAACAATCACAGTCATGTAAAACAAATCTCCACAAAGTAAATAACATTAAAGCATGCCCGCTGTCTAGGTGTCAAAAACATATAGGGAGGCACTTTCAAAAAAATTATCAAAAAGGATTTTATTACATATCACTAAATTAATTATTACACATGATCACTACACAATTAAAATCCATTAAAAAACACATAATAGGACAATACATATAGGACAAACCAACATAAAAGTGCACCGGCGCACATAAATATCAATCAGCATCTGAAAATAAATCTATGGTTAAGAAGATATACAAAAGTGATCTAACAGTGAAAATAACAACGTGCAAATCCTGCATATGAAATCCTGCCCGGGATCCTATAAAAAATAACTATAAAGTGCAAAGTGCAACCAATCAATATATACATATACAATGTGCAATGAAAATCAAAACCTACATGATTACCAAGTTAATAAATATCCCACAGGAACTATAATAATAACCACAAAATACAACACCAATATTGATGCCAATATCAATCAAACCATTAGATATCCAATACAACACAAACAATCAAACCAGAAACTAATCAAAATGTCACAGGTATGCCAGTAATGAGTCTCCCCACCGCCTACTGCACCAGGAGCCACGTGTTCCGTGGGCGCATTCCCCACTTCATCAGGCCGCTGTCTAGGTGTCACATTTGACTCTGATCTGTCATTCACCCCTATATTCAATCTCTTTCCCGCTCATGCCGCCTGCACCTCAGTAACTCTAGAATCAGCCCCTTTCTTACAGTGAAAACAACAAAAACTCTCACTGTAGCCCTGATCTATTCCTGTCTTGACACGCTACTAATTGGTCTCCCCCTTACTAAACTTTCCTCTCTCCAATACATCCTGAATGCAGCAGCCCTGCTTGTCTATCTCTTCTTTAACCCAGCTTCTAAATTATTTCTCTGAAGCCGATCCATTATCAAACACTATGCACCACGCCCTTTGGAAAAGCACTAAATCAGCTTGTTGCTGGCCCATACAGATTGTATATACTTATTTTTGCTAAGATGCCTGGACCATGGCAAAAAGCACGTATATTATTACCTTTTGTGTTACCCCCATTCTCCTCCTAGATTGTAAGCTTACGAGCAGTTTTCTTATTTCTTTTGTTTCAATAGACACTCCCTTTGTGCCTATGTCATCTGTTTGCACAGGAACCTTCTGATTGTATAGCATTGCGGAATATGCTGGTGCTTTATAAATACAGCCCGCCCTCCTCTGCATTTTCCACTGTCGCAAACCTTACCTTTGGGGCCCACTGTAGAGAAATACCCAATGGCATGCTTCCCAAAGGCTCAGTTATTTTTTGTTGCAGAATGCATCATATATTGCTTTAGGATATACTTGTATTGCTCTGCATTCATTCTACCCTTTACATTCTCACCCCTTTAGAACCCACTGCACTAAACAAGTTGCTGCTGCTGCTGCTGATGCCACCATGCTTTATGGTTGGGATGCTGCATTTACGATAATGTGCAACATATGGCTTAGATTCTCTTTAGATTCCTGGTTCTATTTAATAAAGGAAACTGCTTCAATTTTGCACCATTTCTACCTCACACAGGCTGGTAATTTGACCCAACACCTTGAAGCCTGAAGAGGACTGTAATGTTGAGAAGGGTTTCTAGTAGTATCTTCTGAGATGTGGTTGGTGGATGTGATTGTGGGGGGGGGGGGGGGGGGCTCATTGACCAAGTGCGTTAACTGTAGATCCTGTAAAAATATTTAAATCAAGGTTTCCATTTTTGAAAGGCTTGAGATACCCAAACTTGAACAGAAGCATATTACATAGTCACACAATTCACATGAGGTTTCAGAACTATTTTTAATTGGTGGACATCAGGGATGCTGTGAGAGATTAAAGATTTTGTGAGCCCGACGTTGCGGAGATTGTTTGCAGCTGCTAAAAACGTGTCGTAGGTCTGCTACCTTCCTTCATTATAACACTGAATGCTGATATTCTTTGTAGAAGCCTAAGGCTCAAGCAACTTGGCTTCTGACCAGTTCTGTGGGTGAGTTTAACTGGAATTTCTTTGAGGGCATAAACGACGACTGCAATTCGAAAAGAAAACCACAACCATATGTACGAAACCCAGCAAGACCTTTATTTTCATTTCCTAACAAAAGGCTGAACAGTCCAAAACATTCTGTATGAAGCACAATGATTGCTTAACCACAGACAATGAAGGTCCCTTTAGTTTAAAGGAAATGTATAAACCCAGCAAAGAGCAGAAACTAGTTTCATGCATTTTTGAAAGACACAAGGGAGTTCTTTATACCATATAAACATTAACCCTTCACTGCAGGCTGTTGTACTAATATCAAACCTCTAGTAGCTATACTGATTTTCATTTTTTTCTTCCGTACCCATAAAACTCAGCATACGCATTTGAAAAGGCATGCAAACCCCCCAAACCACATTTCCTGAAAGTGGAGATCTAACAGAAATTAAATATGACATACAATCCTTTGTAAGACACACAGTACTGCTACGACTGTTCATTGGACAGAAATATTGTAATCTTTTTCATTGGAATAAAATTAAACCAGCAATACAAGCATAATATAAACTAAAAAAATTCCACACTAAAACTAAACAATGCTATTGTGTAGAATAAACCAAATTGTATATATTAGTAAGTGGGGGACAGGAAAAAGTGAAATGGAATTTTATTTTTACTTTTTTTACTACTAATTTCCTTAGATTTTTTTACACATGTAACACTTAAACTTTTTTGTTATACATTATATCATGTCACCACACAATGTACTTGTCACAGTGGTCTGCTTACCTTCTCCCTGGTCCTGGGGCGACCTCGACTGTCCGCTCAAGCAGCACCGGCTCAGGCAGCATGCTGGGCTGCTGTGAGCCTCCACCTCCACCCGCATCCCCAGCTCCTCTCTTTGTGTGTGTGCACGTGCACATATACGAGAGACTTATGCCCTCAGGCAGCGCTGCAGGCAGTGCGCCCACAGGAGGCTGATTTGAATGGGCCAATGAGCTGATTGCCCTCTTGGTTCCCAGGCTAAACCTCATGTTCTTCCCGGGCCCAAAACTGCACGTCCAATCTCCTGCGCCCAAGCCCTATTAAAGTATACCCAAGTCACTGGTTCACTGCCCGTGATAGCGTTCTGCTGGATGTTGTAGTGCCTCTGTATTGTGTTCTGATTACTGTTGCTGACTTTGACCATTCTTCGAATCGCTGCCTGGACTGACGCCTGACCCTTGACCTTTCTCCTGGTCATCCCCTTGGTGCCACATATTGGTAGAGCTGCCAATCCTGTGTATGACCCCAGCCAGCCCGACTTCTGCCCAGTCTCACTCCTGGTAAGTCGGCATCCTTTGTGCTAAGTCCTGGGGCTAACTGTGTCCCGTGAGGCGTATCCAGCTCCCTGGTGAATGGGGCCCTGTATATAGGCAAAAGTAGCAGCAGAGCAGAGATTGGGGGTTGCTGACTCAGCTGAAGGCGGGTGTCCCACGGTGCCTATTGCTAAAACTGTATCGGCTGCCTGTCTTTGCGAGTACAGATTGCCGAATACTGGGGACTATCTGGCCAAAAGGCTGCCACACCTCCTATTTGGATCACCACTAGCGGCCAGCCTAGGATAGAGCATCTTGTTAAAGGTGAATATCATTCACTAAATATTACTCTCTGAGTCTACTGCTTTAGTTAGGACTCATACTTATGGCCGTCAAAGCCTATTATAAGGTTGTACAGACACAGCAAATGGCAATATGGTGGGGGAGGTGGACAGTTTGAGAGCTGCCGCTTGACAGCTTTGCTATATGGCTTCCATTTTAAATTGCAGAGTTGGATTAGACAAAGTGTCAAAATGTGGGGACCTTTATTCATATTCAACAACACATTTACAATACCATAAGCCAAGTGCAGAGTTTGTTGCAGCCTCAGTCTTATCATGGAGACAGTGCTGGGTCAAAAGTATAGCCAGTTGGATGTTACCCATCTATTCCAGATTGAGTCTCCAGGAGAGGGGGTAACAGAAGCCACAACAAACACTGCAGCAGCTAGCACAGTATGACAGTATGAGGGTTGCCACGTCACATCTTGGCCTATCTGGCTTCCATCTTTAGGTTGAGGGCTGCTTAAGACAAAGTGTCAAAATTAAAAGTGGGGGTCTTGATTCAACTTCAGCAACACATTTACAGTATGCTGGACCAAGTAAGTATAGCCAACTATACAGCTGAGGGGGTGTTTAAAGGAGGCTAGCGGTGAGGAGAAAATGGCAGCGAGGAGTGGGGGACTACATGACAGCAAGGCCAAAGACCAGCATGTGAGGAACGGAGGTGGTAATGAGGAGTGAGGAACTAAGAAGTGGCAATGGCAATGGCTGCAGGAACCTGAGGTGGCATTGGCAAAGGTTAAGGCAGAAGAGGCAATGAGGACCCAGGTGGTAATGAGGAACGGAGGTGGTAATGAGGAGTGAGGAACTAAGAAGTGGCAGTGGCAATGGCTGCAGGAACCTGAGGTGGCATTGGCAAAGGTTAAGGCAGAAGAGGCAATGAGGACCCAGCAAGCTCTGACAAAGAACTGGAAGAGAGAGTGGAGGATCCAGCAAAGGTAGAAGACCTGGTGGAGGAGGTGACAACATTGGAGGACTCAGGGAAGGGAGTGGAGACTCAGCAAGGAATGGCTGCATGACAGTGAAGATCTGTGGCAAGTGGAAACCAACTGAGTGTCAGTGTAGATTGAGTGAGCCAGCGGAGGTTGCAGAGCAGCAGTGGAAACTGGTGGCAAGTCTGCAGAGGTGGAGGAGATGAGCAAAGATGGTGTCAGGAACCGCTTACCTGATCCCCGTTCCAGCGACGTCTCCAGGCGGCCAGCTGCAGCTGTCACTGTGCGCGGCCGCGCCGAGCGGCGTCGGCTCGAGCAGCGTCGGCTCGAGCGGCGCCCAGCTCAGCCACGCCCCCCGCTTCCTCCTCCAGGAGACGTGCTCGCGCGCGGCCGCGAGCACGTGTCTGTTATGCCCTCCGGCGGCGCTGTGCTGCGCGCACCCGCCGGAGGATCAATTAAAGAGTTAATGAATCCTAGGGGATTGAGGGCTTCGCCCTCTTCTGCTCTGCAGCCAATTACCCTTGGAATCCTATGTGCTCCAATCAGTACACTGCTTCCCTCAGACCTGTTCCTATAAAGGCGTGTGAATTGCCTGTGATAGCGCTCAGAACCCTGTGTTACCTACTCCTGTGAAGTCTAGCCTGTTGCCGATTTGATTGTACGACCATTCTCGATCCTGAATCCTTGTTGCCGACCTCTGCCTGAATTGACGCCTCTCGATCCTGAATCCTTGTTGCCGACCTTTGCCTGAACTGACGCTTCTAGATCCTGATCCCCAGTTGCTGACCTCTGCCTGAACCCCGACTACGTCTTGCCTGACCCCTGGTGCCGCTACGATCTCTGCCTTCCCGTTATTGACCTATTGCCTGTCTCTTGACTTCCGTCACTCACGCTCTTGCTATTGGTTCTCCAGTCCTCCCACATATAAGCTTACATCCTTTGAGCCATTAAGTCCTGGGGGCAACCGATCCCGGGTAGGCGTATCTTGCGTCCCGGCAAGCGGGGGCTCCTACAGGTGAAGCTGGCTGTGGAGATTGGGGGTTGTGAGCTTATTAAGAGGGCTGGAGTTACCCCGAGCGTGACAGATGGTGGCATTGAGTGTTGGGGACAAAACTCCAATACCATGCACGTTTATGGCAAATGGTGCATTTTTCGGCACACTTTTGTTGCACTGGAGTACAGTATTCCCTCTCCAATTAAATACAAGCATAAAGGTCTGAAAAGGACCTAAGTGTAATGTAATCCCTCACCCCAGCCCCATGGCTGACTGTATTAGTCTGGTCTCCAGGTAACAGGGACTGGGAGCCTCAGCACACACACAAACACACTGACTACTGCTTAAAGAGACCAGGCCTGGACCAGGTGAGTATACCTGTTGGGTAAACTGACCAACCTTCATGCTAATGGTGGGACAGTCCAAATTTGGTGACTTGTGTCCTGCTACCCCTCTCAGATCACTAGGGACACTTAAATGTCCCACTTTACTGGAGACTATCCTGGTTGGTCAGTTTGCCTATTGGCCTATGTAGTGGCAGAGGTGTGGGTGGAGGGGCATAAATGTCAGTGGGAGCCCAGAAGAGCAGTTCCAGCACCAGTCTCAGGATGCCATTTGTTTTGGTGAGGAACATCGCTGGGAACTGAGGCTGTATGTTCCACAGGGCAAAACAGAACACCTCATCTTTGGTTCCTCCCCAGCACTATTGGGGGGAAACACAGCACCCTATGTGACAGACTGCCACTGGCCGTAGCTAGAAAATGCTGATATTGGGTCCCGCACTGATCTTTGTTTCCTCACCAACACCTGCACCCTCATGGGTGTTGGCCCATTTTAGGAGAGCAGTTCTAGCCCTGGTTTTGTGGGTCATGCCCTGTTTTGTTTGGGTAAACACCACCGGCAGTCCTCATGATGCTTGCTACGCCCCCCCCCCCCTCCAAGTGACTTGCATCAGGCAAAGTAGGCACACCACATTCGGTAGAAGAAATTAAGTGAATAAGTCTTCCTGGAGCAATTCACAGCAGCCACTATCTGAGGGCATGGGGGGAATCCCTTGTCCCTTGTCATGCAGAAGCTGGGACTCAGTTTCCACACCCTCAAAGCCAGCAACCGTGAATTGGGATGTAACAGCCATCCTTGTCACACCAGATCCAGCATGTCCAGAGTCCAAGGAAACCAATTGATGGCCAGTCCAGGTTCGTTTTGGCTAATGAGGGGCGACAAAAATGGTCATTACCTTTTTTACCACTCGAGGAACAAGTGACAAAGATAGAAAAGCATAGACCAGCTGAAACAGAATCACCAGCAACCACTATCGGATACTGGTATTGGTTTCTCTTCCTGTTGCTCCTGGCTGCAAAAAGGTCCACCTCGGGGACACTCCACTTGTGGAAGTCATGTGAAACAGCTCCGGATAGATGGTCCACGCTCCCAGATCCACCATTTCTCATTTGAGAAAGTCTGCACAGGTGATGTCCAACCCATGACGTAGACAGCTGAAATGCAAGGCACATTCTTTTCCGGCACTTAGTCTGGCAGCCTCCCAAAAGGTTTTCTAGCTCCTTGTGTCCCCCTACAGATTCACATCCATCACATGGTCTGTCTGCACATAAGGGTTGATTCAGAGACAGATACGTATGGACTTTCGCATGTGTCTGTGTATGTTTTTGTGTGTGTTTGGCATGTTTTTTTGTTTTTACGTTACTTTCTCCATGCGTATGTTCGTTCCTGCTAATGCATATATGCGCTTTCCAGGTACGGATCTAAATCTGACTATTTGCGTTAGTTCGGATAATTTTTAGATCTAAATCTGATAATTTGCGTTAGTTCAGATAAGTTACGTTATTGGGATGGGCTTGCGTCTGATTCTGAGACCTGATTGTCGAGGGCCCACCGCCCTATAAAATGTTTTCACTTCCGCTCCACTTACGGGACCATTTTGGACTCGCATTGATTGAACATGTTTTGCGGCTTTGTGGAGGAGTATGATCGCTTTCAGCTCCAAGGCATTGCATGTATCAGCATGGCTGAGGCCAGATTGCACCGGCGACGCATGAATATCGATCGCATTCGCATGCATGACGTTGAGCTGTTAGAGCTGACATGACTTAATCGCGGCTCCCTCCATAAATTGTATAGGGAGCTGCGGCCATGGTTAGCCCGCACCACAAGGAAGGGGCAAGCAGGTATGACCAAGATGCTTGGCTGCCTGCAATTTTTGGCGAATGGCTCGTTCCAGAGGCTGGGTGCCCTCTCTGTGGGGATGTACCAGCCTACACTGAGCCACGCGCTATCCAAGTTTCTGGATGGCATGGCTACCATTAGTCCCAAAAATTCCTATCCGGACGACATGGTAGCCTGGAACGCGCTTAAGTTGGGTTTTTTTAATATCGCCGACATGCCCAACGTCATGGGTGCGATTGATTGCACCCACGTTGCATTGGTCCCTCCCGCAGCCGACGAGTACATCTATAGGTAAGTGAATTAGGTCATTTGGTTATATCGTTAAAGCGGTCCTTCACTCTGAATAAGAGTCTATCTTATATGTTTCCCACACCCTGTACATACAGATTGGCCACATTAAAAATCATCCTACCTGCATTTACTGCATGTTATGAGCCTTTAAACATCCAAGATGGCGGCTTATGGAAGCCGCCATCTTATCAGGCAGCCTGCAAACAGGAAGTGCCTCCTGACTGTGCTGCTCTGCATTCTGGGACTGCTGACCTTTACCTGACCCCAGCTCTGCTCTGTCTGAGCAAAGCACAGCTATAACCCGTCCCCCTGTACCTTATCCCACTCTCCTCTCCTCAGTAAGTGTGATGCTTCTGAGTAAAGATGGCGGCGCCCGTATCCTAAATTTCTGAACAGAGTTGCAGCCCAGTGGGGGAAAGAATAATAAGTTAGTGACTAAAAACGTAAAATATATTAATTTTAGATGCTGGGGAACCGTTTTTTAAGAGTTTGGGCTTTTTATTAAATCACGCTGAAGGTCCGGTTTAAGTCAAACTGTATTCTAACTATCTATTAACCCCTCCTTCTAAAGTGTCCCTGTGAACCAGTTTACAATGTATACCTTAATCCCTCCTTCTAAAGTGTCCCTGTGAACCACTTTACAATGTATACTTTAATCCCTCCTTCTAAAGTGTCCCTGTGAACCAGTTTACAATGTATACTTTAATCCCTCCTTCTAAAGTGTCCCAGTGAACCAGTTTACAATGTATACTTTAATCCCTCCTTCTAAAGTGACCCTGTGAACCAGTTTACAATGCATACCTTCATCATTTTTTTTTCATGTATGCCTTATCAAACCATTTTAATGCTGACCTTAATTAGTCATTAGAATGTTAATCTTTATTTTCTCCCACATACATATAATCTTGGTTATTTAAACAACTTATGTACTTTGTTAATGTTATTTGGATTCTAGAACATGTTTTTTTCAGGGTGTTAGGAGTTAGTGTTTGAGTAGTTTACCTTGGCTTGCTGTAATTTTTTATTTTTTTTCTGGAACCGCAAGATGGGCCACTCACTGAATGTCCAAGCAGTGGTTGGCCGGGACATGCGATTCCTCAGTGTACTTGCCGGGTATCCAGGCTTATCCCATGAAGGCTTATATCTTGCGGAGCTCCGGATTATTCCGTCGGTTTGAGTCTGGAGAATTATCTGGTGGATGGCTCCTTGGTAAGTTTCTAATTCCATCATTCCCTTTTCACTGTATGCCTATGAATATAGTTGATGACCCATGTCTTAAAGTGGCCCATCACCCAGGGGTGATCGGCCCGGGAATCTATAAGATTCCCGGGCCGATCACCTCCCTCACCGCGGGACATCCGAGATCGGGATGTCCCGCGGTAAGGGCCCTCCCCCAAAACCCCAAATAAACTCACCTCATCACGCTCCCACGTGGCCACGGACAAGCGGGTGACAGCGGCGGACAAGACAGCTGCCGCCGCCGCCTCCCGCGCGCTCCTCTAGACGTGCGCGCGCCCGCACCGGCCGTTTGTGAATGGCCGGCGCGGGCGCGCGCCCTGTCAGAGCGACGTCGGGCGCACTGTCTTGTCCGCCGCTGTCACCCGCTTGTCCGTGGCCACGTGGGAGCGTGTTGAGGGGTGCCCCCCTGAAGTGGACCAAAACCCAGGATAGTCAAAATCCTGGGTGTTGGTCCACTTTAACCTATGGCTGTTTTTCCCCTTGATGACATGTTAAACAATAATGTGGGTTAGAATGTGTAATTTATGTAATTATTTTGTGATTCTTTCAGGGGATTCTGGCTATCCGCTTCTGCCCTGGCTCCTGATGCCCGTTCTTCGCCGGCAGAATGAGGCCCAGGTCATACAATCGGGCCCACCGGAAGACCCGGGCCATAGTGGAGAGGGCCTTTGCACTCCTGAAGACCAGATTTCGATGTTTGGACCATACAGGGGGGGGCACTGCAATATGACCCCAACAAGGTCAACAACATCATATTTGCATGCTGCGTGCTTCATAATTTTGCCATCATGCAGCCTGTCCCCCGGTATGTTGATCTGCCCCCTCTCCACCCAGCCAGGAGCCAGATGACCTTTATGATGGCACCCCTAGTGCCTCTGGCCAGTCAGTGCGGGCACATTTTTCATAACATTTGTTTTGTTTGTTTATGTTGTTGTGTGTTTTGAATATGATTTGTGAAGGCATTTTTCTTTTTCCCCCCAAAAATAGTAATGAGTTAATTACAAAAATTTTACACCTGATTTGAGCCTCATGCATTTTTTTTTCTCATGTTTGTCTTTCAAAACCTTCATTAATATCAAAACAACCCAAACATTAATGCATCAACTTAGGCAAGAACAGCTAAAGTCACATTCAATCTATTTTATTGAAAAATGTAAATTTATCTTTGAAGGGCACTCACAGACTCCATGTACATACATTTAAAAACATAACTATAAATTGTGGCAGACTCCTAGCCCCTAGCAATTGGCCACATCCAGGAGTTGGAAGGTAACTGACTCCAGGCCGAAGTTTAACCGGCCACCAACATCAAGATCCATAGGGAGCACAAATTTCAAGGGGAATTGTGGGCCAGGAATACATAGGGCCACATACACACCCTCTCCTGCTCGGCCACATTTGCCACCGGCACAGGTGTAAACCAGCCATACCTATGCCACATCCATGCCTGTAAGTACGGTGGCCAACTAGCCAATGACCCCCAGTGCTAATGCCAGTCCAGTACAATCTTTGCCATGGCCAAATGTTGTTTTTTTCTAGCCAAGAATGTCCCCCAATATTGCCAACAAACAGGATGTGGAAGCCAGCATTTGATTAGGCCCAAGCCTGCAGCGTGGGAGCTTGAGCGTCCGCTTCAGTGAGGCTTAAGCTCAGCCATTGGCTAGTGGGGTATGTGAGCACTCTAATGAGCTATATGGGCGAATTCAAAAACAAACCAGCAAAGCCATAAACAACCCAATCTTGGTAGCGCTCACCACACAGGTAAATATAGTTGGGATGTAGAGGAAAGATTTGGAGCAGATCCAGGTCAAATAGATCTTAAAATTGATGTTGCCCATAATAAAGTTGTGGTGGGCCTTGGAGGTGGCCCATAATCTGCCACTGCTCCAGCATCTGTCTGTTGCTAGTTCGAAATTCATCTAGCATGGCAGAAAAGTTTGCATTTAAGGTGGCTGTTTGTTCTGCCACCTGTCTGTTTAAGGTGGTCATTTGTTCAGCCATCTGGCTGTTGCTCGTCCTAAAATCAGTCAGCATGGTGGTGAATGTAGTATTGAAGTTCTCTAATTGTTCAGTAAGCTGCTCTGTTGTTCATTGAGTCACCTGCCTAAAGTAACGGCTGTCATGGCGCCATGCTGACTCCATGATCGTCACGCGCCTCCCCTGCGTCTTCCCCTTCCCTGGGTTTGAGCGCCTGCAGATGCTGGAGTTCTAGGGCGAGCAACAGTACCAGATGTGCTTGGCAAAACTTCTGCAGCAGAGCTAGCACTGGGGACTGTAGGCTCAGTCTCAGCCTGCTGCCCACGATGGCCTGGCAGCATGCATCCAGCTTCACTCTGCTGCAGAGGATTTGGTGCAGTAGGATGCTGGGGCAGTGGCAGATTAGGTTTCAGGGGTGTAATTTGCGAATGTTCAATATGACTGGCATCCTCCTCCTCCATCTCCTGGATGACATCCATTAGTGTGGGAGTCTGTTGGGACATGTAAAAAAGTGTGTGAGATTGGGCCCTAAATATCTTTAAGAACAAAATTAGTCATGTGCATTCACATGCATCACCAGTTTTAACAAAGTCCACTTACCCTACAAATCTGGTCCTGTGTCCTAGGCAGCAGGGAAGTAGATGGCATGTTCAAACTGGAGGAGGCTTCCACACTTCCAGAGGCTAGATGCTGGGCTGTGTTAAAAAGTAAAAGGCACGTAAACACACAAACATCCCTTGATGAGCATGATGAGCACATATGCTTTAGCAAACACGTGGCCAAGCAGGAATGCCAACTCCACCAACAGCCAAAGTTGCCCTTCACAATGAATCTTATATGTATGCCTCACCCTGTACATACAGATTGGTCACATTAAATAATACAAACATGCATGTACTGCATGTTAGGAGGCTTAGCAGATCAAAAATGGCGCCTTAGGGGAAAACAGTCAGCTTGCAAATAGCATTTGGCTTCAGAGTATGCTGCTGTACATTCTTGCAATGTTGACCTTTCCCTGACCCCAGCTCAAGTTTGTCTGACAAAAGCACACCTACAACCTCAGTGGTAGAAACACAAATAAGTAAGTGTTGTCTATTATTGACTAGATTCACATCACATGCAGGACTTTGGTAAGAGAAATATTGACCAGGAATACTGTCAAGGGCGGTGTATGGGCTGCAAACCTTTTTTAGGACCATTAACTACTGCACCCTGGGAGAGTGTCCATCATGAATGACATTCCTCAGACATTAAACACCCACTAAAAAACATTACCCTCCCCCCAAAGGCACTCCTTAGGGGCCTGTGTTCATATCTGCCTGTGAGCCTCATTTCCCAAGTTTACAATAGTTCACATTAAAACAATCATTACTAACCTGCAGAAATGTCCTGGAGGTCTGTGTCGTGTCTGCCAGAGAGGCCCTCTAATGCGACGGGATGTATTAACACCAGGGCCATTTCTTCAGCTCTGGTATATTGTAATTTGGTGGGGAAGCCTCCGCCAGTTTGTAAGCTGAAAAATAGAGGTTAACAAATTTTTGGCATTGTGGTCACTACAAGCAGCAAAATGCACAACTCAAATATGTACCTGTGATTGCGCCGCTTATTCTGTTTCTTCCGTGCAGCATACTTCAGGTCAGATATTTTTCTTTGTATCTGCTCCACATCTTTCCTCTCGTCCCCCGCTGCATTGCCCTGTCTGGTGAGCTTGTCCAAGATTTGGGTCTTTCTCATTTTGCTGGTTGTTTTTGAATGTCGCCCAAATAGCTCATCATAATGAAGTGTGAGGCCATTTGCTAATGCTAGGGTTTGTGCCTCCCCAAACCGGCCACTCAACTGGCCTCACCGCAATGTTCGGCCTAATGGTTGGTCTTCTGGCTCATCTCTGTTTGGTGGCAATTCAGGGGACATTCTGGGCTGGCTCTCCGGGTGTCACGTGGCTGGAAAAAGACTGGACTGTACTCACATTAGGACTGGGGGCCCTTGCCTGGGTGGCAACCGAACTTCCAGGCGTGGATGTTGCATAGGTCTCGCTGGTTTCCACCTGTGCTGGTGGCAAATGTGTCCGAGGAGGAGAGGGTGTTCTTGGGGGGCTGGGGCTTTGGGCCCTCTGCTTCTTAGTGCCCTTGGAACTGGTGCTCTGTTTATCATGGGATGTGGTAGGGCGGTGAGGAGGAGAGGGTGTTCTTGGTGGGCTCAGGCTTGGGGCCCTCTGCTTCTTAGTGCCCTTGGAACTGGTGCTCCGTTTATCATGGGATGTGGTAGGGCAGGGAGGAGGAGAGGCTGTTCTTGGTGGGCTCGGGCCCTCTGCTTACTTTCCCCTTGTACGTAGTTGTACCTTGCTGCTTGGATGTGGGTGCCTTCTTCTTTGAGGATCCTTCCTTGATTGTGGTTGCTGTTATGGATGTGCCTGGATTTGAGGGCAATATCGCCTTGTGGTGGCCACTTTTGCTCCGCCTTTCATGCACCTTGCTAGTCCATTGGTGCGACCGAGTGCTCGGTCTGGAGGATGAAGTGTCCTCATGTCGCTGTGGCCTTTTGGTCTTGGCCTCCTTTGCTGCTGTTTGCTTTGCTCTCGCTTTTTTTGGGTGCCATGCTGACAATCTCAAAGAAAATGTGCTGTGTGTCCATGACCCTTTAAATACTAATTACTGGGTATGACGCGTACACACTCGCGTACGCGTGCGTCCAGTCGATTGTCTGGCCATGCGGAACCCGGAAACCACTGGGGCATTACTTATCCGCTGCGGACAAGAAAAAACATGGCGCCCACGATCTTCACCCGCCAACAGCAAGAGCTCATTATACTCGTAAGTGTATTGTAAGGACGTTGATTTGCCATCTAAATGCATGCCTAGGCCTTAAGGAAGCGCAGGAAGAAACATTTTTGTTTAAAAGTTTTTTCAACTCCGTGCCAAACAGAAGATAGTGCACACATGTGCGAACACACTCACTTGCATCTAGAAGGATAGTTTAAGGCTAGAAATGTGTGGGAATGTCATTTAGTCAACTGATCTAATTGTTACACATATTTGTATGCTGTTTGATCTAACAACTATTTTGTTTTTTGTGTTTTTTAGACTATGCTTTAGCGCAGGTACGACTACCTGCCCAATGCATTCGAGAAGAGGAATGTGGCCCTGGAGATCATGGCCCGGATCCAACAGGAAACGGACACCACCTTCACCCATATGCAGATCATGCAGCACTGGTCGGACCTTAAACGACTACACATGCTCCGGGTGCGGCGATTTTTTGCTCAACATTTCCCAAGTAAGTACATAGCGATTGCATGCTAGATGTAACTAATACAGAAGGTAGGCCTTTATTTATAAATGCTTTTCTTTTCTAGTGTTGGAAATGGACTATCGCATCAGACGCGACCCGGAGGCGCGCAGTCCGGCCAGTGCGGCATGAATCTGCAGCAGCAAGTGAAGGTGGTGGATCTCCAGGGCCAAGTTCCTACCCCTCCTCTGTAGTGGCGTCAGACCAGCCCCTGGACCTTTCTACAGAGGAGGGGCGTCACGGCGTGGGCAGGAAGTCGTACCAAACGACTGAGCCATTAGCCTCTGGTATGTGACTCTCAATGTAACCCCACACACATACATGCTATTAAAAGCAAAACTGATTCCCTTAATCTCTTTTTCTAAATGAATATGTAGTGGGTGAAGGATCTGGAGCAGAAACACACATTCTAAGTGTCATTTGCTTACTGTTGAATCAGACATTAGAATTGAGGCTATTTTAAATGTCTCTACAGCCTCACATTCCCATCAGTGGCAGGCCCCAGACCCTGGTCCCCCAAACAGAGGTCGCCCACCACCGAAGTAAGTTGTAATAGTAACATAGTAACATAAGGCTTGATTCAGAGAGACACCCAAAAACTTTCGGTTTGTTGCCGACGTCGTAAGATTTTCAAAATTTCCCGCTCTCGCATGAACGTTCGAGCGATTCTATGCATGCTTCGTAAACCTTCCGTAGCGCGTCCGTGTGCTCGTATGCCAGAGTACGCAGACGAGGATGTCATTTTCCATCGAAAATGTTCAGATTCATTTTTCACAACTACCAACGTAGCCTTTCGTTTTTGCCCTTTTCCCATCGTATCCTCACACGAATCCTATCATTTTCCCGCTACATCCTGCTTCATTTTTTCCTAAAGTATCTGTCCAGACGAAATTCTTACGATATTGCGCCTGCGCACTACAAACTTCTGTCATTAAAGTGCTCGCCTACATAATTTCACTTCCATCACTAAACTCACCCTAACCACTTAGCGCTATCCTGCCTTTTCCCTTGAGCTCCCTTAAAGCTCACCCTAACCACTTAGCGCTATCCTGCCTTTTCCCTTGAGCTCCCTTAAAGCTCACCCTAACCACTTAGCGCTTTGTTTCTTCTTCCATTTTCACACCCTAAAACTTACCCAAATCACTTAGCGACTTGTTTCTTCTTCCATTTTCACACCCTAAAACTTACCCAAATCACTTAGCGCCTTGTTTCTTCTTCCATTTTAGGTCCCTAAAACTTACCCAAATCACTTAGCGCCTTGTTTCTTCTACCATTTTCACACCCTAAAACTTACCCAAATCACTTAGCGCCTTGTTTCTTCTTCCATTTTAGGTCCCTAAAACTTACTCAAATCACTTAGCGCCTTGTTTCTTCTTCCATTTTCACACCCTAAAACTTACCCAAATCACTTAGCGCCTTGTTTCTTCTTCCATTTTCACACCCTAAAACTTACCCAAATCACTTAGCGCCTTGTTTCTTCTTCCATTTTCACACCCTAAAACTTACCCAAATCACTTAGCGCCTTGTTTCTTCTACCATTTTCACACCCTAAAACTTACCCAAATCACTTAGCGCCTTGTTTCTTCTTCCATTTTAGGTCCCTAAAACTTACCCAAATCACTTAGCGCCTTGTTTCTTCTTCCATTTTCACACCCTAAAACTTACCCAAATCACTTAGCGCCTTGTTTCTTCTTCCATTTTCACACCCTAAAACTTACCCAAATCACTTCACGGACATCACAATCTTGATTTTCAAATATGTCATTGTCCCCTTGTTTTTTTAAAATGTATGTGTGCAAATAAATGGGACAACATGTTTTTTTGTTTTTTTGGTTTTTTATTGCTCAATTGCCATTTGTTATCAAACTATTTTTGGCAACTTTGGCCCTAAAAAATTTAAAACTATATACAAATTGTTTTTGGTTTACTAAAAATATATACACTGTTTTTTAAAAAAAAATTTAAAACTATATACAATAAAATCTTTTTGAAAAACCATAAAACTATATACAAATAAATTTGTTTTATAAAAAATTAAAATATGTACAAATACAACTATGTACAAATCTACAGGGCCAGGAACCAGGACACTAGTCTTCCTCTTCTGTTGTCCCCAACGTGTCCCGCATCGCCTGCAGATCGGCCACCAACTCAAGGACCCTCCGATTGATATCAGCAAGTCGCTGTCTTGTGGTCCCTGCCAAAAAATCAGAAAATCAAATTATTCGGAGAACAATACATGTCTATCACCTGTGGATTTAATGTATTTTAATAAACAAATTAACTATAATGCACATATGTCATTAATGACAGGAATTAAGGTTAGGAAGTGGCCACAGGTCATTAAGCTAATTCAGTGGCCACAGGACAGTTGTGGTAGGAATTAAGCTAATTCAGTGGCCACAGGACAGTTGTGGTAGGAATTAAGCTAATTCAGTGGGCACAGGACAGTTGGGCAACTAATTAAGCTAATTCAGTGGGCACAGGACAGTTGGACAACTAATTAAGCTAATTCAGTGGCCACAGGACAGTTGGGCAACTAATTAAGCTAATTCAGTGGCCACAGGACAGTTGGGCAACTAATTAAGCTAATTCAGTGGGCACAGGACAGTTGGACAACTAATTAAGCTAATTCAGTGGCCACAGGACAGTTGGGCAACTAATTAAGCTAATTCAGTGGACACAGGTTCCTCTTATATTGGCATTGACTAGGGCATTATGTGTTTTTGTGTTCATGGGAATTTAGACCGAAATCTCTATAATGCCATGACTACTTACTTGGTTGGTGGCCGAGAGATGGCTCGTTGGGGACAACACCCTGAGGTCCTGGTTCCTGGCTCTGCTGTGAAGAAGTGCCTGTAGAAACATGGGCCAAATGGTTAGTTTGGATGTCTGATTCCGCAGTCCTCCAATGTTTTTAGCTAAGTCTGGGTCACATCACTCACCTTCTCCAGGGTCTTGTGGGCTCCTATCTGCTGCCTCCTGACCCACTACTTCACCCGCAACCGAAACATCTACAAATACAGAATTAAGGATTCAGTTTGGGGATATCAGGAGCTAGCAATTCTCTGTTTTGGTGTAGACATGAAGAGTGACATACCAGAGGATCCCGCATGCGAGGCAGGGTACGACTCCCTGCCCACGCTGTGCCGCCCCTCCTCTGTGGTAAGGTCCAGGGGCTGGTCTGAGGAGGCCACAGAGGAGGGGTCAGACCGTCGCCCTGGAGATCCACCACCTTCACTCCCAGCTGCAGAATCATGCAGCACTGGTCGGCCTCTGCGCCTCCGGGTGCGGCGAATTCGGTAATCCATTTCCAACACTAGAAAAGAAAAGGCATTCTAAGTAAAGGCCTACCTTCTGTCTTAGTTACATATTGCATGCAATCGCAATGTACTTACTTGGAAAATGGATTCCGAAGAACCTCCGCACCCGGGGCATGTGCAGCCGTTTGAGGTCCGACCAATGCTGCATGATCTGCGTGTGGGTGAAGGTGGTGTTGGTCTGCTGTTGGATGGTCGAGATTATCTCCAGGGCGACGTTGCGTTTTTCAAATGTGTTGGGCAGGTAGTCGTACCTGCGCTCCAGCATGGTCTACAAAACAGAAAGAAAACATCGACTTTACTTCTAAATACCTATCAATATGTGTCAGCAATACATTTTTTGGTGTAATTACATTAACACACACACATTTCTAGGGTTCAGTAATTTCACAATATGGCCTAAATGTTGTTTGGCACGTGTGTTGCGTGCCTTTGGTTGTGCATGTAGTTTATCACATTTTTACCAAAAGCCATTTATTCCTGCGCTTCCTTCACATGTAGAGCAGCATTTCCTAATCTAAGAAAAGTCCATCAAATACACTTACGAGCATGATGATCTCTTCTTGTTGGCGGGTGAAGATAGTGGGTGCCATCTTGCTTCTTGTTCTCGGCAGCAGATAAGTAATGCCCCAGCGCGTTCCGCACGGCCGTGCGAACGTACGTAATGCCTCAGCGGGTTCCGCACGGCCGTGCGAACGTACGTCACACGCTGGCTAGCTTACTTAAAGGTCCCTGCACACACAGCTGATTATTTTCCAAAATCAAAATGGCACCCAAAAAAACTCCTGGCAAAACTGGAAAGGAGCAAACGGGGAAGAAGGCAGCCAAACGGCAGGAGCCTTCCGAAGGGCCCAAAACCAGGTCGCAGCAGCCCAAAGCAAAATTACGGCCTAGTACCAAAACGCCGGCCCAGCCAACTACCAGCTATGGGCAAAAAAAGGAGCAGCCAGGCAAAGCAAAGACACAGGCCACAAAGGCTAGTATGGCTACTGGGCCGAAAACGGGTAAGAGGGTCCGAAGACCCACCCCACCCTGCCCCACTACAACACCCACAATAGTCCGCAGTAGGTCCCGCAGCCCCCTAAGAGGCCGAACCAGGTCCCGCAGCCCCCCTCGAGGCAGAACCAGGTCCCGCAGCCCACATAGACACCGCAGCAGGCCACGCAGCCCCCCTCGAGGCAGAACCAGGTCCCGCAGCCCCCCTAGACGCCGCAGCAGGCCACGCAGCCCACAAAGAGGCAGAACCAGGTCCCGCAGCCCCCCTAGACGCCGCAGCAGGCCACGCAGCCCACAAAGAGGCAGAACCAGGTCCCGCAGCCCCCCTAGACGCCGCAGCAGGCCACGCAGCCCACAAAGAGGCAGAACCAGGTCCCCAGGCAGCCCCCCTAGACGCCGCAGCAGGCCACGCAGCCCACAAAGAGGCAGAACCAGGTCCCCAGGCAGCCCCCCTAGACGCCGAAGCAGGGCACGCAGCCCCCCTAGAGGCAGAACCAGGTCCCCAGGCAGCCCCCCTAGACGCCGAAGCAGGCCACGTAGCCCCCCAAGAGCCAGAACCAGGTCCCGCAGCCCCCCAAGAGTGGGCCAAAAAAAAAAACAGCCGGCCCTGCAAGATCGCCCTCACCCTTGGTCCGCCCTACTACCTCCAAGGGCAGCACTACTTCAGCCTCAGAACGAAACTCTCCTGCTCGCCCACATTTGGCACCGGCACAGGTGGAAAGGCAAGGTTACTATGCCACATCAACACCTGGGACTTCTGTGGCCAGCCAGGCCAGAACACCCAGTCCCTTGCCCAGTCCTGGCCAATCCCCAGGCAGCCACCATTCCCTGCATTATCCCCCACAAACCCAGGCAAGGATGTCACCCCATTTGGATGACACCATGGAGGACCCACAACCCAAAACAACAGGGCGCACATTGCGAAGAGGGCAGTTGAGTGGGCGTTTTGGTGAGGGCCAAATTATGGCCTTGGCTAGTGGCCTGACCTTAGTTTATGATGAGCTATATGGGCGCAGATCAAAAAACACCACCAAACAGCGCAGAGCAAACATCTTGGCCGACCTAACCAGACAAGTGAATGCAGCGGGGGAAGAGTTAAAGGATGTTGTACAGATTCAGCGCAAGATATCGGACCTCAAATATGCTGCGCGGAAGAAAGAAAATCAAAGGCGGATTTACAGGTAAAAATGTTAGCTTTAGGATTAGACTTGATGTTGTATTGGCCACCTGGTTCTAAATTAGCCTAACTCTGTTTTGCAGCATGAAAACTGGAGGAGGTTTTCCCTCCAAACTCAAGTTGACCCCGGCTGAGGAGATGATTTTGGGATTGATGCATCCAGTCGCCGTCGAAGGCCACGCGGCCCTAAGGGACACAGATTCACCGACCCGTCCTGCAGGTGAGTAAGCTTTATGTGACCTTTACAATTAGTGAGCATGCACAATTAGACAGTAACACATCTGGGAAGCCAGGCACCTAGGTTGTGGCTTGTAGGTGATTTCTGTGTTGGGCCAGGGTGTGGCATGTGTGTGGCCACTTAACTTCTGATTTTTGGGCCACATACAAGACGTGAATGTACATTGAACCCGAGTGTAAAAGTTTGTTGGTTCCCATTAACCTGGCAGTTATGTCTTTACACTCCATGACATCACACACTTCAATCTTGATCTGTTGTGGACTTGTGTGTGAGCTTGGGTTGTTCAAAAATCAACAAACAGGCTTGGTTTGAATTAGGAAAACATACATTGCTAGGCCTCCCAAAAACCAGGTCCCTGCTATGTCCAGGCTGAGTGTGTACACTTAAACCGGACCTTCAGTGTGATTTAATGAAAAGGCCAAAGTCTGCAAAAACAGTTCCCCAGCATGTCAAATTACTATTTATTTCAGTTTTAGTCACTAACTTATTATTCTTTCCAACACTGGCCTGCAACTCTGTCCAGGAATTTAGGATACGTGCGCCGGCATCTTGACTCAGAAGCATCACACTTACTGAGGAGAGAAGAGTGGGATAAGGTACAGGGGGGCGGCTTATAGCTGTTCTTTGCTCAAACAGAGCAGAGCTGGGGTCAGATAACGGTCACCAGTCCAAGAATGCAGAGCAGCACAGTCAGGAGGCACTTCCTGTTTGCAGGCTGCCTGATAAGATGGCGGATTCCATAAGCCGCCATCTTTGATGTTTAAAGGCTCATAACATGCAGTAGATGCATGTAGGAAGATTTGTAATGTGGTCAATCTGTATGTACAGGGTGTGGGAAACATATAAGCTAGACTCTTAATCAGAGTGAAGGTCCGCTTTAATGGCCTATAAGGGATGTGGTCAGCCACAGAACAAGCTGAACTTGAATGTTTGGCTTAGTTGAGTTGAACAATGTTGAAGTAGTTATAGCCAAAAAAATATTAAAGATAATGGCATGGAAATTGAAGCTTATTTGTCACCGTTGTTGTAGTGCCCATGACAGCTTTGACCCGTTAACTAATTCGGCATATGTCTTTTGACCCGTCAACAATGCATAGGTGTGTGTTTACATAGTGTCTTTGCTTCTCATGCAGGCCACCATCATCGCTCAGCTACTGTGGAATCCACTGCCAGTGTGGACATGCCGTCAACTTCCGTGCAGCCTAGGAGGGAGGAACCGATATATTCGGTAAGTTTATTGAGCAAATGTCGGTTAGCCATGTTACTTTGCATGTTACTACTAACAGATTGACATATGTAGTGGGCAAGCTAACATATAATATGTCTCTGTCCATACAGACCCACACACTCATGGATGAAATCCAGGAGCTGGAGGAGGATGGATCCTTGATGTGCCCCCCTGGGCCAGAATCTGCAACTGGTCCAAAATGTTTCACCACCAACTCCGCAGCAGCAGAGGGAAGCTGGCTGCATGGTGGCTGCACATGATGGCCAGCATGCACAGACTGACAGTCAAGTCCCCAGTGTTGTCTCTGCTGTTGAGGATAGTGAAAGCATGCCTGTGTCTGTTGAGGGGCCCAGACCAACATCATCGGCACGACCCCGAACCAGGGGATTGGGGAGGCGGAATCCGCTACGGCGCAACCAGGGGAGGGGCATGGCAATTTTGGATGCATGGCACCACGAGAGGGTTACCTTCCAGCACCAAAACCAAAGAAACCGAGAGGCACTGCATGGCCGGATCGAGACCCTAAATACGACATTACAGGCTGTGCAGACCGAATTGCGGACCCTCAACAGCCACATGGAGACTGCCAACAATGACAACCGTGCCTACAGGGGTGAAATGGTAAATATCATTTTGGACCAGTTGCAGATTCAGAATGCCACACAGGCCCACGTTAGGTCCAATCAGCAAGGGCCACCACCTGGGTACTATGGCCATCACCCATATTAATGTCTCCACACCATGAATCTGTACAACATCTTTGCTCTTAATCCCCCCTGTATTGACTTGTCTGGTGAGGCAAACCAAGATACCCTTGGTGTATGCCTTGGGTTGTGTGTTTTTGATTTGCGCCCATATAGCTCCTTAGAGTGGTGAGGTAGGCCACTAGCCAAGGCCATATCTGAATCCTCACTGAACGTGCCACTCAAGCTTCTACACCTGTACCAGGTTTACACCTGTGGCAGGGGCAAATGTGGCCAACCAGGATTTTTTTTTTATTTAATTATTGCCATGGTTGATCTAACCATTAATCCTTTGTGGTTACATATATTTTGTTTGCAAATAAAGTTAAAGACACCTGTGGCTCATAAATTTTATTGTCTCTTTTTTGGGTGTCACAGAGAAATATATACTTGGACATTCACACAGTTCACACATCCAAAAAAGAGAGTTGGAAAGCATTAGGCCTGTGGTGAGTAATTACTTCATTACTTAGTTTAACACCACAAACATAACGAAACATACACAAAGGGAAAGAAAACTAAATCAACAACACAATGTTAAACAAAGGCCAATACAGGTTACATTAAGCAAAATGGGTCGCGATCAAATTAGTCCGCACACCTTGGCCGGACACACTACTGTGTGTGTCCAGAAATGAGTCCTCCTGGTCTTCGCTGGGTGGAGAGGGAGCCAAATCTACATACCGGGGGACCCGTTGTGAAATTGCAAAATTGTGCAGAACAGCACAGGCCATTATTATGTCTATGACCTTTTTCGGATCATATTGCAGGGCGCCCCCGGTATGATCCAAACAACGAAACCTAGTCTTCAAAAGACCAAAGGCCCTCTCTACCACAGCCCTGGTCTTGCGGTGCGCACAGTTGTAGGCATCCTGGGAGGCATCCTGGGGCCGGAGTACTGGCGTCAAGAGCCACGGCAGCAGCGGGTATCCTGAATCACCTTATACATAAGATTAGGAAAAAAAACATGTAAGACCATCAAGGCACCAGCAACATCAATAGGAGGCTATTTGTCAATTGTGTGATCAACATGAGGCAACATTTGCCACTGTCCCAGTCCCAAACTAAACATATGTCCTAGAGGTTTACAAAAGGACAACATACAAAGAGTGAGGATGATGGACAATCATACATAAGGATCCCAGCTCTGGGTTTCAAAGTGTGCTTAGGATGTAGGTTTGGCTGACCCCTTATATGCTTTGTGTGAGACCAAAACAGCAGAAACACGCCACATGCACTTTATCCCGCTCTACTCTCGTGTGGAAGTGCAAACCAGCTAAGCAAAGATGGGTCCTAAACTATGCTCAAGTTAAGTGCACGATTCCACACGAGGGTGGTGTAAAAGGGATTATTAAATTAGACAAACAGATAATTTATAATGTGGCTAATGCAGGCCAAACTTGGCGAAACGCTTGGTTGGTTAATAACTAACATTCAAGTGTGGTTTCACATGGCCAGAAGGTTGTTTAAGGTGTAAGTTTTGCAGACATTACTGCAAAATGCTAATTAAAAACAAACATCCACAACTACATTATGTGGTTTATGTTAACTTACCAAGGAGCCATGCACCGGAAAATTCCCCAGACTCAAACCGTCGGTACAATCCTGATCGTCTAAGGATGTACGCATCATGGGCTGAGCCTGGGTAGCCGGCGAGGACGCTAAGGAACCGCATGTCCGGGCCCACCACTACCTGCACATTCAAGGAGTGGCCCATTTTGCGGTTCCTGGTAAAAAAGGAAGACAATAAAACATTAGGAAGGCATTTTGAAAAATTAACACACACATTTCGATAAGGAGGGACCATTACAAGGAGGGACCATTACAAGGAGGGACCATTAAAAGGAGGGAGCATTACAAGGTGGGACCATTAAAAGGAGGGACCATTACAAGGTGGGACCATTACAAGGAGGGAGCATTACAAGGTGTGACCATTACAAGGAGGGACCATTTCAAGGAGGGACCATTACAAGGAGGGACCATTACAAGGAGGGACCATTACAAGGAGGGTTAACCTAAAATTGTAAAAAAAAAAAAAACAATTACTTACCTGTATATGTACTCGTCGGCAGCCGGAGGCACCAGGGCGACGTGGGTACAGTCAATGGCACCAATGACGTTGGGCATGTCGGCGATATTATAAAAACCAAGCTTAATGGCGTTTCTGGCTACCATATCATCTGGGAAAAAAATATATTTGGGGGTTAGGGTAGCCATGCCTTCCAAAAAATGTGATAGTGCGCGGCTCAGCGTAGGCTGTGAGATCCCCACGGAGAGGGCACCCAGCCTCTGGAACGAGCCGTTCGCCAAAAATTGCAGGCAGCCAAGCATCTTGGTCATACCTGAAATTGCTTGCCCCTTCCTTGTGGTGCGGGCTAACCATGGCCGCAGCTCACTATACAATTTATGGAGGGAAGCGCGATTAAGCCTGGTCAGCTCGAACAGCTCAACGTCATGCATGCCATTGATGTTCATGCGTCGCCGCCGGTGCAATCTGGCCTCTGACCTCAAGATCACATCAATGCCAAACAGAAGAAGAGCTTGATGCTCTTCAAAGTCACTCTCCATCACGCTTGGCTGCCTAGTCCCGAGGTCAAAAAGGTGCCGTAAGACGCTCGACAAGGAAATGACTATATGGGCGTCGGAATACTTGCCAATCAGCTCTCTGAATTAATCGCCAGCCCATTGCAATGACGTAAATGATTTGACCAATCGAAACATTTACGATTTCGAAGGAAAAAAGTCCCGAAGTTGCGTAAAACCACAAAATTAAATTCGATGGACGAACGAACATATACGTCTATGTTCGAACGTTCGTGCGAGTCGAAAATGCCCCAAAAAAAAAGGAAAAAATGACAAACACCCAACAAAACTTTCGATTGCAAATACGAACATAATGACATTTGGGATTTTGAATCGAGCCTATAGTATGTAAGGCTGAATAAAGACTTTAGTCCATCCAGTTCAGCCTGTTTAACTCCTTCCAGTGGTCTAGTAGCCATAGCTGGAAATGTTATTACATGCAAGGAGGGCATCCCGGCCACTATAGATCTTCTTCCAGTGGTCTAGTAGCCATAGCTGGAAATGTTATTACATGCCAGGAAGGCATCAAGGCCACTTTTGAATGTTTTTACTGTATCCTTCATAACTACCTCCTCTGGCAGCGAGTTCCATAGTCTCACTGCTCTTACAGAGAAGAATCCCCTCCTATGTCGGTGGAGAAAGCACCTTTCCTCTAACCTTAGTGGATGTCCTTGGGTTATAGTTACACTCTGAGGTATAAATAGATTGTGGGACAGATCTTTGTATTGACCCCGAATATATTTATACATAGTTATTAGATCACCCCTCAATCGTCTTTTTTCTAAACTAAATAAACCTAACTTTGACAATATTTCAGGGTACTCTAGCCCCCGCACTCCTTTTATTAACTTTGTTGCCCTTCTTTGAACGTGCTCCAGTTCTGATATGTCCTTCTTAAGAAAAGGTGCCCAGAACTGTACACAGTATTCCATATGGGGTCTGACCAGTGACTTGTACAGGGGTAAAATGATGCTCTGGTCATGAGCACCTATGCCCCTCCTGATGCACCCCATGATCCTATTTGCTTTGGTAGCAGCTGCCTGGCATTGATTACTACAGTTGAGTTTATTGTCAACTAAAACCCCTAGGTCCTTTTCCATTGTTGTTTTACCAAGTGTGTGTTTATTTAGTGTGTAATCATGATACAGATTTCTCCTTCCCATGTGCATAACCTTACATTTATCTGTGTTAAACTTCATTTGCCATTTAACTGTCCATGCTTCCAATTTATCTAAATCTGTTTGTAGCTGCCTGCTTTTCTCTTTTGTTTTAATTAATTTACACAGCTTAGTATCATCTGCAAAGATTGAGACTTTACTGTTTAATCCATACCCAATGTCATTTATATATATATTGAAGAGAATTGGTCCCAGAACTGACCCTTGAGGTACTCCACTAGTAACAGTGACCCAATCTGAGTGTGTACCATTGATTACCACCCTCTGCTTCCGATCATTAAGCCAATTTCCCACCCATCTGCACACATTTTCCCCTAGTCCAAGCATTCCCATCTTTTGTACCAGCCTTTTATGTGGCACAGTATCAAATGCTTTAGAAAAGTCAAGATATATGATATCCAATGACTCCCCCTGATCCAATCTTGAACTTACCTCCTCATAAAAGCTGATTAGGTTTGTCTGGCAGGAGCGATTCCTCATAAATCCATGCTGATATGGAGTAATAAGGTCATTTTCCCCAAGGTGCTCCAGGATAGTATCCCTTAAGAAACCTTCAAACAGCTTGCCCACCACAGATGTTAAGCTTACCGGTCTGTAGTTCCCAGGTTCCCCCCTAGATCCCTTTTTGAATATTGGCACCACATTTGCCAAGCGCCAATCCCTCGGAACAGACCCTGTAGTTATTAGTCCATAAATATTAGAAATAATGGCTTGTCTATTACTGTACATAACTCCCTTAAAACACGAGGATGTATGTCATCTTTATCGATTTTTATCTGCTTGAGACGGTTCTGAACTTCTTCCTTGGTTAGACCAGTGACATGGATGGTTTCGGTTATTTCCCTGCATTTCACTCGACATGTCACATTCTTTTGTGAATATAGAAGCAAAGAAGTTGTTTAGTAAATTTGCTTTCTCCTCATTTCCCTCTATAGGTGTCCCCTCCTTGCTTTTCAGGGGGCCCACACCCTCAGGTTTGTACCTTTTACGGTTTATGTAGCTAAAGAATAATTTGGGGTTAGTTTTACTCTCTTTCGCGACCAGTCTTTCTGTCTCCAGCTTAGTTGCCCTTATCTGTTGTTTACATTGTTTATTTTCTTCTTTATAATTTTTTAACGCTTCCGCTGTCCCTTCTTGCTTTAAACGTTTAAATGCCTTTTTTTTTGTTGTTTATTGCCCCCTTAACCTTTTTGTTTAGCCACATCGGTTTACATTTGTGTCTAATAGTTTTATTCCTGTAAGGTATATATCTGTCACAATGGAAATTAAGGATTCCTTTGAAAGTATCCCATTTAGTGTCCATGCTTTTGTTTTTAAGGACGTTTTCCCAGTCAATGCAGTTTAGGGCATCTCTAAGTTGGTCAAACTTTTTGAAGTTCCGCACTTTTGTGGCTCCTTGATAAGGCACCCTAGTGACTGCTAAGTGGAAATTAATGATATTATGATCACTGCTTCCAACCTGTACCTTTACTACTTTGTCTGGTACATTGGTTAGTATTAGGTCCAATTTGGCTTTCCCCCTTGTTGGAGCTTGTACTTGTTGGGAAAGGTAGCCATGTTTTGTTTTAGATAAAAAACTATTACTTTTATGCGAAACACATGTTTTAGCGTCCCAGTCTATATCTGGGTAGTTAAAGTCCCCCATAATCACTACCTCATTTAGTTTAGCGGCTATATCTATTTGCCTTAGCATCATATTTTCTATGGATTCGGATATATCTGGAGGTTTGTAGCAACCCCCCATCAGTATTTTATTTTTGTTTCTCCCTCCATGTATTTCTACCCATACAGACTCCACATGGTCATTCCCCTCACATATATCCTCCCGCAGAGTGGGTTGTAGAGAGGATTTTACAATTAAGCAGACTCCACCCCCTTTGCGTTTGTTACGGTCTCTCCTAAACACACAGTAGCCCTGTAGATTTACTGCCCAGTCATAGCTTTCATCCAGCCAGGTCTCTGTTACCTCCACTATGTCATATTGCTCTTCTGTTATTATCAATTCTAGTTCATCCATTTTATTAGTCAAGCTTCTAGCATTTGTAAGCATGCATTTCAAATGCTTATGATAATTTTGATAATTTTGTATATTGCCCTTTTTCCTCCTAGATGTGCTAACCCCTCCCCCATCTCCACCCCAGTTTCATGTCTACACCCACTGTCACTTTCTTTCCTAACTTCCCCTTTGTAATTGCTTTTACCCTCCCCCCCAGTGCTTAGTTTAAACACTCCTCCAACCTTTTAGCCATCCTCTCCCCCAGAACAGATGCACCCTCCCCATTGAGGTGCAACCCATCCCTGCCAAAGAACCTGTAGCCCACTGTGAAATCGGCCCAGTTCTCTAAGAACCCAAACCCCTCCTTTTTACTCCAATTTTTGAGCCACCTGTTTACCCCTCTAATCTCCCGCTGCCTCTCTGGTGTGGCTCTTTGTACTGGTAGTATTTCTGAGAATACTACAGTTGAGGTCCTTGCCTTAAGCTTACGGCCTAAGTCCCTGAAATCATTTTTAAGGACCTTCCACCTACTTCTTCCTATGTCATTTGTGCCAATATACACCATGATCGCTGAGTTCACGCCAGCCCCTCCCAATAATCTGTCAGCCCGCTCCACTACATGCCGTACTCTTGCCCCAGGAAGGCAACACACTGTTCGGCAATCCCGGTCTTTGTGACAGATTGCCCTGTCTGTTCCCACTACCAGCACCTGTCTTGCCTGCCTTGTTCTCCCATTTCCCCTCCCTTTCTTACTGGAGCCGACAGATGTGTCTTGCTGCAGCTGTGCCATCCCTGAGCTAACATCCTCCTCATCTGCCAACCGGGCAAACTTGTTTGGAGGTGCCTGTTACAGGGCTAGCCTCCCTATAACTTTTACCCCTACCCCGCCTTCTAACGGTTATCCAGCTAGCTGCCTCATTTTCCTGCTGTTCCTCTCCCCCCATACTACTACCCCCCCCCTCCCCTGACCCATGTAGTGCCAGATCAGTGAGATCCAGACTCTTTTGCATGACAACAATGTCTCTGTGTTGCCAATCGCTTATTTAGATCGTGAATGACGGCTTCCAAATCAGCAATTCGCAGACATCCGGGGCATAAGTATCCACCATCGACCGATTGATCAAAAAGTGCATACATAGCACAAGATGTACACTGGACAGCATTGTTAGGCATGGAACCCATTGTATCAATTTGTTGGAACACTGAGTGAAGAATTTACAACACTTAAAATAACAATCTGAAATCAAAGATAGATACTTACAGCTTCAGCACTTCTGCTTTTAACTCACCACTTACCAAGCAGCCACTTACAGAGTCAGCCTCCAGGAGCAAGCTCCAAGAGCTGTACAATGGCTTATAACACACCTGCTTCAATTAGGCCTCAGCAGGAATCCAGGAGAGAGAAAGTGAAAAAAAAAAAACTTTTTTTTTCTTTTGTTTAAATTTGTGCCAGCATTAACACACTGATTCACAAAAATAAAACAACTACAGTTTGTTATATTTTACTTACCAAATGAGCCCAGTTTCCCAAAGCTTACCACAGGAGATCCTGCTTTAACTGACCACTTACCAAGCAGCCACTTACAGAGTCAGCCTCCAGGAGCTGTAAATAGTAAATAGTTTGAGTATGTTGACAATGACATCATCACCAATCAACCTACATCCATTGGCAATGTCCTTAGCATAATGACATATAGCCTCTTCCTTTAAGAAATGCCTTAGCATAATGACATATGGCCTCTTCCTTTAAGAAATGCCTTAGCATAATGACATATAGCCTCTTCCTTTAGGAAATACCTTAGCATAATGACATATGGCCTCATGAGTTAGCTTGCAACCTAATAATCATTCCATCCACAGCTGTTAAACATGTATTTGCAGAACAATAATTTCTTTTTCTTTTTTTAACAGACACCGCACGTGCGAGATTGGCACAAATCAGTGCCACATTGTTTCGGTTGGTGGGCGAGATGCAGGAGCTGCCCGATTCGTTGCGGACCACAGATGAAGAATAATTATCTGGGGCCTGCCCTTGCTTTATATATAATTTTATTGTTATTATTTAAAAAATAATAATTATTTAAAAAAAATATATATGTTTTTAAACCAAAACAAAAAAAAATTGTACTTGAAAACATTTTCAAATATTTTGTTAAAAAAAGGCAACCAAAATTGCCAGTTTTAGGTAAAAAAAAACAAACAAAACTTGTTTCTGTGTCATTTTCTGTTCTAAAAACATTCATTAAGGGTTGGTTACAACAAAACGTAGGAACAACAAAAAAGTAAAAAATAAGAAGATACAGACCGTGATGTGATTTAGGTAAGCATTAGGTGCACAAATGGAAGAAGAATGAAACCGCTATGTGATTTAGGTAAGCATTAGGTGCGCAAATGGAAGAAGAATGAAACCACGATGTGATTTAGGTAAGCATTAGGTGTGCAAATGGAAGAAGAATGAAACCGTGTTGTGATTTAGGTAAGCATTAGTTGCGCAAATGGAAGAAGAATGAAACCACAATGTGATTAAGGTAAGCATTAGGTGCGGTAAATGGAAGAATATACAGACCGCAATGTGATTTAGGTAAGCATTAGGTGCGGTAAATGGAAGAATATACAGACCACAATGTGATTTAAGTCTTTTTATGCCTCTCTGAATCAACCCTATAGACCGGAATCCCCTGCAGATTGCTGGTCCAATGGGACAGGCACAGGTATATCACCCTGAGTTCTAGTACACTGATGGAAAATTGGGGTAATTCAAGGACCAACTCCCCTGCACCATCAGCTGGTTCCACACTCCTCCCTAACCCATCAAACTGGCACCTGTTGTAATTACCATCCACTGAACTAAAAGGAAGGATCGACCATGACTCAGAGAGCTCAGACTGGAGCCACCACTTCAGGAATGACTAAGCCGACCTGTGGGTGATCAGTTCCTTCAAACCCGGTAGTGACCGATCCTAATGTGATGCAATGGCAAACTGCAGAGCCCTGGTATGGGTCTGAGCATATGGGACTACCTCAAAGGACCCCAACATCAAGCCCAGGAGTTGTATGCATTGTTATACACTGAGCTGGGTCCTGGATCACAGGGTCACCACACAGTCCTGCACCTTTTGGAGCTTGTCCACTGGTAGGAGAACCTTGACCTCGACCGCGTTCAACTGAAGCAACCCTGTTGTGAAGGTGTTACCCGGGACTTGTGGTAATTTATTAACCACTGAATCTTTCCAGTGTAGTAAGTACTGTCTGAACATGTTTGTCAGGCCTGCGCACATGATGAGGCTGATCAGAAGGCAGCAGAGGAATGCAATGACGGCCACCAGTTGCGCCATGTGTCCTGCAGGGACCGGACAGGCAACACGCCCCACCCCTGGAATGTCCCACAGGGGCAGGGGAATGCAGGGGCCTGGGTGCGTAGGGTGACCCCTGCATCCCTAATCTTTAAAACACTCAAGTAAAAATAAGGAAACACAACAGCATACAATAAAGAACTGCCCTAGCCCCGCCACAGAAAACACTTTGGGGGCTATTCAAGAAGGGATAGCACCAGGTAGTGCCTCATAGCGGCAGGCAGCGTCTGGTGAACGCCGGTCGCTGTACGCAAAACCCCATTTATGAAAGTGAATCTGGTGAGTTTTTATATTTTTATGCAGAATTGTCATTACAGGTCTGGCACTAAAGTGTTAATGTCACAGACTCACAGTGTTAAAACAATGTAATTCCATGTGTTTTCGCTTTGTTACAGGTGGATATGTATTCAAAAACAGACTTTAATCACACAGTGTCTGGCGCTCTGTGCTATAGCGCCGACATTCTGTGTGTCCTTTTTTGATAAGTATGGTGTGGAGTGCTGAGAGTCGGTCGCACCGAGCTGGCGCTACCTTTCACTTCCTGCAGCTCTGTATTGGTGTTAGAGCGCCCAACATACATCATATTCATCAATGCTTGGCAGGTTACTACAGCAACTGAGGAGCTATGTTACAGCGCCCGATACCCACTTACAGCGTCTACTAGCGGTCGCTCCAAGCGCCGCTATACAACCGTTCATCTGCCAATACCTGGCATTAGTAATGGATCAGCCTCTTAGCTTTAGGCTATGTTGTAAATGCTGTGCTTTTGATTCGTTGGCGTTTCTGAAAATATTTTTGCGCAATAAGTAAATAGTAAATTTTAGAGCAATGCAAATGCAAAGCCTTGTGCTCACCTGTCTTAGATGTCTTTTGGCCTGTTCTAGAGTTGCACTGCATTAAAATACTGCTTGCAACGTTTTCCCAATGCAGCACATATGTGTGAACTGGCCCATTAAAAATAATAGGCAGCATTTTCTCTTGTTATTGTGACTGTTACCCAACACAGTGCAAATTGATAGGTGTGAACAGAGCCCTAATATGTCTCTTTGACCAACTAGAGCAGCTAGGTAAAATCGAGGATGCCAGACTCTAGTCATCACTTATCGGCTGCTAGACTACATCATTTTTCTGGAGTGTCCATAATTGTAATACCTAATGACCAGGCAATAGATGGAGCAGATATGCACAGCCGAAGGGGAGCGGTCAGCACTCCATTCAGCTTTACAAAGCCTCTTTAATGTCAGAGCAGCAGTAAAGCTGAATGGAGTGTTAGCTATTGGCAGGAGACGAGCCTACGCATGCATTGTGGGATCACTAGCAAGGTGAGTAAATTAATTTAGAAAATCCCTGGTGTCTTTAAAGTGGACCAACATCCTGACGTTTTTTTTTTTTTTTCATTTAAATAATAACCCATGCCATGCCCCAGGACCCGTTAAAGATAATAAAAAAAAAAGAAAACTTACCTTCGATGATCCTGCGCGGCGGCGCGTCATTTTTTGTTTCATGTCGCCATCTTTGATTTTCATGTAAGAGGAAGAGATCGTTTGACCTCTTCCTCTTGCAATTCTCGCGCATGCGCAGTAGCACCGCTTAGGTAAAGTGAAGCGCCACTCGCTCCCGTTGCAAGTGGCGCTTCACTTTACCTAGGTGGCGCTACTGCGCATGGGCATTTATTTTTCTTTAGGTGAGCGCGCGAGCACGCTCTGCAGAGCGGCGGAAAGGCGGAGGGAGTGAAAGTCGGGGATATGCCTGTGATAGGTGAGTTATTAATTTATTTTTCTATTTTTTACTTATGTTTTTTTTTTTTTCAGGATCTAGACCAGGGAGACGTGCCCACTCCCAAGAGAGGACAGAGGCCACGCCCCCCGGTGACGTTGAGAAGAGCAGAAGAAAGTGAAATTGCGCGAGTGAGGAGGACAGCTTATCCACGGACAAGGAAGAGGACAGCATGCAAATGGACGGACAAGCAAGACGAACAGCATGGTAATGAACGGACAAGAGCTGGAGGGCGGGACTTCCTGCCGAGATTTTTGAAGAATACAGGCGCTGCGAGGGACAGAAGGCTGCAAAAGTCATCAAAAGGTAAGTGTCTTTTTATGTTTAAAGTGGACCAACACCCAGGATTTTGACTATCCTGGGTATTGGTCCACTTCCGCGGGGCACCCCGATCGTGGGTGAAACCCCCCAGAAAGCCCCGAAAACTCACCTGACCCCGCTCCCACGTGACTCGCTCGTCCAATCGCAGCCGACGGACAAGGAGAGGCAGCGACAGACAATCTGAGCTCGGGCCGCCACCGCCTCCCGTGCGTCCCTCTTACAGGGAGTGTTCACGAACGGCCGGCGCGGGTGCGCGCCCTGCTAGAGGGACGCACGGGAGGCGGCGGCGGCCCGCGCATGCGCCGCTGGAACGAGGATCAGGTAGGATTTTCGGGGATCTGGGGGGGTTTCACACAGCGGGGCACCCCCGATCGGGGTGCCCCGCAGTGAAGGAGCTGATCAGTCCGGGAATCTTATAGATTCCCGGGCCGATCAGGGGAGGGTGTTGGTCCACTTTAACTGTTCAGAGACTTGTTGTTTTGGAGGGTGTTGGTCCTCTTTAAAGGGAACATCTACTTTCAATGGCATTTTATATTTTTTCTGTATGTATTCAGGGAGCTGAGCTTATCTAGTATTTTTTTTCTTACGTTAGCAAATGTGTGTTTTGTGGAAGCAGTTTTTACCACCTCCAATACACCCTTTTAGTGTCAGTCTACATAGAGATATTGTCAGCCTCTGCTGCCAGACCATTTTGCGTTGTATATGTTTAACTGTGATTTTTTCAGGAATTTCGAGGAAATGTATATTGTGTTTTATTCAGCAGAGTTTGGGCTTTAACATTTTTGGGTAAAAAAAAATATTTTTTAAATGTTGTCACTTTTTTAAAATAAAAATGATTTTTCTCAAGGAAACCATATTGCGTATAAAAGCCCCATTCCAGATTACAACTGTACCACAGCCCCCTCAAACTAAAAGAGTGCTTTATGACATTTTCAAATTCGCCGGTGTTCTGCCTTGCAGAGCGCCATGTCTTACCTCGCGCTACCTGGAACTCTCCCATACATTTCTATGAACGATCCTTAAATCCCTTTCCTGATCCCAATTTTTTTTTTTAATAAAAACTCAAATCTTTCTGACATGTATCCTGGCCTAGAAAATGACATTTTTGAAAACTTTTTGGATTTATAATATTTTTATGCAGAATTGTCCTTACATGTCTGGTATTAAAGTTTTCGTGTTACAATGTAATAACAATGTAATTCCATGTTTTTGCTTTGTTACCAGTGGATACATGTTCAAAAATAGACTTTAATCACACAGCTTCTGGAGTTGTGTGCTACAACGACCCAATTTTGAGCGCTGGAACTGTGTGAGGCCATCACACTGAGCTGGTGCTACCGTTCACTCCCATACAGCGCTGTACTGGTGTGAGCAACTCACACAATATATTCATCAATGCCGGCCAGAGACTGAGACGGTCTGAAATAGGGAGCCATGGCTTAGCACAGCGACTACTAGCGGTCGCTCTCAATGCCTCGCTACAGGCGCTCATCTGTCAGTACCTGGCACTAGTAATGAATCAGCCTGCCCGTATATATTTTGTCGCTGTTGTATTTGAATGCAGGGCTATGAGCCCACATTGATTTCTCAGCAGAGCACCATAAGTATATCTCTTGCTAAAACCCCTAATGGACGATAAAGCAGTTATTTAATGGTGTATTTCTGAGGAACCATCAGACTTTTGACTATCCTGGGTTTTGGTCCACTTCGGTGGGGCACCCCGATCGGGGGTGCCCCGCTGTGTGAAACCCCCCAGAACGCCCGTAAACACTCACCTCCCCACGCCCCTACGCGGGCGCTCGTCCAATCAGAGAGCTCAGAGCCGCTGTGGTATGCACGTACAAGCGGCGTCCAACCACAGCTGCTCTGAGCGCTGGAGGCCGTAGCTGCACTGACAACCGGAAGTGATCAACAGAAGCCCGGTGCCTCGGCAGGGGATCGCCGATCACTCAGGCTTCTGCTCACACTTGCTGAAGACCCCAGAACGCTAGGAAAATAGGAGAGAGGTGAGCTTTTTTGGGGGGCTAGCAGGGGAAAAATGCCAAGAACATAGATTCTACATGCTTGGCATTTAAAGGTTAAAAGAATTTTCAAATGTTTGTGTTTTTGTTACCCTTAACCCTTTGTGAAATGATAAGGGGTCATTGAGAACCCTATACCAGTTAAAAGGGCAGGAGGGGCCAGCAAGTCACCTAGCAGCAAGCGGGTGATTTGCCAAAACCCATTATCTACATCCCCAAAGGCCAGGGGGTGCAGAAGAGCCCGTGCCCGTGTGGGATATGTAGGCTTGTAGCCTTCAGGGCTGGGGGCTGGCCGCTTGGCCTCTGAGCCCTGGTCTACCAGCCCACATAGCTGGTCCCCGGGCTGGCTTTGTAAGAGAGGGGGGACCGCACACCTTAAAAAAATGTAAGGGTTTAACACTTGATAGTGTGCATAGTAGTAGTATTTTATTTGAAAATGTCATAAAACGCTCTAATCTATTGGTAGGAACGGGGTGTCTACTGATACATATGTGGTGCCATTGTAATCATGAGAAATGGAGCTTTTGCACATAATATGGTTTTCTTGGAAATAACACTTTTTATTAAAAACAACACTACAAAATAAAATAATAGAGTTATTTTCAACATATTTCACCCACAATTTAGAGAAAGCACCCAAAAAATTACAAACAAGACATTTCATGTTTAAAACAATATATCATTTTGATAAATTTTAAAATGTTAATAGATAAACATGTGTAGTATAAAATGGTTAAAAATAGTCTGGCAACAGACTACACGTAGACGAAATCTCTAGGTAGGCTGGCAGTTAAAGTGGGAGTCCATATATAGGACATCCACTTTAAGGCCCTTATTTATGAAGGAATAGCGAGAGGTAGCGACTGGTGAGCGGCTGGTAATGACGGGCACCGCCACGAGAACACCGGCTCCCCACCACAATCACACATTTATCAAGCCAATCCTGCTTAGCGGCTGAGATAGCCCCATATAGCCACTCATTCATCATTATTCCAGCCTCAGCCCACAGCGCCAGCGTCCGACCTTGAACAGCGACAGGTATGACCTCTCGCTACCTGGCGCTCTCCAATACATTTCAATGGAACAATCTTTAAAAATTCATAATTAATTGTTATTAATGTTTTTTTTTAAATGTGAAAAATTCTGTGACCACTTCTGCCATTTTAGATAATTTTTTAAGGGAAAAAAATAAAAATAAAAATTGTACAGAATTGATATTACAGGTCTGATATTAATGTATTCATATTACTAAATTATTTAAAATTTTTTTTTTTGGTTTCCAAAAATATGGTGGTTTAGGGGTTAAAAAACTACTTTTAACACATCACCTCCAGCGCTCTGGGGTTTAAACATGCATTTCACAGCGCTTGAATTTTTTGATGAATATAGTGGAAGCTGGTCGCTCTGACCAGTCGCTATCATGCGCACCCATACATCGCGGAACCTGTCAAATAGCGACTCGTAACCTTGTATTGAACATTACGCCACACCGACTGAGTCGCTGTCAACAACCGAACAACGGGCAAGCACAGCGACTACTAGCGGGCGCTGTGAAAATACCGCTACAGTCGCTCAACTGTCGCTACATGTCGCTATTAATAAATCAGCCTCTATTTCACTTAATAACAAAAGTCAATAGGCAATCGAACTCAATTCAAAATACATAAATACTTTATTAGTATTGAGCAATCATACGTATAAAAAGCACTCACAAACGTCCTGGTATTCCCTGTTTTATTTTTTACACTAAAAAGCATATTAACAGATTAAATGTTCAAAAGGAACAAGGGTATAAAGCTAAAAGAACATTTAAATGATTAAAACTCTTTCCCCTCTTTATCGCAGCAGATTAGAAATGCTGAAATTAGGTCTTCATTTTTTTTCGAGATACACAGAACTTATCTTTACATTGTATGTAACTATTACTAAAGCAAAGTCATTTCTTCTGAACAGCTGAATTTTCACCCAGGTAGTGGCTTACCTTGCATAGGATGTGGAAATCCCCATTTTGCTCAATAACCGTGGAAACTCCAAGATGATGAATTTCCAAACCTTTCTATAAATCACATTGTGACCAATGGCAGCTGTCTTGCTGGGAGGTCTTATAAAAAGATCTTAATTACCGGTATTAAAAAAAAAATTACATAGTCTATTCCATTATCTTCATTGCTAGTACAGCAATAGCACTGTTTTTATTGGTCACAATGCAATATATTATTTACTTATAAAGGGCCATTATAGCCCGTGGAGCTGTGGAAATTGCAGTGGGTAATAGAAGTAAAATACTTATAATACAACATTGACGACAATGCATATAATACACGGTATACGGTATTATGAGTCAGATGTAACAGAAGTGTATTTTAAAGCCCGTAAGCCTCGATTCATCAATAGTTGAAAACATTTCTCATGGTAGTAAAAAATTAATTTAATGAGAAAAAAGCCTGAGCAATTCAATGTTGGTCAATCACCAGATAGGAAGACAATGAAAGTCAATGGTACTTTTTTACTCCTGAGTAAAGTAGTGAGTAGTTAACTTTTTACACTGTAGTAAAACTGCCAGATGATAGGTTTGTCTAAATAGGTGAGTTTTAAGGGCGCTTTTGAAGGTTTTATGGGGGGTCATCAAGGTAGAGGACAGGAGGGCATGGGCAGAGCGATGAGTTGGTGTCTTTGGACTCTTGTAGGTTAAGGTTAGGATTTTGAATTGAATTCTTTCTGATAGTGGAAGATAATGGAGTGATTGACAGAGAGAAGCAGCAGAGAAAGCTGGTGGGATAGATAGGTGAGCCAGACAGCAAAGTTGGGGATAGATTGCAGGGTGCGCCAGTCTGTTGGTTGGTAGACCACAGATAAGGGTGTTGCAGGAGTCTAGTTGGGGGGTTGTATAAATCTATATACATACAGTAAGTACAGCTAGAATTATTGCAGAGGAAAAGCTGACCTTTATTTTTAATGGGCTAGTTTACATATATGTGCAGTGTTGCGCAATGCCCTAGGAAACGCTGCATACGACATTTTCAATGACACCAAGCACAGGTCAAAGGTCTATGGCAACGCAAGCATAATGCAGGTATACTACGCTCCCCCAACACACATATATACACAAACATAGAAAATACCATACCTTACAGCATTCATACGCTGCTGATTGCATTACTAGCTTTGGGTGTAAATGGGCCATGCCCACCTACCGAAAGCAGGAACGTGATCTGTGGCATGGGAATGCTGTAAGGTATGACATGTGTCTGTGTGTGTGTGGTGCTGGGCATTGGAGGACTGGCAGGCAACAAGTTTCAGGTGTAAGTAACTGCTTCCTGCCCACTGGTCCTCCATTGCACACACACATATGACAGAGGGATGCTGCACACTGCCTGTAATGGGGGATGCTGCACACTGCCTGTAATGGGGGATGCTGCACACTGCCTGTAATGAGGGATGTCGCTCACTGCCTGTTTTGGCGTGATTGGGGGGGTGTTTTAGCACACAATTTGGTTCAGAACGCTGCAGATCTCTTCCATCGGTTCTGTCCAGTCATAAAACAGTTCTGGCAGCAGGTACTCACTCAGATTTCTTAATAACTATCTCCTGTACACACCAGAATGGGCGATACTGTGAGTTCGGCCAGACAAGGTGCAGAGGGTTTCCAGGTATGGTAGGAAGCTAGTAGCTTCTATCTCAGCTGTAGGTAAAAGAACCATCTTGCATCGGTGGATCTCCTCTACAACTCCATCATTATCACTCTTTTGACCAAACTGAGACACCTCTTTTGATTGGAATTTGTGGAGGCTCAGCTAAGTGACAAGGAAAGAGCAGAAACATTTTTTATTACGTGGGAAAGCTTCATGAACATGCTACCATTGGAGTTTTGAAGAACCCTAGCTTCTAATTTTGGCCAGACCTAATGAAATCTTACTAGAATGGCTTCTGGGGACCCTCTTACAAGAACTTATAAGATCTTTAGATTAAAAGCAGAATCTAATAATGAGCAACGAAGACTGTATTGATGACAGGCGTGTGGTTGAGACAATATAGAAAAATCTGCATATTTAGTAAAAATAACACAAGAATAAATAGACAAAGACTGATTCAGTGGAAACTTACTTTAATAGAAGAAACAAGTACTAAAAAGACAAAAATAATAAAAACGAGGCACTGAACTCTAAACCTTGTGTTAATCATAATAACTGCACTATATCTATAAAATATGATTGTACATTGTATTAACAATATATCTGCATACTAGGCTGTGATTGACAAGATTCTACCGCCTTAATAAAAAATGTTTTAAAAGAAACAAACTACATAAAATAGTTTTAATAGGACAATATAAAAATCCAGAAAGCACTGAAAAAACCCTTAAAATTCCGCCCCAAAAATGGGGTCCCCCTGGAAGGGTTACATTTAACCCTTTGTAAACTGGTAAGGGGTCCATGAGACCCCTACACCAGTTCACAAGGCTTAGAGGCTGGCAAGTCACCTGCGGCTAGCGGGTGACCTGCCATTGAGCCCCAGCCCCCCATTACCTGCCTCCCCAAGGCCTGGGAGGGCATAAGAGCCAGGGATATTATGCTTTGGGGATTGTAGACAGCAGGGCAGGGGGCCTGGGCCCTGTTTTACAAGCTGGTCCCTAGGCTGGTTATGCTGGGTAGGTGGTCCTCACACCATTTTCTTGGGGATTTTAAAAATATCAAAAATAGGGGTCCCCCATCTCGGGAGAGGGGGATCCTAAGTCATTTTTTTAATTAACCCTTTGTTACCTGTCACCCAGAAGCTATAAAAGGCTTCCAGCAGCAGCAGGAAAGCAGAAGCGCAGATTAGCGTGGCACACAGTGATCTGGGATGGATGGGAGGTAAATATTAAAAAATAATAAATAAATAATAAAATACTTTTTCTGTATCCCCGCCTCCCCAAAGCCTATGAAGGGGGAGTCATAAGGGCCTGGGCCATTTGGCTGTGCGGGCTTGTAGCTTGCACCTACAAGCCCTTCATAGTAGGTCCCAGGCTGGTTATGCTGGGTAGGGGGGAACCCATGTAGTGTGGATAGTATTTGTATTTTATTTGTAAATGTTATAAAGTGATCTTTTTAGTTTGAGGGGTCTCCTGTGCAGCAACGGGGGACTACCGATACATATGTGGTACCATTGTAATAGAGAGAAATGGGGCTTTCACATGCAATATAGTTTTCTTTAATAAAATAGTGTATTTAAAATAAAGGAGACAATTTTCAAAATATTTATTTATGTTATTTTTATTCAAAAATATTTTAAAAACCAGTAGAAAAATTACAAACAAGACATTTCATGTTCAAGCCTACACTCTGCTGCAAATAATAATATATATTTTCCTGGAAATTCCTGCAAAAATCACAGTTAAACATAGTGTAAAATGACTTGTCAAGAGAGGGTGCCCAAATTTCAAGTAGGCTGGCAATTAAGAGCACCTATGCATGTTGGGTATTGTTCTGCTCAGGGGACCTTGCGCTTTCAGATTCAGCTTGTTTTTACCTGTTTGCATATTGTTTGCATATAGATTTTTTAAGAAAATGTGTTTTTTATTCTGGTTTTTTATAATTTTTTTTCACGGAAACCCTGTGTAACCTAAGAGTTATTCGAGGCATTACTTCTAAAATGATGAGCCCACTCAACAAGCTGGGTATGCTTAGAAATGTTTGTGCCCTGCTTCTCTGGGAGAATGTCGGTAATGTCAGCAACAAGTATATTTGGAGGCTAATAGCAAATCATAGCACCTTCCAACCATCACAGTGGTCTTTTTATCCATAAATAATTTGCAGGGTCACATTTTTTCACGCCTGTATTGTTTTTTACCCAATGGCCCTCATTGTACACCCTAGTAACATCAAACGCATAGACAGCGCAACACTGATAATTGTAAAGTCATGATTAAGGGTAACAGTTTCCCCAGATGATTAAAGTGGACCAAAACCCCACGAAGATCGCTTGATTCCCTTCCCCCCAGGGCATCCAGAATTGGGATGCCCCGCTGTGTGGTCACCTAGAAACTCACCTTCTTCAAGCATTTGTAAATGGTCAGCGCGGGAACCCTCCCTGTTAGAGGGTAGTGAGGGGGAGTGCACTTGGATCGCCTTAGACAAAGGCTTATATGAATGGGCAGGAGGGGACCCGAGCATGCTGTTTGGATGAGAGGCAGCGCATGCACCGTAGAACCGGGGAGAGGTGAGTTTGTTCGGGCAACCTGGAGGGTTTCACACAGTGGGGCAAGCCTGATCAGGGTGCCCGGGGGCAAGAAACAAAACCTACAATAGTCAAAATCCACTTTAACCATAGTAATACTGTATGTCAATAACATTTGTCAAAAAAAAGCGCAAACAACAAATCTGGATTCTAACCCTTGATCAAACCTAAGCCTTAAAGATGATAGAAAGGCTTGGCCGTAATTACTTGTTCTGACATCATGTGAAAATCCAATGCCCTATCACATAAAATCATTTTCCTATTATATTATTATAATAACAGTGAGGTTATCTGATCCTAGAATTACTCTGGTAAATATATTGTGTTTCATATAATCAGACTATACAATAGAGATATTTGCCCCATAGTGTAATTGGGTATTATGCTTTTTTTTATATTAGTGTTGAAACAATTCATTCACATGAGAGGTTTACAGGCTTGTGTAAAGGTATACTCAAGTCAAACAAAAACATTTTGAGAAACACTGTTTATCTACAACATGAGTCAGTTTTCATGCTGGCACTGATTAGGATACCCAAGGCACATTTTTCATATTGCAGTGGCCATTTCTTAGGTTAGTACTGATATCTAACTGTTATTTTGCCTGGCATATGTCGAGCAACTGATGTAGAACAATGCTGATCACTAAATCTAGGAAGAGTTTCTTACAAGGTAGTGGCTGACTGATGATCGTTAACCCTTTGCAGCCCAAAAAAAAGGTCACCTCCATCCAGGATCCAGCGCTGGGGGTCTTCTCTTCCCCTGGAAGGCCCCCGATCATGGATCTGGGGTCTTCAGTGGAGCAGAGAACAGCGTTTTTCTGCCCTATGCCTTGGCTTATGACTGCTCCCTCCCCACTGCAGGGAGGGGCATTTTATACTGGCAAGTGAGCTGACATCAGCACACTCCGCCAGTATAAAAGTCCCCTCCTTGATGTGGGAGTGAGAAGCAATGCTGAAGTGAGCGGTGGTGGAGCAGGGGGCACCGATTCTCTTTCCCAGTCCCGGTTTCCACTGCTTACTGCCAGAAGCAGCAATGGATGGCACAGAAGCGATCGTCATTGGAAGGTGTTAAGTAAGAGGGAAAAAAATAAAGGACTAGTTTTTGTGTGGTTTTCTTTATGCCTAACCATTTATGAACTGGTGAGGGGTCCTTGAGACCCCTATACCAGTTCACAGGGCAGGAGGGGCTGGCAAATGACCTGCCAGCAAGCGGGTGACTTGCCAAACCCCCTCATTACCTGCACCCCCAAAGGCCGGAGGAGGGTGAAGAAATGCCTGGTGCCCTTGTGGGCTATGTGGGCTTGTAGCTGCTCGGCCTCCACGTCCTGGCCTATGAAGGAGTTAATGAATATTTACAGTTAAAACATTCCTACTATACATTGCAAACTTTAGATACGGATCCAGGCCTCCTTTTTTATCCAAACTAAATTCCCTGGGTTGCCAGCCCCTATGCCTGATGCCCAGGCTAGTTGGCTCTGGGGGGGGGTCATGTTTTTGTGTTTTACATTTTTTACTAATTAAAAAAAAAGTTTTAAATTGTGGCATGGCTTTATTTAATTGAAAAGGCTCTGAACATGCAAGAAATCCTGGGACCAAAAAACAACCCAACAGAGATGCTTCCACTTTTTGAGTATGGTTGGCAAATCACCTGCCAGCAAGAAGGTGAATTGCCAAACTCCCTCATTGCCTGCAACCCCAAAGGCTGGAGGAGGCTGAAGAAGTGCCTGGTGCCCGTGTGGGCTATGTGGGCTGGTAGACTTCAGGGCCAGAGGCCAGCTGCTTCTTCAGTTTTGAAGAAGCTTCTTTCATCTTCTTTCCTCTGCTTCACTATCTCTTCCCCCCCTTTCTCTTCTCCTTAGCTTCTTTTCTTAAATTTCTTCTTTCTTTGAGATTTCTATGGTGGATGTCTTGTATAACTAATCCACACCTCCATGCAAGGTGTATGTGTTTAACTATCTTTGCATAACCCACTATGCAACATGGTATTATACGAGAGTTCTGCCATTTTAAGCTGGTCTTTAACAAAACAGAATTTATTGACATTCTTTTTTTCCTGCTTTTCTGAGCCTCCTGTGTGAGAAAGGCTGTCTGAACAATACGAGAATCTGTAATTTTTCATATGCATCTGTTTAAATAATAAAAACTATTGAATTTTAATAACTCAACAGGAAGTCCATATTACTCATAGAAGTTCGCTTAGTGCCCCTGTCTGTCTCAGGCAAGCTTCCAGGCAATATACAAACATTACCATCTACATGCTGCAGTAAGCCCTGGAAATGCTCTGGGCAACATTCTGCCAGACTTGACAGAGTTCCACCTTGAAAATGGATACCGTGACTTCTCACAGACAAGTATGTCGGGCACACCTAGCAGGCACATGACAGCCTTGCACACACAAGATCACGTGGCAGATCTTTAGAACTTCTGGCCAAATGCCGCCAACACCAATTGTTTATGATCACTCTGATGAAATCATGTCTGTCAGGCCCAGTTCCAAAGAAAAAGATCTGAGGCTGCTCAGGATGTATCAGCCACAACCTAGCCATTCACACTCCCATATATATCATGCCACCATCACATACAAGGGGAATGGTGGACATCCCGGCTGGGGTAACCACAATAAGTTAATGCAGATGTCGGTAAGAAGCTGGTCAATGTTGATGTTCTTAATATGCCAAAACAGCATATTACAACTTACATCAGCTCTCATGTATACTGTGTCACTAATCCACAGGCATCTCAATAAGTATTCATTGGCTTCAGATATGGGTCAAGGTTAAATTCGACCTAAATATAGGTAATTCCATCCAGGCAAGGAATTCACAAATACTGTCAACATTGGAAAGAGATTTGTGACCTTTCCCAAAATGCATTTCTGCTTCCCCTCTAAACTCAGCAGCACATCGGCAGTAGCCCCATAATTCTACAGATCACCAGCCTCCTCCATTTTGAATTTGGAGAGGAATTTCATTGGATGCAGGGATTGGGTCCCCCAATCACTCTATAACAGGCAGTGTGGCAGAACCCTTCCATAACAGACAGTGTGGCAGAACCCCCCTCAATCACCCTAAAACAGCCAGTGTGACAGAACCTCCTCCAATCACCCCATAACAATAGTTTGACAGAACCCTCCCCGCACCCACTCACCTGTATTTTTTCTTAATCCTGAATCCTCCCTTTGCCACTGGCTGCCCGGCAGTCTGTGCCCCAGCCTACAATGGCCGTGTGGCAACACAGCTCTTATGCTCTCATGCTGATGCTGTGCACTGCCCGGCTTTTATAGCTAGGCCGCTGCCTCCCCCGCACCTGCTGTTCCTGTACTTTAAAGAAAAACAAAGTTTCATGTATCATTGCTAATTCTACATATCTTTCTGATGCTGACTGCAGGGGTCCTCTGACTGAGGTGTATGTGTGGGGGGGGGTTGATTTTTGGGCTGGGAGAACCCTGTCAGGGTCATCCAAACTTTAGTCTATAAACCTAAAAGCGTATCTTTTATTCAGTGGCAATGGCCTGGCTGCAGTGGTCTTCTCACTGTACTGGGGGATAGCTGGCTTATTTTCGGGCTAGGTAGCAGCATACTAACTGTTTGGGTGGCAATGTTTTGGCTGCATTGATTTGGGTGTACCTGGGACCTGGATACTTTGGCTCATTTGTGTGAGCTGCCATGAAACAGAATAGGGGTTCATTCAGCTCAATGCCAATTAGGTTGTCCTTTCTGCAAATTATCCCCATGGGGGGCCTGCAATATATGAGCTGTATATTTATGCCTCTGATGTGACAGGCGGCACAGTGACTGCTGGGCACCCCACAGGGTTTTTCAGGAAGAGCATTTACGGTTCATTTGACTGGCCATTGGTAGGTCAAATGATGAGAGTTTGTAACACATGAGCATTGGGTGTGAGTATAAGGTTCATATATTGGGCTCTTCTTTATTTAGGGGAATCAATAGAGGGTCATGCTATTTATTTTGTGCAGCAGGTTTAACTTTGGGTTCACTTTGTGAATTAAAACTTAAAAAAAGGGGTTTATTCATGAAGCTCTAGGGCCAGCTAGTGCTTTGTAGCGGCAGGCAGTGTCTGGTGAACACTGGGCGCTGTACGCAAAACCACATTTATTAAGGCGATTCTGGTGAGCGACTCCAGAGCGTCATACTTGTCGCTCTCCCATACATCTCAATGGACGTTCCTTTTCTTCTGTTTAAATTGTGTATTTGTTTTCCCTCAAATCACTGTGTGACCTCTCCTGGCCTAGAAAAAGTCATTTTTTGAAAACTTTTTGGAATATTTTGTTTTTTTTTATGCAGAATTGTCATTACAGGTCTGGCACGAAAGTGTTAATGTCACAGTGATCCAACAATGTAATTCCATGTGTTTTAGCTTTGTTACTGGTGGATATGTCTTCAAAAACAGACTTTACACAGCGTCTAGCGCTCTGTGCTACAGCGACAACCTTTTGAGTCTGTTTTTTTGTTGACTGTACTGTACTGTTGTAAGATGTGTTGTAGGCTTGTCTGCTATTGTTTGGAACACCACCTTACTTACGCTGTGGCAAATAGGGAAACAGTATGAATGCTTTAGATCAAGGAGCCTATTATTACAGTAACTGAAATACATTATGCGAAAGTTAAATATAAGCAAATGTACAATATTTGTAAAATGCAAAGCATTGTTATTTTTTTTTTAAGTTGTAGCATAATGTTAGTTTTGGTGTTGGTGCGTACCTTGCGATGAGGTTAAAGGTTTTGCTTTCGGTTTCGTTTTGTGCACTTCTGGCTCGCCTATGCGCAGTAATGGCCCCCAGAAGACCTGCCAGACAACTCCCAAGCTCCTCTTCCTCTGATGCTCCCCCCCCCCCCAGAGGCAGCGTGTGGATCCTCGGGTCAATGGGCAGATAGTTAAGGTAAGATTTTATATGAAATGTATACCCATGCATTATTTACTCTGTTGTGGCCTTCTTTCAATCTTGCAATGTGTTATTATTTCCTGCTAATTTAAATGTTTTATGCTTAATTTGTATTTTTTAAATTGTTGTAATATTAATTTTTGTTATATATTTCATAATATAGAAAGATTTTCAATATGTTATCTGTGTTGTGTTAATGTCATTTTTTTCCCACTGTTTTTAAAGGGGATCTTAACCCATGAGCTAAGATCTTTGTATTATTTTTGGTAAATCATAAATATTTAAATGTTTACCCATGGCCAATCAAATTTATTTTTCACATTATTTTCACATTTAACAACATTATTGTATTTCTATATTGTGAAATCAACAAGCCCTTTATGGCAGTTTAAAGGACACCATATATGTATAGTTAATATTTATATTATGTTAATTTAATGTAAAATTATGTTGTTCTAAATGTTTTATATTTTTGTTTTTGTTTACTTTCTCTACATCCAGGACTTCTGTATAACGGAGTACGACTATACCCTGAGGGCCAAGAGCAGCATTGTGGAAGAGGTGAAGGCCACCGTGTCCTGGTGCGTCAAAACCAATTTAAAGAATAAAGCTATCATGCAAAGGTGGTCGGACATGAGGAAAATGAGGGGAAAAATGAGGGCAACTATAGGCTCTATGACGCCTATGCTTCTGGTAAGTTTAACACACATACACTATTCTTATATATCTACACATTAAACTGCTGATGTCTTACAGTTTCTCCTTTGTTTTTTTTTCCCTCTCCACAGATAAACGTCCTCCCCTGGGTAAGCACAGGAAGGGTTTCCTCCTCCGCAAACGAGTGGTTGGGTCGGATGAGTCTGCGGGGGAGGGGCCCTCTCGCCAATCCCAAATTGAGGACCCAGGGGAGGAAGGGGATGACGCCCCAGTGGAGCGTGTGGCTGGGGTGAGGGCAGTATGGAGCCTCAGCTCCTCCGAATCGGACTCAGCAGAGTCACAACAACCTTGTGGCCACTCTCAAGTGGGGAGTCCCAGTGGGGAGGAGGGAAGGGACTCCACAACACTCACTGAGGGATCAGGGAGTGAGAGGGAGGAGGGTGGCCCCTCGGGTTTGTGCTCTGCTGGGCCCATTTTGAGGAGTGGAGGCTCCCCACCTTCATCTCAGAGCCCTCCCTGGGATACAAGCAACACGTCATCCCCTGGTGAGTGTACTTCTTAGTTTTGCTTTGAAATTCATTTGTTACATTGTTGTGTCTAAACTTTTTCTTTGATTTTAAAAATGTTTTTCAGGGCATCATAGAGCCAACACCTCCTCCACAGATGCTGCAGCGGGCATAGTCGAGTGCTGAAACTACAGCATCTGTGGCCTCTATCACAGTAGCCTCTATTCTGGTGTACCCCAACTTTAAAATATTCTGTTGCTTGATCATGTGTTAGCCAAAGTAGTTTAGTTTTAGCTAACACATGGCCAAGTGTGTCCCAATAATTAGTCAGATTGAACTATTCCCAACAGATAAATTTGAGGGGTATTTTTAACTTCAAAATACACTGTTCTTATGATTGTTTGTGTTGTGTTTTTTCTCTGTACATATGTTTCCACACAGATGGACGCTGTGTTAATTCTCCCCACCCCATCTCCAGGACCCTCCAGCAGCATAGGCCCAAGCCACAACTGTGATGGTGAGTAATGTTATTTTTCACAATAAGTTTGTAGACATGCATATATATTTGTCCATGACCATGTACACATGTTAGTGGCAGTCTAGACTTGATATTCATACATGGAGATCTTCTTTTAAAAAGAGCGTGCTAGTTTCATGCCCCTGCTAATATAACTTAGCCCTACATAATAAAGGCAGCAGTTGGTTATGTGCTTTATGTGCTGGGTTTAAATTTCAATTCCTGCTACTGTTTTAAAACCCCATTTAATAATTATTAGATCCAATGAATATTTTAATTTAAAAGGTCAGTGTATTTAGATCATATTGCCTCAGGTGTAATTGACCACTACATTATGTACATTCTTCTGAGTACATTCTTCCGATGATCAAGTAGGCCTTATTTGGTTAGGTTATGTCCTTTATGATGTTTGACTAGGGTGGGTATGTAGAATGGCTACACAGGTTCTTTTATTTTGCCATATAGTATTCAGAAAGGTTGGCCTGTTATGTCTGTTTAAAAATATTTGTACTTAATTTTTGTAAAACTAACATTTTTTTCAAAGATCATAGGTATATAGTGTATTTTTCTGAACTGTGGTATACATGTATTTTCTTTCCTACAGCTTGCACAGAGGAGCATCACAGGCTGTGGCAATACATCATGGAATCAAGACGAATGCTACTGGAGATGCAGAATAAAATCCAGGGTGGGGGGAATTAAGTTTGCCACTGTGCGGCTGTTTTTTGAGTTTGCCATGTTGGCCTGTTTATTTAAATAAATATTTATTTTCTTTAACATACATTTGTTTTTGGTTTTTATTTGCGATAGTATTGTCTAACTCCACACACACACACACACACACAAAAAACACATCTGCTTTTTTTAGAAAAAATATATATATAAAATAAAAACAATATAAGTGCAAAAAAGAAAAAAAGAAAAAGTACAAAAAAAATATAAGTACAAGTAAGAAAAAAAACAAAAAAATATGGAATATAACATTGCAAATATAACATTCTAAACAATGGTGGTGTTAGAGCAGCATTGTAACGCTCAGGCGCTGCATTGAATGATGGTGATTGCCTCTACAGTGCCTTTACAGCAACTCACATACATTACATTTAACATTGGTAAACTGATTACTACAGCGTGCCTTCAGCGAATGAGATGCTCTGTTACAGCGCCCGTTAGCTTATCACAGCATATACTAGCGCTCTAAGCGCCGCTGTACAGGCGCTCATCTGCCAATAGCTGGTGCTAGTAATGAATCAGCCTCCACCTTTATCTGGTTGTGTTTTTTTACTTTAACCCTCAAATATTTGTGCTAATTTTTGCAAAAAAACACTTGCTCCTGTGCTTTATGTGAGGTACATACATTTTCCCATAAAGTTTCCTGAAAGTTTAGAAACAACCCTATGGAGTATGCTAAATTAAAAGTGATTGTTTAAAGAACAATTAGAGCAAACATTTTTTATTGCACTTTTTTGTGTGTCACAGTTAAAAATCTAATTTGTATGTAAGTTTCAGTACACACTCAAAAGTGCACCCAAAGGTAAACTCGATTTTCCAAATCTTTGGGTTGGTGTTCCAGGAACACAGGACTGACACAACAATGTTCTGTTAAAATAAACTTCTTGTCCATGGTAACAGAACAGGAACAATTTAGATCTTTCTAATGGGGTCACAGATGGCTAAAGCAATGTTGCTGCAATCCTTTTCCACTTTCGAAACAAAACAGTATTTGGCAAATCATGTGCATGATTAAACATTTTCTTTCTTTTTATTTGCAATTTCTAAACAGTGTAGCACATTAATTTATATAGACCCAAGCAAAGTTTTGTGAATTTAAACAAACTTCTAATCTGTCATCGACCTTTAGTAACTTATTTCCCTGCCAGTATTGGCCACATCATTTTATATGTAAATTAGTTTGCTTACATTTATCTGAGCCAGATACGCCATAATGATCCAACTAGTACATAACCTTTCCAAACATGTTTGCTTAATCATTATATACAAATATTCAGCTATTTGCATTTAAACAGTAACACACAGAAATGAAATCATAAACCTCACCAATCAAGAAGTGGATGTGTTCTGGGGTTGAGATATCCTCTAGGAAAGATGCAAAAGTTTGCTGATGAATTAGAGAAATGGTTACATAAAGTAATAATTAACCCTTATAGGTAGGGATGAGCGATTCCGAGTCCGAGCTAGTCCATGCTCAAGTTCGGCGATCGACCAAACCCAGAAACTAGGAAGCTGGTTGATTGGCTGCTAAGTCAATTGAGTTGATTTAGAAATCACAGCTATGCCCATGGTAGGTATGGCTGTGATTATCCAGATCAGACACGTGTCCCCGCAGTATAAAAACGGGTTTGCATGTCACGCCAGTCTCAAAGCATTTTGCACTGCAGTAGATAGGGACAGGTTTGCGTCCCGGTGAGGGACAGATTAGGCATATTTATAAAAAAAAAAGTCAAAACCCAATCCAATCCTTTTTAGAACACATAGGAGGAGACAGGAGGCTGGCCACATCTCAAACTGTTCTTATGGCAGCAGATAGGGAGAGGGACATAGCATCTGCCTGTTCTCATTGCAGCCTAATGACAGGCATCAGCTGGGGCACATCTGGGCATTTAATACAGCTTATCTGTGGGTACCACCTGCATTACACATTTTCGGGCTTTGATAAAACAACTCACTTTTTGTCACTCCTTGCATTATCCCTATTTGGTGCTTTTATAAAACTAGTTACTTGAGGGCAAACCTTGCATTATACCTTTTGGGCTTTTATAAAACAACTTTTTGTCACCCCTTGCACTATACTTATTTGGGGATTTGATAAAACTACTTACTTATTGGCACACCTTGCATTAGACTTTTTGGGCTTTAATAAACCCTTACTTGTTGGCACACCTTTCATTACACCCCTTTGAGCTTTCATAAAACTACTTTTTGTCAGCCCTTGCATTATACATATTTAGGGCTTTGATAAAGTGTTGGCACACTTTGCATTAGACCTTTTTTGGGCTTTGATAAACCAACTCCCACAATCACCCCATTATGGACAGCGTGCAGAATCCACCCCAATCACCCCATTACAGGCAGCATGTAGAATTTCCTCCCAATCACCCTATTACAAACAGTGTGCAGACACCCCCCCAATCATCCCATTTAAGACAGTGTGCAAAACAGTGTTGCCAAAACCAGATTGCTCCCAATTAATAGTAAAAATAAAATAAATAATGAATACACTATCATCACCTTGAACATACACAAAATACAATGTATTAATCAGGAATTGCACTCAGGCACATTTATCTCCAGCAAAATGTACCAATGTTACACAATGTATCCACTGTCAACAAATAGTCTGTGTAGATAACAAACAAGACAACTGCCTGAAAAGTGTCTCTAAAGTGCTATTACACATATAATTAACATTATACACAACAAACATACTTTGAGGATCAGAATTAGAATCAGGCAATCTCCTGATTGATTTTAACCTTGTATTTTGTGTATGTTAAAGCTAACGTATCAGTCATACATTAATCATCATCATAAGACGCACTAACACCCCCACTTGGCTCTAGTTGTCTTATAGCACAAGAAAATAAAAATAGTTACGTGTTGCCACACCTTGCAGTATACTTTGGCCTTTGATAAACCTACTTATTTGTTGGCACACCTTGCATTGTACTTTTTGTCAGCACTTGCATTATACTTAATTGGTGTTTTTGATAAAACAATTTACTTGTTGGCACACTTTGCATTACACCCTTTTGGGCTTTGATTAGGGATGAGCGAGTTCAGGTTTTATGAGCTCTGCCGAACTTGCCGCTAAAGTCTCGAAAGTCAATGGGGGGGGCCCAAATATGGCTGTAAAATGGGGGTAGCGAGGGTTAGAGGGCTGCAAATGAAGGGGAACACCAGGGAGATGGCCATAAACAAAATGGGCTAGGGAAAGTACTCAAAACAATAACAGAAAACAAATGAAAACAATTAAAGGATTAATTTTCTTTGGCGGAGACCAAATTGAGGGGGGCACCAAGGAGATTGCCCTGCACAAAATGGGCTAGGGAAAGTACTCCAAATAACATACAGAAAACAACAAGAGATACATACAAAAATAATTAAAAAATATTAATTAAAAAATAATATTATATATATATATATAAATATATTATATTAAAAAATTCACAGGTGTCAGACTCAGAGGCCAATTTGGGGGTAGCACCAGGGTGATTGCCCTGCACAAAATGGGCTAAGGAAAGTCCTCGAAATAATAACCGAAAACAAAAAAAAATTAGAATAGATATTTTTTTTCTTTAATCAGATATACTTCTTGTTTCTCATTTAAAGAAATGCTTGTTCTAGTGACTGGATAAGTAAGAGGGGCAATTCCAAAGCTAACTGTCAATTTTATTGCCCTTCTGGGTGGCTCACATACTGAGGGGCAGCTAAAGACAAAGTAACCTCTGCTAATTGTCCTTTTCTGGGACAGGCTGCTCATATACGGAGGGGAAGAGAAAAACAATTGCTGATTGTCCTTTACAGGCCACTTCCAGGGACAGGAGACTGATATGCTGAGGGTGACAGGCCACTGTCAGTTAAAAAATGAAGAAATCAGTAAACAAGGGACAGGGTTGTGGCTGTGGTGCTGCTGCTGCTTGAGGTGGTGATGGAGCAGGTGCTGCAGGGAGAGGATGTGTTACATCTGTGCCTGCTACACCTTCCTCCGGTGCCAGCAGACGCCAGGTTTTGCATCATATTCCTGTATGCCCCAATTCCGCTGCCAGAGTGGTGAGGCAAGGCCAAGTTAAGGCATTGATAGATCAGATGGCACACAGTGCTTCAAGTTCCAGTTCACCAAGGTCCTGCAAAGCAAACAAAAACACTATTAGTATTATTATTGTTTATTTATAGAGTGCTATTGTATTCCATTGCTCTGTACAAACTAAAAATTGGGACCACGTCCATGCCCAGGAACCCTCAAAGCAAACTGAAAAACAATGTTAGTATCATTATCATATATTTTACTTTGTCTTTTTGTGGCTTTTTGTCTTCAACCCACTTGTAAGAAATAGAGAATTCCCATAAAATATAAAAGATTAAGATATTAGATTAAAAAATCTAAACTAGTTTTCCAAGTAGCTGCCCTAGCTAGGATTGTAATTGAGCTAATTGTAAGGATTGTCATTTGATGCTAATTTGACAGAGACCCAGACATCTTGGCTGCGGTTGGGTGGGCACAATAGATTTCAGTGTATAAAGGATTCTTAATTATGTAATGTAAATTAAGTCAATGACCGGGTATGAAATCCTTTTGTGAGTAGATGAGCTGGCTAAAGGGAGGGGTTAGTCCTTTTCAACAGAAAGTGAGGTGTCCTGGAAAGATTTTGGGTAATATTCGGGCAGTTGGGAGAGGATCAAGGGGAAGAAAGGACGCATGTGCATGAGGACCCTGCATTGGTAACTATGAGCAAGTAATTTTAGGCATAGTTGGCAATTGTAAATAGTAACTACATTTTAGGAATTGTTTTATGTAATTGCTGAGTCCCTGTGATACCTATACTGTCTAGGGGTTAATGTAACTGTTTAGGCCCTAATTTTATATATATTTTGTAGTATTTTTACATATGTACAACTGTCCTGTATCATAAGCCTGTGCACAATATAATCTTTTTATACACAATCATTGTGATTCCTTTCGTCACCCACAACCTAGAACCTACAGTGTGCAGTTGTTGTTATATTAATCAATGATATTTTTATTGATGTTTTTCTAATAATAATTGTTTACAGATTCCACTTCTGCAGAGCCCTCTACCTCACCCCTCTTCAAATCATCAAGGCCGTCTCAGCCACAAGTCATGGAGCACACTAATGCTATATGATGACACTCCTAGCTGGGATTCTGTGGACCATCTACCTGCCCCTGTCCCAGTTGCAGACATAGGACTTCCAAGATGCCCAACAACTTGTGTTGGATAATGAGGGCGTGGACATCAGACCATTGCAGGACATCCACAAGGAGGATGAAACCCAAGTGCTGACTGCTGCGGCTTTCTGCAATGTGGAGGCTGAGAATGAGGGTAGCGGGGTGGAATGGGTGGAAGACGATCCAAGGGGTGATGATGAAGCCCTAGACCCAATGTGAACTGAAGGCAATCAGATTTCAGTGGAACAGGTGGTGACTACGCAGCCCCAGGCAGCCAGCAGAAGAGTGAGAAACTGTTAGCGATCAGCCCCTTGCTATTACTGCCCACTATGCCCAGGGACTGTGCATTGAAAAAGCTGGCGCAAAGGATCTCACCAGCATGGCTGCAGGATACAACATTGAGCAGTGGCTCAATAACACAATGGAAAGGAACTAGTTTAGATCAAGTACCAGTCAACCCTTCCCTCTACCTTATTAAGTATGATGGGTTTATGGACTTGAACTCCACAAGGATGAAAGGGTGTCTGCTCTTGAAGTACTTCCAGACAGAGTTGTGAAAAGCCTAGTTGGGAAGCAAGTGGAATATGCCACAGAAGATGGTTCAAAAAAGGACTGGCAAGTGGAAGCCTAACCTTCAGTGAACTTCATCAATTTTTCCATATTTATCTCTAAGTGACATTCTGGAAGGCTGCCAAGGTTGTGGAGCTATGAAGTGTAGTATTTATAGAATATCCAATTTTCAGATTATAATCTTGTATTCCTGTGAATTCTTGCATTTAATGGAGTAAAGAGAATATGAGAAGGAACTTCTGGATTGCATAAAATAGGATTAGACCACTTCTGACAAATGAGGGAAATAAGTAGGGATGAGCGAATCGATCCGGACGAACCCGGATTCTATCCTAATTTCATGAAAAATTCGATTCGGATCGAATCCAAATTTCCCCGCGATTCGATTGCTCGAAGTTTTCCTTTAACATCCATTCATTTACATTACAGGCATTCTAAGATGGCGGACGGGACATGTCCAGACATCAACCCCGCGCCAGTGCAAGCTGGGACAGTCACATGCAGCCTATCAGCAGCCAGCAAGCCCGGTGACGTCACAGCGCTATTTAAGTCGTCGGACATCTTGCTTTTCCTCATTTCTCTATTGCATTCGTGAGAGACAGGACGCTGCTGTAGGCAGGGAGAGACAGTTAGACAGACAGGGACAGACAGGGACAGGCTGGAGACAGGCAGGAGACAGGCAGGAGACAGACAGAAAGTCAGCGAAAAGCAGGGAAAGTTAGGAAAAATCGGAGGCAGTCACAGGGAGATTTTTTTTTTTCATCCAGCCTGAGTGTTACTGGCTGGCTGGCTGACTGGCTTTGTTAGCGTTTTCAGGCTGCTTATACACTAACTGTGCATATATACTGAACTGATCTCAAGTCTGCTGTGAGGCATCCCATTCTGTGACTACACCAGCCTCTATTTATTACCATAACCATTTGCACTTATTCTAATAGAAATTTGGCCTGATAAACACACTTGCTGTGCATAGTAGTACTGCTGCCAGGTGCTCTCTGGTTTTTGGGGCATCCCATTCTGTGACTACACCAGCCTCTATTTAATACCATAACCATTTGCACTTATTCTAATAGAAATTTGGCCTGATAAACACACTTGCTGTGCATAGTAGTACTGCTGCCAGGTGCTCTCTGGTTTTTGGGGCATCCCATTCTGTGACTACACCAGCCTCTATTTAATACCATAACCATTTGCACTTATTCTAATAGAAATTTGGCCTGATAAAAACACTTTTGCTGTGCATAGTAGTACTGCTGCCAGGTGCTCTCTGGTTTTTGGGGCATCCCATTCTGTGACTACACCAGCCTCTATTTAATACCATAACCATTTGCACTTATTCTAATAGAAATTTGGTCTGATAAACACACTTGCTGTGCATAGTAATACTGCTGCCAGGTGCTCTCTGGTTTTTGGGGCATCCCATTCTGTGACTACACCAGCCTCTATTTAATACCATAACCATTTGCACTTATACTAATAGAAATTTGGCCTGATAAACACACTTGCTGTGCATAGTAGTACTGCTGCCAGGTGCTCTCTGGTTTTTGGGGCATCCCATTCTGTGACTACACCAGCCTCTATTTAATACCATAACCATTTGCACTTATTCTAATAGAAATTTGGTCTGATAAACACACTTGCTGTGCATAGTAGTACTGCTGCCAGGTGCTCTCTGGTTTTTGGGGCATCCCATTCTGTGCCTACACCAGCCTCAATTTTTATACCATAACCATTTGCACTTATTCTAATAGAAATTTGGCCTGATAAACACACTTGCTGTGCATAGTAGTACTGCTGCCAGGTGCTCTCTGGTTTTTGGGGCATCCCATTCTGTGACTACACCAGCCTCTATTTAATACCATAACCATTTGCACTTATTCTAATAGAAATTTGGCCTGATAAAGACACTTTTGCTGTGCATAGTAGTACTGCTGCCAGGTGCTCTCTGGTTTTTGGGGCATCCCATTCTGTGACTACACCAGCCTCTATTTAATACCATAACCATTTGCACTTATTCTAATAGAAATTTGGCCTGATAAACACACTTGCTGTGCATAGTAGTACTGCTGCCAGGTGCTCTCTGGTTTTTGGGGCATCCCATTCTGTGACTACACCAGCCTCTATTTAATACCATAACCATTTGCACTTATTCTAATAGAAATTTGGCCTGATAAACACACTTGCTGAGCATAGTAGTACTGCTGCCAGGTGCTCTCTGGTTTTTGGGGCATCCCATTCTGTGACTACACCAGCCTCTATTTAATACCATAGCCATTTGCACTTATTCTAATAGAAATTTGGCCTGATAAACACACTTGCTGTGCATAGTAGTACTGCTGCCAGGTGCTCTCTGGTTTTTGGGGCATCCCATTCTGTGACTACACCAGCCTCTATTTAATACCATAATCATTTGCACTTATTCTAATAGAAATTTGGCCTGATAAAGACACTTTTGCTGTGCATAGTAGTACTGCTGCCAGGTGCTCTCTGGTTTTTGGGGCATCCCATTCTGTGACTACACCAGCCTCTATTTAATACCATAACCATTTGCACTTATTCTAATATAAATTTGGCCTGATAAACACACTTGCTGTGCATAGTAGTACTGCTGCCAGGTGCTCTCTGGTTTTTGGGGCATCCCATTCTGTGACTACACCAGCCTCTATTTAATACCATAACCATTTGCACTTATTCTAATAGAAATTTGGCCTGATAAACACACTTGCTGTGCATAGTAGTACTGCTGCCAGGTGCTCTCTGGTTTTTGGGGCATCCCATTCTGTGACTACACCAGCCTCTATTTAATACCATAACCATTTGCACTTATTCTAATAGAAATTTGGCCTGATAAACACACTTGCTGTGCATAGTAGTACTGCTGCCAGGTGCTCTCTGGTTTTTGGGGCATCCCATTCTGTGACTACACCAGCCTCAATTTTTATACCATAACCATTTGCACTTATTCTAATAGAAATTTGGCCTGATAAAAACACTTGCTGTGCATAGTAGTACTGCTGCCAGGTGCTCTCTGGTTTTTGGGGCATCCCATTCTGTGACTACACCAGCCTCTATTTAATACCATAACCATTTGCACCTTTTGTAATAGAAATTTGGCCTGATAAAGACACTTTTGCTGTGCATAGTAGTACTGCTGCCAGGTGCTCTCTGGTTTTTGGGGCATCCCATTCTGTGACTACACCAGCCTCTATTTAATACCATAACCATTTGCACTTATTCTAATAGAAATTTGGCCTGATAAACACACTTGCTGTGCATAGTAGTACTGCTACCAGGTGCTCTCTGGTTTTTGGGGCATCCCATTCTGTGACTACACCAGCCTCTATTTAATACCATAACCATTTGCACTTATTCTAATAGAAATTTGGCCTGATAAAGACACTTTTGCTGTGCATAGTAGTACTGCTGCCAGGTGCTCTCTGGTTTTTGGGGCATCCCATTCTGTGACTACACCAGCCTCTATTTAATACCATAACCATTTGCACTTATTCTAATAGAAAGTTGGCCTGATAAACACACTTGCTGTGCATAGTAGTACTGCTGCCCGGTGCTCTCTGGTTTTTGGGGCATCCCATTCTGTGACTACACCAGCCTCTATTTAATACCATAACCATTTGCACTTATTCTAATAGAAATTTGGCCTGATAAACACACTTGCTGAGCATAGTAGTACTGCTGCCAGGTGCTCTCTGGTTTTTGGGGCATCCCATTCTGTGACTACACCAGCCTCTATTTAATACCATAGCCATTTGCACTTATTCTAATAGAAATTTGGCCTGATAAACACACTTGCTGTGCATAGTAGTACTGCTGCCAGGTGCTCTCTGGTTTTTGGGGCATCCCATTCTGTGACTACACCAGCCTCTATTTAATACCATAACCATTTGCACTTATTCTAATAGAAATTTGGCCTGATAAAGACACTTTTGCTGTGCATAGTAGTACTGCTGCCAGGTGCTCTCTGGTTTTTGGGGCATCCCATTCTGTGACTACACCAGCCTCTATTTAATACCATAACCATTTGCACTTATTCTAATAGAAATTTGGCCTGATAAACACACTTGCTGTGCATAGTAGTACTGCTGCCAGGTGCTCTCTGGTTTTTGGGGCATCCCATTCTGTGACTACACCAGCCTCTATTTAATACCATAACCATTTGCACTTATTCTAATAGAAATTTGGCCTGATAAACACACTTGCTGTGCATAGTAGTACTGCTGCCAGGTGCTCTCTGGTTTTTGGGGCATCCCATTCTGTGACTACACCAGCCTCTATTTAATACCATAACCATTTGCACTTATTCTAATAGAAATTTGGCCTGATAAACACACTTGCTGTGCATAGTAGTACTGCTGCCAGGTGCTCTCTGGTTTTTGGGGCATCCCATTCTGTGACTACACCAGCCTCTATTTAATACCATAACCATTTGCACTTATTCTAATAGAAATTTGGCCTGATAAAGACACTTTTGCTGTGCATAGTAGTACTGCTGCCAGGTGCTCTCTGGTTTTTGGGGCATCCCATTCTGTGACTACACCAGCCTCTATTTAATACAATTACCCTTTGCACTTATTCTAATAGAAATTTGGCCTGATAAAGACACTTTTGCTGTGCATAGTAGTACTGCTGCCAGGTGAACTGCTGGCTGTTGGGGCATCCCATTCTGTAACATAGCATACCCCTCTTTATTTACACTAAGCAGCTCTCTTATTTACACTAAGCAGGCCTGTTGGAGGCTGAGTGTTACTGCTCACTTTTGGTGTGCATTATATTCTGTTTCATATAGACCCAACGCTGCCTGGGGGTTCTTAAAATATCACCTACTACCACGCCAGTTAGACTATGTCGGGCAGACAAGTGCCTGGAAGTGAAAAGAGGAGTGGCAGGGGCCAAGATTCCGCAGGCAGAGCTCGCAGCAGACTGGGGGCCAGTAGCAGCAGGAGTCACGCTGAGAGACCTAATCTGCCAGTATCTGCTAGCGGTCGGGTCTCCACCAGTAACGCATCTGCCGTGGTAGATTGGTTGACGCGCTCATCAACAACATCATCACAACTTACGTCTGAGACCCCCAGTCTAGGGTCGGTAGGTTCCTCTGACACAACCCTGAGTTGGCATGCCCCGAGAGCAGTCCCTGTCCTCCCATTGCCTCTGTCCTACGCCGTTCCCTCCCCCAGCGACGTATCCTATGCTTTGGGTTCAGCTCCACTCTTTAGTGAGGAGGACGGTCAGCAACTACTGCCCAGCCAAGAAATGGAGGTGGCTTCTTTAGCTAGGCAGACAAATAGTGATGTGGACAGTGTCGTGGGTGCTGCGAGCATTCCAGCTCCTGCGCCAGACACTGTTGACGAATCCATGAACATCAGTGACGTACAGCCACAACTCGGTGATAATGATGATGACGATGAAGCCGATCGCACTTGGGAGCCGGGTGATGAAGGAGCTTCATCGTCATCATCAGGAGAAGAGGGGCGCAGGTTGCCCCGGAGTCAGCAGCTCAGGCAGCAAGGTGTTAGCAGCATGGTTGGCAGGCAGCATGGGGGCACAATTGTAAAGCCTGGAGCAAAACTGGGCCGGGGCCGGGGTAGAGCACCTGCTGCGCGGCAGGCTACCTTATCGGGAGGTAGTGGGGCAGGGGTTCCTGGAGTTGGCAACAGCAGCAGCGAATCAGTGAGGCCTGTTGGTGGGAAAAGTAGCTACTCGGCAGTGTGGCAGTTTTTCCTGAAGCATCCGCAGGAGGGTAACATGGCCACATGCAAGATATGTAGGCAGAAGGTGAAGCGTGGCCAGGGTCCAAATGTTGGCACCACGGCCCTGCGTCAACATATGCAGCGTCACCATAAAGCGGCCTGGGCGAACCTAGGCTCTGGAGAGGTGGGCCAGACTGCTTCCTCACCGAGTGGCACGCTGCTCCCAATTTCTGCCAGCCAAGGCTCCAGCACCTCAGCCGAAGGCAGCTGTGCGTCATACCCATCCTCTGTCGCTCCTGCTCTTCCTCCTCCAAGTCATGCATCCCGCCAGCAATCCATCAGCAAAGCCATGTCCAAGAGACAGCAGTATGCACCCACTCATCCTACGGCGCAGAAGCTGAATGTGCTCCTGTCCAAGTTGCTGGTGCTGCAGTCGCTCCCTTTTCAGGTGGTGGAATCTGCACCTTTCAGAGAACTGATGGCTTGTGCCGAGCCGAGGTGGAGAGTCCCAAGCCGTCATTTCTTTGCCAAGAAGGCAGTACCAGCGCTGCACACTTTTGTTGAACAGAAGGTGGGCCAGTCCTTGAGCCTGTCGGTGTGTAGCAAAGTGCATGGCAGCGCCGACATCTGGAGCTGTAACTACGGTCAGGGACAGTACATGTCGTTTACGGCCCACTGGGTGAATGTGGTCCCTTTGCAGCAGCAGCAGCAACTTGGACAGGTCACGCCGCTTCGGCCTCCGCGCTCCCTGCCCGTTGGGCCTGTGACACCGTGCGACTCGGCCTCCTCATCCTCCGCCATCTCCTCACCCTCCACTGTAGGCTCAAGTCTCAGTGCCCCTCCAGTCTATCATGTGTGCAGGGCACGGAGGTGTCACGCAGTGCTTCACATGGTTTGTCTTGGCGAACGGAGTCACACAGGGGAGGAACTGCTTAAATGTATTCATCAGGAAATCCAAACATGGCTTACTCCAAGAAAACTTAAAATGGGAATCATGGTTACCGACAATGGGAAGAACATTTTGTCTGCGCTGCGCCAAGGAAGCCTGACCCATGCCCCCTGCATGGCTCACGTCTTCAATCTGGTTGTCAAGTGGTTTCTGAAGTGTTCCCCCCATCTGCAAGACATCCTAACAACTTCAAGGAAACTTTGCATGCACTTCAGCCACTCATACACCGCCAAACACACCCTTCTTGAGCTACAGCGTCAGAATGGTATCCCCCAACATAGTCTGATTTGCGATGTTTCCACCCGTTGGAATTCCACCCTTCACATGTTGGACCGATTATATGAACAGAGAAAAGCCATCACGGATTTCCTGATGATCCAAACAGATAGGGGGACTCCCCTGTGTAACTTCAATGTCAATCAGTGGCAGCTCATACGTGACACCTGCCGTTTGCTCAGGCCCTTTGAGGAAGCCACTTTATTTGTCAGTCGGCAGGATTACGGGATGAACGACGTGATTCCACTGCTTCATGTACTACAGCACATGTTGGAAACCATGGCTGGTCAGGGCACTGGAGACATGGCGTTTACATCTTACAGCCACATGAACCCCGTTGGAGCTGAACTGGAGGAGGAGGAGGAAGAGGAGGAGGAGGAGTTGCCCAGCGAAACACAGTTTAGGCTTGGCAAAATGGCTGGTTTATCTAGTCAGCGACAGGAGAGGAGGAGCAGGAGCAGCCAGAGGAGCTAGAGGTTTTTGAGGAAGGCGAGACAGAGGACCCAGGCACACCGTGGCAGTATGCAGTGGAGATGGAGACAGGTAGTCCATCCGAGTCACTTGTGCAAATGGCAGGAAGCATGCTCACGTGCTTGCGTAGTGACCCCAGAATTGTTTCCATCTGTCGGCGGGATGACTTCTGGCTGTCCACCTTATTGGACCCTCGCTTCCGGCACAAAATGGGGGCATTTTTTAAACCCACCGAGAGGGAGGACAAACTGAACTACTACAAAGACATTCTACGTAGGCAGTTGGCCGATGCCTATCTGCGCCATGGTCCATACTCTCGCAGGTCTGACTCGAGGGGACCTCTGCGCTCACCTTCCACTGCCATGGCCGCTGGGGGGGTTGGCAGGAGCAGCAGCAGCAGCTCCATCAGCAGCAGCCTCAGTCTTCAGTCGCTAATGAGTAGCTTTCTACACCCGCATAGTGAGGCTACTCATGAGCAGCAGGAAGACCTGGAGCAGGACCTGAACCAGCAGGTCATGTCATACTTTGACATGACCATGCCAACACACCTTGAGGATCCGCTGGACTTCTGGGCAGCAAAACTTGATTTGTGGCCGCAACTAGCAGAGTTTGCCCTGGAAAAGCTGTCCTGCCCGGCAAGTAGCGTGCCATCTGAGCGGGTGTTTAGTGCGGTGGGGGCCATAGTTACGGCGAGGAGAACTCGTCTGTCAACTAAAAATGTGGAGAGACTCACCTTTGTCAAAATGAATCAGGGATGGATCAGCCAGGATTTCCACCCACCAATGCCTGATGCATGCGACTAGATTCAGCATGGTGCCACGTTTTACACTTTCCAAATGGTGCAAAACATATTTATGTCTTTAGGCCAATTTTTGGGCTCCTGCTGCTGCCAACTCCAGGGTGTGATTCATCCAATTTTTGGGCTCCTGAAGCCAACTCCAGTGTCTCTTTAAAGTAATGTTTTGGCTCCTGCTGCTGCCAACTCCAGGGTGTGATTCATCCAATTTTTGGGCTCCTGAAGCCAACCCCAGTGTCTCTTTAAAGTAATGTTTGGGCTCCTGTTGCTGCTGCTGCTGCTGCCAACTCCTGCCAACTCCAGGGTGTGAATCATCCAATTTTTGGGCTCCTGAAGCCAACCCCAGTGTCTCTTTAAAGTAATGTTTGGGCTCCTGCTGCTGCTGCTGCTGCCAACTCCAGGGTGTGATTCATCCAATCTTTGGGCTCCTGCTGCCAACCCCAGTGTCTCTTTAAAGTAATGTTTGGGCTCCTGCTGCTGCTGCTGCTGCCAACTCCAGGGTGTGATTCATCCAATTTTTGGGCTCCTGTAGCCAACCCCAGTGTCTCTTTAAAGTAATGTTTGGGCTCCTGCTGCTCCTGCTGCTGCCAACTCCAGGGTGTGATTCATCCAATTTTTGGGCTCCTGAAGCCAACCCCAGTGTCTCTTTAAAGTAATATTTGGGCTCCTGCTGCTGCTGCTGCCAACTCCAGGGTGTGATTCATCCAATTTTTGGGCTACTGAAGCCAACCCCAGTGTCTCTTTAAAGTAATGTTTGGGCTGCTGCTGCTGCCGACTCCAGGGTGTGATTCATCCAATTTTTGGGCTCCTGAAGCCAACCCCAGGGTCTCTTTAAAGTAATATTTGGGCTCCTGCTGCTGCTGCTGCTGCCAACCCCAGGGTGTGATTCATCCAATTTTTGGGCTCCTGAAGCCAACCCCAGTGTCTCTTTAAAGTAATGTTTGGGCTCCTGTTGCTGCTGCTGCCAACTCCTGCCAACTCCAGGGTGTGATTCATCCAATTTTTGGGCTCCTGAAGCCAACCCCAGGGTCTCTTTAAAGTAATATTTGGGCTCCTGCAGCTGCTGCTGCCAACTCCAGGGTGTGATTCATCCAATTTTTGGGCTACTGAAGCCAACCCCAGTGTCTCTTTAAAGTAATGTTTGGGCTCCTGCTGCTACTGCCAACTCCAGGGTGTGATTCATCCAATTTTTGGGCTCCTGAAGCCAACCACAGGGTCTCTTTAAAGTAATATGTGGGCTCCTGCTGCTGCTGCTGCCAACTCCAGGGTGTGATTCATCCAATTTTTGGGCTCCTGAAGCCAACCCCAGTGTCTCTTTAAAGTAATGTTTGGGCTGCTGCTGCTGCCAACTCCAGGGTGTGATTCATCCAATTTTTGGGCTCCTGAAGCCAACCCCAGGGTCTCTTTAAAGTAATATTTGGGCTCCTGCTGCTGCTGCTGCCAACTCCAGGGTGTGATTCATCCAATTTTTGGGCTCCTGAAGCCAACCCCAGGGTCTCTTTAAAGTAATATTTGGGCTCCTGCTGCTGCTGCTGCCAACTCCAGGGTGTGATTCATCCAATTTTTGGGCTCCTGAAGCCAACCCCAGGGTCTCTTTAAAGTAATATTTGGGCTCCTGCTGCTGCTGCTGCCAACTCCAGGGTGTGATTCATCCAATTTTTGGGCTACTGAAGCCAACCCCAGTGTCTCTTTAAAGTAATGTTTGGGCTGCTGCTGCTGCCGACTCCAGGGTGTGATTCATCCAATTTTTGGGCTCCTGAAGCCAACCCCAGGGTCTCTTTAAAGTAATATTTGGGCTCCTGCTGCTGCTGCTGCTGCTGCTGCCAACCCCAGGGTGTGATTCATCCAATTTTTGGGCTCCTGAAGCCAACCCCAGTGTCTCTTTAAAGTAATGTTTGGGCTCCTGTTGCTGCTGCTGCCAACTCCTGCCAACTCCAGGGTGTGATTCATCCAATTTTTGGGCTCCTGAAGCCAACCCCAGGGTCTCTTTAAAGTAATATTTGGGCTCCTGCAGCTGCTGCTGCCAACTCCAGGGTGTGATTCATCCAATTTTTGGGCTACTGAAGCCAACCCCAGTGTCTCTTTAAAGTAATGTTTGGGCTCCTGCTGCTACTGCCAACTCCAGGGTGTGATTCATCCAATTTTTATCTTTCAATCTTTTTATTGAATTTTGACAATACAATATTTCAAGATCACATTGAAATCAGTATCGTTACATGCATAGTAAAAAAGAACTGTGTCAAAGACATCAAGACAGTATATTAACTATTGTCTGGAGCCAGATGCATAATGTGGAAAATGGCTGATCCGACCCGAGGGGCAGGGGGCACAAAGGGGGGCCTCCCCTTCTCGATCTCCGGAGATACCTTCCACTATCCCGAGTACAGACCAGCCATGTCATGATACACAATACGTAATACAAGAATCATGTCATTCTGGTTCTATCAACAATCAGAGGTATGGTTTCAACAAATAAAGGGGGAGGGAAAGGAAAACCACAAAAGGGAGTGACTAGGGGAGGGGGAAGGAGGTAAGAGGTAAGAGTCCCTGGTCCGCTCCTAATAGCTTCTCTACATATTCATCAATTCAATGCTAGCATCGATATGTTAGGGGTTGCAAATCGGATCCATGGCTCCCAAACCTCTAGGAAGTGCTCATGTTTATCATTCAAGATGCTGGAAAGTTTTTCATTTATCAAGAATCCATTTAGTCTAGCTTTAACCTCCGAAATAGAAACCAACTGCTGTTTCCAGGCCTTTGCAATCGTCTGTTTGGTGGCCAGCATGATAAAGGAGAACAGCTTGTTTTGGAGCCTATTAAGTTCAGGGGCTTTATGGCGCAACAGCGCCACCCAGGGGTCCCTTTTGGGGGAAACATTCATGATTGCAGCTACCAAGCGAAAGACCTGTTGCCAAAGGCGTGATACAAAGGGACAGGTCCACCATGTATGAAGCACATCGCCTTTTACCGAGCAGCCCCTGAAGCATTGTTCTGGGTAGGCGGGATAAATTTTATGGATTCTAGCAGGGACCAGATACCAACGTAACAGGACTTTATAGGCTGACTCAACTGTGAGTGAATTAATTGAACAGCCCCAGGTCGCCCTCCACACATCCACCCAGTCCACCTCCTCCTTCTCCAATCTCAGGTCCTCCCCCCATTCTTGCACATATTTGTGGTCAAAGGGTTTTGGAAAATCATTCAGGGAAGAATATAGCAAGGAGATCCTCCCCGGGCTATCCGGCTCCTCCACGCACAAGGCCTCAAATTTGGTCCATTTCCTATACGAGACCAGTCCAGCAAGCCTAGGTCTAAGCCAGTGGCTCAGTTGTGTGTAGTGGAACCATTCCGTCCGTGGAAGACCATATCTATCCCTCAATTCTTCAAATGACATAAGGCCCTTGTCTGTCAAGAGATGATGAAAAGCACAGATACCCGCCGACACCCAATGTGAAAAGGACGCCCCTCCCCGAAGACCCGGTGGGAATAGAGGATTATCCCATAAATTCAGTAAAGGAGCGTGAGGTGACATTAATCCCGAGGAATATTTTATAGAGTCCCAAACCTTAAGGGAGTGTATCATCAAAGGGCTCAGATCTTTTGGTCTATTTCTGGGGTCTGTCCATAGCAGAGCCTCTAGTGGGGACTTCCCCAGGTTCGGGATCTCCAGCAGGGCCCACAGTGGTAAATCTCTCATTGCATGTAACTGGGACAACTGCGCTATTTGTGCTGCTTTATAGTAGTGAGTAATATTAGGCACCCCCAAACCCCCCTGAGATTTATGGGCAAACATTGTGCGTCTTGCCACTCGGGGTCTGGTTGTTCCCCACACAAACTGGAACATCCGTCTCTGAAGGATTCGGAGCATGTAGGCCGGGATCCTGACAGGTAGTACTCTAAAGTAATACAAGATTTTGGGGAGGATTGTCATTTTGACCGCGGCCACCCGTCCCAACCACGATATGGGAAGGTCTGTCTGTCCAGGAATCCATCAAAGAATTCAGAGTTCGTATCAGAGGTGGGTAGTTGGCAGCGTAGAGGCCCCCATATGTGGGTGCCAAGCGAACACCCAAATAGGGGAGACCATTTGAGGTCCACTTGAAGTCATATGTGGATTTGAGGTGCAACACTGATCCCGCCGAGAGCCCCACATTCATGGCAACCGATTTGGATCTATTTATCTTGAGCCCAGAGATCTCAGCAAACTCGTCCAACACCCCGAGAAGATTGGGTAAAGTGGTGATAGGTTGTGACAAAACCAGAACAGCATCATCCGCAAAAAGCGAAATCTTATGGTGGACTCCTCCAATATCAATGCCCTTGATATTTTTATTAGCTCTGATTTTAAGCGCTAAGGGCTCCATGGCCAAAATAAACAGGATGGGGGATAGGGGGCATCCCTGACGGGTACCTCTCTGTATACCAAACCTGTCTGAAGAGAACCCAAGGTATCTAACCCTCGCTGTCGGTTGGTAATACAATGCCGAGATCCACTGTAAAAACTTGCTGCCAAAACCCCACCTCCCCAACGTTGTACGCATGTACTCCCATGAGATTGTGTCAAATGCTTTATAAATGTCTAAAGATAATAAAAAAGCAGGAATTTTCCTGTTCTGAATGGAGTGAATTAGGTGGGCTATACGTCTAACGTTATCACTAGCTTGTCTGGAAGGGACAAAGCCCGACTGGTCTCTATGGACCAACGAGCCCAGGAAGGAATTCAGTCTCGAGGCCAGGATTTTAGCCAGGAGTTTAACGTCCTGGTTAAGTAATGAAATAGGCCTATAGTTAGAGGTCAGCAGGGGATCTTTCTCCGGTTTGGGGATCATGACAATATTAGCCATTGACGACTCAGGACTGGGATTCATGCCCGATCTAAGGGAATTGAATAGTGCCACCAGGTGAGGCCCCAGCAGCGGGGCAAATTTCTTGTAATAAAGTCCCGAGAAACCATCTGGGCCCGGGGTCTTTTTGGGTTTAATGGTCTTTATTGCAGCCAACAATTCCTGTAAAGTAATGGGCTCTTCCATACTATCTAAACAATCCCGAGGGGCAACCGGTAGCTCAATGTCGGAGAAAAATTCTTCCAGTTTTTGTGGATTGTTCCCCCCCGGGTTGGAGTAGAGGTCTGCCAGAAAAGTTTTAAAGGCCTCCACTATCTTTAAGGGGTTGGCAGTTGTGAGCCCTTGTAACTTCAGTTGAATGGGTTGGCTTTTGGGTTTGCTCAGTCTGAGTTGTTTGGCCATCATGGAATCCGGCTTATTGCCCCTGGAGTAAAAGTGTTGTTTGGACCACCGCAGCTGCTTTTCTGCCTGGCAGTCTAGGAGTAAGTTAAGTTCCAGGCGGGCCAAGTCAACTCTGTCTTTGGTGGTCTGACATGGGTTGCCCTTCCACTCCTCCTCGGCCTTCCTGAATTGATCAGATAATTCCTTCACTTTGGCCTCCCTTTCCCTCTTTCTTGCTGTGGCTATTTGTATTATGTGCCCTCTCATCACCAGTTTATGGGCTTCCCATAAGGAAACTGGAGAGTCCACCGAGCCCACATTGTGCATAAAATAATCAGCTAGGTGCTTCTGGATTTTGTCACAAGTATCTTTAGTTGTTAGGAGCGATTCATTAAGACGCCAGGAGTCAAGAGATCTCCCGGGGACCGCCAAGTCTACGGAGATCATCATTGGGCTATGGTCAGACCAAGGCGTGGAGAGGATTGTGGCTCCTTGAAGTTGTGTAAGTGAATGTTGTGGCATGAAAACATGGTCTATTCTGCAGAAAGATTTGTGTGGATTGGAGTAGAATGTAAAGTCTCGCCCTGTGGGGTGGACCTCCCGCCAAGTGTCACACAGCGCATAAGAGCCCAACAGTGCACTGAACGCCCCTGGTTTGCCTGTCCCTGGCTCCCCTCCTCGGCCTGGCATTGTGGGGACTGTCTTGTCCCCCTTGGGATCTATTACCAGGTTTGAGTCGCCCGCCAGGTATACCACACCTCTGGAGTGCTCCTTAACTACCTTGAATAAATGGGACAGAAATCTAAGCTGGTGTGCGTTGGGAGTATAATACGAAACTACCGTGATTTCCACATCATAGATGGATCCAGACACCAGTACATAGCGGCCTGTCGGGTCCACTATCTCCTCATGGCAGACAAAGGGTAAATTTTTCCTGAAAGCTATTGTGACCCCCCGTTTCTTTTCTTTAAACATAGCATGATAGTGCAGGGGGAAATGTCTGTTTAGGTACTTAGGGTGTGAATGGCGGGCAAATCTGGTTTCCTGCAGGCAAAGAATATCAGCTTTGTTGGTTTTATAGAATTGGAAGGCTTTGTTCCGTTTGGAGGGAGAATTAAACCCCTGTACATTATGAGAGATTATTTTCAAACTATTGTGAGACATAGCCATACAGTGCAATCGACACTATCGTCCAGGGCGGACCAGGGACCCAAGGAGGGGGGGGAATCACCGGGGTGGACACACAGGAGGGCCAGGGTAGGGTGGGTGTTGAAATCACTAATAAGGACAAACTGTAAAAAATATAAACTATTGATCTGCATAATATTCATGAGCAACAGTATCATTAACCGGGATGATACAAGGGGGCCCATCAGGACCAAGGCCGGAATTTCACCGCCCGTTCAAGCGGGCCTATCAATAGAGGGAGGGTTATTACAACTCCTCCGTCTACCGTAATGCTGTAGTAAAAAAGTACAGTGGGGGTGTGTCCCCCAGGGCAGGCTAAGGACGACTATATTACTTTAAGAAAATACTGACCGGTTGGATTCTCCCGACTGAGGGAAAGTCAGGACAAAACCCAAGAGATCTTAATACATCACTATAGAAAATGCATAAAAAAATATAAAACCATATAAAACCAACGGCTAACATGTAGAAAAGACAAAAGAGAGAACTTGCGCCTTAGGCGCATAACCTGAAATGCTTGCAGCGCCGACTGCAGAAGAATATGGCATCAAAGTCCCGGACCGAAAGGGATTCACACTACGTCCTGGAAATAAGGCGGACAACAGCATTCCACAGAGCCAAAAACTGCAGAGGACAGGGAGGAAGAGCGTAGCTCCGGGTCCATCACCTTTGATTATTTTGTATGGGGTCCCAGTGAACCCGCGGTAAAGTAGGGGCTCTTTTCTTGTTGTCAAAGGAAGGCCTGTCCCGGGGTGGCCTGAGGGCGGTTCGCTTCCTGGATAAGGGGGGGCTGGAGTCACGGCTCCCTGAACCCCCCGCGTCCATGGGTATAGCAAGATCTTTGAGAATATGGCACAGTTCGCTTAAGGAAGAGGCTGAATATTGATCCCCCCTGTATGCAAAGAGGACCTTAAATGGGAATCCCCATCTGTAGCTGACATTATGTGCCCGTAGGGCTTCCAGGGCCGGCCTCATCTCCCGTCTTCTCTGTATGGTCTGGGGAGCTAAGTCCTGAAAGAGCTGATAGGTGTGGCCTTGAAAAGTTAGCTCCTTCTTCTCCCTTGCTGCCCGTAGTAAGGCCTCTCTGGTGCGAAAATAAGTGGGTTTTAGAACAATATCCCGGGGCAGCCCATCCTTGCGTTTAGGCCCCAGAGCTCTGTGGGCCCGGTCCAGCTCCAACCTCTCTATCGGCAGGTTAGGGATCAATTCTTGGAACAAGGCAGTCACTGTCTCAGTTACGTCTAGCATGGATTCCGGTAGGCCTCTGATGCGCAGGTTGCCCCTTCTGGCCCTATTCTCCAAATCCTCCAGTTTTAACTGTATGGCCTCAATGTCCCTGTCCCGGGATTGTATGGTGGTTAGGGTGTGCTCCATTTTGCTTTCTAGGGCCTCTGTTCTTTCCCCCAAGCTATGAATCTCCGCTTTCAGTGGGGAGGCCCATGCATCTGTGACAGCTTGTAGTTTCTGCTGTAGGAGCAGCTTGAACTTTGCTAGCAGGTTGGCGTCTCTGAGCTCAACTGGGTCTGGGGCTGGTTGGGCATGGTTCCCCGGTTCTAGGGACTGAAGTGGGGCGCAGGGGCTACGGGGGCCCGAAAAAAGGGATGACTCACTGTTCGGCGGGCTGCTGCTTGATGGGCTGCTGATGGAATCTGCGTTGTCCATGTGAGGGAGCCTCGTGGGTGACACCGGGGCGCTGGATGGGCCATGTGTGGTGGCGGGGATCGGGCTACCAGCCCTGCTGTTGTCGCTGCCGCCATTCGCCTCTCCCGCATCCCCTCCGCCGTTTCCCGCCAAACTCGGACGCTGATCTTTCGCCATGGCCGTCCAGTCTAGAACTGGCGCGTCTCCTCCGTCACAGCTTCTGACCGGGAGCACCTGCTGGCTGATTGCAGTCCCGATCGCGGGCTCCGTCTGACGAGCATCCGACTGGTGCTGCTGCTCTTGTAGGTTATATGTGTCGTCTCCCTCCGCCATCTTTGTTGGACCCGCGCTGCGCCTCGCACTATGTTGGTGCGTAGGCGCCGTCCTCCTCCTACCTCCGCCTCCGCTTTTGCCCATCGGGATGGTGCCAGCCTCCGCAGGGTCTAGAAGCACTATCTGAGTCTCCTGGCACCGGATTGCTCTGGGTAGCCGCCCTTTTGCCTGCCCGGGGTGCTGAGCTGAGTTACAGTGCGACCATCTCTCTCGGCAGCCAGCCACGCCCCCCCGATTCATCTAATTTTTGGGCTCCTGAAGCCAACCACAGGGTCTCTTTAAAGTAATATGTGGGCTCCTGCTGCTGCTGCTGCCAACTCCAGGGTGTGATTCATCCAATTTTTGGGCTCCTGAAGCCAACCCCAGTGTCTCTTTAAAGTAATGTTTGGGCTGCTGCTGCTGCCAACTCCAGGGTGTGATTCATCCAATTTTTGGGCTCCTGAAGCCAACCCCAGGGTCTCTTTAAAGTAATATTTGGGCTCCTGCTGCTGCTGCTGCCAACTCCAGGGTGTGATTCATCCAATTTTTGGGCTCCTGAAGCCAACCCCAGGGTCTCTTTAAAGTAATATTTGGGCTCCTGCTGCTGCTGCTGCCAACTCCAGGGTGTGATTCATCCAATTTTTGGGCTCCTGAAGCCAACCCCAGGGTCTCTTTAAAGTAATATTTGGGCTCCTGCTGCTGCTGCTGCCAACTCCAGGGTGTGAATCATCCAATTTTTGGGCTCCTGAAGCCAACCCCAGTGTCTCTTTAAAGTAATATTTGGGCTCCTGCTGCTGCCAACTCCAGGGTGTGATTCATCCAATTTTTGGGCTCCTGAAGCCAACTCCAGTGTCTCTTTAAAGTAATATTTGGGCTCCTGCTGCTGCCAACTCAAGGGTGTGATTCATCCAATTTTTGGGCTCCTGCTGCTGCCAACTTCAGTGTCTCTTTAAAGCAATGTTTGGGCTCCTGCCCCTCATAGTGATGCCACTTCAACTCTCTGCAATTGTGCCGCTCTGCGATTCTATTAGCGATGCCTCTGATCTGCATGTGATATTTATTCAAAGTATTATTTAACTAACCCAGCACGCATCCTATGCGTGTTACAGCATGGCAGAATGGTTTACAACCCTATTGAGGCTCTAGGACGCTCAGAAATAGCCATTTTTAATAGTGATTCGTCGCGAATATATTCGGGTCGAAACTATTTTTGTCGGAAAATTCGGCGAACCAGTCGAATCGAATTTTTCAAAAGTTCGCTCATCTCTAGAAATAAGGAAAAAAACTGAACATAAAATTATAAAATAAAATGTAAAAGCATATGAATGGAAAAGTCATGTGACTGCTCATTATGAAAGTTATTCTTAAGCACTCATTCATTACATTTAAGGCACACATTTTCCTACATTCGGTGTCTGTATATTTGAGCTCCCCCCATCCAATTATGGGTGAATAGTATGTTTATGTTTCCATCTACAGATAACAATACACTGTGAAGTCTTCATGTGTGTCTATCACTCTACAAACAAAAATAAAATTTAAAAAAGCTAATCAGACCTGGGATGGACAATGGCAGTAGATCAACGTGCGTCATAACATTTGTGAAGCTCACCATCTGAAAGCATATGTATCACTAAACAAACATTTTTTTTTGCCAAGTAACTAGTTTATCAAAGCCCACAAGGGTTTAATGCAAAGTGTGACAAATAACTGGTTTATCAAAGCTCAAAAAATATAATGTAAGGTGTGCCCACAAGTAACTAGTTTATCAAAGCTCAAAAGGGTATAATGCCAGGTGTGCCCACAATTAAATAGTTTATCAAAGCCAAAAGGATTTAATGCAAGGTGTGCACACAATTCAATAGTTTATCAAAGTCAAAAGAGTTTAATGCCAGGTGTCTCCACATGTAACTAGTTTATCAAAGCCAAAAAATGCAAGGCATCCCCCCAATTAAATAATGTATCAAAGCCAAAAAAGTATAATGCCTGATGTGCCCACAATTAAATCGTTTATCAAAGCCACAAGGATCTAATGCCAGGTGTGCGAATAAGTAATTAGTTTTTCAATGCTAAAAGGGTCTAATACCAGGTGTGCCCACAAGTAACTAGTTTATAAAAAGTTAAAACGGTCTAATGCAAGGTGTGCCCACAAGTAACTAGTTTGTCAAAGCCAAAAAGGTCTAATGCCAGATGTGCCCACAAGTACTAGTTTATCAAAGCCAAAAAGATCTAATGTCAGGTGTGCTCACACAAAACTAGTGTATCAAAGTCAAAAGGGTACCTTGCATTATGCCTTTTTGGGCTTTAATAAAACGGCAGTACTTACTTTTTGTCACCCCTTGCATTATACCTATTTTGGGGCTTTAATAAAACTAGTTACTTGTTGGCACACCTTGCATAACACAGAGCTTTCTGGCCAATTATCCAGAGATGCAGGGGCTGCTACATAAAGTGCATAGTGTGTGCACACATTTCCGGCGTTCCCATTCGGCTGCTGCATATCTGAGTGCACTGCAGAGGAACTTCGGACTTCCCACCCACGGCCTAATTTCTGGTCTCCCACCATGTCGAAGGCCATGTTGTATATGCTAAAAAGGGTGTGTGAGAAGCAGCAGGCAATAGTGGAGCTTCCCCTCCAAAATGCCCGGGTAAGTAGAGGTGCAGACCAACAGCACTTACCACCAATGAGTGGGCCTCCATGAGGGACATCTGTGCAGTGCTGCAGTGCTTCCGGTATGCCACCAATATGGTCAGCGCTGATGACGCCATTGTCAGTGCTACCATCCCCATCCTTTGCCTGTTGGAAAAAAACCTTCAGGCCATGATGAAGGATGGGATGGTGCCACAGGAGGAAGCAAAGTAAGAGGAGGAAGGCCCATTTTCTCAGGCATCAGGGAAGTGCACATGTGGTTTGAAGGGTAGGTTGCTGGGCCAACAGCGGCCAGGTACTCCACTGACCAGCCAGCGGACAGTCTTGGAGGATTCAGAGGGGGAGGAGGAGGACTTTCTCTTACATCAGGGTGGCACCCAGTGCAGCTCATAAGCAGTAAGCAGCCTGGTGGCTCAGTGGCGGAAAAAGGCTGAGGAAGAGGAGCAAGTCGCCAACGCAGCCGGAACCTCACATGGGCCACAATGTGGAACACCTTATTTAATTGTCCGCCACATCCACCACCATTGGATACAGCCCGTAGCACCAGGAGGCAGACTTTGGCTTGCATGGTGGATGACTATCTGTCGACGCATCTCCTGGTACTGAATGATGGGTCCTCCCCGTTCAATTTCTGGGTCAATAAACTCGACACGAGGCCAGAGCTTGCTCTCTATGCCTTGGAGGTGCTGGCCTGCCCTGCAACAAGTTTCCTATCAGAACGTGTGTTCAGCACCGCAGGGGGTGTTATCACCACAGGATGATCTACCTATCCACAGGCAATGTGGACATGCTTACATTCCTTAAAATAAACAAGGCGTAGATCCCATGGGACTTGGCTGTGGCAGAACCTGAGCAAGTGGTTAAAGTGCTTGCTATCTCCTCCTCTGCCTCTTCCACCTACACTGCTGCTTCCACCTTCTCCGTCTCTTCCGCTTACACTGCCACACCATCCAAACACCATTTATTTATTTATATATTTATTGATGTTAATATTTATTAATGTATATATGTATATATTGGTTGATGTATAAACGTATGCATTTATTTATTTGTTTGTTTTCTGTTATTGTTTTGAGTATCTTCTATACCCCATTTTGGGCAATCTTCCTGGTGTTACCCCTCGATTTGACCTCTGACACCCGTAAAAAAATATTTAAATTTATTTATTTGTTCTGTTATTTTTTTAGAGTTTTTTCCATAGTTCATGTGTGTTACCCCCAAATTGGCCTCTGAGTCTGACACCTATGAACAAATTAATATTTTATTTATATGTTTTATTATTTTTTTTTTTGTTTAATCTGTTTTTATTGATGTTCAAGAAGGATACATACAAAATTCTATATAAAGTACAACGTTATATCGATCAGTTAGCGCAACGTTACAGCAGCACCCTTACACAGTGCCATACATGCCCCCCCCCCCCCAACCAGGTTATCTGCCCTTATGCGATTGGGAGTGCCCAGGGAGTGAGCCAGATTGGGACAAGCTCCCATTGCCCCCAATTCCACGGCCAGCCAAAGATGGTAGATCACCTGTTCCCTCAATCCAAATGCTCAAAGCCAAACTAAAGTACAGCCAGTTGCATCCTCCCACCCGCGTTTTATCGTGCACCTTTACAACAATGCTCGGAAGCGATCCGAGTCCCGAAGGTCTATCCAACAGGCCAAAGTTGCTATATATTTCTCTATCAAGCCTTTATTGCCCAGGATAAGTTCCTCCATTCGCCTGATATGTTCAAGCTCTCTGATAGAGAAGAGACCTCCCGTGTCTTCCAGTGACTGGGTATCACTGCCCGTGCTGCCATGTTTTATTAATTTTGGTATATTTCTTTAATTTTGTTGTTTCCTGTATGTTATTATTTTGAGTACTTTCCCTACCCCATTTTTTGCAGAGCAACCTCCCTGGTGTTATCCCCTGATTTGGCCTCCCCTTTACCCCCCCTCCTTTGGCCTTTATTTATGTATGTATTTCTTTAACTTTTTTGTATTCTGTTATTGTTTTGAGTACTTTCCCTAGCCCGTTTTGCGCAGGGAAATCACCCTGGTGTTCCCCCCTATTTGAAGCCCTGTAACCCATGCTAATCCCATTTTAAAGCCATTTGTGGGCCCCCAAGTTCGGGTCTCCATTCCTTTCAATGGGGTTTGGGTCGAGTTCAGGGATCCGAACCAAACTTTAGTAGCAAGTTCGGACGAACTTGTGGAACCCAGACTTCAGCATTTTGGTGCCACTTGCTCCAACTGGATGCATCTTCTCCCACCACAGTTCCATGTGATTCAGATACACTATATGATTTTCTTATATATGCTATTATATAAATTTCTATAATTTTCTTCCACTAAGCTCTACACATTTCTTATTGACTATGTGCCATAGAAATGGCCTTACCTTTATTGTGGCCAGATGTGCCCTCCTGTTACTGTGGCCACAAGTTAGTTCAGTGCCACCTGCATGACTATGCATCAATGAGCATGGGAAGAACAAAGCTATATTGGTAGAACATCCCTGGTTTCTACCTACCTTACATTTGTTCCATTGGCTATAGGCTATTGGCCACAATGGAAATACTTTTGAGTGTGCCTGTACAATGACTTTAATTTAAAGGGGCAGTCCAGGACTTAACAAAAAGAAGTTATACTGTTGTCTCCTACAGATGTTTCATCCTACTTTGAATTGTGCCAAAATTGCGCTCCCTGCTATTCAGCACTAGCCTATATTGAAATATGAGGCCACTTCCTTCAAGTTAGAGGGCCATCTTTTCGTACACTCCCTCAGTTCACTACTGGGCCAATTTCTGTCTTGAAGTAGGTGGCTGTTTCTCTGCAACACGTTTGCGAGAAGATACTGGCACCAGACAAAGGGGAGCGTTATCTCGGCAACCAGTATGTATTCACACACAAGAACAGGACCTAATAGCTGTGGGGAACAAAAGGTCAGTATAGATTTTTTTTCATGTTGTTTATTGAACAGGGACTGTAAACATTTTCCTTCCCAAGTTTCCTACTAGGGAAGGGCTACAACTTTCTATTCTCTTTCACATAGCCTAGTCTCAGCCAAAGTAAACTCTTTGTATATTTGTAATTAATGCACTAAGCAAAAAAGAACATTATCAAGCAGTGACAGACTAGGGTTAAAAAATGGCCCAGGACTTTTCTGATGACACTGGCCCTTCTGCAGTGTATCCATGCCCCCCATAACATGCTGAGTGGCAGAATCTCCCCCTAACACTCGGAGTGGAAGAACCCCTCTATAACATGTTTAGTGGCAGAATCCCCCCATTACAGGCTCTGAGGCTGAACCCTCCCCATAACGGGCTGGGCAATAGGAAAAGACCTTCACTGTTTCTGTACATCCTTATCAACAGAAAGGAGGTTATCAGTTATCATCAACAAGAACTTTACTTTAAACCAGAATTCATCTGCAGTTTTTAAAAAGATTCAGCAAAGGCTAATCTCCATCAGTTGAAGAAACTAGGTCTGTCACAAGATATCCTGTGATAACTCTACACCTCCTTGAACAAGTAAACAATCGCACTACTCGTATGCCATAAGATTACTTGCATTCAGACGTGGATAATTTGTTTGCTAAATGTTCATCAGATCGATTGTAATTAAGATCAATTCAAGGTAGCGGTATAGTCCTATTTGCAGTTGATTTCTGTTTCCACATGATGACGGCAACACGGCGAACAAGAAATTGTAGGCCAGCCAAAAAAATAAAAGACCAACAAACACATTTTCGTTGATCGTAGCAGACATTTACATGGGCCTTAGACAAATTAGGACTACAAAGAATCATTACATATGGGGAACAAACCATTGGCTTGCCACCACTTTCTATTCAAGACATTTACTCTAAGAGAAAAAGTGAGAAAACATCACCTAGGACCCACTTCTCTCTGGAAACTCTCTTTTCCAGCTTCTATCTTTAGGATGTAGTTTTACACGATTCCAACACACTAGGACTACTAGGTACAAGGACAGCATACAAAATAAACCATCTTAAAAAAGTAATTTGATTGTAAGTTGTTCTAGACATATAAATATTGTAAATGACAGACGTATTCCTTTTTTTATTTTTGGAGCTCTCTTTCTGTAAATATGACATTGCTTCTACCAATTGGTAGTTTCCTTATGCACAATCACCTTATGTCTTGAAACCATTGCATAAAACATAAAAAATAATAATCTATTGAAAATGTATTATGATTCAATGTTCTGTGGCAATTAGACATCACAGTTTCAATGGCTATGGTTGAAGACATTTTATAATTATAAACACTGTAAATTTGGACCTTAGGTTTGCAAGAAGTGTTGTTGAAAAGCTTTCTGAAATGACATCACAACAGATTGTTAAGCCATGAGCACATTCACAGCTTCACATTTGTTAAAATGTCCTCTTTAAAGATATCAGCTTTACAACACGTGTAAATAAATAGACTTTCTTGTAGCAGTTTCCGAGATCAGTAGCTACAGTGTATGTACACCTTGCAATCTCTCCCGCTGTTCTTTTTAAAGCTAGTAAGCTTTGACATCTAAAGTCAAAGAATAATATAATAGCCTATTGACACCATCAAAGTAAAAATTTCTCTGGCACTTCAATGAGTTCTTTAAGAAGCACCGCGGAGACTTCTAGTATAATACTGAGCCTGGCTTGGCCAAACTCTGATATCATTTCAATGAAGCTGACCTTTGTTAAATAATATGTGTGGTGACCTCTAACACCCGACACACAATGGCTCAAAAGCCTTGGCGAGGTTAGTGATTTCTTCTGAAGTCTGATAAGAAAGAAGCATGAATTGGATGCAGGATTAATGTGCGTTTGGAGGAGAAAGTTGAACTTCTGTGGGTGAAATACGGACAATCGATAAACACTGAAGCATGTCTCATAATTTCCGAGGAAGCACATATTATTCATTAACTTAGCATACAAAGAGCTTTTGAGTCAGCAATCAAATGCAATATTTCTGTTTAGTTGTATTCATATGACCAAGGTAAAATCTATGGTACATAAAAAGTTAAATTTTACCCAGAAAAGAAAGGAAAGTTGGGGTTGGCCTCACCTGTTGATTGTGTTTTCCTATCAACCACGCTATGCAAAAAATGTACATCCACTATTATTAGAAATTTAATTATAACAATTTCCTCATATGTAAATGTTGCAGATTACATTGATTCACATCACAGTTACAGTACTGTCCTTTGACATAACTCACTCCCATCTGCATTGATTTTTGAATCAGTTCTCACATATCCTTTATTGTATTAATTTTTAATTTTTGTACATATTCGTGTATACAACAGTACTTGCTAGAAAACAATGAAACATTGACATTTTTGTAACAAGCATGTAACCATTTCAATGCCAATGTATAGCATGTTACAAATAATATACTAGATACTGAGGAAAAGTAGGAGAGTAATTATACATTTCAAAAGCTCTTTTCTTGATGTATCATATGTAAGTAAGAGATATTAACTCTATTAGTAAGACTGAAAAATGCATAAATAATTCCAAATAAGAAAAATAAAAAAAAATAAAGCTCTGCCATGCAAGAACCAGAACATTTAATGAGTGCTGGAATCCAATCCAGAAAAATTCTGCCAAGACCCCCAACATTTCATGAAATAATTTGTCTTATCCATTCTCCAAGCTAATCATTTTTCATTTATCCAAATGTCACGATTTTTAGATTTACACTTGGGGAAAGCAATTGTGGATGAAAGCCACAAGATTGCTATGTTCCATTTAACTGCAGATAAAATATGAGTTACCAATCAATTTTCACTTCTAGAAAGGGTATCTACAGGAAGATTTAATTGGGCCAGTTTCGGATCTGGATTAATACCCACCTTAAAGTGGACCAACACCCAGGATTTTGACTATCCTGGGTCTTGGTCCACTTCGGTGGGGCACCCCCGAACGGGGTGCCCCGCTGTGTGAAACCCCCCCAAACACCCGGAAAACTCACCTCTCCCCGCTCCCAGCGCCGACGGACAAGCGATTTGACAGCCGCTTGTCCGTGGCTCCTCCGCCGCCGCCTCCCGCGCGTCCCTCTTGACGCGCGCGCCCCCGCGCCGGCCATTCACAGACGGCCGGCGCGGGGGCGCGCACGCCTAGAGGCGCGCCGCCGAAACTAAGGTAAGGGGTTTTGGGGGGGTTTCACCCCGCGGGACATCCCAATCTCGGATGTCCCGCGGGGAGGGAGGTGATCGGCCCGGGAATCTTATAGATTCCCGGGCCGATCACCCGAGGGTGATGGTCCACTTTAAGTACTTAAAAACCTTATCCCAAAACTCCTGAACCACTGGAAACCACAAGTATGTATAAAATCTCCAATTTGATTACAATTTCGGAAGCAAAACTGAGGGCAAGACTGATCATATTTATGTTTCTTATCCGGTGTCAGGTGCCAGCGATACCTGAACTTCAGGGAGGTTTCCTTAATCATATTAGAATGAGAGACTGTTTTGGTTTTTCTCCAGATTTTAGGCCACATATCATTACTAGATAAAGATGGTTAATTTTTCTCCCAAGCCATACAATTAAGCAGTTTAACCATTTAACTGCCAGCCTGCCTAGAGTTTGTCATCCTCTGTTGCCAGACCATTTTTTACTATTTTGCACTACACATGTTCAACTGTTTTTTTAGGGATTTCCAGGGAAAATATATATTGTTTTTTCAGAGTCTGGGCTTTATTGTGAAATGTCTTGTTTCCCATTGTTTAAGTGTATTCTCAATATTTTTGGGTTAAATGTGTGCAAAAAAATAAAAAAATCTATTTTTTTACAATTTGTAGTGTTTTTTGTAATAGAAAAAATTTAAGTTTGTCAATAAATATCTTATTGCATGTAAAAGCCCCATTTCTCCTGGTTCCAATGGTACCACATATGTATTGGTAGACACCCTTTCCTGTCCAGGAGACACCCCAAAACTGAAACAGCACACCCTGCATTTAAAAAAAAAAAACAGCCCTTTACATTTGAAATACCACCACAATATATATTCTCTGGAAGTACACACCTCAAGCTTTCCAGGCATACCAGGCTTGCAGATGTGGGTGCCGTTTTCTGGAAGCAATCCCTAAATTAATTAGTTGCAAAGGGTTTCTCTAAAAAAGAATAAAAAAGCAGAATCAAAGCCACATTTTCCATAAAAAACAATATGCAAACAAGAAAGCACAAAACTGAAAAGCAAGTTCCCCCGAACAGAACAATACCCAACATGCATAGGTACTGCTGCCAAACACCTCAAAGTAAAGCATTAATGTAGTGGTAAAAGTGCGCACCTTGCACTTTTTTTGGTTAAAACAACCCTTTACATCTGCACAAATCAAATCATATATTTCCTGAAAGAACACACATTAAGCTTCTAGGCATACCCAGCTTATTGTAGTAGCTTAATCTTTCTGGAAGTAATCGTTCGAAGAATTATTTGGATGCACAGGGTTTCCCTAAACAAATCATAATAAAAAACTAATTTTCCTAAATTATCAATATGCAAAAAAGAGAAGACAACCCAAATCTGAAAGCGTAAGTTCCCCCGAACAGAACATTACCCAACATGCAAAGGTACTTTTAACTGCCAGCCTACTTGAGATATTTTTCCCCATTTTGCGCTATGTTTAACTGTGATTTTTGCAGGAATTTCCAGGAAAAGTACATATTTTCTTTTTGCTGCAGAGTTTAGGCTTTAACATGAAATGTCTTGTTTGTAATGTTTCCACTGTTTTTTGAATATTTTTGAGTAAAAAGAAACTAAAAGTGTATTTATAAGACATTTATTTTATTAAAGAAAACCATATTTATGTGAAAACCCCATTTATCCTGATTACAACAGTACCACATATGTATTGGTAGCCCCCCATTCCTGCCCAGGACACCCCCCCAAACTGAAAAGAGCACTTATAACATTTCTATCCACACTATAAAGGGTTACATTTAAAAAGATGGCATGGAGTCCCCATTCCCAGGGAGCATTTTCTTTGCACATATTAAGGGTTAAAAATCCTTAAAAATCCCCATAAATGGCGTAGGGTCCCTACCCAGCATAACCAGCCTGGGGACCAGCTATGGGGGCTTGTAGAACAGGGCGCAGGGGCCAGCCTCAGTGGCCTCCCCGCCCTGCAGGCTACAAGATTGAACAGCCTAAATGACCCCTGCAGCTCTTCTGCCCCCTCTGGGCTTTGGCGAGGCAGGTAATGGGGAGCATAGAGGTTAAGCTATCTGCAGATGAATTGACTCCCCCTAAGTCTTGTGAATGTCAAACCCTGGGGACACCCGTCTTTTTTTGTGAGCCTACAACCCCCAATCTCCACAGGTAGCTTCACCTTTAGCCAAGCCCCCGTTTGCTGGGACACTTTAAACGCCTGGCCAGACACGGTTGCCCCCAGGACTTATTAGCGCAAAGGATGTAAGCTCACGGGGGCGAAGACGGATGAACTGAAGGTAAGACTGGGCGAACTCAGGTAGCAGAGGTACTGTAACACAGTTCTGGGAACTCCGAGCGAGGTACAGTAACACAGTTCTGGGAACTCCGAGGGAGAAAACAGGCAAGGTCAAAGGTCACGCCAATGGTCAGACCAGGAGATCCCAGAGCTTCATGGCACCAGGAATGAGATGGGTCGTGGTCGTGAATCAGGCTGAGGTCGGTACAGGCAGCAGGCTGGATAGTCAGGCTAGCAAGGTCAGCAACGGGTATCAATACAGGAACTCAGGATTAGCACACCCAGCTAAACGCTATCACAGGCAATAACAATATGGCCAGGAATCCTTTTATAAGGCATAGATGCAGGTGATTGGATGGGGAGAATAGACTTTGCTGGACAAGGCAATAGTCTTTGGGCTGATTGCCCAGTTCAAATCTTCAGGGAGTTCTGCCCAGAACAACACTTGGGCTTGTGGCCCTTTAAACTAACCAACAGTTAGTTTAAAGGGCCAGTGAGCATAAGACAGATGTGCTCACGTGCGCACGCCAGCATGTGCCGAGGAGCAGGGGAAGCAGCGAGGCGAGGAGGAGGAGGACCCACTCGGCGCTGCTCGAGCTGATGCCGCCCGAGCCGGCGTCTGGCACGGATAAGGTTGACAGGCGGAAGGAGCCAGCCGTCTGAGCCCACGTGGCCCGAGGACGCCACAGGACCGAGCTGGAGGTAAGTGCGCCGTGACAGTAAACTGCTATAAGGGGCACATAGCTCCCTTAACAGTTCACAAAGGGTTAAATGTAAAAAGAAACATGGACACAGAGAAAAAACATTTTATTTTTTTATTTCTTACCTCTCACCCATCCCAGAGCACTGTTCCACGCTTGTAGAACAGGGCACAGGGGCTAGCTTTGGCCCCTGGCTACAAGACCCAAAACCTAATGGCCCTGGGCTCTTCTGCTTTGGGGAGGCAGGTAATGGGAGGCTGGGGGTTAATGCCAAGTCACTCGCTGGCCTCAAGAAACTTCCAGCCCCCAAGCCTTGTAAACTGATATAGGGGTCTCATGAAGTGTAAAACACACACAGAAAAAAAACCAGGCAAGGTCAAAGGTCACGCCAATGGTCAGACCAGGAGATCCCAGAGCTTCATGGCACCAGGAATGAGATGGGTCGTGGTCGTGAATCAGGCTGAGGTCGGTACAGGCAGCAGGCTGGATAGTCAGGCTAGCAAGGTCAGCAACGGGTATCAATACAGGAACTCAGGATTAGCACACCCAGCTAAACGCTATCACAGGCAATAACAATATGGCCAGGAATCCTTTTATAAGGCATAGATGCAGGTGATTGGATGGGGAGAATAGACTTTGCTGGACAAGGCAATAGTCTTTGGGCTGATTGCCCAGTTCAAATCTTCAGGGAGTTCTGCCCAGAACAACACTTGGGCTTGTGGCCCTTTAAACTAACCAACAGTTAGTTTAAAGGGCCAGTGAGCATAAGACAGATGTGCTCACGTGCGCACGCCAGCATGTGCCGAGGAGCAGGGGAAGCAGCGAGGCGAGGAGGAGGAGGACCCACTCGGCGCTGCTCGAGCTGATGCCGCCCGAGCCGGCGTCTGGCACGGATAAGGTTGACAGGCGGAAGGAGCCAGCCGTCTGAGCCCACGTGGCCCGAGGACGCCACAGGACCGAGCTGGAGGTAAGTGCGCCGTGACAGTAAACTGCTATAAGGGGCACATAGCTCCCTTAACAGTTCACAAAGGGTTAAATGTAAAAAGAAACATGGACACAGAGAAAAAACATTTTATTTTTTTATTTCTTACCTCTCACCCATCCCAGAGCACTGTTCCACGCTTGTAGAACAGGGCACAGGGGCTAGCTTTGGCCCCTGGCTACAAGACCCAAAACCTAATGGCCCTGGGCTCTTCTGCTTTGGGGAGGCAGGTAATGGGAGGCTGGGGGTTAATGCCAAGTCACTCGCTGGCCTCAAGAAACTTCCAGCCCCCAAGCCTTGTAAACTGATATAGGGGTCTCATGAAGTGTAAAACACACACAGAAAAAAAACCAGGCAAGGTCAAAGGTCACGCCAATGGTCAGACCAAGAGATCCCAGAGCTTCATGGCACCAGGAATGAGATGGGTCGTGGTCGTGAATCAGGCTGAGGTCGGTACAGGCAGCAGGCTGGATAGTCAGGCTAGCAAGGTCAGCAACGGGTATCAATACAGGAACTCAGGATTAGCACACCCAGCTAAACGCTATCACAGGCAATAACAATATGGCCAGGAATCCTTTTATAAGGCATAGATGCAGGTGATTGGATGGGGAGAATAGACTTTGCTGGACAAGGCAATAGTCTTTGGGCTGATTGCCCAGTTCAAATCTTCAGGGAGTTCTGCCCAGAACAACACTTGGGCTTGTGGCCCTTTAAACTAACCAACAGTTAGTTTAAAGGGCCAGTGAGCATAAGACAGATGTGCTCACGTGCGCACGCCAGCATGTGCCGAGGAGCAGGGGAAGCAGCGAGGCGAGGAGGAGGAGGACCCACTCGGCGCTGCTCGAGCTGATGCCGCCCGAGCCGGCGTCTGGCACGGATAAGGTTGACAGGCGGAAGGAGCCAGCCGTCTGAGCCCACGTGGCCCGAGGACGCCACAGGACCGAGCTGGAGGTAAGTGCGCCGTGACAGTAAACTGCTATAAGGGGCACATAGCTCCCTTAACAGTTCACAAAGGGTTAAATGTAAAAAGAAACATGGACACAGAGAAAAAACATTTTATTTTTTTATTTCTTACCTCTCACCCATCCCAGAGCACTGTTCCACGCTTGTAGAACAGGGCACAGGGGCTAGCTTTGGCCCCTGGCTACAAGACCCAAAACCTAATGGCCCTGGGCTCTTCTGCTTTGGGGAGGCAGGTAATGGGAGGCTGGGGGTTAATGCCAAGTCACTCGCTGGCCTCAAGAAACTTCCAGCCCCCAAGCCTTGTAAACTGATATAGGGGTCTCATGAAGTGTAAAACACACACAGAAAAAAAACCAGGCAAGGTCAAAGGTCACGCCAATGGTCAGACCAAGAGATCCCAGAGCTTCATGGCACCAGGAATGAGATGGGTCGTGGTCGTGAATCAGGCTGAGGTCGGTACAGGCAGCAGGCTGGATAGTCAGGCTAGCAAGGTCAGCAACGGGTATCAATACAGGAACTCAGGATTAGCACACCCAGCTAAACGCTATCACAGGCAATAACAATATGGCCAGGAATCCTTTTATAAGGCATAGATGCAGGTGATTGGATGGGGAGAATAGACTTTGCTGGACAAGGCAATAGTCTTTGGGCTGATTGCCCAGTTCAAATCTTCAGGGAGTTCTGCCCAGAACAACACTTGGGCTTGTGGCCCTTTAAACTAACCAACAGTTAGTTTAAAGGGCCAGTGAGCATAAGACAGATGTGCTCACGTGCGCACGCCAGCATGTGCCGAGGAGCAGGGGAAGCAGCGAGGCGAGGAGGAGGAGGACCCACTCGGCGCTGCTCGAGCTGATGCCGCCCGAGCCGGCGTCTGGCACGGATAAGGTTGACAGGCGGAAGGAGCCAGCCGTCTGAGCCCACGTGGCCCGAGGACGCCACAGGACCGAGCTGGAGGTAAGTGCGCCGTGACAGTAAACTGCTATAAGGGGCACATAGCTCCCTTAACAGTTCACAAAGGGTTAAATGTAAAAAGAAACATGGACACAGAGAAAAAACATTTTATTTTTTTATTTCTTACCTCTCACCCATCCCAGAGCACTGTTCCACGCTTGTAGAACAGGGCACAGGGGCTAGCTTTGGCCCCTGGCTACAAGACCCAAAACCTAATGGCCCTGGGCTCTTCTGCTTTGGGGAGGCAGGTAATGGGAGGCTGGGGGTTAATGCCAAGTCACTCGCTGGCCTCAAGAAACTTCCAGCCCCCAAGCCTTGTAAACTGATATAGGGGTCTCATGAAGTGTAAAACACACACAGAAAAAAAACCACTCACCTCCGATCCTGTGTCCCGCGGCGACCCTGTCCCACAGCAATCTGATGACAGCTGCGCGGGGGGGGGGTTGATCGCTGGAGAGGGGCTGGAGAGACCACAGCCCCCTACCCATCCAACCTCGTTGTGATCTCAGTGCTCTCCCTCCGCCTCTCTCAGTTCTGAGCCGAGAGCGGGATGGCGTCATGGGGGTAACGTCATCCACCCCGCCCACAAGAGGGAGGGCTAGCGGCAACTAAGTTGTAGGCGGGGGCATTTTCTTGGGCCCTCTACTCACAGCGGAAGAGGAGACCTGGCGGGAAGGAACAAGCACGCAGGTAAGCAAACGCCAATAGCAGCAATTTCAGATGAAAGTTTCTTAAAATATTTTTTTAGTGCATCCTGAAAAGCTAAATTCATTTTGCTGAAAAATATCTCCAAACCCTCAATGTAAGTCCCTTTTAGTAATTGGAATGGCTGCATGGGGGAGAATCAGAGTATTCCTGTGAGAGTGCTGCCTGAGGTAAAATGGCACCAACATTCCTCAAAGACTCTCTGCTGTTAGTCATGTCAGGGCACAGAGAGGTGGAGGACTGCTTTAAAATAGTACACAGTCAAATCCTCGAGCTTTCATTCATCAGTCTGTGTAGAAACATGATTAACAGACCAGAATAAGTGGGTGTTAGGACTGGGATAACCAGGGTCGTGAACCGGCAATCAGCCAGCCTTCATCGTTCTAAGTCTGCTGCTCTGGCCATTGTGCTGTTTGCTGCGGTGTGGTGGCTGTGTGACTGCTGGAGTGGTATGGTTCCTGCCTGGGTCCTAGAGCTGCATTGTTTGACCCCACCTGGCATTACTCATGTGGTTGAGGTTCCTATAAATGCATGTGCTTGGCCCCACCCCTGTTGTTGGATCATTGCATTGTCTCTTCAAAGCCTAGCCGTGCTCTCCTCCCTGCATACCTCTGTGTCCTTGTGGGCCTTCAGACCTTCCTTAGTTTGTGTCTACATCTGTACTGGGGCTCACAGCCCTTCAAAGTGTGTTTCTGTCTGTACTGGGGATTCCAGCCCTTCACAGTTTCTGTCTTTATATCTGCTGTCTGTGTTGGGTCTTGTGGTTCACCACAGTGTTGTCCTTGTCTTTATTGACGTGCCTGGCCGCGTGTGTCTTGGGCCTGCAGCCCTTTGTTGTAGGTTGGCCTGCACTGGGGGCCAGCTCTACCACATCCTGCACTGAGGCGCAGCTCATTTGTTCATGTCTTGTGTACGTCTGCCCTGTCTTTCCCCTTCCGAAGTCTGCGACTACTAAGGGACTACCCAGGGCCTGTGCAACTCCACCTTTATGAGCTCTGCTGAAAAACTGGTGGATTACAGTCTCTTCAAGTACCAAGCCACCCACGCCCTGGGTGGTCGGCAGCTTCCTCTCTGGTGGCGCAGGCGGGTTGTCTGTCCTTTGTCCTACTGTTCCCAGTCAGCTACCCAGCTTCCTTCATCCTCAGACAGTAAACCAGGAATTTCCCACACACACCTTGAATGCCCGGCGAAGTTATTCGCCTGGGAGTGACAGCGGGGCAGAATCAGTCACAGAGCCCACCCATCTTCCTCAGTGCCACCCCATTTTTGATACAATTCATTCATTGGTTGATGTTTATCATGTGCATGACATCGCTCTGTAGGCACTGAGAAACAAATAATAACCAGTAAAAAAAATAATCAACAAAGATCCTTCATTTAGTGAACAAGGTATATAGAAAGTATGCATATTTCCATAATAAAAAACATCATATATAAGTATAACACACCTGATATCCGTACTGTGGTTAAAAAACCTGTTTATTCTATAATATAGCTCAATTGTGGCTGCGTTTACTGTGGAGCAGGATAGAGACATCCCCGCTAGCAGCAGTAATGTATAGCTGTGCTGTAATACAATAGGGATCACTTAGTGGCCCAAAGCTCTAGTATGAATATTAGTTACTGTAATAAGATGCGGATCTCAAGAAATAAGAGTGTATCTACCTGTATAATAGCAGAAGGGTGAGGTTTGTTTGGAACAGGGTGGGAGGGCCAGGGTTACAGAGGTGGCAGCAGTCCTGCTTGTCACAGTGAACAGTGTTTAAGAGCCGCATCTTGTTTGATTCCGCTGTGAGATTCCAAGGATTTTTTTGGGCTTCCTATCCCCTCCTTTCCCACAATAGGACACACGCGATTGGTGCATCCCCACATCGAGACTCAGCAGTGCTCCACCAGATATTTACCAGCACTGCCACAACATCACCGCCCTTGAAGCCCGACCTGCTTTCGGGAAGGGGGCATGATACCGCTGCACCCGATTGGCTTTGGGGCCAGACAAGGGCTGCCCAAATCCCTGGAAGACAATAATTTAGGCTTGAATTTTACAAGAAATGGCTGAGAAATTAGACCATTAGAGGAGACGTGGCTGCCACATGGATGCTCAGCTTTTTCCCCTTTTGCCCGACTGTGTGAACCCCCCCCCCCCCCAGTTCGCTGAGAACAACTCACCTCTTCCCAGTCCTATGGTACATGGCTCTTGATTCTGACAATCGGAAGCCGAGCAGCTGCACCACCTGCATCGTGCGTGCTCCTGCCCCCAGCATATCTGAATGTCTGTGCGCAGGAGCAAAGATGCAGGGGATGTGGCCCCCAGTGTTTACATCAGCGACGGAGCCCAGAAGCAGGGGAGAGATGCGGTTTCACACAGCGGGGCATCCTGAACTGGGATGTCCCAGGGGAAGGCCAGTTGCTGCTCTAGAATCTCTTTGATTCCAGGGCTGTGCCTTGAGGGTTTTGGTTCGCTTTAAAGTAACAAAGGAAAGCAGATGTTTTTTCTTAAGAATATTTCACCAGACACCAATTTTGATTGGCTTGTACAAAACTTACTCTCACATGAAATACTGTTGGATATCGTTAGTGGATATAGCGCCAATCATTATAATCTGTTTACCTATAATCACAATGCAAGCAAAAGTGAACCCGAGGATCAGACAGACCCAGGGGTCACACAAAAGAGCACAACCCATGAAAAATACATAAAGTTTTTATTGTAGAAAAAACACACATTTAAAAACAACAACAAGACAAGTTAAAAAGCCACCTACACCTGCCCTGAATAAGTGTATACACACCTGTCCTCAATAATTACCCATATGGTGTATAGTATATACTTAAATCCAGTTCTCTCTGAGCTCAAAGTAATGTTATATAGTAACTAACACCCTTTTCTTGTGCCGGCACAAAAGCAAAAAATATATAAACCACAATAAATCAAAACAGTGTAAAAATATTACCGTATATACTCGAGTATAGGCCGACCCGAATATAAGCCGAGGCACCTAATTTTACCACAAAAAAAATGGAACAAGTTATTGACTCGAGTATAAGCCGAGGCGGCTTTTTCCAATTGGAATTGGAGTTGACACACAGAAAGAGAGACACACACACACACACACACACACACACACACACAGAAAGGGACACACACACAGAAAGAGACACACACACAGAAAGAGACACACACACACACACACACACACACACACACCATACCACCCAAGTGTCCCTGATTTGGAGGGACTGTCCCTCTTTGAAGCTCATGCCCCCATATCCCTCGTTGTTCTTCTTTGAGGTGTAACATGCAGATCTGCATTAATAAATGATTCATTCCCCTATTCAAAGTGTTTCTATTGTTGTAATTAAGTAAATTGTCCCTCTTTCCCACCCTGAAACCCTGTGGGTACCTGCTGCTGCCGCCGCCACTCTCAGACGCGCAGGTGTCGGGGGTCAGGGTTTGGCCGAGGTTACCCTCCTCCCCTCCTCCGTTCCTCCGCAGCCGCCAGCCGCTGCCACCGCCGCCACCGCCGCCATTCTTACACACACACCAGCACTTCCTGGCTGTTGCGTGCTCGTCGTCGGTGGGCGTGCCCCATATGGCAGGCGTCCAATGAAAACATTGGACGCCGCCCATTGACGACCAGCGCGCAGCAGCCTGAAGTGCCGGTCAGTGTGTGAATGTGTGTGCTTGTTTGTATGAATGAGAGCGGCGGCGGCCGCCCCTGGACCCGAGTATAAGCCGAGGCGGCTTTTTTCAGCCCAAAAAGTGGGCTGAAAAACTCGGATAATACTCGAGTATATACGGTACTCCTTATTTAATCCATTAAAGACTAACCCAAAGTGAGAGGTGCATTGTGCAAATAATGATACAATATTCATTTCCTGATTGATAATTGATTATATACTCCAAACACTATAACACAAAACATAACCCAACAAAAAAAACAACAATATCAGTGCAAAATATAACATAAGGACACAAAAGAGAAATAGGCATGAATCTACTAAGCAAAAGAGAGATACTCAGCTGTGTAGGTACATAGTAGTCAATCACCGAGGAGGACAGTCAGGGCAGGGGGCTGCTCCACCTGCGCTTCGCGGTAGAAAGGACCGCTTCTTGCTTGGGTGCGCGCATATTTGCATGATTAAAGAAGCTATGAGGACCTTTTTTGTTTAAAGGGATAGAAAATAGGCGTAAAAGAAACGAAATTAGGGGCGATTCATGGTCGGTGTGCAAACCCTGGGCACACGTACGAATCGCAACAAATGACAAGCTCAAGGGAGAAAGGAAAAATTGACTCTTCTTGCACCAATTTGCGCCTTCCGCAAGGAAAAATACCATTTTGTGAAATACTCACCTGTAAAATGGGTATTATAAGTATGTCACACACCCCGCTTCAAGATATCCATAACATGTGTGTGGGTAATACCGACCTGAAGAGGGCGTTCTGCAGAGATGATAGCAAAAAGAAAGCCCCTCCCTGATCCATAAATACCTGGGACCTCCCACTCATTACCCAGTATAAAAAAGCAGTAAGGTAAGGGACCAGGAAGAGGCAAATATAAGTTAAAACAGCGCAAAGTTCACAATATAAAGGATCCAGAATACAAGAAGGGCGGGTGAAGCGGGGTGTGTGACATACTTATAATACCCATTTTACAGGTGAGTATTTCACAAAATGGTATTATTCTAAGTATGTCACACACCCCGCTTCAAGATATCCATAACATGTGGGACATCCAATAGCAGTGTCCATAAAAGGGCGGGGATCCAAAACAAGGCAACAAGGTACAACTTAAACCACAACAGCTTGCAGAACATTGCGGCCAAAAACAGCATCCGCTGAGGCCCGAACATCAACCTTGTAAAACTTGGAAAAAGTGTGAACAGAAGACCAAGTGGCGGCCTTACAAACTTGCTCAACAGAGGCCTGGTGCTGAAAAGCCCAGGATGCTCCAACCGCACGAGTAGAATGAGCAGTAACACGAAAAGGGGGACTCCTCCCCTTGGCAGAATAGGCCCCAATGATGGCCTGACGAACCCATTTACTAATGGAAGATTTGGCAGGAGCCAAACCTTTCCTAGGCCCAAAGGCAGAACAATGTCCTGATTCAGATGAAAGGCAGAGACCACCTTAGGAAGAAAATCCGGCTTAAAACGAAAGACCACCTTGTCCTGATGCCTTTCGAAGTACGGAGCTTTAATGGACAAGGCTGCCGACTCAGAAACACGCCTAACCGAAGTGAAAGCCACCAAAAAGGCCACCTTTTGAGTAAGTGAAGACAAAGCAACCTCATTCAAGGGCTCAAACGGAGGACCCTGAAGAGCAGAAAGAACCAGGTTCAAATCCCAAACTGGAACAAAGGGCTTCCTAGGAGGCCGTACATGCGTAACTCCTTGGAAAAAAGTCTTGACCAAGGGATGAAGTGCAAAGGACCTTTGGAAGAACACCGCCAGGGCAGAAACCTGCCCCTTCAAGGTACTAAGCTGAAGCCCCAGATCCAGACCATGTTGAAGAAACTCCAGGATCCTGGAAATGGAGAACTCCCGACAAGAGAAAGACCTACTTTCACACCAGTCAATATAGGACCTCCAGGTCCTATAGTAAATAGTAGAGGAAGAGCGCTTCCTGGCGCTAATAAGAGTCTGAACCACCGCGTCAGAAAGACCTTCCTCCTTCAAGATGGCGGTTTCAGCAGCCACGCCGTCAAAGCCAGCGAAGGTAAATTGGGATAGCGTAGCCGACCCTGGGTGAGCAGGTCCGGCAGTAGAGGCAGAACGAACTGATCCTCTGCCAGCCTTACCAGATCCCTCCATGGCCAGCTTGCGCACCACTCTGGCTAACATTGGAAACGGAGGGAACAGGTAAAGAAACCCCAGATCCCTCCAGTTCAGGGACATGGCATCCACCGCCAGGGCCAGTGGATCCTGCGAGAGAGACACAAATACCGGAAGCTTGTGATTGTGACGAGAGGCAAAGAGGTCCACCGCCGGGAACCCCCACCTGAGGCAAATCGAGCGAAACACCTGAGGACTGAGGGACCACTCCCCCTGACGAGAGGAGGCCCTGCTCAGAGAGTCCGCCTCCGTGTTCTCCACTCCCGGAATGTAGACTGCTGAGATACACGGGACGTGGCTCTCCGCCCAGTCCAGAATCAAAGACACTTCCCTGAGGGCACTCCTGCTGCGAGTCCCCCCCTGGTGATTGATGTAAGCATCCGCCGTCCGGTTGTCCGACCGGACCTGAACTGGCAGGCCCTGTAACCGATGAGTCAAGCGAAACAGAACCAACCTGATGGCTCTCAACTCCAGAACATTGATGGGCTCGTGAGCCTCCTGCGGGCCCCACAGACCCTGAAACTGGAGGTCCTTCCAAACACCCCCCCAATCTGACAGACTGGCATCCGTGGTGACTGTTTCCCAACACGGCGCCAGAAAGGATCTGCCCTTCAGCAGATTGACAGACCCCAGCCACCATTGCAGGGATCGACGAACTCGGGGAGTCATCAGGAAGGACTGATCCAACGATAGTGGAGACTTGTCCCAAACCTTCAACAGATGAAGCTGAAGCGTCCTTGTATGAAACTGCGCAAAGGGAACTGCCTCGAATGAGGCCACCATTAACCCCACCAGTCTCATCCCTAGCCGGATGGCCGGACGAAGGACCGACAAGAGAAGCCGAACTAACTCCTGAATCAAAAGAATCTTGGCCTGGGGCAGAAACACCCTGGCCTGCGAAGTGTCCAGAGACATTCCCAGAAAGGTCACTACTCTGGACGGAGAAAGAGAAGACTTGGGGTGGTTGATCACCCAACCGAACCTCTCCAGAGTGGACACCACCACCCTGGTGTCCAACTCCGCTTGGTTGAAGGAAGAGGCCATGATCAGAAGATCGTCCAAATAGGGCACAATACGGATACCCTGCACCCTGAGCAGAGCCATCACCCCCGCCAGCACCTTGGTGAACACCCGAGGAGCCGAGGTGAGCCCGAAAGGGAGTGCCACAAACTGAAAGTGCCGATCCTCCACCACGAACCTGAGAAACCTCTGGTGTGCTGGAAAAATCGGAACGTGTAGATAAGCATCCTTGATGTCTATGGACGTCAGAAAATCTCCCTGACGAAGAGAGTGAATAGCCAAGCGCAGCGTTTCCATGTGGAATTTCCGCGGCCGGATGAACCTGTTGAGAAACTTCAGATACAATATGGGACGGACCGATCCGTCCTTTTTGGGTACCGTGAACAGATTGGAATAAAAACCCCTGCCCTGATCCGAGGGGGGCACTGGGCAAATGACAGCCATGTCCAGAAGATTCTCTACTGCCACCAGGAGTCCCTGCGCCGCCAGAGGCTCCGAAGGCATCCGAGACCTGAAAAATCTGGAAGGGGGGCGGAGCTCGAACTCCAGCTTGTAACCGGAAGACACCACTTCCCGGATCCATCTGTCCGAGACCTCTTGATCCCAGATCTGAGAGAAGTGTCGCAGCCGTCCCCCCACCCGCATGGGTGAGGGCGCCCCCTCATTGCTGAGCTGGCTTAGTAGCCGGCTTGGGCTTAGAGCCCCAACTGTATCCTGGACGGGCACGTCCTCTGCCCCTGCTCCCAGAATCTCCTCTGGAAGAGGGGAAGGCAAATCCCCTACCAGATCTGGCCCCACGAAAGGAGGGGGTAAAGGAAGGCGCCCCCCGAAAGGGACGGCGTTGTTTCTTGCGTTGAGGTAACCTACCACCCTTGGTGACAGAGTCCAATGTCTCTCCAAAGAGCCGTAATCCAACAAAAGGTAGAGCCGTCAGTGACTTCTTGGACATAAAATCGGCCGCCCACTGGCGCAACCACACCGACCGCCGAATAGTCACCAGCAGAGCCGACGTCCTACCACACATCATCAAGGCGTCATCCAAGGCTGTTAACACAAAAGATAAAAACAACTCACACCGTTTAAGGCTAAGGAACTCTTCACTACCAGGACGAAGCCCGGAGGAAGTCAAGAGATCCTTGACCACAGATCTGGCAGCCAACACCATTAGCGCCGAAGCGCAAACGGGCCGCATAGCTGACCCAATGCTAGCAAAACCATGACAAGCCATCTGGTCAATGCGTTTATCCTCTCCATCCTTGAGGGTGGAACAATCAGGTCTATTTAAAACAGAGGAGTTGGACAACCCCAAAACCGGTGCATCCACCTCTGGGGGGATGCCCAGCGCTTAACCGCCTCCGACCCAGACGCCTGGGGTTCGGACTGCCGCGTAATAGTTTGCTGTGCACAAGGTATACACAAAAGCACATCGTCCCCAGTAATGGATACCCCACATAACATACACTTCCGGGGTTGCCCCGAAGGGGTCCCGAGCCCAGTATCCGGGGATGCCTCCATAAGGTGAACTTTTAGTAGTCGCTATGACCCAGGGAATTACGCCAATAAGCAACCCGGGATGCCCCTTTAATGTCCCAAGTGGGAGGATTTATGAACAAAAAATGAACCCAGGGATCTAGGACCGAGAGAAACCCCCTAAATACTAATGATGATCCTCCTGATAAAACCTCCGCCTGAAAGACAGAAAGGAACCCAATAAATGCCAAATAGGACCAATATAAGGAAGTAAAGCTAGAATAAATAGGGCCCACAGGGCCACTCACAGATCCGTATGGAGCAGGAGCAATGGAGACCTCGCAGCATCCGTGAAGAGAGACGCAGGCCGAGATTGGGGCGTGGTCAGCGTGGACCGCGCGAAGAGCAAAGTCCGCCCCCTTCCTCCAACAGAACGGAGCCGCAAGCCCGGCCCCGCCCCCCCTCCGACGAAGACGCGAGGGGAGAAGCTCCCTCCCTCACAGCCTACTCAGAGACCGGCGCCGCCGAATGCCGCGGCGCCGGTCTAAGTGACACAGCAGGCGGGTGCGACCGCAGCGTCCAGCGGAGCACCCGCCCTGCCCGCTGCAGGGAGACACAGCCAACGGGGGGCCGGCCGCGGCAGCGTGCCGCGGGCCGGCCCCGCCCCCCCAGAAGTGTGTGAGGGGAAAGCTCCCCTCACAAGGTGAAATGACCGGCGCCCCGGCTGTAATGGCGGCCGCGGCGCCGAGACAGTAACAAACACGCACACACATACACCACACAATAAAGTGCATAGCAGGATAAAATGAATAAAATGCATAAGGACTAGCCCTAGGATAGAGACCCCCAACCCCCCCGTGACAAAAAAGGGGGACTGTAGAGGGACCCCCCAGGGGCAAATACCAAGGGACGGGGCATCCCAAACCGGGATCACCAACCCGGTGTAACCGCCTACCCTCTTATTTAGGGTCTCACGGGGGAGCTCTGCTCCTAAGCACCAGAGGTGCCAGTATACCCTCGCTCGGGCCAGCAGCCAAGACTGTGGAGGCATGTATCTTAAGGTCAATTCAGGGAAAAAGGGGTCCGAGCGGAAATAATCAAATAAGAGGCCGGGAGTTACCCCGGCTACCTGAAATCCCCCTGTGCAAGGAGGAGCCATCATCTTCTGAATTGCTCGCCGTCTGCAGAGATGGAAAACTGGGTAATGAGTGGGAGGTCCCAGGTATTTATGGATCAGGGAGGGGCTTTCTTTTTGCTATCATCTCTGCAGAACGCCCTCTTCAGGTCGGTATTACCCACACACATGTTATGGATATCTTGAAGCGGGGTGTGTGACATACTTAGAATATTTGCTGTTTTGAAGCACAAATGGCCCTGCCCCAGGCGCATTTGGTCGACTAAGCGCTGGCCACGATGGTCCCCCATGTTTCTCCCCTTTCTTTACTGTTTCTCCATAGCGATTTGATCTCTCCAGCTTCTGTGTTTTTTGTGAAACTCTATTAGCCATTTCAGAGTGTATTCTCTGGAGAACCTGAGAACCTATTTTTTAGGGGGGGGGGGGGATATTCTCTTTCAGATTTCAGGTGCAAATTGGTGTAATGGTGAACGCTAAAATGAATGCGCGTTCCATTTTGACAACCATGAATCAGGCAAAGCCTGAGCGCAAACTCACTGGCGCACCGACCACGAATCAACCCTATTGCGTATGTTAAAACAGAAAAACAAACTGGAGGAGAGTCAGGGGTACGATATTATCCACACGCATCCATACATAGGCCCTTATTTAAGAAGGGAGGCGTCAGGTAGCGCCTGGTTAATGAGAGGTAGCGACAGATAGCGACTGGTGAACGCCGGACACGGCACGCAATTACACATTTATGAAGCAGAATCTGTTTAGTGACTGGAATAGCGCCATGTAGCGTCTGATTCATCATTTTCACAGCCTCAGCGAACAGCGTCAGCATTCAGCCTTGCACAGCGCCAGGTATGACCTCTCGCTACCTGTCGCTCTCCCATACATTTCAATGGACGATCCTTTTCTTCTCTTTAAACAGGTTTTTTTTTTTTTTTTTTTTCAAAAAAATCACAAATAATTCTTTGACCTCTTCTGGCATTGAAATAGCAGTTTTTTCATAATTTTTTAAATACTTCCTCAGAAATGACATTACAGGTCTGGAATTAAAGTGTTCATGTTACAATGTTGTTACAATGTAATTCCATATGTTTTCGCTTTGTTACTAGTTGATAGATGCTTGAAAACACACTTTAAACACACCGCCTCCTGCGCTCTGGGCTTCAAACAAGTATTTTTCAGTGCCAAGATTTGTGAGGCTGTTTTTTTGCTGAATATGGTGTGAGTCAGTCGCTATGAGCAGTCGCTACCATGCGCTCCCATACAGCGCTGTACTGGTCAAATAGCGACTCCTCACAATGTATTCACCATTACTGAACAGCGACTGAGTCGCTATAAAGTAGCGACCCACGGCCGAGCACTGCGACTACTAGCGGGCGCTCTGAAAATGCCTGCTACAGACACTCATCTGTCGCTACCTGCCGCTAATGATGAATCAGCCTCATAGTCTTAACACCTATGCCTTTGCAAATTAACAACTCCTAGCTCCAGCCATGTAAATATAATACACCCCTTACCTTCCTGAAGTCCTAGGTTAAAAATTATTATACTGATCAGAGCAACATAGAATGCAGCAGATTTGTGTTCACACCATCATTGATGACAAGAAAGAAAGGATAGAAGGAAATAGAGATAGATAGAAAGAGAGATAGATAGAAAGAAAGTAAGAAAGATACAATAGAAAAAAAACAAGTATAAAAGGAATGACCTAAGAAAGAAAAGAGGGAGCAGAAGGAAAGAATTGAAGGAAATAAAGAATGTAACAAAAAAAAAAATTAAATAGGAGACATGAATAATGAAAAGAAATAAAGAAAAGGGAAAACAGACGAAAAGTAAGAAAAAATGAATAGAGGGAAGGTAGGAATAAAAGAAATTGCAGATAAAGAAAAGATTACAAATAAAGAACAAAAGAAATGACAGAATAGAAGGAATGAAGGAAAGTAAGAAAATAGGAAAAGTCAGAAAGAAAGACTGAAGCAATGAATAAAGGAAAGAAAGAATAGAATGAAAAACAGAAAGAAAGTAAGAGAGGAAATGGGAGGAAGGAAGGGAAGTATGAATAGAAGGAATGACAGAAAGAATAGAGGGAATGACAGAAAGACATAGATAAAGAATAGAATCAATGAAGGAAACAAATAACAAATAATTGAAGGAAAGTAGGAATGGAAAGAATGACACGAAGAAAGAATAGAAAGAACAACAGAAAGAAAGTAAGGAAAAATAATAATAGGAGTGAAGGAGAGTAAGAATAGAACAAATTTAGGAAAAAGGAAGAACAGAGGGAATGACATAAAGAAAGTAAGTCAGAAAGAACAGAAGGCACGAATAACGGAAAGAAAGAATAGAAGGAATAAAAGAAAGAAAGAACAGAAAAATGTTCAACCTTCCCCTGACTGACAGTGCCCAGTTCTGAGTACTGAAGAACCATGCCTCCTGCATAGTGGCTGCCTAGGGCAGAAGGAATGACTATGCCCAAGATACAGGGACTCTGGGACCTGCCCAGGTGTGTTTTTGCATGTTTTTTTTTGTATCAGGAAAAATAGGATCATTTTGGGGAGATTTATATCACCCCACTAACCCCCGCTAATCCTAACAAATACTACACAACAAGTACATTTTATTTAATCAAAGATCTATGTTGCAAAATGTGAGTTCTGGGTGCATGGAATTGAGTCAAATCCAGATAGACATTAGTGGTGTAACAGGAACTGACTTTACTGGAACATGCATGCAGCGAGAGAATGTCACCTTAACATGGTGACTAACACAGACAGGAAACAGAAGTGATAGAGCGCAGCTTAATATGCAGGAAATACAAAACATCAGACAAATGTATATAGAGACTACAGATAAGCAATGCTAACAGCACTACCTACAGTCATAACTGTAAACTGCAGTCAATCTGGCAAAAGTCCCAAAATCACATTCAGAGACAAGCAGTAGCTTCCATCTCCAACACCCCTTATCAACAGCTGAGGCTTAGTCTTATAAACCCATCTTATTTGTAAACCTTGAGTGTCTTTCAGCAGTCAGGGGCTTAGTATCTGTTGTCATGTCGTCAGTAGGGCAGTAAAGTAACTCAAGAAGTCCTTGTTCTGGAAGTTCCTTGGTCTCAAAGTGCTGACTTAGGGTTTGCAGTATCTCTGCTTCATCCCCTTTTTGCTCAAAACAAATCAGGATATCATCTACATAAATAAGCACATAGATCCATCTGTCTGCCAATTTCTTTATGTATAAGCAGGGGTCTGCTTTACTCCTCTGAAAGTCCTCATGTGTAAGCACATCATTTCTTTTCATTTCTTATTCCATGCTCTGGCGGCTTGCTTTAGACCATATATACTCCTCTGAAGTTTACATACTAGGTCTGGCTGTTGTTCATCTTTGAACCCTGGTGGTTGTTCCATGTAGATGTCTTCTGATAACTCGCCATGTAGAAACGCTGTTTTCACATCAAAGTGTCTCACTTGCATTTTCCTTGTGGCGGCTACTGTCAGAAAAGTCCTTATTGTAGCATGTCTGACTACCGGAGCAAAAGTCTCATCATAGTCCTTTCCATATTTCTTCTCATCATAGTCCTCTCCATATTTTTGGTTTGGCTACGAGTCTTGCTTTGTATCGTTCCACTGTGCCATCTGCCTTGTACTTCACTTTAAAAGGTCATTTACAGCCTATAGCTTTCCTTCCAGGTGCTAGTTCTGTAAGTGTCCATGTTTTAGTCTCATACATGGATTTTATCTTTTCCTTTGCAGCCTTAAACCGGACCTTCAGCGTGATTTAATGAAAAGCCCAAACTCTTACATTTTTAGTCACTAACGTATTATTCTTTCCCCCACTGGGCTGCAACTCTGTTCAGGAATTTAGGATACGGGCGCCGCCATCTTGACTCAGAAGCATCACACTTACTGAGGAGAGGAGAGTGGGATAAGGTACAGGGGGGTGGGTTATAGCTGTGCTTTGCTCAGACACAGCAGAGCTGGGGTCAGGTAAAGGTCAGCAGTCCCAGAATGCAGAGCAGCACAGTCAGGAGGCACTTCCTGTTTGCAGGCTGCCTGATAAGATGGCGGCTTCCATAAGCCGCCATCTTGGATGTTTAAAGGCTCATAACATGCAGTAGATGCAGGTAGGATGATTTTTAATGTGGACAATCTGTATGTACAGGGTGTGGAAAACATATAAGATAGACTCTTATTCGGGGTGAAGGTCCGCTTTAAATACACAATGCAGCGGTCGAAAAGACGGCGGTACAAAGTGACGCTCACTGGCGCTGGTATAATCGTCAGTCGGGTCCAACAGGCGCTGACACAGGCCAGCAAATACGTAATGCAACAATTACAGCAAATAAGCATAGGGAGCTGTGACTTCCAGCACCATTGTAGCCAAAATAGCTGTGCCCAAAACGAAAGAGCCAGCACACCAAAACTGGTGATATATCCACTGGAAAGATGCTAAACGGTTCACTTTATAAATAAGGCCCTAAATAATGTTTTGAGGGACACAACATATGATACAAGAAGATACATTTTGAGTAGCAACTTGCACTAGCTTTAAAAGGGGACCAAAACCCAGTATGTTGACTATCCTGGGTTATGGTCCTTGCCCCCGGAGCATTCTGATCGGGTGGGCTCCACTGTGTGAAACCCCCCAGGTCGCCCGAACAAACTCACCTCTTCCCAGTCCTATGACGCATGCGTGGGCGCTCTTCCCACGCACTCATTGTCAAGGAGCTCATTACTGGAGGCTGCATCCCGCTAGCCTCTAACAGGGAGCATGCCTGGGCCAACAATTCACAAATGCCTGGAGCAGCTAGAGGGATAGCAGGATGCAGCCACTGCTCGCTCATGCTCTGTTGGAATGGGAAAGAAGGTGACTTTTATGGGCCACCTCTGGGGTTTCACATAGGGGGGCATCCCGATTTTGGATGTGCCGAGGGGAGGGGATCAATCCACCTGGGAGTCTTATAGGGCCGATGGGGACGATCTGGGCCGATCTCCGTGGGTTTTGGTCCACTTTAAATAGTAACTGTAATGTAATAGTAACATGTTTTTTTTCTGTTGATAGGGATTCTTCATAGTTTACTTGACTGTCCCTCCTCAGCACTTGGGAAAGGTAAGTGATGCTGTAAATTCAGATCACTAACTAAAAAACTTCTGTTTTCTGCAAAACTTCAACATAAACCTCGATGCAATTTCAGCTTTTTGTCTTTTTTTGCTGCGGTGCAGTACGTTTCTGTAACCCACTGACACACATTTGCAGTGGATGATCTGTGCAGAGGCGTTAGCAACTTCCTTGCTTGTTCTGTTTCCTTCATATGGTGCTTCTATGAGCAGCGGCTTTATGCACTGTCATCTATTTCCAATAACCTTATATGTGTGGGTCACAAGATTTTGATCTTGTGTAGGCATTGTGGCTTTTAGGGGAATTTTAGGAGAAGTAATGATACGCTGTATGTTTTATTATATTTAAGGGGTAGTTTTGTCATTTTAGTTTTACTGTGGCAACATTATAAGAGTTTTTAGCAGTAGGATTTTGTAATTCTTTTCTGCCCTCGTCATGCTGACTCACATCGCCCATTAACAGGCAAATCCATGCCAGCTCTCATCCCTCCGCCATTAGTCACAAGTGGCGCGGCCATGCCCTCTCTATTCTCTAAAATGGAGGGGGGTGTCAGGCCTCAGCACACTACCTCCATTGCAATGAATAGAGAGGGTGTGATGGAGAGTCACAAGCCCAGATTGCCATCAATCCCGACCTTATGTTCAGGCCTCGGACGGCGATGGATCAAAGGCTGCAGTAGAGGCTTGGATACAGGGACTAACCTGATCAGTGGACTAGAACCAATCAGCGATGTCCGATTTATCTGTTTAATCAATTTGTTTTTGAAAATCCCAAATTCACCACATATGAGCAAACAGTCCTATCAGAATATGTCCCAAATAGCGCCAGGTGCGGATGGTTACGCCTTGATAGGCTTTTGCTTACAGTAATATTGTTCAAATGTACTTCTTGTGAGCTTTTTACGTTTTTTTTTAATGTTTTTGCCTTTGTGCTTCAATAATCAAATATAAAATACATACATAAGGATCTCTATGTTTCTATAGTGCTCAGTGCTTGCTGCTCAACCCTGGTATATGCTATGGTTTAGTTCAGCGACATAGGTTTTCCTTGTTATTCAGAACAGCACTTGTTTGTGTCATAATCAGTGACACGTGTGTCACTGTACCAATCATTAATGGGTGCTAGGTAATATTTAATCAAAATGTAGCGATACGATAAGAAAAGTGTCTGGTTCACTACTGCCAATGAGAAAGAATGATACCCAACATATATGTTAATAAAGCAGAGCATAGGATTCTACTGTCGTTTACAGAGGACCAAAACCCAGGATTTTGACTATCATGGCTTTTGGTCCTTGCCCCTGGGGCAATCCCGAAAGTTGCCCGAAAAAAACTCACTTCTTCCTGGTCCTACGACACATGCATGACCACTCCTCCAATCAGCTGGCACACACCCGCGGCCACACACACACAATTATTTTCAACAGGAGCAGGCTGTACACAGGCCACACTCCCTCCCACCCAGAAACCAGGCTTCGGAGGGCAATCAGTTGCAGGAGTATGATCAGCAGCGGTGAATTAGCATGTTACATGCTGGAACTGGATGTGTTTAGTTTTTGATAATAATTGGACATTTTAATCCCTGGATGCTGGCATACGGCTTTCTAGTAACTGATCTGCAAGGTGTGAGATTTCAAGCCGTGCATCGGACTATAGTTCAGCAGGTTTGTGGGCAGGGCTGTACTTTCCCCATGTCTGACCTGGTGAAAAAAACACTTTAACTGCTAGATTTTATCACCCTTTTTTTGCCAGACAAATGGTCACCATTTTGCGCTATATATGTTTGACTGTGATTTTTGCAGGAGTTTCCAGGAAAATTATGTGTTGTTTTTTTTCAACAGTTTTGGCCTTGAACATGAAATGTCTTGTTTGTAATTTTTTTTCTCAATAAATAAATTGACAATAAATGTGGGAAAACAATTAAAAATTTTGTTGCATTTTTTAATTAAAAAATGTACATTTTTCAAGAAAACCGTATTGTCTTTAAAAGCCCCATTCCTCCCAATTATCATGGTACCACATACATATCACTAGATATGTATGCCCAGGGGACACCACAAACTGAAAAGAGGATTGTTTGATATTTTTAAATAAAATCCAACTAACTACACCTTTGTGTTAAATATTAAGGGTTAAACCCCTAAAAATTAAACAGTACAAAACCCAAGGAGGCCAGCCCTGAAATCTAAAAGATTTCAGGGCTGGCCATCGGCCTTCCCTGGGGGCATCGGAATACCCTGCTGTTTGAATCCCACCCTCCCCGGGGCACCGCAAAACTCACCTGCTTCCTCGCGCCCCCTGGCGAAGTCGACATCCGGCATGGTGCATCGCCGCATCTTCGGGACATAGGCACACTCTGCGGCATCGAAGGTCCCTCCCTGGGGTGGGGAGCAAGGTGTCAGAAGGAGGGTTAAGCTAGTCTGAAATGCATATGGGATACATTTACTCTCTGTTCATGTCCTCAATAGCGCTGATTTGTACTTGTGTACCATTGTATGAAACTTTTATGGATTTTTGTTTTCAACATCTTTCTATTATTATTTGTTCTAATACACACATAATTACAATACAACACTTTCTTATATATTCACTCTTTTATTATTATCATATATTCACAATTTTATTAATACTACTTTTTCTTTACAGATGTATTCTTTATTATCTTTTATTATACTTTATAGCTCTATACTTACCTTTTCTAACTGAGAGTTATATTATCTGCCTCAATACATATAATTATATACATAATACCTACCAAAAATTACCAACATATAAAAAAAGAAACAAAATTAGAGATAACAAGGAGAAAAAAAAAAAAAAGGCCTTTGGTTATTTGCGGATCTCTCACAAGGGAAAAATGTATTTAGTTGGTTCATTGGTTCCTAACCATTCTACTTCCTTCTCCTCTCTATATTCCCTCTATGGATATGGATAATGTTCGACTCCAGGGCAGGCATACTCGCTCCTTCCATGGCATCCAGATTCACAATGCCCCGCTGTGTCAAACCTCCCAGGTTGCCCGAAAACTCACCTTCGTTCCCGGTCCAACAGCGCATGCGCGAGCAGTGGCCTCATCCCCACTATTCCTTTAGCAGGGCGGGTGCCTGTGCAAGGCATTTGTGAATGGCCGGTGCAGGCATGCTCCCTGTTAAAGGATAGTGGGGATGCGGCCGCTGGCTCGCTCGGGTCCGCTCGTATTAGACGAGCTCTAGGACAAAGGGGCAGGAGTGGATCCGAGTGCACTGACTGAACAACAGGCTGCGCATACGCCATACGCCACCGAGGAAAGGTGAGTGTGATCGAATGACCGGGTGGGTTCTAAACAGTGGGGCATGCCTGATCGGGGTGCCCAGAGGGCAAAGACCAAGACCCAAGATAGCCAAAATCCTGGGTTTTGGTCCACTTTAAGATCAATAATTTTTCATGTAACATGAACCAACACACCTTCAGATTCTGTTGGTGGATTGATAAATATATATTTTTCCACTAGGCTGCAAATGTCATATTGTCAGCCGCCAACATAAATCTAATCAGCCTTTTCTTATATTTATCTATATTATCTATATCCACCCCCAGTAATGCTATTGTGATGTATTTTGGAATTAAACATTTGTGCATTTTAACAATTGGAAGTGCTGACATTTTTTTTTTCTGCGGAGACCCCCTCAATACAATGAATCCCCCAAGTTGCCAGTGAGACCGGTGGGCAGCCTTCCAATGAATCATAGGGTGTGTGTATGGTACAGACCTGGGGCCAGACATGGATAAATTAAATGTGCGGAAGAAAAGATGAGCCTTCCTTTTTTTTTGTTTATCTTGAACAGTCCCTTCATAGTTACATAGTTACATAGTTAATACGGTTGAAAAAAGACATATGTCCATCAAGTTCAACCAAGGGTGTTGGGGTAGGGGGAAGTTATTTTTTATTTTATAGGGGAAGCTATTTATTTTATTTTTTGTCTTTATTTTTTTTTTTTTATTGATAACCACTAATAGTAACTGTTAATGTTATTTTCTTCTAAATAAGCATCTAATCCTTTTTTGAAGCTGCCAGCGGTTGATGTTGTAACAAGCTTCTGTGGGAGGCTATTCCATAGATTTATAGTTCTTATGGTAAAAAATGATTGTCGCCTCCGGAGACTAAATTTCTTTTTTTCCAATGGAAGGCAGTGCCCCCTTGTCCTTAGAGAGGATTTTACGTGAAATAGTGTTCCCCCATATTTTTTGTATGGTCCATTTATATATTTATACAAGTTAATCATGTCCCCTCTCAATCGCCTCCTCTCAAGACTAAACAGATTTAATTCTTGTAATCTTTCCTCATAAATAAGATCTTTCATTCCCTTTATTCGTTTGGTGGCTCTCCTTTGCACCCTTTCCAGAGTCAGAGCGTCCTTTCTATGAATGGGCGCCCAGAACTGGACGGCATATTCCAGGTGAGGGCGCACCAGTGCCTTGTAAAGAGGCAAAATTACATCTCTATCCCGTGATTCCATGCCTCTTTGAATGCACGATAGTATCTTGGTGGCCTTGGAAGCAGCTGCTTGGCATTGCATGCTGTTATTTAGTCTGTGATCTACCAGTACCCCCAGATCCTTCTCAACAAGTGACTCTCCCAGTTTCACTCCCCCGCGGACATATGTGGCCTTCGGGTTATTAGACCCCAAGTGCATGACTTTACATTTTTCCACATTGAACTTCATTTGCCAAGTGGATGCCCCGACACTCAATGTGCCCAAGTCAGCCTGACTCTTGGTGGCCTTGGAAGCAGCTGCTTGGCATTGCATGCTGTTATTTAGTCTGTGATCTACCAGTACCCCCAGATCCTTCTCAACAAGTGACTCTCCCAGTTTCACTCCCCCGAGGACATATGTGGCCTTCGGGTTATTAGACCCCAAGTGCATGACTTTACATTTGAACTTCATTTGCCAAGTGGATGCCCAGGCACTCAATGGGCCTGATGCAGAGCCTCTTCTGAACTGACCTTAAAACCTTCCGATTGTCCGGGTCTCCCGTTTGAATCGTGGCTCAAATGTGATGCAGAGCCTCCGTCGGAATGGCTCCCTAACTGATCCGACAATTTGACTTCACTCGGAAAGCTTTTTTTGCTCTCTCGGGTGCCTTCAATTTGATCGGGGCTCCCGTTCCCGTTCACATGGGCGGCTAGTTTTTCCCTGATTTTTCCTTGCTTTTTGAACGTACTTGCTTGGTTTCCGTCGTATTTGACCTTCCATTTTGGTGGTTTGAGCAAGTATACTTACATCTCCATGGCTCTTCAGTTGCCAATCTGGCTACACGCAAGCGCACATCCCTAAACCTCCATTGGAATATAGATATGGCACCAACTGCCAATTTGACACATATATATATATTTCTGTTAAGTTTTTGTTGTTCCTTTTTCCTTGCCATTAATGCATACCTTAATTCTTTCTGATTGTTTTTGATTTATTGTCCCATATCTAAACCTTTTGTGTCATGTAAATGTGTGATGATGTTGTGTGATTGTATATTTGCAGGAAAGACAACACACAAAATCTTTTTATTTGTTTTTAATTCAAACGTTGTTTTTTTTTTTTTTTGGATTTGGATTTTTCATATTATTTTTTTTTTTTGGCAAAACTAAGAAACTATTAAAATTTTAATGCAAAATAAAAAACATTAGGCCTCGGGGTCTTGTGCCTGTGGTTTTCTAGTATCTGTGAATGATAAACAACATTAGTTTAGCATTGTTTTTATGGTTTGGTTGGGCGTGTTTTTTTTTGGCCACTTTTTAAACCGGACCTTCAGCGTGATTTAATGAAAAGCCCAAACTCTTAAAAAACGATTCCGCAGCATCATCTGTTAAAAAAAGATACAAGGACCCACCATTAAACCACAAAATACATTAACAAGTTTCCTGGCCTAACTAAAGTCACTTTATTAACCTCTTGCTGCCTCACATTGCCCTAGTTCTGCTATCTGCATGTAGGCTAGTTTGTAGCGGCGTACATGTGTTAAACTAAGGTGGGCTGGTATGTAACGTGACAAACTAAGTTGTTTCAGACTATTCTTGCGCTCTGTTTTTTTTTTTATTATAAGGAATGTGTGCGCGCACATAAACGCACGCTCGCATACTCACATCCATGATGATGTCGTCCTGCTCCTGGGTAAAGATGGCATAGCTCCTGGTATAGCTCTGACGTTCCCCCGCAGTGACGTGCAGGACATCCCAAATTGGAATGCCCCAGAGACATGATGCCTGTAACCCAGCCCTGGATTTCTTCACACTCCAAAGGGCTGGGTTTCATGGGTTTTGGTCTGCTTTAAAACATCATGACCAAATCAGGTTAGGATGGAATAACCCACCTCCTTTACATTATTATTAAAGTAACACAGGTTCCCTCACATAAAGCAGAACAAAACCCAGAGCGGCCACTGGTCTTCCCCCTGGAAATCCCAGATCGGGATGCCCCACTGTGTGAAACCCTTTTTACTGAGACTTTACTCAGAAATGGCAGACTCCCTCTCTTAAAGCGGAACAAGCCATGATTAGTTTAATGACCTTTGCAGGCGTATATTGTAGTGCCCCCCCAGTCTGATCAAGACAACGGAACCTCATCTTCAAGAGACCAAAGGCTCGCTCCACCACAGAGCGAGTCATCCTGGGGGCAGTATTGTAGGGCTCCTCTGCCTGTGAAGATGGGTGCAGGATTGGGGTCAGCAGCCAGGGGAGCAAAGGATAGGCAGAGTCTCCTGTTCAAAAAAAACAAAATAAAAATAAAAAAAGGTGTGCATTGCAACAATAGAAAAGAGGGACAAATAGGTGAGCGGGGTAGGGTTGGAGTAAAGGACATTAGTAATGAGCATACATGCACATCCAACCTGTACTCTCATTAAAAAAGTCTGGGGAATACTACTTACATAAGAGGGCAAGAACATGACGCAATAGGGTTCTATCACTCAACCCATTTAATTTAAAGTTAACAAATTTGGCTAAAAATATAATAACAAAAAAATTACCAAATAGTGTGTTAAGGGAAAAAAAATAAAAGACAGGGTGGGCAACCAATACAAGTTTCATACACATACCCAGTAAGGCAGGTGAGCTCAAATAGGTGCAGCCTGGTTTCTGCCATACTCAGCAGGACAAGACCGCGGAGCTGGCGCCGCTGATGTGCTCCAACAGAGGACTGCATATTATTGCCCGAGTGCAAATACGGCTGCTCTGACTTGCCGTAAGTGAAGGCTCGGCGGTCCCGTTTCATTAGGCTGATTTCAATCGGAAAACAAGGCTCTGCATCACTGAAAAAAACGGAACAATGAACGAGGCGTCCGTTTTGCCGGGAAACAGCCTCGTGCGAGCCGACAATCGGAAAGGCGGCTGAGCGCACACCTGAGCGCATAAACGCACACTAAAACCAACGTAGCACCCTTTCCTGACCCGATCAAAGGCCAAAACCAACGGGAAAACGCACGGGGGAGATGAACGGGGAGGCTCTGCATCAAGCCAAATGTGTCCAAGTCAGCCTGAAGCTTGTGAACATCTTCAATAGACTGCACTGTGCTACATATCTTTGTGTCATCTGCAAAAATAGAGACAGTGCTTTTAATTCCATCTTCTATGTCGTTTATAAACAAGTTGAATAAATCAAAATAGTATTTTTATGCAGCTCATGTTTTGCACATTAGTGTAATGTGAGGTTTTATGAATGTACAAGATTCCAGTAGCTGTGTTACATTATCTTTTTTTTTAACGGATGTTTAAGGAGATGGAAACAAGGTTTTATGCTTCTAATGGATACAGCACACATTCCCTGTTCAACCTGAAAGCTCATTTTCTCCCAATCCTCCAACTGCAGTAAAAACATAAGCAAAGTGCCAACTCCCACAAGCCATCCAATGGTACGAAGGAAGAGCTAGAAACCGGGAAAAAGTTGTTTGTTTTTCTATTCCTCTCTTTATTTTTCCATTTCATTCTTTCTCATTTGCTTTAAAGAGGCATTTCAATGAGGGAAAGAGCCCAGAGGATTCGAAAACAAATCTTAAATTAAATGATAAACAGTTTTGGTTTCCCCGTGATTCTTTCATCAACAGTCGCTTGGCAGTACATTGGGCTAATGAGTGCTTTGTATTAACTGGCACGAGAGTTGTCGAGCCTCGGAGTCGCTCTGTATAAACTGGCACGTGAAATGGAACGTGGAAGCCTCTTTAGAGCTAGCACATGCCAAGATTTGTCTTGGAGCCCCAGCACAGAGTGGCATGTGATGACTCATACATAAACAGGCAAACGCCATCCAGTAATGACATGGAAATGTGACCTTTGTTCTTACTGGCAGAGCTTCTGTTGAAAGGTGCGCATGTCGCTAACAGCCCCTAAGCCCCGTAAAGACATGCAAGACAGATCAGGCGGAATGCAGATGAAAACAACATCCTAGGATCAAGCAACGCAAGATGCAATTACAAATGTTCTAGATACTGGCTGTACTATACACCCACTATACTTTTTATACCACCGCCATCATGGGCATTTCTCCTTTAAGTGTATTGTATTGACTGATCATTGGCTTCCGAACATCAACAAATAACCGATAGGAATTGTTCATTGTTTCATTGTTCGTTGTTTTGATTTAGCATCTGTACCCAGCTTTAGGCTGGAACTTAACTAGGCCCCATTCATACACAATTCATTCATAAGTAATTGCTGTGCACCTTAAAGTGGACCAACACCCAGGGGGGGATCGGCCCGGGAATCTATAAGATTCCTGGGCCGATCAGATCCCTCCCCGCGGGGCATCCGAAATTGGGATGTCCCGCGGGGTGAAACCCCCCAGGAAGCCCAGAAACCTTACCTTAATCCCGTTCCAACAGCGCATGCGCGGGCCGCGGCCGTTTCTCGCGCTTCCCTCTAGCAGGGCGCGCACCCGCGCCAGCAGTTTGTGAATGGCCGGCGCGGGTGCTACCTGTTAGAGGGAAGCGCGAGACGCAGCCTCCAGCGCCCAGAGCCGCTGTGGTTGGACGCCGCTTGTACGTGCATACCACAGCGGCTCTGAGCACTCTGATTGGACGAGCGCCCGCGTAGGAGCGTGATAAGGTGAGTGTTTCTGGGCGTTCTGGGGGGTTTCACACAGCGGAGCACCCCCGATCGGGGTGCTCCACCGAAGGACCAAAACCCAGGATAGTGAAAATCCTGGGTGTTGGTCCACTTTAATAATAATAATAACAGGGCCAGATTAAGTGTGATGGAGGCCCCTGGGCACAAAATCTGGTGGAGGCCACAGCCAAGTAATAGTCCAGCCAAGTAACTGATTTGTGGTTGTGTGGCATTCGGCCACTTAGTAAAATGTCAGATTGAGTCCCTTGTGTGGGTGCATGCTGCTCAGGAACTACTGCTTTTGCATTCTGAGTGGGTCCAGCAGTAAACAGTCACCTGCATTGAGCTGCCAGCGGCTGTGCTTGGTGGCTTATGTGCATGAGTGTCCGCTGACTAACAGCTCTGCACCCATCACTGTAGCGTTGCTGACAGCGACTTTGCTGCTCTAGACTCTTCATCCTGCCCTGTGGTGGCTTTGGCTGCAAAAAAAAGGCTTGCCCAGGCACTGGGGCCCCCATTGCCACCGATAGCTTCATTGCCAGCCCTGTGGTCCATCAAACCATAGACTGAAAAGCCTTCTGGACCAGACAATAACCCAAAGGTTGGTGGAGGCCACCTTTTCAAGGCAAGTGGTGGAGGCCCCGGGGCACACGGCCCTCAAAATTCGGCCCTGATTATTTATGGACTGCACTGAAAGAGGCATTGACTTATGCATTGTGCATGTGTGCAGGGCTGAGATAGTTGACACGTGGATTGTGTATGTGCGTGCATGTATACTAAAGAATCAATACCATCTATTCAAGAGTGGAATTATTCACCCTTGTCCATGATCTGTCTCTGCGCGGCTATATCCTCAGCTCTGGAGTTGTTGACTGTCTGGGACGCAAACTCAGCAGGGGAGGTTGCAGACTGGTAATCTGCTGGCCGGGGGCCAGTAAATGCTGATTTTTAGTCCTAGTCTGCCACTGGCACTGGAGACCCCCTCCCCCCCCCCCCCCAGGTTACTGTAGATCAGTGATGCAAGACATGCAGCTCGGGGGCCAAATGTAGCCCACACTGCCCTCACATGCAGCCCCTGGCATACCAAATTCTTAATGTTAGGGAGTTTGTCTTGGCTGAAGTACACACCTGGCCACTACAGGGCAGTTCAGCACCTCATATCTGGTTTGGGCACTGCAGACAGGAAGTATTTTATGAACTAAATTCTAAATGCTAGCTATCCCCCCTCACTTATCCTTACTTTTTACCACCTTTGCTCACCTCTCCATACCTTACCTCTGTCAACCTCTTCCCATCTCAACTTTGTCTGTTTCTTCCCTCCTCTTCTCAGCTCACCTCTGTGCATCACAACTCTCCCTGTCCCCAACTCTGTGCCCCTCATCCCTGCTTACCTCTGCTCACTTCATCTCTGATTACCCCTGCCAACCTCCTTCCACCTTACTTCAGTTCACGTGACCTCTGCTCACTGCTTTCCACCTCACCTTTCCCTACACCTCTCACTTCTGCCTACCTCCTCTCTGTCTATCATATCTCTTCCTCTATCACCACTGCTGACCTCTTCCCACCTCTGGTTACTTCTACCCACCTCACCTCTTCTCACCTAGGCCTGACTCATCTTCACTCACCTCGTCCACCTCACCCCTACTCACTTTTTACTACCTCACCTCAGCCCCCCTCACCTCTGTATATGCATATACCTAAAATCTTATGCATTGCTTTAAGGTTCCAGCTTTCCTTCAGCAAACAGTTTGTGTTTCCACTGCTGATGTTTTTTTTCGTCCCCTTGAAGTGGAAAAGTGGAACAATAAAACAACATGGTTCTTAGACAAAGCAAAGGCTGTGCACCTCCTGTTGTGATCAATCTCTCCCCCTGTCAAGTAGTGGAGGCCCTGGGCAGAGGTCCTGCTTCACTCCTCCTTTAATCCGGACCTGTCTGCATCAAAAATCCAAGCACACAGCAATCATTTTGCTGCAAATGACACCTAAGGCTGGGTTCACGACGGGTTCACTAGTGTGTTGCGATAAACGCATGATTTCATAGGAAATTGCACAGTGATTTGCAAGGGACTGTGATTGCCTTTGATTAGAACCACAATGGCTCCCCTCTAAAATCACTGTAGGCAATACCTTTGCTGGTCGCTGTGCAATCACATATGTGAAAGGCTAAGGGGTCAACCCCTCACCCCACCTAATAGATAAACATAAAATATTCACCTAGTGTGTGTCTGCACTACTGACAGACATCATGTCTTGTCATTTTGGTGGCCACAGCCGTGGTGCAGCAGGAATTGTGAGTTACACTTTCAGGGGTGATCCTAGCCTCTCTGCTGCCTGAGGTGAGCTAGAGAATGGTGCCCCTCCAGGGAATGCCACAGGGCCACAGCCACTGAGCCACTAATGATTTACTGAAAAAACACCACAGCATACAGCGGTGCCCTCCAATTTCTGCTGAACCATTAATGACATAATGAATCATCAGAAAAACTAAACAAGTCCAGCAGCCCCCCTACAGTGCTGCATGGCCTCATTAATGGTGGACCCCTGTACACCTTTGTCACCCAGCCTCTGCAGCTGCCGCAATGGCAGGACAAGCATTCTGGCAGAAGAAAGTAGTGCAGGAGCAGACCAGGTAAATCTTTTTTATGCTAAACTGTTCAGAATTAGTATGGGTGGGAGGGAGGTTTTAGAGTATAGGATTGTTTTAAAGCAAACTGTGGTTCTTATGTTCAGGGTCACTAAATAAAGGGACACTGTAGGCAAAGCACATAGACAATCATTCAATAGCTCACTCCATCATGGTTGCACTCTCCCTTTCTGCCAGCGCACAGCTGCTCCTGGAACTAGAAATGAGGCAAAATAAATCTTTCCTGGTGGTCTAAAGCTCACTCCCTGTTTGTCAGGTCAGCCATCAGCCTGTTTCTCCCCTCTCCTCACCCCTCCGCTCATACCTTTTACTCACGGCGCATATAACCCTAATTAGCATATGAATAACCATCATGCACGTGTACCAAGAGCCTAAGGATGTACAATCTGCAACCATTAGTGCACATGCATGTTTTCTGTGCACGCACATCCCAGGAAGGGGGGGGGGGGGGTGAAACTGAATCAACATCGTGACAGGTATAGGTCCTGCTTTAAGTGCCTAAGTTGCAGGACATGTGCAGACAATGTGTCATCCAACTATTAAAAAGCTGGTCTCCCTTCTCTCTCGCACATAACAGATTTCAACAGGAGATGGTGTTCTGGCAACAGCTCTGTTTCTTGTGTTGTGACTGTGGACTCCAGCGGCACAAATTAGGTAAGTAAACCTAAAGAAACCATCTAGGCAATGCTAATAATAAGGCAGCAAGAAGCTCATCTGAAGCCTGACCCATGTGTCTTTCCTCCATTTCCTGCAGCACATTGTAGATGCTGTAGCAAGTCTCCAAAGTTTGCCCCTCCTTTCAATTCCATATCTTTATGACCACACATAAACATGGTCTTGGGGCCACTCCTGCCCCTGAACGCTCCCAACATGAGCGAGTCTGGTCCCGTTAGGAGATCTGAGGGACAGGGATGGCCATTTGACCACCATTATGGAGGAATGAAATGCTTCATTGATGTTTCACAGGGTATGGAATTATTCCTTCTAGTAGCCTCTTACATATGGTTCCACAACAACTTCGGCATCAGAGGTATTCTGGGGGAAAATCAGGAGTGCTTCATCATACTCTCCTAATTTGCTCATCCCAAACATGCAAAGGATGAGTCCAGGAAGATTTTGTTTTGCACCTTGTACCACCTAGTTAGTATAGTAGAATTTTAATAGCAACAGATGCTTTATGAATTAGGTGGCAAATGTATGGCTATTCTCTGTCATCTAAGCTTATCAAGGTCCCTTTCCCACTCCAGTTTCAGAGATTGAAAGAGTCAGCTGAGTTAGTCAGGAGAGAGTATATTTTAGACGATTGAGAGATGAATAGAATTGCAGGGGAGCCAATAAACCAAATAGTGAAGATTCCTTGTCCTCTCCAGCTGATCTACAGCTGCCTATTACCTTGGAGATGCCATATGCAGAACTTTTTGTGCCCTTTTAAACCAGGTCTTAAAGAGTAGCCCAGTCATGCCTATTGAAAAATCAGATTTGTAATCTCGGAGGACAGGTGCTGAAGATGTGCTAGGGGGAACATTTCCAGAGGTTGGAGACCTCAGTGGTCAGCGGAACCACGTTCAAGAGACCAAAAAAGACCTGCGAAGGGGAGGGCCATTTAACATTTGTTAGGGCCATTTAAGAAGTCAATGGACTGGAAATACATAGATACCATCTGTACTACTGCTGTTGCACAGCCAGAATGAGAAAACATGGGCATCATGTGCCCACCATGATGGGCCCAGTGACACCTGTAACACATGGGACTTTGGCTGTGAACTTGTTACCAATTCTAGAAACCTGACAGAGGATCTTACTATTTTCTGATGTACACAAAATCTGGGGCCGATGTTTCCACTGCTTATGATAGTATTAGAAATGTCTGTATGACTCAGCTTCGCCCAAAAATATCCATGGGCATCTCATCCCCCACCCCTGCCACTCACAAGCCCCATCTGATGGGGAAAGGGGTAATGACTGATTAGAATAGCGCTAGACAACCCCTTTTGGTGCAGTCTGCCACACAATTGTCTTTTATACTTCTTCATTGTGTTAAAAAGGAACACTCACTAGATTTTTCACTACCTCTATGATAATTCCTGCTGTGCCATGCTGTGTGAAGCCCCCTGGAACTCCAGGTCTTTTTACCTTTCCGCTGTGGACAGTCAAAGCAGCTTGAGAAATGCCAGGGATCATGGCAAGGTAAGTGATGCTAGTGATCCCCCATAGTTTCACAATGTGGGGCATCCCACACTGAAATTCCCCCCGGAGAGTGCTGTTAACCAGCACCTGAAGTCTTTTAGTTTCCAGGTTAGAGGATGCTTGTTTAACATGTATGAAAACATGTGTCACTAGAGAAAAGTAGGTGGCTGTTTGTCAGGAGGAGAAAGTCAGTGACACTAGGTGAGTCACTAGGGAGAAGTCAGCGAGAGCATGTCATTGGGGTCAAGACTGTGTGAACAGTCACTGGTAGTGTATCAGAAAATAAACTGCTAATTTTATGAAGAAAAGAACACTAAAGTCTCGTTTTTTGTCTTCCTCTGACATCAAATGACATTAAAAACAAGTTTTTACATTTCTTCCTTGCCCTTTTTTTTTGGTGTTAATCTTGATGAGGTTTGTGGGATGTATCATATTGCTGCCTATATAATTGGGCTTAAAGTGCCGCTGATTGGATAGGTGGCCGAGCATGTGTCGTAGGAACGGGAAGAGGTGAGTTGGATTCAGCGATCTGGGGGTTTTCACGATAGTCAAAATCCTGGGTTTTGGTCCTTTCCCCCGAGGCACCCCAATTGGGGGTGCCCCGCTGCACGAAAACCCCCAGATCGCTGAATCCAACTCACCTCTTCCCGTTCCTATGACACATGCTCGGCCACCTATCCACTCAGTGGCTCCAAGCGTTCTGACGGCCGCATCCCCCGCTGCCCTCTAACAGGGAGTCTGCCCACACCAGCCATTCACAAATGCCTGGCGTAGGTACACGCCCTACTAGAGGGATAGTGGGGATGTGGCCGCGGCTCGTGCATGCACCGTTGGGCCAGAGTGTATAGGGTAACCTGGGGGGTTTCACACAGCGGGGCATCCCGATTTAGGATGCTCCAGGGGGAGGGAATCGAGCGGCCCAGAAATCATATTGCATGTAAAAGCTTAATTTTTTCCGGTTACAATGATACTACATATGTATTGAAAGCCACCCCTTGCTGCACAGGAGACTCCCCCAAACTGAAACAGCTCTTTAGGAGATTTTCAGATAAAGTACAACTGCTATGCGCACCATTTAAAAAAAAAAACCCTTTACATTTGAAATACCCCCAACAAACTATATATTCTCTGGAAGTACACACCTCAAGCTTTCTAGGCATACCAGGCTTGTTGATATGGGCACAGTTTTCTGGAAGTAATCCCTCAATTAATTATTTGATTGCAAAGGGTTTCCCTAAAAAAAGAAAAAAAATAGATATAATATATAATAATAGGAAAAAACAAGTTAATCTGAAAAAGCCAGGTCCCCCTGAACATAACAATACCCATCATGCATAGGTACTGTCAAGGGAAGAGTTGCCAAACACCCCAATTTAAAGCATGTGCTTAACGGTAACTTTACTTTCCATTTCCCCCAACAAACCATATATTCCCTGAAAGTAAACACTTTTACCTTTTTAGGCATACCCAGCTTATAGTAGTGGGCTCATCTTTCTGGAAGTGATCCCTCGAAGAATTCTTTGGTAGCAGAGGCTATAGTTAAAAAATGAATAAAAAGTATAACAGTATAAAAAACATATTTTCCTAAAATATCAATATGCAAACCAGAAAAACAAGCTAAATATGAAAGCACAAGGTCCCCCGAGCAAAACAATACCCAACATGCATAGGTACTTCCATAACCAATGTGATGGTTGGGCCCCTAGTTTGAACTTTGATCTCCCCCCCTCATAACCTATATGTGATGTCCGGGTCCCTAGCCCAACCATCATATTATAGGTTATGGGGCGGGGGGCAGACACAGTGTATGATGGCTGCCTTTGATGCCTAGTTCAAACTAGGTACCCAGCTGTCATATATAGGTAATTAGTGTGAGGGGGCAGACACCTTTATTCATTATCACACTAGCAGTGATAGCGTGGCAGCCAGCAAGGGAAAGAGGAAGAAAAATGTATTAACAACTTTGGGTGGTACTGGCTAGAACTCTTGTATTTATCTTGTGCTTATCTTGTATTAACTCTTGTATTTATCACTAAGGCTTTATTCACATCTATCCACTTTCTCTGTGTTGCACAGAACAGTCACAACGTGGGAAAATCACCGCCCATTATTTTCAATGGGCCAGTTTACATACTTACTATGAGCAGCTCTCTGGATTAGGAAAAGGTGCTGAGCTTATGTTTTATTTTTTCCTATGTCAGAAAAGAGAGAAGTGAGCCCTGTACACACAGAACACTGTTGCTATGGCAACTGATGAGGTGAAGAAGCTCACTTAACTTTACACAAGCCCAACAGAAATGTTCTGTGTGTAGATGACATCTCTCTTGTGGGTGTACAGACGGGCAGGCTGATTCATTACTAATGCCAGGTAGCGACAGATGAGCGTGTGTAGAGCGGATTTCAGAGCGCCCGCTAGTAGTCGCTGTGCTCGGCCATGTTTCAGCACACCTCAGTCGCTGTCTGGCATTGATGAATATGATATGTGATTCGCTATACTATGCTGTATGTGAGCGCACCATAACGCCAGCTCAGTGTGACTGACTGACACCACATTCATAAAAAAAACAGCCACAAACATCGCCGGCGCTCAAAATCATGTAATTGTAGCCCATAGCCAGAGGCTGTGTGATTAAAGTCTGTTTTTGAACATGTATCCACTAGTAACAAAGCGAAAACATATGGAATTACATTGTTATTACATTGTAACATGAACACTTTAATACCAGACCTGTAAGGACAATTCTGCATAAAAATATTAATAATCCAAAAAGTTTTCAAAAATGTCATTTTCTTGCCCAGAATACGTCAGAAGGTTTGTGTTTTTATTTTTGGGAAAAAAAAAGTTGGGATCAGGAAACGGATTTAATGTAGGGATGTATGGGAGAGCACCAGGTAACAGCAAAAAGAAAAATAGGATGTGCTCATCCAGTCAATATATAGCAGTCAAGAGGTGCTAGAGGGGTGTGACCACACACTAAGCAACAAAGAAAGTTAACCCTCTGCACTCTCATACTAATAAAAAACCTAGCTAACACTTGTTAAGAACATGGACTGTTAGTTAACATAGATTGCAATGAATGTAGAAGCGAGGTAGCCACGTCAAGGCCGTCCAATTTGTACCCCGTCCCTAACATTACTAAGTTTAGAAGTTTGTGCAGACATTGCTACTTCTTTACTTGTGTGTGCACAAGCAATGCAATACATGAATCAGCCTGTCTAAAGACAGAGCACCAGGTAACGACAGGTTAGACGAGGCGCTCTGCAAGGATGAAAGCCGGCGCTGTACGCTGAGGCTGGGATAATGATGAATCGGACGCTACATGGCGTCGTTCTAGGTGCTCAGCAGATTCGGCTTCATAAATGTGTAATTACTTGCCGTCTCCGGCATTCACCTGCCGCTACCTGACGCTACCTGGCGCTGTACAGACACTACCTAGCGCTATCCCTTCATAAATAAGGCCCTTGGTGTACAGTTGCCAATGGCAACAGATTGCAGGCATTGAAACCTGCTTCCATAAAACACACATTTTGTAACATAAGAAATAGCAAAAAAATAAAGATAACTAAATCAGGTTAGCACCTTAAGGACATCATTTTGGCACACAAAAATATACACTTCTAAAAATGTCCTTGAAAGTGGAATTTTCCTTTAAGTCAAGTAAAAGCAGGAGGTTCAGGTATACATAAAAACATATGCACAAGATGACTGTATCTGAAAATTGTCAGTAAATTCTCTATAGGGAGATAACTGACCACAATCTAGTAGTCTAGGGGTTAAGCATATTCTAGGAACTTCCATTCTCAGGAGTCACTGATAGCTGTATGGCAATTCTCAGTAACTGCAATACAATTCATGTTAAGGCAAACAGGCCCAAGTGAGCTAATGTAAAAAGCATAACTACATTAGCGTCAGTTAGAGCCAGCATCTTCCATTTAAGAACTTCCTGGCACCGTTGCTGCCAAGGAGTATCATTGCAAATATAAATTTGTGCTGGGCAAACCAGAACAGCAAATTTTGGGTTTGTACTGAGCTTTGCGGCTTCGGGTTCCCAAACCTGAACACGGACTTCAACAAGAAGTCCATGTTAGAGTTTGGCGTTTGGTCCAAAAAAAGCTTGTTTCTCTTTTCCCGTGTTCTCACTTATGGGAGTGCCAGGCATCTTTCTGTAGCCCCGGCTGTAGCCTATTTGACAGGGAAAGAACGCTAAGTATGGACCCGATCACTAGCTCAGGGAAGTTGTACAGCCTCTTCCTGCTGCACACTCTGCATTTATTTAAAAATGCCCCCACTATAATTATTTTTACAGTCCCGAGTCTGCCTCCGACAGAGACAGAATAGTTCCACAATTTTCAAGTCCCTATTGATTTCAATGGGTAACCGGGTTCGGGTCAAGTTCGAGTACCCGAACCAAACTTTTTTCCAAACCTCTAGGGGTTCACCCAACACTAGTTACAGTATATAAGTAGCAAGCTAGCTAGTTATTGTCAAGGCACAATCAGAAGTAGTCCCATTGTGTATGGCTACACATGACAATGTTCTATTTATGTGAGTAAAAGTGTTTCGCTGTCCAAATATTTCTGGACCTAACAGGACTAGATTTAAAAGTCAATTTTACTGTGTTAGTGAACCAGAACCCAGGGTTTTCACTGTCCTGGGTTTTGGTCCCTGCCCCTGCAGCGTCCCAATCTAGGAAGTCTCGCCATGTGAGACCCCTGAATTGCAGCTCAAACGTACTGTGCCTTTACCCCTGGGAAATGTGAGGATGTGCTGGGGTTCTTGCAGAGTTTCACAGTAAATCTGTGTCAGAGTCCAGGGCTGGCATTTTAGGTGGTTGGTCCATCTTTAAGCAAACAATGCTTTTGAATGACTTCTGTGTTCTGAGCTCTAGTTATATTAGCACTTGAATGAAGCATTGCTGTATCTGCATCTATCTATAACTTAGTAGATATTTTCCTAACATTTTTACTGGGAGCTCTTCACTTTCTGCCTTTCTTTGCTGCATTTCAGCCTGAGAATCTATTGTTTATTTTCACAGGATTTGGATAAATCTGAGTTCATCTGTGACCCTGAATTGTACTGTTTCCGAAAATCAGGTTTTGTGCTCCAACTCTCACTAATGTTCTAAACACACGACAGAGAAAGAGAGGCCAGACAAGCACAGGAGACAACAGGAGACTTTACATAATGTGGGCAAGGAAAACCAACATACCACGGTCACATTGTTGTAAAAAGATGCTACATAGCTAAATGCATCTTTTGATTACTAGGTTATTTTTAACAATTTTTTATCAGGAGCATACCAATCTGGGTTTACGCCCATTAGGACATTTGCAGGAGAAGGGAGCGCACTGAAGAGCTCAGTCGAACATGGAACTGACCTTTTCCACAGATTGGTTTTCCAAATATCTGCAATGCTCTGCCCTGGTTATCCAGGGAACCATGCAGTCAAAACAACTGCTCAAAAATGAAGTGGACTCTCATACTGACACTGAGTCAAACAAATCCAGTTTGCATCTGGAAGCATAAAATGGGCTAAGATCAGGGTCGGACTAAGTGTGATGGAGGCCCCTCGACAAAAAATCTGGTGGATGCCCCAGATACGTATTTTTATTTCCTATAAAATAATAGTCCAACCAAGTACTGATTGGTGGTTGTCTGACACCCACCTACTTACTGGAATGTCAGAGCAAGTCCCTTGTGCCAACCTTGTGTGGGTGCGTGCTGCTTGGGAACTCCTGCTTTGCCACTCTGGTTCCCTGGAGCTGCCAGTAGATGTGCTTGGTGGCTTATGTGCAGTGAGTGGCTACCGATTGACAGCTCTGCACTCACTCATCACTGTTGCCGGCCCTGTGGCCCATCAGACCAAGGACTGAAAAGCCTCCTGGACCAGACCATAACCCAAAGGTTGGTGGAGGCCCCCTTTGCAGGGCAAGTGGTAGAGGCCCCAGCGCTCCCCTTGTGCCTGTCACGATCTCCTCACCTGATCCACGTTCCCCCGCTGTCTCCGGTCCGTCTCTGTCGCAGCCGGCGGCGGGCCGGCGTCGCTCCTGCCCGCCCGCCGCTCGGCTGTCACGAGCAGCCGCTCGGGCGGCTTCCGTCCTAGCCACGTCAGGAGCGGGCGCGCCGCTCTCTGTGCGGCGCGCTCCCGGCGCGTGCCCCCGTACGAGCACGCGCGCGCGCCTGTCACTAACGTATACCCTCCGGCGGCGCTGCACACAGCGCGCCCGCCGGAGGTAATTAGTGTTGGGCCAATGAGCCCTTGTGTCAGTTTAATATTCTGCCTCCCAAGTTTGAATGGGGCAATCAGCCCAGAGTTCCCCAAATACACACACCTTTCCCCTCAACCAATCCAGTCTGTCCCCTTCCTATATAGGTTTTCACCCTGCAGTTGTTCATCGCCCGTTATAGCGTGCTACTGGGTGTGATTTGGATAGCTCTTCTCCTTGCGATTTTTGCCTTGTTCTGACCATCCCTGATTGCCGCCTGGACCGACCTTGCTTGCCCTTCGACTACGATTCTGCCTGCTCCTTTGTACCGCGAACTTCTGACCTCCCGTTGTGACCCTTGGCTTGCCCCTGACCATTCTTCTGTCTAACCCTTCTGTACCGTGCCTCCTCGGATTGACCACCCGTGTATGACCCTTGTCCGTTTTTCGCTACTCAGTCTAGTCCCAGGATTCATCTGCCTTCCCCTGCATAAATCAGCATCCTTTGTGCTAATAAGACCTGGGGGCAACCGTGTCCGGTGAGGCGTGTCTAGCGTCCCGGCAAACGGGGGCTTACTATAGGTGAAGAAAGCAGCGGAGATTGGGGGTTGCTGGTTTATTGGAAGGTGGGTGTCTCCGGGACCTGACACTATAACGGGCCCAAATAAGAGAAGAATATCTTCTAGATGGAAGAATTGATCCAACAGGTTCAAGCTATGGCCACTGCCATTAATCAGCTGGCTCAACGAGTGGCCACGCAAGAGAGTCGTCAGATGCCGGCGCCAGTGGATCCTTGTCCGGCCGTCGAGCCCAAGATCCCTCTCCCGGAAACATTTTTGGGGGATCGGGCGAAGTTTTCTAACTTTAAGAATTCTTGTGAACTCTACTTCCGCCTTCGACCCCACGCGTCTGGATCCGAAGCGCAACGCGTTGGGCTGGTCATTTCACTCCTCCAGGGCGACCCACAGACCTGGGCGTTTGGTTTAGCTCCGACTGATGAAGCCTTGCAGTCGGTCTCTTCTTTTTTTTCGGCCATGGAACTACTGTATGCTGACCCAGATCGGGCTGCGACGGCGGATTCTAAATTGCGGAACCTGAGACAGGCCAAACGTTCTGCTGAAGAATATAGCGCAGAATTTCGGCGGTGGGCTATAGATTCCCAGTGGAATGATCCGGCTTTATGTAGCCAATTTAGAATTGGACTCTCTGACAACATCAAGGACATCCTGGTGAACTATCCTTTGCCTAAAAACCTAGACGAATATATGCAGCTGGCCATCAGGGTAGATCGACGTCTCCGAGAAAGGCGCCAGGAAAGAGGCAAGGACCAACCTTGGGGATCCTCACGTCAAGAGTCAAGCTTTAAGGGGGCAGCCGTTTCCTCTCCTTCCTTGTCGCTTGAGGAACCGATGCAGCTTGGCGTTACCCATCTCTCTCAGGCGGAGATGGTTCGGCGCAGATCCCAAGGCCTCTGCCTCTATTGTGGTAATCCGGGTCATTTTGCCAAGACCTGCCCAAACAAGGCTCCGGTGGCGGGAAACTTCAACGCCTAAATCTTGCAGAGGGACCTCTTCTAGGCGGTCAGGTATCGTTCCCTCCAGATAATCGTGTACTCTTACCCGTTACACTCTCTTGGGGTCCTTCCCGGACTATTGCCTCCGCCTTCATTGATAGTGGAGCGGCTGGCAATTTCCTGGATAGATCCTTAGCCATCACTCTAGGGATCCCGTTAATCCCATTAGAAAATTCCCTTCGGGTCCTGGCGGTCAACAATAAGCCCATTGAGGGGGGGTTGGTCTCCCACAAGACCCCTTGGGTAAATTTAGTCGTAGGATCTGCCCACTCGGAAGAAATAGAATTTTTGGTTATTGAAAGTCCCGTCTCCCCTATTGTTTTAGGATTTCCCTGGTTAAAGGTCCATAACCCAGTGATAGATTGGAGGTCTGGGGATCTGGTGAAGTGGAGTCCTTCATGTCAAAGTCGTTGTTTCTCTATATCCCTTAGAACCACACCTATGGTCCTTGATGGTTTACCTCCAGTCTATGCAGATTGGACAGACGTATTTTCGGAGAAATCCGCCAACATTCTTCCACCCCATAGGGCCTACGACTGTCCTATTGACTTACTCCCAGGTACTATGCCCCCTAGGGGGAAACTATATAATCTCACTAGATCTGAAGAGCAGGCCATGAAAGATTATATCACCGAAAATCTCCAGAAAGGCTTTATCCGTCCTTCCACCTCCCCTGCCGGTGCTGGGTTCTTCTTCGTCGAGAAGAAGGACGGCGGCTTACGCCCCTGTATAGATTACCGAGGGTTAAATAAGATTACTGTAAAAAATAGATATCCCCTACCATTAATCAATGACCTTTTTAATCAGGTCTCTGGGGCCCAGGTCTTCTCCAAGTTAGACCTTCGAGGAGCATATAACCTTATTCGCATACGGCAGGGGGATGAATGGAAAACGGCTTTCAATGTAAAGGATGGGCATTATGAATACTTAGTGATGCCATGCGGGTTATGCAATGCTCCTGCAGTGTTTCAAGATTTTGTCAATGACATATTTCGTGATTTTTTGGGTCAGTTTCTCGTGGTCTATTTGGACGACATACTGATTTTTTCCCGCTCCCTGGTGGAGCACCGTCAACATGTCAAAGCGGTGTTGCAGAGATTGCGGGAAAATCGTCTGTATGCTAAAATCTCCAAATGTGTTTTTGAAGTGTCTGAAATCCCGTTCCTAGGATTTATAATCTCCAAACGGGGATTGGTGATGGATCCTTCCAAGGTTTCTGCTATTTTGGAGTGGGAACAACCTAGAACCCTAAAGGCGCTTCAGAGATTTTTAGGATTTGCGAATTTTTACAGGCAGTTTATAAAGGGTTTCTCGTCCATAGTGAGTCCTTTAACAGATCTCACTCGTAAGGGCGCTTTTGTTGAGGAGTGGCCTCCCTCAGCTAAAAACGCCTTTCAAGTGTTAAAAGAGACTTTCACCTCCGCTCCCATTTTGATACATCCTGACACCCGGCTTCCATTTCTATTAGAGGTTGACGCCTCGGAACTGGGAGTAGGAGCTGTTCTTTCTCAGTATGCGGGCAATCCTGAGAAACTACATCCTTGTGCATTCTTCTCTCGGAAGTTTTTACCGGCTGAACGCAATTACGATGTGGGGAATAGGGAACTATTGGGTATTAAACTGGCCTTTGAAGAATGGCGCCACTGGCTAGAAGGTTCCCTACACCCCATCACTGTGTATACTGATCACAAGAATCTGGAGTACTTAGAGTCTGCCAAGAGACTCAACTCCCGTCAGGCGCGCTGGGCACTCTTCTTTTCTCGATTTAATTTTATTATCACCTATAAGCCGGGGAAGAAGAATGCCAAAGCAGATGCCCTATCCCGTAATTTCGGGGATTGTAAGGACCAGAGCGGTCCTCCAGAATCGATTTTGCCTTTAGGTTGTGTTGTGGCTACTCTTCTCCCTGACCTGTCTAGCTCGTTAGTGCCATTTCAGGTTGATTCTCCTCCGGGTAAACCCTCTGATTGTTTATTTGTTCCGCCTCATTTGCGTCTGGCCGTTTTACAGGAACTACATGATGCCAAGTCGGCTGGTCACTTAGGTGTTCGGAAGACCTTGGCTATCGCCAAACGTCATGTCTGGTGGCCCACCATCCGACGCGATACTTCCGCCTTTGTCGAAGCATGTCCGGTATGTGCTCGAAGTAAGGCCACTCATGGGTCTCCTGCGGGACTATTAGTTCCCTTAGAAATCCCCGCTGAACCATGGTCGCACATATCCATGGATTTTATTGTTGATCTTCCTCCATCACAGGGGAATTCTGTAATTTGGGTGGTGGTGGATCGCTTCAGTAAGATGGCACACTTTATTCCATTGATAAAACTTCCGTCGGCACCAGATTTAGTACAGCTATTCATTAAGCATGTTTTTCGCCTCCATGGTTTACCGCAGAATATTGTTTCAGATCGAGGAGTTCAGTTTGTATCCCGTTTTTGGAAAGCTTTCTGCAATCGTTTAGGTATTAAAGTGTCGCTCTCTACCGCCTATCACCCTCAGTCTAACGGACAGACTGAACGGGTAAATCAATGTTTAGAACAATATCTACGCTGTTTCGTCTCCGATCGCCAAGAACAATGGGCGGAATTCATCGAATTTGCAGAATTCGCCTTTAACAATGCGCCGAGTGAATCTACTAGGTTTTCGCCTTTTTTTTGTAATTACGGGAGAAACCCAAAGGCATCATCTTTTTCTGGTCCTTCCTCCAACTTGCCGGCCTTGGAGGAATGGCTACGAGAAAGGACTAAAGTATGGTCTGAAATACAGACTAACTTAAGGAAAGCCTCTGGAACTTATAAAAGCTTTGCGGACCGACATAGGTCACTTGAACCACCATTTCAGGTGGGTGATTGGGTCTGGGTCTCTACTAAAAATATTGCCCTTCGGCAACCCTCGTCTAAGCTAGGGCCTAAATTTATCGGTCCGTTTCCTATCATAGACAAACTAAGCGACGTTACCTTTAAGGTCCAGTTACCTTCATCCATGAGAATTCCGTCGTCCTTTCATGTCTCTTTGTTAAAGTCTGCCAAGAATATTCAGGTGTCGTCTCCTCCTCCAGTCATAGTGGAAGATGAGCCTGAATATGAGATTAATAGGATACTCGACGCCCGGGTGTTGCATAACTCTCTACAGTATTTAATTGATTGGAAGGGTTTTGGTCCTGAGGAAAGGTGTTGGGTACCAGCCAAGGATGTCCATGCTAAAACCCTTATCAATAGGTTTCATCGTGAGAACCCGGATAAGCCTGGTAAGGGTCCTGAGGCCCCTCGTGAAGGGGGGGGTAGTGTCACGATCTCCTCACCTGATCCACGTTCCCCCGCTGTCTCCGGTCCATCTCTGTCGCAGCCGGCGGCGGGCCGGCGTCGCTCCTGCCCGCCCGCCGCTCGGCTGTCACGAGCAGCCGCTCGGGTGGCTTCCGTCCTAGCCACGTCAGGAGCGGGCGCGCCGCTCTCTGTGCGGCGCGCTCCCGGCGCGTGCCCCCGTACGAGCACGCGCGCGCGCCTGTCACTAACATATACCCTCCGGTGGCGCTGCACACAGCGCGCCCGCCGGAGGTAATTAGTGTTGGGCCAATGAGCCCTTGTGTCAGTTTAATATTCTGCCTCCCAAGTTTGAATGGGGCAATCAGCCCAGAGTTCCCCAAATGCTCCAATACACACACCTTTCCCCTCAACCAATCCAGTCTGTCCCCTTCCTATATAGGTTTTCACCCTGCAGTTGTTCATCGCCCGTTATAGCGTGCTACTGGGTGTGATTTGGATAGCTCTTCTCCTTGCGATTTTTGCCTTGTTCTGACCATCCCTGATTGCCGCCTGGACCGACCTTGCTTGCCCTTCGACTACGATTCTGCCTGCTCCTTTGTACCGCGAACTTCTGACCTCCCGTTGTGACCCTTGGCTTGCCCCTGACCATTCTTCTGTCTAACCCTTCTGTACCGTGCCTCCTCGGATTGACCACCCGTGTATGACCCTTGTCCGTTTTTCGCTACTCAGTCTAGTCCCAGGATTCATCTGCCTTCCCCTGCATAAATCAGCATCCTTTGTGCTAATAAGACCTGGGGGCAACCGTGTCCGGTGAGGCGTGTCTAGCGTCCCGGCAAACGGGGGCTTACTATAGGTGAAGAAAGCAGCGGAGATTGGGGGTTGCTGGTTTATTGGAAGGTGGGTGTCTCCGGGACCTGACAGTGCCCTCCTCATAATCTGGCCCTGGCTAAGATGGCCAAAGGCAAGCTTTGGCTGAGGAGGGAACCACTGAAGTTTAGAGTAGTAGAAACACATTTCATGGAAAGACTTATTACATTTCACTCTCTAATCGAAATTTATTTAACACAATTTGTATAGGAAATTGTATCTCTTTAATACAGGGCTCACTGATAACATGAGGTTAGGTTAGTTTAGTGCCTCTGTGCATCAGGATGCTCGCTGGCACAGAACTGCAAATGTAGGTTTAGAACAGCTTTAGATGCACTGAACTTTTTTTTACTGATAACAGCTAATAGTAACTGTTACTGTTATTTTCTTCTAAATAAGCATCTAATCCTTTTTTGAAGCAGTCAGCGGTTGATGCTGTAGAAAGCTTCTGTGGGAGGCTATTCCACTGATTTATAGTTCTTATGGTAAATAATGATTGTCACCTCCGGAGACTGAATTTCTTTTTTTCCAGATAGAGGGAATACCTGATGTAGTGTTCCCCCATATTTTTTGTATTTGCCATTTATATATTTATACAAGTTAATCATGTCCCCCCCCTTAGTCATCTCCTCTCAAGACTAGATTTAATTCTCATAATCTTTCCTCATAACTAAGATCCTTGATTCCTGGTATTAGTTTGGTGGCTCTCTTCTGCACCCTTTCCATAGTCAGAGCGTTCTTTCTATGAATGGGTGCCCAGAACTGGACGACATATTCCAGGTGAGGGCACACCAGTTCCTTGTAAAGAGGCCTATCCTGTGATTCCATGCCTATTTTAATGCATGCTAATATCTTGGTGGCCTTGGAAGCAGCTGCTTGGCATTGCATGCTGTTATTTAGCCTGTGACCCCCAGATCCTTCTCAACAATTGATTCTCCCAGTTTTACTCCCCAAGAATATATGTAGCCTTTAGGTTATTAGACCCCAAGTGCATGACTTTACATTTCTCCACATTGAACTTCAATTGCCAAGTGGATGTCCAGACACTCAAAGTGTCCAAGTCAGCTTGAAGCATGCAACCTATTGACATCTTCAATAGATTGCACTGTGCTACATATCTTTGTGTCATCTGCAAAAATAGAGACAGTGCAATTAATTCCATTTTCTATGTCATTAATAAACAAGTTTATAAATAAACAAGCACTGAACCCTGGGGTACACTACTTACAACCGTTAATCAGAGTAGGTATCATTAACCACAGCTCTTTGCACACAATCCTTCAGCCAGTTTTCAATCCAGTTACAAACTGCTTTTTCTAATCCTGAAGATCTCAATTTCCCCCAATAAGCGTCTTTGAGGGACAGTGTCAAATGCCTTTGCAAAATCCAGAAAAACTATATCTACAGCCGCCCCTTTGTACAGGCTTTTACTAACCTCCTTAGATAATCCAATCAGGTTAGTCTGGCAGCTTCTGTCCTTAGTAAAACTGTGCTGGTTGTTACAGGAGAAGACCTAGAGCCATTTTTAAAAATGGGCACCACATTTGCCTTGCGCCAATCCCTTGGCACTATACCAGTAGTTAGTGAGTCTTTAAAGATCGGAAACAGGGGTGATGAGATAACTGAGTTGGTTTTTTTAAGAACTCCTGGGTGAAGCCCATCTGGTCCTGCAGTCTGTTTCATATTTAAATTATTTAGTCTTTCTTGGATGATGTTTAGCTTGTTGAGTATTATACTTGGGCTATTGCTATAAGTGGCATCTCCTGTGTTGGCTTCTTTCTCCTCTCTTGTGCACACAGAGCTAAAGAATGTATTCAAAAGCTCCCCCTTCTCTTCATCCCCAGTGACCATTTCCCCGTTATCATGAATTAGGACACCTACCTGTTCTGATTTATTTTTCTTTGAATTTATATAATTAAAAAACATTTAAGGTTTGTTTTGCTTTTTATGGCCACATCTCTTTCATTTTGTGCTTTTGCTTACATGCTTTATTTAATAATTTATACTTTTCAATGGTTACAGCTAAGAGCTCAGCCTTGTAAATGCCCTTTTCTTGTTCTTTATTGTCCTTTTAACCCCAGGTGTCAGCCATGAGGGATTTAATTTTAGCCGCTTATATTTGTTACCCATAGGAATACATTTTGCAATGTTGGTACTATAATTGATTTAAAGCACTCCCATGTGGCATTTGTATCCTTATTTCTCAACAGATGCTGCCAGTCTGTGTCACTGTTACCAACTTTTCAGACCCTTACTGTCTCTATCAGGTCATCATCATTTGATATTACCAGATCCAAAAGGGCATTACATTAATTTATATAATTATCGTGCAGCAAGCTGAGGAATGCTCCCCCCCTTGTAGTAGTAGCAGAATCATGTCTCCAGTCGATAACTAGGTAGTTGAAGTCCCGCATCACCACCACTGTACCAGCCTGTGACGCCCGCTCTTCCTGTTTATGTAGCTGACCCTCTATTTCCTCAGTTATGTTTGGGGGTCTATAGAATGTTTACATGCCCACACTTCTGCTAGTATCCCCTTATTAATATATACTTCGAATTCTTGCTTTACATAGAGACACACTCAGCCCATTTCCTATTTGCTCTGTAAAGGAAGAAAAGGAAAGGAAAAGAGAGTGAAACTTTGAAGATTGACAGTCCAGTCATGTGTGGAATCTAGCCATGTCTCAGCCACACCTTTAACATCAATATTTTCTTCCAGTACCAGAGCCTCAAGCCCCCCCACTTGACTTGCCAGACTTCTGGCATTTGTGAACATACACTTTAGGTTCCTATCTCGTTTGACAGATTGAGCTTTAGTATTAGCTTCTGCAGTAATGCATCTGCCTCATTTTTCAATCCTGGTTTACAACGCATGGATCTCCTTATCCATCATAGCAGTCCTCCCCCTTCTAATTCTCCACCCACCATCACATGCTGTCCCCTAAGTAACCTTCCCTTTTGTTTTCTCTTTTGCCCTCACCCCTCATCTTTAGTTTAAATACCCCTCCACTCCTTCCTCTTACCCAACACTGCAGCTCCCCTTCCATTCAGCTGCAAATTATCTGTAGAATATAGTTTGTAACCCAATGAAAAGCCAGCCCAGTGCTCTAGGAACCCAAATCCTTCTTCCCTGCCCTTGAGCCATGCACTTAACTCTCTAAGCTCCTACTGTTGTTCATGTGTAGCGCATGGCACAGGAAGTATTCCATACCACCTTGGAGGTCCTTCTCTTTAACTTCCTTAAATGTATTCTTAAGGATCCTCCATCTACCATTAATTCTGTCATTGTTCCCCACACAGACCACGACAGCTGGGTCATCCCCAGCCCCTCCCAGAAATGTATCCACCCTTTCCACCACATGCAGAACCCTGGAACCAGGGAGACAGCAAACCATTCGGTTGAGGAGGTCTTGGTGACAAATTATTCTATCAGTCCACCTGATAATAGAATCCCCTATTACCACTGTCTAGTCCTACCTGCAGTCCAACCACCCGCTCAATAGCTTGGCTGTCTTCCTGGCTGGTTATGGAAAGCAGTACCCAATAGGGCTGCCATTTCTGAGACTGAGTTGCATCATCACCCAACTTGGCAATTTTGCTAGGGTGCACAGACACAGGTATCGCCTTCCTATTCTGTGCAACATTTCTGCTCCCTCTTTCTACATTTACCCAGCTACTTATCTGCTCCTCCTGACCCAATTACTCCACCCCTTGTTTCTACCCCACTTAATGCCTGCTCAGTAAGCAGAATGGCCTTTTCCATATTTTCAATTTCCCTCAGTGTTGCATTTTGCACCTCTAGATCTTATACCCGAGCTTCCAAGGTTGCAATATGCTCACATTCAACACAGCGGTATTCACCCTGGAACTGCTGCTCCTGAAGTGTATACATATGACAAATTGTGCATTGAAGTCGACCTCCAATGTTGCTGGCCATTATCCCAGTTACATAAACAGCAGTGAAAACACAATTTTAGTGCTTACAGTTGCACTACACTTAGGCAATAAACACTTAAAGTCCCCAATATCAAATCCCTTAAAGCGGTCCTTCACTCTGAATAAGAGTCTATCTTATATGTTTCCCACACCCTGTACATACAGATTGTTCACATTAAAAATCATCCTACCTGCATCTACTGCATGTTATGAGCCTTTAAACATCCAAGATGTCATGGAACATCAGGCAGCCTGCAAACAGGAAGTGCCTTCCGACTGCTGCTCTGCATTCTGGGATTGCTGACTTTTTCCTGACCCCAGCTCTGCTCTGTCTGAGCACAGCACAGCTATAACCCACCCCTTGCACTTTATCCCACTCTCCTCTCCTCAGTAAGTGTGATGCTTCTGAGTCATGATGGCGGTGCCCGTATCCTAAAGTCCTGAACAGAGTTGCAGCCCAATGGGGGAAAGAATAATAAGTGAGTGACTAAAAACTTAAAATATATTAACTTTAGATGCTGGGGAATAGTTTTTTAAGGGTTTGGGCTTTTCAATAAATCATGATGAAGGTCCGGTTTAATGAAAAGTCCCCTCACTTATAATAGAACCGCACTTGAAAATACAACCAGAGCTTGCAAAAGCTCCTAAACTCCCTTTAAAACATCAAACAAAATCTTTTTTATAACAAAGCAATACTTCCCTTTATCAGTGTCAATCTCTGCCTAGTCTGGCAAAAAAGCGTCTTCATTCCCAATCCCTGGGTTTAAAGGCTCACAAGCTCTTTTACAATCCAGCACCTGAACACAGGTTGAGGGCAATAAAAAACACTGTAAAATAACCTAAAACTATTTTAGCATGAAAGCAAGCCCAGCTTGTAAAATTTGGAGTACACCAACTTGGAAGCAATATTTGCAGATATTGAGCAATATTCTAGCCTTTAGATGGTTAGACAATTGAATCAATTCAGCATTGTCCCTGGGAGGCAGGGACCTTATCAAATCAGACTTGCCTGTTTCCATATAGCATCTACAGGTGGGAGTGGAAAGGCCTCTAGTTCAGTAATGTGTTGATTGACTTACCTAAGGCGTTTGACTTTATATTCTGCGAGGTGCCCCCAACATGCTCTTGCGAGCACTGTTGGTGAAATGAAGGCTCAGCCATGGGACAACTATTCAAATCAAAAACCATGTGCATTTTCACCCCCCCCCCCCTTCCAGGCATGTGGATTGCCAATCAATGAGGGAGCCTGCTAACTGGCAGCACAGAAGCAACCCAATGCCAAACAGGAGCATGCTGTTGATTATGGTGAATAAAGCATTTAAACAGGACAGGTTCATCCCACACTCTTTTTTTTTTATTAGGAAAGTCTACCTGGGTGGACCTTTCCCACAGACCTCTGGTCAGGGATGTCATGGGACACAATGCTCCCCTACTTACCTTTCACCCTCCACCTGACCTAATGTATCTGGAGAAAGTCCATGAAAGTGCACAATACTGTGTACTGTTAATCCAAGGATAAAAGTGATCACTATATAGGTGCAAAATTGCCTTTAAAGATCAGGGTTTCCCAACCAGTGGTACTAATGCCACTGGGGGTACTCCATGCCTCCAGTGGTAAAAGCAGGGGGACATGGAGCACTGCAGACAAACTATAGCTTTAATAGGATGCAATAGGTTATCGAAGGTAAAATCGTAACTGAGATTACATTCAAGGTATTTGGATAGTCCTATTTGCTGTCAGCTTCTGAGAAGGTGTATTGGTGGTGGTAGGGTAGTACTGGGGTGGTACTAAAGAAAACTGGAAAACATGATAAAAGGGTTTTTTTAACCTAAATAATAATGAAACTATGAAACGCCTGTTATGAATCATATTATATATATCTTCTGTGGGTAAAAAATTACCACCATATAATTAAGAAATATCTCATGTTTTAAAAAAGTATTCTCTTATGCTTTGTCAGAGGATCAAAACCCATTCAATAAAGTGACATCCCTAAGAACCAAATACTTTCATGTGATATTGCACATCTAACATTTCTACACATGCTCCACCCCATCCAATAAACAAGCTATTCAAATTTGTTTACTGGTCTTTTCTAGAACATCAAAACTGCAAAAAACTATGTAAAGTCTACAGTGAGTGTTGTCTTCACTGTGTTAAGTACATAAAAGTGAAGACATATCCTGCAAAACGGGTTTCTGATGAGGCACATAGACCCTACGGGGGGGGGCACACACTGTGAGTGTGAATTACTGATGTAACTCGAATAGAGCCACTGAGCAAAGCAACATGACACATACGAAGGTGCAAAGTAAAAGGGTTACACCCAGTTACAAGAGCCTTGATTTCAGTCTGCAGGCAAGTATGTCACAAAAACACATATATAATGTGCTAGCCACTAGTGTTTGGTTTGGTTCAGCCAAGATGTAGGTCCACTTCACATCAGTAATTTGTCTGTAGATAATGACAGAGGTCATTGCTACTAATGTGTTTGGAAGTGGGAAAAGATAGAAGAAACCCCCTTTATCTATAGCTAACTTCACAATTAGGCTGGTTTCACATCAGTCCGATTGCGGAGCACTCACGCTTTCAGGCGAGTGCGCCTAAAATCATTGGTGTCAGTGTGTGGAGCACATTTAGCACTAGCGCTCTCTTCTCACATAGAGGGAGATTGCTAGCTCTGAACCCTAAGGAAGCTGATAGAAGGGATTTTGCAGAGCACTACACAAATGGCAGCAATATTTATGAAAGCGCCCATAGATTACTATGGGCAGCTTTCTACATGTGGCTGCGGGGTGCTCGTCCGAAAACGTGAATGCTCCGCATCCCCGCTGGTATGAAACCAGCCTCAAAGTTAGACGCCCCTTTTAAAGAGTACTGTGAATAAAATAATTCTGCTTTAAATACTTAAAATATTCTTTATAAAGCTTTGTAAAGCTAGTGGGCTTTATGTAAAGCTAGATAATTATATAATTTTAGAGTGGAAGAATTTCCATTTTCTTTATAGTATAACATCTGTATATAAAGCCAAAAACACAAATGTATTAGTAACTGTTACATTGTACCAAGAGTTAACATTGTATTAAGACTTTGATTGTTAAATGCAGACAGACATTTACAAAAGTTTAAAAATAGGTTATTTTATTTTCTCTCTTTCAATATTTTTATTTTGTGAAACAGTAGTACAGCCACAATCAACTGTGCAGCCAAAGCAGCCAACCCACGCAGATGAGGAGTAAGCTAGTTAACAATCCATACCTTGTAAACAGAATTATAAATGAAGCCTGGTTACATTTGTACAGCAATAAAGTACAGGAAGAATAAAAGTATAATGAATACGATCGGAGTCATGTCTTCTGTTTCACTTCCTGTTATGCATAACAAAATGCAACAAATATTAGTGCGTGTGGGATGCTCAGTGTCCACACACCTTTATTATGTAGCCTTAAACAGTAGTGAAATAGGGTGCATCTTGGACCGTGAGTTGTAGCCAGAGTGAAAGTTAAAGGTTTTAGGGGTTAGATAGTGTGGTAAAGTGTATAAGAATGTCATAAATGGTGTGTATTTCTCCCCTGCTAGGCTGTATCAGGCACGATCCGTGCCGGGTTTTCAGGACCCAGGTCCCTTTCCCCACTCCTTTTCAGCTTTGTTCCATGATCTCAGGCCATGCACAGGTGATCAGGCTGATTGCAGGGGAAGCCTGAATAAAAAGGAGTCACACGGCCTGTCAGTTGTCTATTGACCAGCCTGAAGGAGGGAGCCCAGGCTGAGGTGCACAAGTGGTGAAGAAAAGGACTGTATGCAAGCCGAAGGACTTGGCTTTTGCGGCCCCTAACCGTGGACTTGTGGGGATGAGCAGCGGAGGGCTTGTACGCCCTGCAAAGTAGATTTACGCTGCATTTATGCTGCAATCTCTGAACTGTGTGATAATTTGCGTTTGAACACTTTATTTGCTAAATAAAGCCGTTTTGCTGTTGAAAGACTGTTGTCTGTGTCACTGCCGATCGCCCAACCGCTCACAATAGAAAGACAAGTAGAGAGAAGGGGAAGGGAGGTTGGGAGAGCGTAGGAAAGAGAAAGAAAGTGGAAAGAGACTGGGGAAGGAGAAAAATCCCTTGCACTCTGCCCCACACCAAGTATGATCAGTTCAGCGTCCCCCCATGAGGGATGCTGGGACCAGGCATACTGTCTCCAGGGCTCCCACATTGAAAGAAATCATTTATGAGAGTGTGTTAGGATGCTGGAATAATCACTCATTTATGAAAAACCCTTTCATCCTAGCTGACAACAGGGTGAATTGCTTTTTCCATGCCTTGGTGATGGTCTGTTTTGCCGCGAGGAGTAAGTAGACAAATAGTCTGTTTTGGTTTCTTGTGAGTTCTGGGGTCTTGCAATGTAGAAGAGCCACCCATGGATCTTTTTTAAAATTTGTTTGGAATATTTGGTTGGCCATCCCATAAATCTGATTCCAAAAGCGGGCCAGCATGGGACGTGTCCACCAGGAGTATAAAATCGCCTTCCACATTGCAGTCTCTAAAGCATGTGCTGGCCTGCCCTGGGAACATCTTGATGAGACTGCTCGGTACTAAGTACCAACGGAACAGCACTTTATAGGCTGTTTCAGTTGTTAGTACATTTATGGAGCATTTTGAGGCAGTTGCCCATATTTAACTTGACAAGGACCTAGGTCTTTCTCCCAGCTCCCAACGTATCTCTGGGCGTCTGATCTGGAGTCATTTAATGCAGATTATAGCAAGGAGATAGTTCCCATGTGGAATGAATCTCTATTGCATGTTTCTTCGAAAAATGTCCATTTTCGGAAAGATGGGTTTATTTTAGTTAGGGGCAGCACCCAGTGTCTCAATTGAAGGTATCGGAAGTGTTCCCTCTGGGGGATATCAAGTTTCTCTTTAGATCGCTAAAATCCATCATTCAAGGAGATTAAATATTTTTGTTTTAAGGTTGAGCACCCATTTTAAGGCTAATTTGTTCTGTATACCAGGTGGGAAGTTTGGGTTGTCCCTTAAGTTTATCAAGAGAGTATGGGGAGATATTAGGGAGGCAGATTATTTAACTGAGTCACATATGGAAAGTGAGTGTCTAATTAGGGGCTGAGTGTTTTAGGTCTAAGTGCTGGGTAAGTCCAGAGCAGACTGTCAATAGGGGTTGGTGAGCTATTGGGGAGCTCAAGGTACACCCACAGCAGGGGTTTGAGGTTAGAGTGCATGGGGATTAATTGGGCAATTTGGGAGGCCTTATAGTATTTTAGTTTATTGGGCACCCCCTTGTGATTTATGAGAGAACATAGTGTGTTTGGATACCCGTGGGCGATTAGATGACCAAACAAAAGCCAATAGCCTCCTTTGCATCATACAGAGCATAATGGAATATTTACCGGTATAACTCTTATGAAATATAAGAGTTTTGGGACTATTGTCATATTGATGGCATTAATAGGACCTATCTAGTAGTTGTGTCAGGGATCTGAACAAAGGTGGGTAGTTAGCTCTATAAAAATCTGTGTAGTTCAGAGGGATATGCACCCCCAAGTATGGGAGTGGCTCTGTGGTCCAGCGAAAAGAAAGGTTGGCCTTTATCTGGTCCACCACACTCACCGGCAAGGATATATTGCGTGTCCAGCTTTTCTCGCTATTTATGATTAGGCCTGAAATTTGGCCAAAGTGGGCAAGGATGTTATACAAATTTGGAAGAGAGGTGACTGGCTGGGAGAGAAATAGTAAGGCATCGTCAGAAAAAATAGGGCTTTATGTTGAACCCCCACCACCTCTAGTCCCTTAGTTTCTTATTGCTATACCCAGAGGCTCCATGACCAGGATAAAAAGGACTGGGGCCACCCCTGATGGGCACCTCTAAAAATCTGGAATGATTCAGAGGAGAAGTCTAGGTAGCGCACCCATGCTGTGAGGGCAGCTTAAAGGCTTCTAACCCAGTCTAGAAATCGCTGTTGAAAGAGTCACCCAGAGTAGGTAGTCCCAGGATATTGTATCAAAGGCCCTTTGTATGTCTAGCGATAGTAAAAAGGCTAGGATAATTCTAGAGTGGGCATGGTGGATCGGATGGGCAACCCTCATGACATTGTCTCCGGCTTGTACTTTAGCTTTTATATACAGATGTTGTACTAAAATAGTAGGGAAATCCTAGTCCACTCTAAAATTAATACTATTCTAGCTTTACAAGTAGTTAAAGATGGTTGAAAGTCAAGATTTTTTTTACTTTAAGACTTAAAATAAAAAAAAAAACATTAATAAGCATGCAAACCTCTGCATGGTTATTGATGTCCTACTCACCTTACCACACCGCCAGCTCCCGAACATCTTGCTCCCATGCCACCTTGTACCATCTTGCTACACCCAGGAGTATGTATGTATGTTTGACCTTGTGTGCACTGGCCCCTCACAGAGCTGCTAGCTTTGCTTTCTCAAGCCACTGAGTGGGGGCGGTTGTGAGGTGAGGTCAACAAGAGGGCTGGAGAAGCAGAGACCCCGGGGAAAGATGCTGTGAAATACCGGCTGGTGACATCAGTGGTCCGCAGCTTGTAACCTGGGAGAAGCTAGGAAAAGCAGCTGCACAGCTGACATTAGTCAAGGTAGGAGAACACGCGCTTCTGACAGCTCGGCCGAGTTACGCAGGGAGGGCCCATTTATAGGAGGAATAAAATCACTTCTCCTGGTCACTCCTAGCACCTGTTAGAAGCTGGTAGCAATCGTTGGAGGGTGGGTGCGAGGGCAGGGGATTGGAGTCCCGCACCAAGCTTCCACCCATCACTAGCAACTGTTATTGACAGCGTGGCGTGGCACAGTGATCAGCGTTAGACTAGAGCAAAAAAAATGTATTTTTTAATAAATAGCTTTGTCTCTGTTTGTGTTTTTGTAACATTTAACCCTTTGTGAACTGGTAAGGGGTTCTTGAGACCCCTATACTAGTTCACAAGGCACAAGGGGCTGGCAAGTCACCTGCGGCAAGCTGGTGATTTGTCATAAACCCCCCACTCCATTACCTACCTCCCCAAAGCCTGGAGGGCAGAAAAGCCAACCTTGAGGCATAGATATGCAGGCTGGTAGCCTTCAGGGCTGCGTGCTGGCCCGGCTGGCCTCCGTGTCATGGTCTACCAGCCCACATAGCTGGTGCCTGGGCTGGTTTTACGAAGAAGGCAGGGACCCCACACCATTTTTGTTTTCTTAATTTTTAAGGGTTTTATCTCCTAAAAATTAAAAAAAAAAGTGTGAGGTCCTCTCAACGACACTTTTTTAAATATGCAACCCTTGATTCTGTACATAGTAGTGGTATTTCATTTTTAAATGTCATAACAGGGTTCCCCTGGCAGCGTTCGCTGCGGATTTAAGAGAGACATCACTCATATTTGAGTATTGTTCCTTTATCCTTCATCCTGGACCTTCATCCACAACCCACAGTGGCCCCATGCCTGCCTCTTTAAACCCAGAAAAAATGCCAAAGAGCAGGCCAAGATACTTACCCCACCAAGCTCTGTAGTCCTTTTGCATCTACGAAAAACGTTTTTACACAAAGTGAAATGAATGCTGGGGATGTGTTCATTCACATTTTGACCGGAAAACTGCAGCAAAGACACAGCAAAATGCATTGCAATTCTGTGTTCACTGGTGTTCGCTGCAGTAAGTTTAGCATACTCGCCTGTCTGTCACACGAGCGTCACACATTCGTGAACATACTGTAACACAGCGAATGGTAGGGAACATAGTAAATCACTCCCTTATTAAGCACATATTAAATGCATTAATCAGACTCTTGTGCTGGATTTTCAACATGGGTTCAGCAGCCTTAAACTGGACCAACACCCATTGGTCCTGCAGACATTTAATAAGAACAAGCTCTGGGGGGCATTCAGAATGCTGGAGCCCAACTGAACATAACCCCCCAGAACACCCAATTTTCTTACCTTCAACTTCAGGAAAGGATTGGCCGTCGGCGTGCACGTGGGTGGGGTGTTCCGAGGACGCGACAATGGCCCACTTGACCGCCCAGTGGCCAATTGCGGGACTCCTTTCCCGAAGTTAAAGGTAAGTTGATTGGGCATTCTGGGGGTTTATGTTCGAGGGGCTGCAACATTCTGGATGCCCCCTCCTGGCTTGTTCTTATTGGCTGTCTGCAGGACCAACACCCATTAAAGAAAAAACAGGTTTTGGTCCGGTTTAAATATTCTGGGGAAAAAGGTGAAACATCATTTACATGGAACAAACTGTTATTTCCAGTAATTGCCAGGTAAATAAATGTCAAAACGGCAACATATACTTCCTGTTTAGTCACCAAATACAGGTAATCAACAGAGAATCTGGAGGTGGTTGGAAGCAAAAAGTTTCTCCTTTGGAGAGGTTTAAACCCTTTAACTGACAGCCTACCTAGAAATGTTTTCGCCCTCTGTTGCCAAACAAATTTTCAGAATTTTGTATGTAACAGGGATTTTTGCAGGGATTTCCAGAAAAAGTATATATTTGTTCAGTAAAGTTTGGGCTTTAACACAAAATGTCTTGTGCTTTCTCAATACTTTTGGGTGAAATATATTTAAAAATTTGTAGACTTTACAAAAGCACCATTCCTCCTAATTACAATGGCACCACATATGTATCGGCAGAAATCCGGGAGACACCCCAAACTGAAAAGACCCATTTATGAGGTTTCCAAATACTACTATAGCTGATCTCTGGAGATGCACACTGACGTGTGGCTGCTGATGCTGCGTCCCATTTTGCCGGCCTGTGACCAGTGGCGATTGGCTCGCTGGATATGCGCCGCTCTCCTGACAGAGATGAGTTAGGGCTCTTGTCCAATGCGTCATGGTGGTTGGTGGCGCGAGATATGAGAGCGAGCAGGGGGTGGGGCAGACACAACTAGAGATGAGCGAATCGATTCTGATGAACCCGAATTCGTTACGAATTTCAGGAAATATTCGATTTGTTACGATTCCAAATATCGCCGCTATTCGATCGCTCGAATCGCTTCTTTCAAACTCCATTTACTGCTATACAGTCCATCTAAAATGGTGGATCCACATGTCAGGACGTGTCCCATGGGGCAAGGAATCCTGGGTAGGTGTCACATGCTACCTATCAGCAGACAGGCTTACCGATGATGTCACAGACCTATATAAGCGGTGGCCATTTTGCGGAAGATCATTCTGACACTGTATTGCGGCCAGAGCAGATCAGGCAGGGAGAGAGCGAAGGACAGATAGACAGATAGGTAGATTGATAAGATAGAACAGAAGAAGCCGAGCGAGGGACAGATAGAGAAGGAGAAAGGCTGTGACAGTGACAGAGAAAGACAGGGAAAGTTTAAAGTGTTTGCATTAGCTTTCAAGCCTATTTAGTGTTAATAACACACCTGCCTATTTAGCTTTTCCTTTTCTTGGTGTCATTCTTTAAAAAGCGTGCTAGCATTAATATTTCAAGAGTACCTGTCTATTAACTGGTTGCATTTTGTAAGCAAAGTCCCTTTTCCACTATCAAAAAGGAACCTCTGTATTTGAAGAGGGGGCATCCCAAACACTAGCATAAATATTTCAAGAGTACCTGTCTATTAACTGGTTGCATTTTGTAAGCAAAGTCACTTTTCCACTATAAAAGGATCCAACCTCTGTATTTGAAGAGGGGGCATCCCAAACACTAGCATAAATATTTCAAGAGTACCTGTCTATTAACTGATTGCATTTTGTAATCAAAGTCACTTTTCCACTATCAAAGGAGCCAACCTCTGTATCTGAAGAGGGGGCATCCCAAACACTAACATAAATATTTCAAGAGTACCTGTCTATTAACTGGTTGCATTTTGTAATCAAAGTCACTTTTCCACTATAAAAGGAGCCAACCTCTGTATTTGAAGAGGGGGCATCCCAAACACTAGCATTAATATTTCAAGAGTACCTGTCTATTAACTGGTTGCATTTTGTAATCAAAGTCACTTTTCCACTATAAAAGGAGCCAACCTCTGTATTTGAAGAGGGGGCATCCCAAACACTAGCATAAATATTTCAAGACTACCTGTCTATTAACTGATTGCATTTTGTAATCAAAGTCACTTTTCCACTATCAAAGGAGCCAACCTCTGTATTTGAAGAGGGGGCATCCTAAACACTAACATAAATATTTCAAGAGTACCCATCTACTAACTGGTTGCATTTTGTAATCAAAGTCACTTTTCCACTATCAAGGCAGGCAACCTGTGTATTTGAAGAGGGGGCATCCCAAACTCTAGCATAAATATTCCAAGAGTACCTGTCTACTAACTGGTTGCATTTTGTAAGCAAAGTCACTTTTCCACTATCAAGGCAGGTGTATTTGAAGAGGGGGCACCCCAAACACTAGCATAAATATTTCTTATTCAATGCTTTTTATTGAGAAAAAAAAGGGGTTGAAAATATACAAAAATCAGTACAATAGCAAAGGTAATCTCTTGAAAGATACAATTAGCATGAACACTACACAGTAGTTTCGACAAATATTTTCCAGTAGTCTCCAAAGAGAAAAAAAAAAACATTAGCTATCCATAAAATTGTCTCACTACAGAAACATAACATTCATTCTATAAAATTTTCCAATACAGAAGCCTTAATAATCAGGCTAAGATTCATTGTCAAATTATTAGTAATCTTCTAAAAAACATGTCATTCTACTTTCGCCGAGGAAACTGGCGCATGGGAACCTAGGAAGAGGGAAGCCCAAAGAGAGGAAGGAGGGGAAGGGAAAGAAGGTGGGAGGAATAAAATTAAAAAAAAAAAAAAGGGGGGGGAGGAAGGTTCGTATAAACCCTAAGCGGCCTGCAACTTTAGATAGACAGGAGGGTAGAATCAAAGTCAGGAGGCATGAATCTCTGGACCCAAGGAGACCACACTTCTCAGAAATCCTCCAGGCTACCCCCATGTAATGCGGATAATTTTTCCATCGCCATTATGGAATTTACCTTATTTTTAAATGCCATAAAGCTAAGAACCGGAGATCTCCAGGCTCTAGCGATTATTGATTTTGCTCCAGACACGATGTGATATATAAGGATCTTTTGTGCTTTTGAGCAATGATTAACCGGACTACAAAGAAGAGCCACCCAGGGATCAGGTTCCAGATGTCTGCCCACTACTGAGCTCAGGAACTCAAATATTTTAGTCCAAAAAATTTTCACTATAGGACACCAAATATGACGATACGATCCTGTCTCGGCACACCCTCTAAAGCAAAATTTCTGAGCACCAACTGCAAAATGTCCCACTCGTTTGGGAACTAAGTACCATCTTGTAATGAGCTTAATATTTGCTTCAATAGCCATAACCGGGGCCGCTACTCCTAAGGAGTTAGCCCACATCTGCAGCCATACGGGCTCGTCTCTAGGTGCTTGGAGATCCCGTTCCCACCTTCCTCTATAGGATAAACTGGCGCAATCCAAGCGCTTACATAGCTGATTGTAAATTTCGGACATTCCCCCCCTTCCCTCTAGGGTCCCCTCTACATCTAATTTCACAGAAAGTAAGTTCATCCAATCCAGCTCCCGTCTTACTTAATGATCAAACAAAATCCACAATCTGCAAGTAACTAAAAAGGTCCTTCGAGTCAAGGTGAAACCTTTCCTTAAGCTGTGGAATCATGGCCATAGAAGTGTCCTGAATGAACTCAATCAGTCTCGATGCTCCCCCTTCCCTCCACCTACGAAACCTACCAGGGTCGGTAAAGGCCGGGGGAAACATTGGATTATCCCATATGGAAACCAGAGGTAAAAGGGGCGAAGCGAGACCAGCCGAAAACTTGAGGTCGTCCCATAACCTTAACGAGTGGGCCATAATCGGATTGTGATCCAGTTTCCTAAATTTTGAGGTGATCCATAAAATATTGTCAATTACCAAGGGGCTACACATATCAGACTCTATCGAGACCCAGCTAGGGACATCAGTAATAGCATGGTATGAAAGTATTTGTGCTATCTGGGCTGCTGATAGTATCTCTTAAGGTGAGGGACTCCCAACCCACCCAGAGACTTAGGCCTAAGCATGGTTTGCATCGCTACTCTAGGTCTCTTGCCCGGCCCAGATAAAATCAAAAATCTTAAAATAACTCGGAGGGATCTTTACCGGTAAGGTCCTAGCGAGGTACAAAAATTTAGGTAATAGGGTCATCTTGACCGCAGCTATTCTACCAAGCCAAGATAAATTGCAATCTTTCCATTTCTTCAGCAATGCTTGCAAATGTTGGCACAAGGGGATGTAGTTGGCAATAAACAAAGATTCGTAATCATTGGTTAAGGTAACCCCCAAGTATTTAAGTTTACTTTCCCATTGGAAGTCGAATGACGCCCGCAGCTGGGCCCAAACGGCCTTTGGGAAATTTATATTCAGTGCTTTAGACTTAGCAGTATTAACCTGCAGTCCTGACACAGCTGCAAACTCATTCAAGGTCTTCGTTAAATTAGGGAGGGATACAAGGGGGTTAGTAACCAACGACAGCACATCATCTGCAAATAAAAATAGCTTGTGATGACGTCCCCCCACCTCGATCCCCGAGATGTCCACTGAGTCTCTGATAGTCTGCGCTAACGGCTCCATCACCAGGGCAAACAGGAGAGGAGACAACGGGCAGCCTTGTCTTGTACCTCTAGATAAGGGGAAGATGTTAGACCGAGAACCATTATATTTGATATAAGCAATAGGATTAGCATAAATGGTCCACAGTATCCCCAGGAACCTCGGGCCAAACCCCTATTTCTCTAGTAAGAAAAAGAGATTCCCAGGAAACGGAGTCAAACGCTTTTCTTATGTCAAGAGACAGAAGTAAAGCCTGCGTTCCCCTCTTCTTTGCAATATGCGTTAGCTGAAGTACTCGCCTGATGTTATCCCCCGCCTGTCGCCCTGGGATAAACACCACCTGATCATTGCAAATCATTGTTGGGAGATACTCTGACATCCTATCTGCCAAGATTTTAGTAAAAATTGTCAGATCCAGATTTATAAGTGATATAGGCCTGAAGTTAGACCATAGCGAATGGTCAGAATCCGGTTTAGGAATCATACTTATCGATGCCAGGAGAGACTCCTGAGAGAAGGGGTGACCCCGCCTGACACCATTAAGCATGGCTGTCAGCTTAGGGGCAAGAATGTCCGCGAAGGACCTATAATAGAATGCTACAAAGCAGTCTGGCCCCGGTCTCTTATTTAATTTCAAATCACCTATAGCTTTCCGAACCTCTACCACGCTAAAATCTGCCTCCATAACTTCCCGCAATGTCTCTGGTAATACCGGCAGGGCTATATTCTCAAAGAACTTTTCTAAATCTTCAGGTTTCAGGGGACTAGAAATAGTATATAACTTCTGTAACTGGGATGTCTCTGGAAGAGAAATACATGGTCGATCCTAGAATAAATATTATGCGGGTGTGAATAATGAGTAAAATTACGTGTACCCGGGTGGGCTTCTCTCCAGCAATCAGCCAAGGAGAGTGTATCCAATAATTTTTGAAATCTTTTAGAGGCCGCTGCAGACTAAGTGCCAACTATAGGACTGCCAGAGGACTGCTTATCTATATATGGGTTCAGAACAAGGTTCGAGTCACCACAAAGTACAGTCACCCCCTGTGCAACTGCAGCCACCTCATTAAAAAGCTTCGAAAGAAACTCCCCCTGATTGGTGTTAGGAGGAGCATAATAATTCACTACGGTGACATCCGTGTCTTAGGGCGTCCCCAACAATATAAGGTATCTTCCATCTGGATCCCCAATTTCTTTGTTACATAAACAATGGGTCACTTTACGAAAACCTATCAATACCCCTCTCTGTTTTGTCTCTGCACAGCTCATAAATACCTGGGGATACGAAGCATCCAAATATTTCGGACAAGAGGATTTAGAGAAATGTGTCTCTTGCAAGCAGATCACATCTGGTCACAGAGTTCTAATCCTGCGGAAAGCCATGCTCCTTTTATTAGGGGAATTAAAACCCTGTACATTTAATGATAAAATAGATGTCATTGTTATGCCACAAAATACTGGGAACACATAGAGAATATAAAGGAGCAGTACTTTGTCCTTGGAAGGAAAAAGAGAAAATAAAAACTAGGTAAATTTGTAAAAAAAAAAAAAATTAGGAAAGAGAAGGGGAAGAGGGAAACGGGAAGATGAGGGAAGGGAGAATCGGGGAGATTACTATAAAGCGGGTTTGTGCAAGGTCCTGGAGCCAGGCAAACAGCGCCGCCACACAGTGAGTAGTGACCTAAATACGCTGATTACCATACAACCAGAAGCAAGACAAATACCACTATGTTCAACAACTTAATTTTACCCCTTCAAAGATACCTTGGACCTCCCAGGATCCACAAGGGAAAGGGTATAACGAATCACTCCGTGGGGCCCAAAAGACACCAATTGAACGGAGACCTATGGCTACTAGATGAGCCCAGAAACAGTGGGGACAAACTATGTAAATTGACGCCCACATTTTTAAACATGGGAAGTTGGATTAAAAAACGTACTTACGACAAACGTTAAACTAAACTACAGGGAGGTATCCCTCTAGTTCTAAAGGAGTGCTGCATGTGAGTGCCGACAGACACATGTGGGTAGATCAACTATAAACATATAAATTTGCAGAAGCATATATCTAAAAGCATATAACATAGTGTATAAAAAAAAACAGCTAGAACCAATTATAGAGCAAACTCGTGGAGAAGGGAGCAAGGAGATGGAGGGGACATAGACATAAGCTAACCTCGTTACCAGGAGGCCGTCTTAACCCCTACTACATCTCAACCGTCCAGAGCACTACATCTTCAATAGGCCAACATTTAAACCCAGAAATCAGTAATGCACTTAAAAAAACATTAAGCAGCTTCAGGAGTCACTCAGAACAAGAGATGAACTATGACCCATCATACGGGGTCCACACCGCAATCGTTTGCCCGCTCTCTGGACCTTAGGTGAAACCTCAAAGCTTCTAGGTGATCTGACCGGTGCTTGCTTAAGAAGGTCTGCCGACACCATCTGTGACCGCAATTCTTCCACCGAAGATGCTGAGAAGGAAGATTCTTTATACATAAACGTGATGCGGAAGGGAAATCCCCACTTGTACTTGATTCTTCTTTCCTGGAGAACAAGAAGTAGAGGCTTAATTTCCTTTCTCTTGCCCATAGTGATTGCAGAGAAATCAGAATAAATCTGATATTTATGCCCCTGAAACATTAACGTAGTTGCGAGTCTCGCCGCTTTCTGTATAGCCTCTTTAGTGGCAAAAAAATTAAACTTGGCTATAATGTCTCTCGGTGGCTCCTCAGGCGGCCTGCGTGGACCCAGCGCCCTATGTATGCGGTCAAACTCTAGGCGCTCTAGCGGTATCGCCGGAACCAGTTCTTGACACAGGGCGGTGACCTCCGCTTTAACGTCTTCAATGTGCTCTGGAAGACCCCTGAACCGGAGGTTAGACCGCCTATCTCTATTCTATGTCCTCAAGTTTGGCGGACAAAAACGCATTATGTAGCTTTAGCTGATTCACCTCCCCATCGAGGATGTCTTGTGCTGTTGCAACCTCGCCAACTCTGGCTTCCAGCGTAGATAGACTTAAAGTAATTCTATCAAGCTCCTTTGAGAGATGGTCAGTGATAAGCTTTGTATTAGAGGCGAGGGCTCTTTGCAGGAGGGATTCAAATTGTGAGAGAGTAACAGCACTTACTTCTGTGTGCTGAGCCGTGCCTGTCATCCCCTGCTCGTCCCTCTCACTAACCAGGAAGGATGATTCACTACCCTCGATCTCTTCAATTTCCTCAAGGTCAGCTGCGGTGAGTTCGGCCGCCATCTTGACACTGAACACAGCCGTCGCTCGCCCCCTCCTCTCCCGATCACCGCCGACATCCCCGCCGCTATCTCCCTTCTCGCACAGGAGATCTCCGGTGAGTCACCTCTCTGACAGCCGCTGCCTGATATACTTCACTGCACAGGAAAACCCCGACAGTGTCCGTCGGGCGCGGAGCTGACTAGAACGAGTCCATCAGCCTCCGACGCGCATGCGCACTCTAGCATAAATATTTCGAGTACCTGTCTATTAACTGGTTGCATTTTGTAAGCAAAGTCACTTTTCCACTATCAAGGCAGGCAACCTGTGTAGGGGGCATCCCAAACACTAGCATAAATATTTCAAGAGTACCTGTCTATTAACTGGTTGCATTTTGTAAGCAAAGTCACTTTTCCACTATCAAGGCAGGCAACCTGTGTATTTGAAGAGGGGGCATCCCAAATACTAGCACGTGTCTTTTAAGAGTGCCTGCCTACTAACCTTTTGCCTTTTGTATAAAAAAGTCTGGTTTTCAAGTTTAAAGCACCCATTGCCTTTCACCAGGGGCTATTGTCAGTGCTACCACTTATCTTTTAAGAGTACCGGCCGACTTACCTTTTGCCTTTTAAAAAAAAAGTCTGGTATTCAAGTTTAAAGCACCCATTGCCTTTCACCGGGGACCATTGTCAGTGCTAGCACTTATCTTTTAAGAGTACCTGCCTACTAACCTTTTGCCTTTTGTATAAAAAAGTCTGGTTTTCAAGTTTAAAGCACCCATTGCCTTTCACCGAGGACCATTGTCAGTGCTAGCACTTATCTTTTAAGAGTACCTGCCTACTAACCTTTTGCCTTTTGTATAAAAAAGTCTGGTTTTCAAGTTTAAAGCACCCATTGCCTTTCACCGGGGGCCATTGTCAGTGCTACCACTTATCTTTTAAGAGTACCGGCCGACTTACCTTTTGCCTTTTTTTTAAAAAGTCTGGTTTTAAAGTTTAAAGCACCCACTGCCTTTCACCGGGGGGGGGGGGGGGGCGTCCCGAATACTAGCACTTAGCTTTTAAGAGTACCTGCATCTTTACCTTTTTACATTTTGAACAAAAAAAAACGTTTTAAAACTGCCTGTGGTGCATTTAACTCTGACCAGGGGCATCCTGTGTAAGACCATCTGACAGTGTCTTTTTGCATTAGCTTTTAGCTACAGAGTCTGCCTATTTTGATCTAGTTGTTCTACACACCTGCTGTTACAAAAATACTGTTCTAGGTGTAGTATATTATTTTCCCCTCCTAAACGCAGTAAAAATGTCAGGCAGAGATGTGCCAGGATGTGCACCGAGGAGAGGCCTAGATTCATCAGGCAGAGGTCGCAGCAGACGAGGGGCGAGTGGCAGCAGGAGTCGTGGTGAGAGGCCTGATCTCCTGGTATCTGCTAGCGGTCGTGTCTCGACCAGCAACGCATCTGCCGTCATCAAATGGTTAACACGGTCATCGACCTCATTACAAGTGACATCTGACACCCCCAGTCAACAGTCCGTAGGTTCCACGGACACAACCCTGAGTTGGCATGGCCCGGGAGCTGCCCCTGTCCTTCCATTGCCTCTGTCCTATGCCCCCCCCTCCAGCCATCGTATCTTATGCTTTGGGTTCAGCTCCACTATTCAGTGAGGATGATGTGTTACAGGACAGTCAGCAGCTACTGCCCAGCCAAGAAATGGAGGAGACATCCGCCGCTTCTTTCGCTAGGCAGACAAACACTGAGGAGGAGAGTGGCGTGGGAGGTGGTGTGGCTGAGCGTTCCATCTCCTGCAGCACACGCTCTTGTGGAAACCGAGGAGGACATCAGTGACGTTCAGACACAACTCGATGATGATGATGAAGCCGATCGCACTTGGAAGCCCGGTGCAGAAGGGGCTTCATCACCATCAGGAGAAGAGGGTCCCAGGTTGCCCCAGAGTCAGCAGCTAAGGCAGGTAGGGTTGGCAGAATTGGGATGTCTGGAGCCACACATGGCCGGGGGCAGGGTAGACCACCTGCTGCGCAGCAGGCTGCCTTCCCAGGATGTAGTGCAGCAGGGGTTCCTGGAGTTTGCAGCAGTAGCAGTGAATTAGTGCGGACTGTTGGAGGGAAAATTAGCTACTCGGCAGTGTGGCACTTTTTCATCAAGCATCCGCATCCCTGCGGCAACACATTCAACGTCACCATAAAGCTGCCTGGGAGAAACGAGGTGCTGAAGTGGGGGTCCAGCCTTCTGCGTCAGCCAGTGCCACGCCGCTTCCAATTTCACCCAGCCAAGGCTCCAGCACCTCAGCTGAAGGTAGCTGTGCATCATACCCATCCTCTATCGCTCCAGATGCTCCTGCTCCTCCTACTAAAAGTCAGTCATCCCACCAGCAATCCATCAGCGAAGCCATGTTCAAGAGACAACAGTATTCACTCATACACTCATCCTATGGCGCAGAAGCTAAATGTGCTCCTATCCAAGTTGCTGGTGCTGCAGTCCCTCCCTTTTATGGTGGTGGACTCTGCACCTTTCAGAGAGCTGATGGCTAGTGCTGAGCCGAGGTGGAGAGTCCTAAGCCATCATTTCTTTGCAAAGAAGGCAGTACTAGCCCTGCACAAATTTGTTGAGCAGAAGGTGGACCAGTCCTTGAGCCTGGCGGTGAGCACCAAAGTGCACGGCAGCGCCGACATCTGGAGCTGTAACTACGGTCAGGGACAATACATGTCGTTTACGGCCCACTGGGTAAATGTGGTTCCTGCACAGCAACTTGGACAGGTCACATCGCTTCGGCCTCCACACTCCCAGACCGTTTTGCCTGTCACAGTGTGCGACTCCGCCTCCTAATCCTCTGCCGTCTCCTCAGCCTCCACTGTACAGTCAATTCTCAATGCCCCTTCAGCCTACCATGTGTGCAGGGCACGGCGGTGTCACGCTGTGCTTCACATGGTTTGCCTTGGCAAACGGAGTCACACAAGGGAGGAGCTCCTGAAATTCATTCATCAAGAAATCAAAACATGGCTTACTCCGCGAAAATTGGAACCATGGTGACTGACAATAGGAGTAGAATCTTGTCTGCGCTGCGACAAGGAAGCCTGAGCCATGTGCCCTGTATGGCACACGTTTTCAACCTAGTTGTCAAGTGTCTTCTGAAGTCTTCCCCCCCCATCTGCAAGACATCCTAACAACGGGAAGGAAACTTTGTACGCACTTCAGCCACTCCTACACCGCCAAGCACACCCTTTTTGAGCTACAGCATCAGAACGGTATCCCCCAACATAGTCTGATTTGTGATGTTCCCACCCATTGGAATTCCACCCTACATATGTTAGATCAACTATACGAACAGAGAAAAGCCATCACTGATTTCTTGATGATCCAAGCAGATAGGGGGACTCCCCTGTGTAACTTTAATGTGAACCAGTGGCAGCTCATACGTGACACCTGCCATTTGCTCAGGCCCTTTGAGGAAGCCACTTTATTTGCCAGTCGCCAGGATTACGGCATGAACGACGTGATTCCGCTGCTTCATGTAATACAACACATGTTGGAAACCATGGCTGGTCAGGGCACTGGAGACATGGCGCATACATTTCACGGCCACATAAACCCCGTGGGAGCTGAGAGGAGGAGCAGCACAGTGAAGCACAGTTTTGTTTTGGCGAAATGGGCAGTTTATCTAGTCATCTGACAGGAGAGGAGGAGCAGGAGCAGCCAGTGGAGCTAGAGGGTTGTGAGGAAGGCGAGACAGAGGACCCAGACACACCGTGGTAGTATGCAGTGGAGATGGAGACAGGTAGTCCCTCCGAGTCACTTGCACAAATGGCACAATGCATGCTCACGTGCTTGTGTAGTGACCGCAGAATTGTCTCCATTTTTCTGCAGGATTACTTCTGGCTCTCCACATTATTGGACCCTCGCTACCGGCACAAAATGAGGGCATTTTTTACACCCACTGAGAGGGAGGACAAACTGACCTACTACAAAGACATTCTACGTACTCAGTTGGCCGATGCCTGTCTGCGCCATGGTCCATAGTCTTGCAGGTCTGACTCAGGGGGACCTCTGCGCTCACCTTCCACTGCCAAGGCTGCCGGGGGGGTGGCAGGAGCAACAGCAGCAGCTCCATCAGCAGCAGCCTCAGTCTTCAGTCGCTAATGAGTAGCTTTCTGCACCCGCATAGTGAGGCTACTCATGAGCAGCAGGAAGACCTGGAGCAGGGCCTGAATCAGCAGGTTGTGTCATACCTTGAAATGACCATGCCAACGCACCTTGAGGATCCGCTGGACTTCTGGGCAGCCAAACTAGACTTGTGGCCGCAACTGGCAGAGTTTGCCCTGGGAAAGCTGTCCTGCCCGGCCAGTAGTGTGCCATCTGAGCGGGTCTTTAGTGCTGCGGGGGCCATAGTAACGCCAAGGAGAACTCGTCTGTCCACGAAAAATGTGGAGAGACTCACCTTTGTGAAGATGAATCAGGCATGGATCAGCCAGGATTTCCACCCACCAATAGCCTGATGCATGCGAGTAGCTGATGCATGGTAGCTCCTTCTGCTGCTGCTGCCAACTCCTGGGTATGTCTTTCAGGCAATATATGAGCTCCCTATGCTGCTGCCAACTCCAATGTGTTTTTCAGGCAATATATGGGCTCCTAATGCTGCTGCCAACTCCCGGGTGTGTTTTTCAGTCAATATGTGAGCTCCTAATACTGCTGCCAACTCCTGGGTGTGTCTTTCAGGCAATATATGAGCTCCCTATGCTGCTGCCAACTCCAATGTGTTTTTCGGGCAATATATGTGCTCCCTATGCTGCTGCCAAGTCCAGAGTGTGTTTTCAGGCAATATATGGGCTCCTAATGCTGCTTCCAACTCCAGTGTCTCTTTCAGGCAATATATGAGCTCCCTATGCTGCTGCCAACTCCAATGTGTTTTTCAGGTAATATATGGGCTCCTTCTGCTGCTGCCAACTCCTGGGTGTGTCTTTCAGGCAATATATGAGCTCCTTCTGCTGCTGCCAACTACTGGGTGTGTCTTTCAGGCAATATATGAGCTCCCTATGCTGCTGCCAACTCCAATGTGTTTTTCAGGCAATATATGGGCTCCCTATGCTGCTGCCTACTCCAATGTGTTTTTCAGGCAATATATGGGCTCCCTATGCTGCTGCCAAGTCCAGAGTGAGTCTTTCAGGCAATATATGGGCTCATCATGCTGATGCCACTTCAAGGCTCTGTAATTGTGCCGCTCTGCGACAGCGAATCTAATAGTGACGCCTCTGATCTGCATGTTATACTTCTTTACAATATTATTTCACTAACCCAGCATGCATCCTATGCATGTTACAGCCAAGCAACGTTCTGCAACCCTATGGAGGCTCTCGGACGCCCAGAAATAGCCATTTTTAATAACGATTCGTCGCGAATAAATTCGGACCGAAACGATTTTTCCCGGAAAATTCGGCGAATCGGCCAAATCGAATTTTTCAAAAGTTCGCTCATCTCTAGGCACAACGCCAGGGATTGGGGGGTTGCGGATTATAACAGATATATATATATACAGAAACTTGTTAAGTGTAGGCTGGGATATGCCCACAGACAGGACGCCTAGCCTCTGGAATAAGCCATTCATAAGAAATTGAAGGCAGCCAACCAATTTGGTAATACCAAGATTGCATACCCCTTGCTTGTGATGGGGGCCAACCATGGCAGCAACTCACAATACAGTTTCTCGAGGGAAACATGGTTAAGTTTGAATACCATGCATGCGATCAACATCCACATGTGGCCGATGCAATCTGCAGTCTGACATACACATGCATAGAACACTGCAACGCTGCAGATGCACGTATTCTGCAAGGTATTCCTCAGGGGGCTCCATTATGCTTTCCCGCACACCATGACAACACACTCCCACTAGGATATAGAGCCTGTAAGTGAAGTGTGAAAGAACCCATTTTATTAGCCCCTCTCGAAGGGAAGATCATGCCTAATCAAGGCTCTGAATCATGCGCAAGCCCATATTAATCACGCATTATACGCATCAACGTGAAAACAACACAAAGCAGGTACACAATAGATACGGGAACGAAAAGGCTTAAACGCACGTACACAAACAATAAAAAACAGAAGCTTGAGATTGGACCAAAAAATACACAGTTACACCCTTTTTCATTAAGTAAGTGAATTTAAAAGAGGCTGTGAATCGGCATTAATGTGTCAAAATAAATGTTTTGTCTACACCCAAAATAATCAGCATTGGGGCTCCAAAATGATGTGTTGTCACCCCTCTTTTTCTCGCTCATGAATTACTTCCACAGAATTTCATGATGGTGAAATTTGCTGATGACACTACAATTATTGGACTCATCAGCAAAGATGATTTTTGTGAGTAAAACAGGGAAGTTAATAAATGAGACAGATGGCGAAGGCAGAAAAATGTATCATTAATGTAGTGGGGATGGCGGCGATAGTGTAAGATTTCAGAAATACATCTCTGGAGTCAAACCCCATTTTCATCAATGGAGAAGTGGTATTGAGGGTAGATACATAAGAATACTAGGTAAAATATGGGCTGTCAAAGAAGGCAACCATTGAATCACCATCTGTGCTTCAGGTTTGGTTTGGTATTAAGGGGTTCTATAACAAGGACATGTTTGAAAAAGATTGTGAGTACAGCAGAAACAGTCACTGGAGCCTCACTTCCAATTTTGAAAAACTTATTTGAGCTAGGACAACCAAGATTGGCGACCCCACTCATCTGTGTAACACCCTCTTCAGCATCCAGACGATGGATCTCCAACCTCAAGAACAGAGAGGTACAGGAATAGCTTCATTCCCCTGGTTAACTAATGAATGGACTAATGAACTGCAGTGAATGGAAGAGAATAAACAGTCTGAATATTTATAGGAAACTAGTTACAAACTATTCATTTTATGCTACTGTATTTCAAATCAAAGTTTTTTTCTCTGATTGTATATTTATATATACTGTATTTTCTATTTATTCTTCCTCTATATTATATAGTTCTGTATATATTTATATATGTGCATGGTATAATGGTTTTATATGGCATTTCACCTTTTCATCTTTTTTCCAGATACATTTCCTTGTGTGTTTGTAGATGTATACTTGGCGAAAGATGAATTGATTGATTGATTCACTGATTGAATTGCGGCCCCCTACAACCGTAGAGAAAAGAAATAGACAAAAAACATTGTCAGAGATCTCATTCATGACTATAGGAAGCGTTTACTGAATTCCACTTCCCCTATTCGGCTTTGATCTTATCTAGCAACAAAACAGACTTAGCACCAATATCTTTTTAATTGTCTATTATTTCAGTCAATCAAATACCACATTAACCGGGCCCCAGAGTCCTTCACGGAAATGTTCTGTGCCCTCCGACAATACCACCTGACCCAGGGGGATACTTGGGCTTTCTGCTCTAAGCTCTTTATCCATCAGCCCATCTGGATGACTACCAACCAACTCCCGTAAACCACTAACCTATTGCCGTTAACTTGCAGCCAACAAGCTCAACTGTCAACCACCCTAAAAGGACACGAGACTGCACCCCCCCCCCCACTTTGATAATTCCATCTGTTGCACAAAATAAGCAGTCAGCCATACACAAAGCTTACAACATTTCAATTTAACATGACTCCCCCCATTAGACAATATGTATGTGGATACCAACTCCCTGCACCCAAAACCAGGATTAGTTATCCTCATACATATGGTCTACACGTGAAGTCACAAGGTCTTCTGGGGCCTCCTATATTCGCCTCTCCCCTTCACCATCATCCATCGCTCCCTCCTCCTCTTCTCCTGCCCTCCCCACTTCCCTGCCCCCTGTACATCCACACAGTTAAAGTGGACCAACACCCTCCCATGATCGGCTCGGGAATCTATAAGATTCCTGGACCGATCAGACCCCTGACTGCGGGGCACCTGATCGGGGGTGCCCCGCTGTGTGAAACCCCCCAGAAACCCCTAAATTCCTACCTTATCCACGATCCAGCGGCGCCCGCCGCCGCCTCCCGCGCGTCCCTCTAGCAGGATGCGCTCTCCTGTCCGTTGCTGCCTCCCACTTGTCTGTCGGCGGGGATTGGCAGTGGCGGTCACGTGGGAGCGAGGAGAGCTGAGTTTTTCAGGGTTTCTGGGGGGTTTCACACAGCGGGGCACCCCCGATCGGGTTGCCCCACCGAAGTGGACCAAAACCCAGGATAGTCAAAATCCTGGGTGTTGGTCCACTTTAAACATCTTTTAACTTGAATGGACGCTCAGTGCAGAGCACTCCCCAGTCTTGCTGCCCCTGCACCTCATAGCATTAGGCTGAGCAAATGCTCCGGGCACTTCACTGTAGGAAGGGTTCACTGCATCCCACTACCCCCCCCCCCCCCCTTTAGGCTTGGACCATTGCTATCAACAAAACATTCTTAACACATATGTTTGGAATTTTATTTGAAAACATCATCAATATCAGCCACAGTCAATCAAATACACATCTAAAATTGTCCAGTTGTCAGATTGAGTGGCATAAACAAAAAACATTTTAACCACAGTAACCAGGCCCCAGTCCTTTATGGAAATCCAGCCACAGCACCTGGCCCAGGGGGATACTCAGGCTTTCCTCTTCAAAAAGCCACACCAAGAAAAATCATAACTTCTTCATCCGTCTATCCAGATGACTGCAGACCAACTTCCGCAAGCCACCAACTGGTTGACATTAACTTGAAGCCAACCAGCCAAACTCTCAACCACCTCAAAATGACAAGGAACCACATCAATGCAAGACAGACCTAAAGTCTAACATTTTATTTTCACTTTAAAACGTAAAAATATAAAAAGGTCATTGATAAGCATGCAAACCACTGCATGTTTATTAATAACATACCTTACCAGGTCGCTGGCTCTCGGACCCCTCGCTCCTACGCCACCATCTTGCTACATCCGGAAGTATGTATCCCACAATTTTCCCAGGAGCGGCCTCACGTCTCACACAGAGCACACAGCTTTGAGCAAGCAGTAGCATCATCGGCAGCGATAGGAGCCTCCGGCAGTAGCTGCGGACTGCCAGTGATCCACATTTTCAGATGGATTCATGTAGCATGATTTACTGCACTACATGAACCCTGAAGTGGCAGGCAGAAGCAGCAGTACAGCTGACAGTACTGTGCACTGCTGAAGCATCCGGACCTGCTTCTGGTAAGTGAGTCTGGGTTTTGTTTTGTTATTTTGTGGCATTTGGTCCACTTTAAGATCGACCTGCCTGCCATAACTCCACCACTAACTCGATCTCCTCCTGCAACAACAAGTTGAACGAGTCTAACCCTACCGCATTGAGATGAAGCTTCATGTGACAGACCACCAGCCCCTCATTCAGTACTACAAAATTAGATAACACCTTTGAAGGATCGTACCTTGCAGCCCCTGATGTCACTCACCAGTGCACATGGACAGGGGAGAACAGGGGAGAGTGAGCGAGTGTGGTTCACACTACTGCTGGCAGGGCACAACCAGCTCTCATTACCCTGACATGCTGGGGGGACTTTTTACTTACACCAGTGAACAGGGCCCTGCCTGCTTGGTAGGATTGCCACCAGCTTCTTGTTTGAGATATTCCTAGTCTGGTTATATCGAGGTTATATCGGGCTAGAAGCTAGTCTTGGTAACTTGTATAATTATACTGAGAACACAGACATGTGGGTTTGTGAATTGAGATTAAGTTGTCTATTTTTACACTTTAAAAGCCCATTAGATAAACACAATGTATATATATATATATATATATATATATATATATATATATATTCAAATAAAATCAGATTTTAGCATAAAAATTGAATGTTAGGTCCAGTTTTATATTATCCAGATCTAATACTGGAAGGAGGCAAGAACCAGGAACACACAGGACACCTTGCGGCTCCCTGTGGTTGTTCTGCATTACTTACTTTTTTTCCCAAAAATCCAAAATCCCCCACAAAAGTTTAGGCAGTGATGCAGTCTCCCCTGTTCATCACATCCTGCATCACCAGAGCCCCGCCACCTTTCTATTCTAACCAGTTCATTTATAGGAAATGCCCCAAAAAAGTTCAAGGAGAAGGCAGCTGATTTCAAAAAGAAAAACATAAACCCATTAAATACCCAGTCAACCTTTTCAGGATCTCCCATGTAACAGTCCTTCCCCAGTCCAACCTTGAGTGTTCCTCCCGTAATGCCTACCTCGTCACAATCATTTTTGTAAAAACCTACCACCCAGAAAATTCTACTCAGGAATGCCAACTGTGATCAATTACTGTTAAAGAAACCCTTTCTTCCATCAGCCCACCAACAAAAACTATCAGCTTCTAACACCTATCCTGATCAGTACCCAGATATTCCAACTCATTTTCGAAGTGAACCCATTGTTGCCATACATTCATATAGAATTCCCAGGTGATGGGGGCCAATGATCTTCAAATCATATGCCACATACCCCTCAAAGGATGTTCCACGCCCCTGGAAACAAAATAAAGCATCAGCCTCTGCATTGGCCGCAACAGGAACATGAACAGCCCTAAGAAGATTTCTGAACCGTAAAGCTAATAAAACAAAATGGTGCAGCAAACTAACCCATGGTGGAGAAGAATACGGCTAAGAATTAATTGCTGAAACTACCGCAATACAACCCAGTTGATCCCAGTGTATCAGTATAAAGTGGTAATTCCTCATTCTCCTGCGTTGATCCAATATACTAAGCCGTTCGGACTCCAAAAAGGTTTCCCACATGCCTAAATAATGCCATGCCTAATAAGCCCATGCAAATCCCAGCCTTCTTTTTTACTACCCATTCCAGAATGTACTGGATGTCTCAAAATATGAACATGAAATAGAGCAACCCTTGGGCAAGCATCTATGAACATAATATCACCCTTCAAACAAGTATCCTAACAGCCTCTGGCCGACTGGATGCACTGTAACAATCCAAATGCGGATTCAGTGTAGTTTTTGCTTTTTAAACAAGATATATGACACAGAAGATACATTTCGACGCAATCATTGAGAGAACCCCTTTTTAAAAAGACAAATGATAGATGATACTAAACCCAAAGGTGGAACCTAGAAAGGGTCAGACATGCGGCTCAAATCAACCTCTTGTTCTAATGATTTCCTTAACCTTCTGAATGAGAGATGCCATACTCTTGTCTGGATATTTACCTACCCATGGCAGCGTTGCTCCTACGCTCACTCAAACATTTTTCCAGGTTTTTCTCCTGACTCGTGAGAAGTCTGTCCTTGTTTGAGACATCTATTTGCAGATACCCCCCCCCCTTTCACTCAGCTTGAACCTTAGTGCTTGAATTTATATTTGCCCCCCCCTCCCCATTGCACTATGCTCCATTGAAAGCCCAGCAAATTTCTTCCATTTGTGTTCATCCAGCCCCAACCCCCCAGGGGAGTTGGTGGCTTGAAAGGGGGGCTGACTGGCTGTTAAAAAAGAGCCCCCTGTTCATAACACTTACCTATTCCCCTATGGTCTCATCTTAAATCCAGAAGAGTTGACATCCGCTGCGTAAATTGCTGGCAGGCCAAGGAAGTTGCAGCCTGCTTTTGCACACCCACCACATCGTCTTTCATCATTGCCTGGGCTAGTCCTCTGGATATTGTTGATCCGTGGGACACCAATATCTGCTGGGGAAAAAGGAGGCGGGATACCCCCCCAATCACAGAAGATGGTCTTTTAGCATGAAGAAGTTGGGCCCTGGAGTGGGTGTTTGTAGCAGCTGGCAGGCAGCAACAGCCCCCCCCCCCCCCCAGCATCTGCAAGGTGTCACACTGCAGGTATCCCAAGGGAAGCCCTAAACAGAGCCTAAACCCCCCCCCGTGCCAATCCTAAACACCACTGATTGGCCTCCATGTCACCCACTTGGTGCCCCTAGATCAGCTGCCCAGCATTCGGAAACCTCCTGGGGCCTCATATTCTCCCTGCCAACCCCTTTTAACTTAAGTGGATACTCCCTGCAATACGCTCCCCCTGTGCCTCATTGCTGTAGAGATTGGGGTCGGGTGCTCCTGGAAGCTAATTTTTACACCTGCTAGCATCAGGCAAGGGAGTCAGGCTTCTTCATACCAGAGCTATCAGATACAAGGATAGTTTTCCCACCAGCAATCTGTTTACCTAATTCTATGAAATTGACATTTATCCTAAGTACTATAATTGAAGACACTGTCAGTTGGAAAGATGTAAAAATAATGTATATATATAAAATAAATAATAAAATGTGTAAAGAAATATAAATGCTAACTCTTCGCAATTTGCACAAGCCATTTAATCTGTTGCATGTTCTGCAGTCTTATCTATCTATCAAAACAAATTCCTTGTATGTAATTTACTTGGTGGTCAATACATGGATTCCTGATAAAGTCTGCAAGAGTGGAGATGTGTTAAAAAAAAACGACCAGTTCCCAGTGTGGACAGCCCAATCCCATGGCGAAAGCTGGGGCTCATTTTAGCTTCAGTCACTGCTGCAGAATGTGAGTGTTGGGATGAGCTGGCGAGACCTCTGTCACAGTGAATAGCATGTAACACCATAGCAGATTGGCCAAGCCATGCACCGCTTTGGCCAACTCTCTCTGTAACAGGTAGCAGGGGCAAGCAACTGCAACTGGAGAACTCATAAAACAAACCCCGAAGAAGCTGCTTAAAGGATGAGAAGATGAGTATAGCGTTGATTTTTTGGCAAGGAAGGAACTTAAAAGCAGTAATCCAGTCTGAATGGACCCTGCTGGCATCCTGACAAGCCATGCTTTCCTTGGCACTGGCCTCTTGCTCCCCTGCCTGGAGCAGTGTTTCTGCATGCTAAGATGCTGACCCAGCCTGGTTTCTGATCGGGCCAATCAGTGTGCAGCAGACCTTCTGGCTGGTCACAGCCATGGGGGGGTCATTCCTCGCTAATTGTTAGGCCATGTCAGCATGGGGGGGGGGGGAGGGTGCAGGGTCCAGCCAAACTGAATTTCCACTTTGACAATTTAACATATTCTGGGTTATTAGAGCGAGAAATGGGCAGTGTGCCTATTTGCAATCAGATTTCTTACATAAGTCTTTAGTGTGTTGTTGATGGGCTCTGCTCCTGGCACACACATATGCACACATGTGGTTAGTTATTTCTCAGTGGTATATTTGGATGATGGGTATTCAAGAGGGAAGGGAACCAATCATTACTTATCCTTGTGTCCCTTGGTCCCTTTATTCCATTCTGACAAAACAACCTAATTTCAAATACGCAAATCTTTTGGCATTTATTTGTTTTGCATTTACTGGATATTATATTGTTTCCCTTGAAGTGAGTCATGCATGTTGCAGGTCCAGTCAGGAGAGGCACAAGCACTATTCTTTCCTTCTGCTTTTGATTAGACATGCCCTATGACTTAGCTGCAGTGTTGGCAACATTATTGTCAAGTTCTTTTCAGGTTTGGCATCAGGTGGTCCTGTTAGTATGCATGGATTTTATTGACTGATCTTATTGACTGATCTTAGGTCACTACTATGGTACAAAGCACTGAGATACCACCTGCATTGTATGATGAGAATAGTGATGTATATTTCACACATGAAATACCTGATTGTGTTGTATAAAGCAGGGTTTTAGAGAATGCAAGTGATTGTGAAATGAGCAACCATGAACTAAACGATATAGATCATGTTGCTTGAACCAAAAGGACCTTTTCTCCATCTCAGAAATGTGGGTTGACTGATGTTTTTGATCAAGCGCATGCAGAATGATGATGCTCACTAGGTGAGTCCTGTTTACTGTAGATCACAATGTTGTGTAGTCACACTTGCTACATGTACATGACAAACTACATAGCATGGATCAGATATCAACAACTGGAACACTCAGCACCAGAAAAGCTCTGAGAATTCTGCTAGTATGGATGTTGGCATTGCCCCCCTGGGTTAGGCTTGGTGGGCTAGTGGTAGGCTGTAAGACCAGATAACTATATGATTGCGAAGATTAATGTTGGAAACATCATCCATATGCACCTTTTTCAGGATTGTATTGTTTGCAGTTGAGTGACCTGAAACAAAGTTTAAAGTCTAGAGCCATCGAGTATAGTCAATAAAGACTTGTGTAATATTATCTCATAATAAATGTGTTTACAGCTGGACCTTAATATTGTGTAAAAGGATGGCTTTTCTTTTAGGCATTTGTAGACACTTTGACCCTCATTTGATCATGTATACAGTTTGGTCCTGCTATGCAAGGATCATGATGATGCTGGCATATGAGTGCTGACTTTTCAGTAGTGAAAATGTGTTTTTGCTAATATGAAAGCATGCCTAGGACACTTTTTAAGTTAAAGGGGACTAATATCTGGAATTTTAAGTATCCCAGGTTTTGGACCTTGTCCCAGAGGCATCCATATTTGGGACCCTGTGGTTTGCCATAAACTTCTCCTCCAAATAAACATTCTGTTACCCTCACATCACTAGGGTGAAGGTATGGTAAGTGTATTACAGATTCTATGATACCCTGAGATGTCTAATAGGGTGGAGGTGGGTGGAATGGGACCACAGACTACAATATTATAGCAGTTTCTAAGGGCTTTATTCCAATCCAGTTTAAATGCAGTCACAATATACATGGCATATATTTAGGAGCAACCATCAATATTCAACTTGATTACACAATTAGTCAGTAGTGTAGCAAATGTCTCAAGTGTCAGAACCTGATGTCACTACCTCTGTACTCCAATCTCCCTCAGCTTGGCTGCTGGTTATGCTGACTGACTGGGAAACAAGGGTTTAGCCACAATCCCAGTCATTCATACATCAAGGCATCCCAAATCAGGATTCCTCTGGGGAGGGCTTTCATATGGCATGGGGTCTTTTAGACTCTAGGGCAGGGTGTCAAAGGTTTTGGCCCACTTTAACTCTTGTACTGGTTGTATAATCAAGGGATCTGTAACTCAGATCTGACATTGGCACATTATTCATTCTGGATGATACTGAATGGATCTGCTCAGATGCAGCTTGAATATGCTGGCATTGTAGACTTAGAAATGGGGATGCACTAGTGGCATTTCTGCATACCTGGCCACAGCCCAGGGTCCTAATGTCTACCTCCCACATTGACCCCAGTGCCTTCAAGTACTTATGCCTTCTGCTGCTATTAGCCCAAAATAGTTTCTACGTGGAAGCATTTTAAAATAAATAGGTGCTGATCCACCCTGAGCCTCCTGATTACCAGCCCAGCCTTTAACAACCCCCTGCAACCCCCCTAAATGTTACCTGTCAACTTTCTCCCCTGGCAAAATGCGGACACGTGATTGCCAGCTACAGGCCAAGAACAGGACATGTCACCGCTGCAAGCCCATCACACACCTGCATTTTCCCATGGAGCGAGGTGACAGGTTTGAAAGGATTGATTCAGTATTGAGCAAAAGTGCCCATCTGAAACTCTTGCCTTCACTCATATGTGGAAAATATACTTTTGTCAGAGGGTGAGATTTTTAGCATGCAAGTTTTTTAATTTTACATCTGAGGTTAAAATAAATGAAAGGATGTGAGTTGTAATTCTGCCCAGACTGTGTCCTCATTGCTGGTCCACCAGGTCCAGCCTCTTTACTGCTCTGTTTGCCGGGGTCTTTGTCAGCGGCTGTGTTGGCAGCGGCTGTCTCTAACGCAGATGCCCCACAGGCATCTCTTGATCAGGGGGACAAAGTTCCCTCCTCATTCCATCCTGGCATCCAGCCATGAGTAATGCTGGCCCCCGGGGAGGGAAGCTTTTATAGTAAAGAGGTGGAGCCTCTGTGGAATCCTTTCCCCATGTGACTACATCACTAGAGGGGAGGGGCATGGAGGGAATTTCCGGCTCTTTCCTTTAAATGTACTGCACCTATAACTGCACCATTTTGCGGGGGTGTGGAAAAGCCCAGTGCCCATTGGTAGAGCATTGGACCTGTATCGAATGGCACAGGGGCTGAGGCCTGCCATTCAGGGGTTTCCAACCTCTATGCCTGGTCCCCAGATTGGTAGGTCCAGGGAGGGTGGCATGCATTTTATTATTTTTTGTAAAAGAAATAATTTTCAAGGAAAAAAACTAGATTGTATAGAGTATTTTGTTAGACCCAATCTAGGCAGGTGTAAAAAGTACACCAAAAACTTGTAAAATAAATGTAACTACACCATATGAATCTTCAAATATTTAGTGTATTTTACACATAAAATAAGCAAAAAAAAGGTTTGCTCAATCGATTATATTCACAACTTTCAGCCACAATGTATGCAAGAATGTTTTCAGACACTGAATGCAGTATCAACCCTAAAAGGTCTTGAAAGTTTCACATTGTCAGTGTAGCAAACGTTTTAGGGGAAGTCCCATGTGGTCAGTCGTCAACATGAATGTCAGATGGGACAAAATAAAGGGAATACACATGTCAGAAGGGTGAAAATAAAAATCTGTCTAAAGACCAGAAAAAACGATAAGGGTACCTGGAATGTCCCACAGAAAAAAACCATAAACACACTGACAGACAGACAAAAAAATACATTACGTCATTTTAATAAGCTGCCCTGGACTTTCCAAATGAAAATCCCTTAATTAGCTTTGCCGTAGCCTAAAAACGTGACTTGTACAGTCATGCTTCCTCTTCTATTAAAGAGAAGTGTGTCGTCACAGATAAAGATCAATTCCACTGTGTAACCGCTGCCACTATAGCGTTTCCTTGTTGAGCTAATGAATATTTATTACCACTTATGAAATAATAGTAAAATGAGAATATTTCCATATTGCGGGGATACATGCATTTGCCTTCTTGTCTGAACAGTTTATAAAAAAAGTCAAGGCAAACACAAAAATATAATTATATTACATGTATAATATGCTTTTCCATAAAAAAGATTGCCCCAAATGATTTGTATAGACACTCTGCGCTATAAAACTTGCTATTTCACTCCATAACCCTTCTTATGAAAGTCTACACTATTCTGATGTAATAATAATGCCAAAAAAGCTCAGGATATGCCCATCAGTGTCACCTAAAATAACCAATCTCTCTAATGCTTATTTGGACTGTGCAAATTTATTCGCATATCACAATAACTCTCTCTCTTAATTGATTCATACTCAAAATGTGACTACAGAAAAATACAATTCTGTGAAACTCACCTGTAGAATTGTTTTTAAATATATCCAGTCCAGGTCGTCCCAGAAGTGATGACATGTGGGTATTCCGCCCCCAGGGGGCGCTCGACTGCAAGATCAAAAGCTGTTGCTCCTCCCGGCCCCCTATAAAAGCAGGTATCTCACTATGATTTCCCAGTGGTTAAACAGCAGTAAGAAAAAGAGACAGGCCGGGAGGCCAAGAAACCATGTTACTTCACATAGGTTCAGCATGTAGTCTCTCCAACAAAAAACTTAAGGACAACGGTCCAATATAAAAATGGTAATCACCATAACAGGCAAACAAGAGATAATGAAACAAGGGTGGGGTGGGACGACCTGGACTGGATATATTCAAAAACAATACTACAGATGAGTTTCACAGAATTGTATTTTTCCCTATATCCAGTCCAGGTCGTCCCAGAAGTGATGACATGTGGGACATCCAAAAGCAGTGTCCATAAGGGCGGGATCCCCAGTGCGGATGTATGTAGTTCATTTCACTACTGCCTGAAGCACCTTTCGGCCAAAGACAGCATAAGCTGAGGCCCTAACATCAACCTTGTAAAACTTGGTAAAGGTATGAACTGAAGACCAAGTGGCGGCCTTACAAACTTGTTCAATAGATGCCTGGTGTTGAAAAGCCCAAAAGGCACCAATAGCTCTGGTAGAATGAGCTGTGATCCGAAAAGGGGGTTCCTTCCCCTTGGCAGAATATGCTTGCACCACCGCCTGTCTGATCCACTTACTGAGAGTGGACTTGGCTGGTGGCAAGCCCTTCCTAGAACCTTCTGTTAGAACAAAGAGCAAATCCGATTTCCTGAAGGATTCAGTCGCAACCAGGTAATACTTGATGGCTCTGACCACATCCAAGGCATGGAGGGTCCTTTCCTTAGAATTAGTTGGTGCTGGACACAAGGAAGGCAAGACCACTTCCTCATTAAGATGAAAGGGAGAAACGACCTTAGGCAAAAAGATCGGGTTTCAAGCAAAAAACCATCTTATCCTTATGCCGCTCAAAATAAGGAGGCTTCATACAAAGCGCAGCCAGCTCCGACACGCGATGCACCAAGGTGATCGCTACCAAAAAGACCACCTGGAGGGTCAAAATAGGCAATGCAGCATCGCACAAGGGCTAAAAGGGAGGACCCTGGAGAGCAGAAAGTACCAAATTCAAGTCCCACACCGGTAATACAGGCTTACCTGGTGGACGTACATGGGTGACTCCCTGGAAAAAGGTCTTGATCAATCATGATTGGCAAAGGATCTCTGGAAAAAGATGGCCAAGGCAGAGACCTGGCCCTTGAGGGTGCTCAGCTGGAGACCCAAGTCTAAACCCTGTTGTAAAAACTCCAAGATCCTAGAGATAGAGAATGTGCAACAAGGGAGACTCTTGAATTCACACCAAGCAATGTAGGCATGCCAAACTTCCGTGCCTGAATCATGGTATGCACAACCGTGGGTGACAGACCCTTTTCCATCAGGATTGAGGTCTCAATAGCCAGGCCGTCAAAGGCAGCGTCTGTAAATTGGGGTGCCGCAGCGACCCCTGCGTGAGAAGCCCTGGGTCGTCGGGCACGATGTAGCGAACTATGTCCGCAAACCAACACCTTCTCGGCCAGCGAGGAGCCACTAGGATGGTTGGAACCCCTTCCTGGGATATCTTGCACAGCACTCGGCCCAGAAGCAGAAACGGAGGAAATGCATAAAGGAGCCTGAACTCCGTCCAAGGAATTGTCAGAGCGTCTGTGGCGAAGGCCAGAGGATCTCTGGACAGAGAGACGAAACTTGGGAGCTTGTGATTGTGTCTGGAAGCAAACAGGTCCACATCTGGTTGACCCCAGCGAAGACACAGAGCGTGAAAGATCTTGTTGCTGAGAGACCATTCCCCCAGACGAGAGGCCCCCCTGCTCAGGGAGTCTGCCTCCTGGTTCTCTACACCAGGGATGTAAACCGCCGAGATGCAGGGAACATTCTCCTCTGCCTAAGTCAGAATCTGGGTCACCTCCTTGAGGGCTCACTTGCTCCGAGTCCCGCTATGGCGATTGATGTAGGCGACAGCCATCTGATTGTCCGAGCGAACCTGGAACGCACGACCCCTTAAATGGGGAGTCAAGTGTTGAAGCACCAACCGGATCGCTCGCAGCTGCAGGAGAGTTATGGGCAAGTGGTTCTCCTGCAGACCCCACTGACCCTGGAGCTTCTGCGTCTGCCAAAATCCTCCCCAGCCGGTCAGACTGGCATCCGTGGTAACTATCTCCCAACGAGGAGTCAGAAAGGACTTGCCCACCAACAGGTTTCTGGGGTCAAGCCACCACAAGAGGGACTGTCTGGCCAGGGGAGACCAGCGACTCCTGCATCCGGTCCCAGCCGGCCAACAGGTTCAATTGAAGAGGTCTCATGTGGAACTAGGCAAAGGGCACTGCCTCGAAGCATGACACCATCAGGCCCACCAGCTTCATCCCCAGACGGATCGATGGTCGCTGACAAGACAGCAAGGCTTGCACCTGCGTCTGAAGAGCCACCACCTTCTGCTGTGGCAGGAATACCTTGACCTGAGAGGTGTCTAACGTCATGCTCAGGAAGGATCTCACCATTGAGGGAGTGATCGAAGACTTGGGGTAATTGATTACCCATCCGAGCCCCTCGAGAGTGGATAACACCGGGTGTCGCTCTCGGCCTGCTGAAGGGACTGAGCCGCAATCAGAATAGCCATGATGCCCGCCAGCACCTTGGTGAAAACCCGGGGGGCTGAGGATATCCCGAATGGCAGAGCCACAAACTGGTAATGCTGGTCCTCTTGAGCAAATCTCAGGAACCTCTGATGTCCCTGGAATATCATGAAATTGCCGGGCCGAAGCGAGCTCACCGCAGACCGTAAGATTTCCATGCGGAAATGTCGGACTCTGACAACCCCTTCAGGTCCAGGATAGGTCTCAGCGTTCCATCCTTCTTGGGAACCGTGAACAGATTGGAGTAGAAACCATGGCCCTGCTCCTGACGAGGCACAGGAAAATCACCCCTAACCGCAGGAGGTGCTGCACGGCCATTCTCAGGCCCTGTGCCTTCACTGGGTTCTGGGATATGCGAGACTGAAGAAATCTTGAGGGCGGCCTGACTGCCAGCTCTATTTTGTAACTGGAGGACACCACCTCCTGAATCCATCGACCCGAGACACGCTGTCTCCAGATATGAGCAAATAGCAGAAGCCGTCCCCCCACCCGGATGGGTGAGGGCACTTCCTTATGCCTGGGGAGCCTTGGCAGGGGGCTTGGATTTGGATCCCCAGGAGGGATTGGGTCGGCTGCGGGACCTACCTCGTCCCCAGAAATCTCTGCGGCCACCTGAAAATGAAGAGCCTCTTCCTCCTCGAAAGGAGCGATAGGCAGAGGAACCCCGAAAGGGCCGCGCAGGCTTCCATCGCTGAGGGAGTCTACCATCCTTAATCAGGAGGTTCAGACGCTCCCCGAACAACCTGTGCCCCACGAATGGGATACTAGTGAGTGACTTCTTGGCCGTGGCATCAGCCGACCATTGCCGCAACCAGAGCAAGCGGCGAAGCGCAACAAGCAGGGCAGAAACCCTGGCACTGCGCCGGACACCATCGTCCATGGCAGAGACAACAAAGGCAATAAAATCCACACAAGCTTTGAGGTCTTTATACTCCTCCGCCCGCTTGCAAGACTTAGCAATATCTACAAGACGTCTCACCTTCTTTCTAAAGGCTAAGGAGACAATAGCCACGGCACATACAGGGCGAAACCAAGCACCAGCAAAGGTGAAGGCATGACAGACCAGCTGATCCATATGCCTGTCAGCTGGATCACGTAAGGAAGCGGTATCGGGTGACAGCATAACCGTAGTGTTGGATAACCCCGACACAGGGGAATCCACTTCGGGGGGACGAGACCATAAGCGGACCAGCTCCTCAGGAAAGGGATACCGCTTGTCCAGGCCCTTAGGCACCGACGGCAGCTTGTTAGGCCTTTCCCACTCCTTGAAAATCATATTAGAAAAATGGGCCTGCTCAGGAAAGACACTCCTCTGTCTCTCAGGCCGAAACAAATCACCCTGCTTCCTCTTAGCCGCTCTTGGAGGGACAATGTGCAACGTCTCTAAAACTGAAGCCAGCAACTTCTCCGTATCATCAGGGAGCCACGTATCCTCGTCCGAGGAAGAGCCAGGCCCGCTGTCATAGCCAGCAGAATAATCCACTGTGGAAATTGAGTCCTCATGCAACTCGCCTTTCTCCATCACCATTATCCGAGTAAACGGGCTCGATGTGCTGCTTCTTACTCGTGGCCTTCTTAGGAGCCGTGCGCAAGATCTGTCTCTCAAGGCTGGCCACCCGGTATGCCAAATCAACTTGGGGCCCCCTGCTGGCTTCCCCCTCACTGGGGGCTGAGTGCAGTAGCGGGGGTTCTGGAGAGGCCACAGGCAATAACGGGCTAGGGGCAGATATGCTGCCCGATCATGCTCCAAAATGACGCTCCTGGCACAAGTGACACAAACAGTGCTGAGTCCGCCCAGAGGGCTAGCATTGCATATGAAGCAGAGCTTCACCCGCCCAGATGGGGCGCCTAGCTCACTATCCCCAGAAGCCTCCATTATGGTGATTAGCAGACAAAAATCCTTATGCAGGTTACAAGGCACTGAGGGCCCAAACCTATGTAGCTCTCCAATATATTCCCTCTTTTTGTGATCCCTCTTAATAAAAAGGGGGAGGAGGGGGCGGGGGAATGGGAGGAACCACAACCCACAATCTATCAAAGGGCCCAACCTGAAAGACACAAGCAAGGGAAAGGGCCTAAGCATCCCACAGCACATGCGCATAACAGTAAAACAATAGATATTAGGGTTGAATCAGAGAGACAAAAAAATGTTCGTTTTTGTGTCGATCTGTTTTTTTTTTTAAATGTTCCCACTCTCGTATGAGTGTACGAGCGATTCTATGCATGCATTGCAAGCCTTCTGTAAAGTCTTCGTCCGTTTGTATGCCAACGAGAACATTTTCCAGCTTTCGTTTTCCGTTTTTTTTACTCATGTTACAACGTCTGCTTTCGTTTTTGCCCTTTTTCCATCGTCTCCTCCCACGAATCCTTTACGTTTCCCGTTAGATTCTGATTTCCTTTTACAATAAATAATCGTCCAGACGAAAATCCTTACGATCTTACGCCTGCGCACTACAAACTTAACTCATTAAAGTGCTCGCCTACATATTTGGTTCACTCACTTGTGCTACAATGCTTAGCTAAATCACTTTGCGCTTTCATTCTTCTTCCATTTCTGACCCCTAAAACTTACCTAAATCACTTCGCGGTTAGGTTCTTCTTCCATTTCTGACCCCTAAAACTTACCTAAATCACTTTGCGGTTAGGTTCTTCTTCCATTTCTCACCCCTAAAACTTACCTAAATAACTTTGCGGTTAGGTTCTTCTTCCATTTCTCACCCCTCAAACTTACCCAAATCTCTTCGCGGTTAGGTTCTTCCATTTCTCCCCCCTCAAACTTACCTAAATCACTTCGCGGTTAGGTTCTTCTTCCATTTCTGACCCCTAAAACTTACCTAAATCACTTCGCGGTTAGGTTCTTCTTCCATTTCTTCTTCCATTCTTCTTCCATTTCTCACCCCGAAAACTTACCCAAATCACTTTCGGTCATGTGAATCTTCAATATTTCTTGGCCCATTTGTTTTGTGTTAATGTATTTTGAAAATAAAATGACACTGAAACAGTTTTTGTTTTTTTTGTTTAATCCAAAATGCCATTTTTTATGGCTTTTTTTTTTTTTTAAATCGGAAAAATGTATAAACTTTTTTTTTTATTTCGAAAAAAAATAGAAACCTTAAAAACTATATACAAAGCAATGGCAGGACCCAGAACATTAGCCTTCTTCTGTGGTCCCCAACGAGTCACGCATCTCCTGCATGTCGGCCACCAACTGAAGGACTCTTTCACTCATTGCTGCCACTCTGGCACGTGTGGTCCCTGTATAAAAAAGAAACAAACATTATTTTTTGGCAAATGCATGTTTCTCAGCTGTGGATGGAATGTTTTTTAGGTGGCAAGCTACCTCATGATGCCATATGTCATTATGCTAAGAAATTAATCTAAGGAAGAGGCATATGTCATTATGCTAAGTAATTAATCTAAGGAAGAGGGCATATGTCATTATGCTAATGCCACTGACTATGGATTCAGGTATCTTGGTGATCATGTCAATTACCACATACTCAAAAGAATGACATTACAACTTACTTCGTTGGTGGCCAACGTCTGCGTCGGGGACCACCCTGGGTTCTGGGACCTGCCACTGCTGGGAAGTTGAGGCTGTAGAGACATGTCAAATAGGGTCACTTCTAATGTCTGAGTCAACAGTAAGCAAATGACAATTTGAATGTGTGTGTGACATCACCCACCTTCTCCATGTGCCTCCTGGGCATGATCTGCTGCAGTCCCTGCTCCAGATCCTTCACCCGCTAATGAATCATCTAGAAAAAGAGATTAAGGGAATCAGCTTTTGTTTAAATAGCATGTATGTGTTTGCGGTTACATTGAGAGTCACATACCCGAGGCTAAGGGCTCCGTCGCTTGGTACGACTCCCTGCCCATGCCGTGACGCCCCTCCTCTGTTGAGAGGTCCAGGGGCTGGTCGGAGGCCCCTACAGAGGAGAGGGGTAGGACCGTCGCCCTGGAGATCCACCACCTTCACTTTCTGCTGCAGATTTATGCAGCACTGGTCGGCCTGTGCGCCTCTGGGTGCGTCGTATTCGGTACTCCATTTCCAGCACTAGAAAAGAAAAGCATTTATAAATAAAGGCCTACCTTCTGTATTAGTTACATCTAGCATGCAATCGCTATGCACTTACTTGGGAAATGGAGCCCGAAAAATCGCCGCACCCGGGGCATGTAGAGCCGTTTCAGGTCCGACCAGTGCTGCATGATCTGCGTATGGGTGAAGGTGGTGTCCGTCTCGTGCTGGATCCTGGAAACGATCTCCAGGGCGACGGTCCTCTTCTCAAAAGAGTTGGGCAGGTAGTCGTACCTGCGCTGAAGCATTGACTAAAAAAACACAAAATAAACATAGTTTTTAGATCAAACGGCATACAAATATCTGTCACAATTAGATCAGTTGACTAAATGACATTCCCAGACACATTTCTAGCCTCAACCTATACTTCTAGATGTTAGTGAGTTGGTTCGCACATGTGCGCACTTCTGCTTGGCACGGATTTAGACAAACTTTTAAAGATAACTGTTTCTTCCTGCACTTCCTTAAGGCCTAGGCATGCATTTAGATGGCAAATCAAAGTCCTTACAATACACTTACGAGCATAATCAGCTCTTCTTGTTGGCGGGTGAAGATCGTGGGTGCCATATTTCTTCTTGTCCGCAGCAGATAAGTAATGCCCCAGCGGTTTCCGGGTTCCACACGCCTGGACGAACGGCCGTACGCACGCGTTCGCAAACGTGTAAGTGTCAAACCCAGGCATTAGTATTTAAAGGGTCCTAGACACACAGCTCATTCTCTTTGAGAGTCTCAACATGCCAGCCAAAAAACCCGTCGGGAAGGCCAAACCAGGCAAGGAGGCCACAAGCAAAATGCCACAGTGGCCTGAGGAGGCTTCTTCACGGCCGACCACTCGGTCACAAATACCAACGCCAAAGCACACAGCCACAGTGGCCAGGCCAAGGCGACAATACCCGCTAAGTCCGCTAAGCCCAAAACAACCAGCAAAGCAAAGGAGGCAGCAGCGAAGAAGAAGACCACAACCAAGCAGGCAGGTACGCCCGCAAAAAAGGCCACTAAGAGGGTGAGAAGCCACAGCCCCCAAAAAACACCATCCCCTCCTCCCCGGTCTACCACATACGTTCTGAAAGAACGCTCCACTGGCTAGGCCAGTAAAAGCCACAGGCCCAGAAGCCCCAGCCCACCCAGCTCAGCATCTCCTGAGCCACGTGGGAAACGTGGCCATGGAACCACCAAGAGCCACACGCCCAGAAGCCCCCGCCCACCCAGCTCAGCATCTCCAGAGCCACAAGGGAGACGCGGCCATGGAACCACCAAGAGCCACAGGCCCAGAAGCCCCAGCCCACCCAGCTCAGCATCTCCAGAGCCACGTGGGAAACACACCCATGGCCATGGAAAGAGCAAGAGCCACAGGCTCAGAAGGCCAAGCACAGCCAGCTTGTCAGAACACCGGGTGTGAACCCTGATTGTGGAGACTGCAGCTATGCTCACCTCTCGACCGGGAAGCCTGGAGTCTAAGGACCAACCTGGTATTCATAAGCGAATAGATGCCCTCTGCTGGACTACAGGGGGAACAGTCCTGGTTCTCCGACATAAGCGAACAGGCACCCTCTGCTGGACTACAGAGGGAACAGTCCTGGTTCTCTGACATTGCCCCCCCCTTAAGGGAGGCCTCCGGCCGACTCTAGGGCCAGGTTTCTCGGGATGGGACCTATGAAAGTGCCTAATCAGACGAGGAGCATGGACATTCCTAGATGGCTCCCAAGAACTCTCTTCGATTCCATAGTTCTTCCATTTAATTAAATATTGAAGACCCATTCCTCTGCGACGGGCATCCAAAATTTGCTCAACCTCATATTCCTCTGATTCATCCTCAATCAGAGACTCAGAACCGTCATCTAAGGTTTTGGAAAATGGTGCAGGTTTAAGTAAAGAGACATGGAACACTGGATGGATGCGAAGCAAGGCCGGTAAGTGAAGTTCCACGGCCACTGCGTTAATAAGCCTCTTAATGAGAAACGGACCAATAAATTTAGGGCCCAGCTTCTTAGAAGGACAACGTAGCTTGAGGTTTCGGGTGGACAGCCAGACTTTGTCACCGACAGCATATACTGGGGAGGCCTGACGGTAACGATCGGCACTCCTTTTATACTGTTCCTGGGCTTTGAGAAGACATTCCTTCAACTCACGATGTGTCTCTGCCAAGGAAGAGGCCAAGTCCTGGGCAGCGGGTAAGTTCACCTCTTTAGGTATGTCTGGCAAGTTATTGGGATGAAATCCGAAATTTGCGAAGAATGGTGATCTGGCAGTGGAACTGTGACAGGAGTTATTGTATGCGAACTAGGTAGGAGCCTATACCAGTCGTCTTGCAGGGCAGAAGAATAACAACGTAAGTATTGTTCAAGCGTCTGGTTGGTACGTTCCGACTGCCCATTCGACTGAGGATGATAGGCAGATGAATGAGCCAGGGAAATTTGGAGCGCTTCACACAGACGGGACCAAAACCGTGACGTAAACTGAGATCCTTGATCGGAGACAATTTCGGTGGGTATACCATGGAGCCGGACCACCTCCCTGATGAACACTTGAGCGAGTATATGCGCGGACGGAATACCCGCTAAGGGAATAAAATGAGACATTTTTGAAAATCTATCAACCACCATCAAGATGGTGGTAAATCTCTCAGAGGGAGGTAATTCCACGATGAAGTCCATGGAGATGTGGGACCATGGTCTTTCAGGCACTGGCAGGGGATGGTATGAGATCAAAACTTAGCCATTCAAAATGATCAGGATTAATACATGCTGATAAGGACAAAGTTTGTAAAGTAATAGGACCGGTCTTGAGCAGGGAACCATCAGCCAAGGAAATGGTAAGTGGAAAGGGGCGTTGTCTGGAAGGATTGTCATGGGTCCTGGCAAATTCTAGGTCCATAAAGCAGCTGCAGGCTCCAGAGTCGATAATGGCTGCCACCTCAATTTTTCTTCCGGGTAACTGGAGACAGAGCGAAACAGAAACATGATTAGCACGAGAAAGCAGGAGGGAGCCCGAATAATATCTAGTAGGTAACCTCCTACCCGGAGGACGGACTGGGCATCTGTAGAGGAAGTGGCTGGCCTTCCCGCAATAAAGGCACAGATTGTGCTGGCGTCTGCAAAGGCGTTCCTCAGATGTCAGTGAGGGGCGAGAAACCCCGAGTTGCATCGGCTCCAAACCACTGTTAACAGCAGTGGAGGGTGGAAAGGAGCTGGGAGCATCAGCACGAGGAGGATCCAAATGGAGCGACAGAGGATTACTTTTCTCAAGACGACGTTCCCTTAGTCTCCTATCAATCTTGATGGAGAGTTTGATCAATTCCTCCAGAGATGCGGGCAGATCTGGACGAGCCAGTTCATCTTTGACAGAATCGGCCAGACCTAAACGGAACTGATGAAAAAGAGCAGGGTCATTCCAAAGAGTCTCTGTACTCCAGCAACGGAATTCTGCCACATACTCCTCGACAGGACAGCGTCCCTGGAGAAGGGTCCGAAGCACAGCCTCAGCTGAAGCTATACGCCCAGGGTCGTCATACATAGTCGCCATAGCATTAAAGAAGGACTCCAGAGAGGATATGATAGGGTCTGATTGTTCAAGTAAGCGATGAGCCCAAATCTGAGGGTTCCCCAGCAGCAAGGAGATAACAGTCTTGACCATGATGACCTCTGTGGGGTAAGTCCGGGGTTGGAGATCGAACAGCAACTGGCAACTATTTTTAAATGATCGAAAACGGTTGCGATCTCCAGAAAAACGTTCAGGCAAAGGTATGCGAGGTTCAAAGGTACTGGGTGCAGAGCCGGCTTCGTCGGCATAACAGAGGCTGATGGCGGGACAGGGTTAGTAAGGAAGGCTGGCTTGCAGCGTATCCAGGCGGGACTCCAGCTGTAAAAATCCACCATGTAGATTGCCCACCGCCTGAGTCAGAGCGGTCATCTGCTGAACCAAAGCATCAAAAGCCGGGTGACCTCCACCAGAGCTCATTATTGGCCAGTTGGTACTGTCAGAACACCGGGTGTGAACCCTGATTGTGGAGACTGCAACTATGCTCACCTCTCGACCGGGAAGCCTGGAGTCTAAGGACGAACCTGGTATTCACTAGAGCCTCTGATGGTGAGGATAGCAGGATGGTGAGGATGGTGAGGAAAGCAGGATCGTAGTCAGAAGCAAGTCAGGTCGGTACACAGGAAGGAATCACAGGAACTCAGGAGCATGCAGGAAAAAGGCCAACTGGCAATTGAGGACAGGCCTTGTCTGTTTTTATAGGCCCCTGCACATGCTCAGTAGAGAGGACTCACAGGCGGCCTCTGCTGGTCAACAGGAGGAACAGTCCTGGTTCTCCGACATAAGCGAACAGACGCCCTCTGCTGGACTACAGGGGGAACAGTCCTGGTTCTCCGACATAAGCGAACAGGCGCCCTCTGCTGGACTACAGAGGGAACAGTCCTGGTTCTCTGACACAGCTCAGCATCTCCAGAGCCACGTGCAAGTACCTCCCAGGGGCATGGAACCACAAGTGGCAAGGGCACAAAGAGGCACAGGGCCAGAAGCACCACACCCTCAAGCACACCCTCTCCTCCTCGGCCACATTTGCCACTGGCACAGGTGGCAATCAACTATCCGTATGCCACATCGACGCCTGCAAGTTCAGTGGCCACCCAGGCAAGGACCCCAAGTCCATTCTTTATCCAGCCACCTGTCCAACATTTCAACACAACAGAGCCAGCCCAGAATGTCCCCCGAATTGCCTACATCCAGAGATGAGCCCGAACATCAAGCAATAGGCCGGACATTGCGGCGAGGACAGTTGAGTGGCAGGTTTGGTGAGGCCCAAACTCTGGCATTGGCAAGTGGGCTGACCCTACATTATGATGAGCTATATGGGCAAAAATCCAAATCTACAAGCAAAATGAGAAAAAATTAAATATTGGAGGAGCTCACCAGACAGGTCAATGCAGCGGGGGAGGAGCTTAAAGATGTGGAGCAGATCCAGCGCAAAATTTCTGACCTGAAGTATGCAGCACGGAAGAGAGAAAATAAACGGCGCAATTACATGTACCTATTTGAGTTGTGCATTTGTCTGCTTCTTGTATTGTCAACAATTTCCTAAATTTTTCAGCTTACAAACTGGCGGAGGCTTCCTCACAAAATTACAGTTTACCCGAGCTGAGGAGATGGTGCTGGCGCTGATACATCCCGTGGCATTAGAGGGCCACTCGGGGCGACGGGACACGGACATCCCTACTATTCCTGCAGGTTAGTAATGTTAGTGTGTATGTGAAATGTTTTAAACGTGTAAAATGAGGCTCACAGGCATTTATGAACACATGCCCCTAGGGAGTGGCTTGTGGGGGAGGTTACAGTTTTAGCAAGGTGTGTAATGTCTGCAGAATGTTCATTTTCAAATTTGCCAGCCCATACATGACCTTGGAGAGTATTTCTGGTCACTATTAAAGTCTAAATATTTGCAAAGCACTGCCTGTTATGTGATTCTACTCAATCATATCCAACACTTCCTTCTTTGTCTTTAGGCCACTTGGATTTTAGCTGTGCTTTGGTCTCAAATACTTGATCTGGGGTCAGGGAAAGGTCTACATAGGAAGAATGGTCATCAGCATACTCTGAAGACAAATGCTATTTGCAAGCTGTGTGTGGGTCCCTAATGGCCCTTTAGGGATGTGTGAAGCCTCATAACATGCAGTACATGCATGTTTGTATTATTTAAGGTGACCAATGTGTATGTACAGGGTGAGTCATACATATAACAGATAATGACATTCATAGTGAAGGTCACCTTGGACCGTTGGGGGAGTTGCCATTCCTGCTTGCCCATGTGTTTTATTGAAGTATATGTAGTAATACAGATCATCAATGGATATTTGGGTGTTTACGTGCAGATATATACGGTAAATGTATTTTGCTGAATCTGCTGATGCATGTGAATGAACATGACTAATTAGCATAACAAATATATTTAGGGACCAAACTGAACCTTTTTGGGCACATGTCCCAACAGGCCCACACACTGATGGAGGAAATCCAGGAGATGGAGGAGGAGGGCACCTTGATGGGACCTTCACAACTGACCCCCCTGGAACAGAATCTGTTACGGTCCCAACATGCTACTGCAGCAGAGTGAAGCTGGCCGCATGCTGCCAGGCCATCGTGGGCAGCATGCAGAGACTGAGCCTACAGTCCCCAGTGGTTGCTCTGCTGCAGAGGATTTGCCGAGCACATCTGCGACTCTTGCTCACCCTAGAGGTCCATCATCTGCAGGCGCTAAAACCCGGGAAATTGGGAGGCGTAGTCAGCAACGTCGACCAGTTTCCCAGGGGAGGTGCGTGCCGATCCTGGAGTCAGCGTGGCATCATGAGAGGCGTTTATTTCGCCAGGAGACTCAAAGAACCACAGAGCAGCTTTCTGCACAATTAGATACATTAAATAATACATTCACCTCCATGCTGACAGAATTTAGGACGAGCAACAGCCACATGGCCACCTTAACTAATAATTTGACAGGCATGCTCGAGGAAGTTAGAAATAGCAATAGACTCATGTTGGAACAGTGGCAGATTCTGAATGCCACACATGCCCAGGTGATGGGCCATCCCCAAGGCCCACCACCAGGGTTTTATGGGCAACACCCATTTTGACAGCTATTTGCCCAGGATCTGCTCCACATCTTTCCTCTACATCCCCACTGTATTGACCTGTCTGGTGAGCGCTACCAAGATTGCCTTTTTTATGGGTTTGCTTGTATGATTTGGATTTTTGCCCATATAGCTCATTAGAGTGCTGAGATACCCCACTAGCCAATGCCTGAGCTAAAGCCTCACTGAACCTGCCACTCAAGCTGCCACGCTGCAGGCTTTGGCCTAATGAAATTGTGTCTGGCTCATCCTGTTTGTAGGCATGATTGGGGGATATTCTGGGCTGGCAAGCTACTACCTTGAACCCTGGCAAATATTGGACTGGACTTGGATTTGGACTGGGGGTTATTGTTTGGGTGGGCCACTGATTTCCAGGCGTGGATGTGGCATAGGTATGGCTGCTTTCCACCTGTGCCTGTGGCAAATGTGGCCAAGCAGGAGAGGGTGTGTATGTGGCCCTATGTATTACTGGCCAAATATTGACATGCAAATGCTTGCTCCCTATGTCTGTTTATTTTATTTGTTATTTAAACTTCGGCCTGGAGTGCATTACTTAAAAACTCCTGGATGTGGGCAATTGCTAGGTGCCCTGATTCAGCACCAATGTATATGTATATTTTGGCCCTTTAACTAAAATTTTTCATATTTCAATAAAATATATTGAATGTGACTTTAGCTGTTGTTGACTAAGTTGATGCATTAAAGTTTTGGATATTTTTAGATTACTGAAGGTTTTTCTAAACCAACAGGGCCAAAAAAAAATGCACGAGTCTCAGATCATGTGTGAATATTTTAGTAATTAACTCATTACTAGTTGATACAAAAAAAATAAAAAAGCATTCACAAAGGTAAATTATAGTATAAAATAATAATTACATACAACAAATAAACACAGGACAAACAAATTAGGCAAAATGGGTATTAATCAAATTGGCCCGAACAGCTTGGCCAGAGGCACTAGAGCCTCGATTCAGAGACACATTCGTCCGGACTTCCGTAGCTGTCTGTGAAAGTTTTGGTGGGTGTTTGTCATTTTTTTGCTTTTTTTCGTCCATTTTCTACTCGCACGAACGTTCGGGAATGCGCTTCCGATGATCAAAAGCAAATCGGAACATTTCCGTTAGTTCGGATCATTTTCCAAACAAAATCTGAATTTTTCCGTTCCTTCAGAAAACTTCCGTTGATTCAGAGAGCTTCCGTCTGATTCAGAGAGCTGATTTCCGACGGATCACCACCCTATAAATCCGTTTCATTTCCGATCCACTTACGGGACCTTTGAGGGCTCGGATTGCTATTGTTGAACATGTTTTGCGGCTATGTGGAGGAATCTGCGCGCCTTTAGCACCAAGGCATTGCATGTATCAGCATGGCCGAGGCCATAAATTGTATAGCAATGCAAACCTGAATCAATACATTTCATGTATGCCTTATAGATGCATTTTAATGCTGACCTAAATTAGTCCTTAGCATGTAAACATTTATTTTCCCACACATCCATATAATTGCTAAATTTTTTTAGACTTATGTCCTTTGTGAATTATATTTGGATTGTTGAACTTGAATCTTAATTTGTGGTAGGAGCTCTTGTTTTAGTCGGTTACCTTTGCTTTGTGTAATTATTTTATATTTGGTTGCAGGAACTGCAAGATGTGCCACTCGCCCTTGCTCCTGATGCCCGTTCTTTGCCTGCAGAATGCGGGCCAGGGGTTCTCTAATCGGGCACTATGCAAAACCCGGCCCGTGGTGGCGAGGGCCCTCTGGCTTTTGAAGTCCAGATTTAGGTGTTTGGACCATACGGGGGGGGGCACTGCAGTATGACCCCAACAAGGTTATACCAATATTTTAATTTACGTTTTTTAACAGGGACTAATAATGTTCTGTGGCCTGCCATTGCTATGTATTTTGTTTTTTATAGTTGTAAAAATGTAAAATTTTCAACATTTTGATACATTTTATATTTTATGATGGCATCCCAAAAAAATGTTACAGTGTCATTTCATTTACAAAATACATTAACACAAAACTAATGGGCCCAGAAATATAGATGAATATTCACATGACCGAGAAGTGGTTTGGGTGAGCTTTAAGGTTCCAAAAGGGAAGATGGAGGATAGCTCTAAGTGGTTGGGGTGAGTTTTAAGGTTCCAAAAGGGAAGATGGAGGACAGTGTTAAGTCATTTAGCTAAACATTGTAGTAGAAGTGAGGGTGGCAAATATGTAGGCAAGCACTTTAATGAGTTAAGTTTGTAGTGCACAGGCGCAAGATCGTAAGGATTCCGTCTGGACGATTATTTTTTGTAAAATGGAAACAGAATCTATCGGGAAACGTAAAGGATTCGTTGGAGGATACGATGGGAAAAGGGCAAAAACGAAAGCCTACGTTGTAACATGTGGAAATGAAACGGAAAACTCTGGATGGAAAATGACATCCGCGTAATTCATAATCTGCCGCACGAACGCTCATACGAGAACGGAAACATTTCACAGATCGGAACTAAAACGAAGTCGAGGCTTAGGTGTGCCACGGTACTGGTATTCTGGGTCCTGGCTGGGTGGAGAGGGGGGCAGATCCACTTACCGGGGGACACGCTGCATGATGGCAAAGTTATGTAGGACAAAGCAGGCCAGTATGATGTCTATGACCTTGTTGGGGTCATACTAGAGTGCCTCACCGGTTTGGTCCAAACACCGGAAGCGTGTTTTTAACAGGCCAAAGACCCTCTCCACAACGGCCCGGGTCTTCCGGTGGGCCCGATTGTAGGCGTCCTGTGCCAGGGAAGTAGCAGATAGCCGGAATCCCCTGAAAGAATAAGAAAATACTAACATAAATTACAACAAAAATTTTGCAAAAAGCGGTCGTTCCCCCTATCTAAGAGCCTATCTTATATTTTAGACACACCATGTACATACAGATTTCTCTGCTAAAAAAACAACCTAACACCATCTACTGCATGTTCTGACCCTTTAAACATCCAAGATGGCGGCTGAGGGCAAGTCAGGCAGACTGCAAACAGGAATTGGGTTAGGACTGTGCTGCTCAGCATTCTTGGATGTCTTACCTTTACAGGACCCCAGATCTGCTTTGTCTGAGCCAAGCACAGTTCTAACCCGCCCCCTGCACTTTATCCTGCTCTCCTCTACTTCTACTCAGTGTCATGCTTCTGAGCAAAGATGGCGCAGACCCTATCATAAAGTCAAGAACAGAATTGCAGCCGAGTGTGGGGAAGAATAATAAGCAATTCACTAGAAAGTAGAAATATATTATTTTGAAATGGTGCTAAATCATTTTTTAAGGGTTTGTGCTTTGCTAAAGATCATGGTTAAGGTTCGGTTTAACATGTCATCAAGGGGTAAAAATGGGTCATCAACTATATTCATAGGCATACATTGAAAAGTGAATGACGCCATCCACCGGAGAATTCTCCAGACTGACGGTAAAATCCAGATCGTCGCAATATGTACGCGTCATGGGATGAGCCTGGAAACCCGGCGAGGACGCTAAGGAACCGCATGTCCGGGGCCACCACTGCTTGGACATTCAGTGAGTGGCCCATTTTGCTGTTCCTGGGAAAAAAGAAAAAGGCTAGGTAAACTACTCAAACACTAACTCCTAACATCCTCAAAAAAACATCTTGGGCAATACAAATAACACTAAGTACCTAAGTATTTTTTAGCCCAAAAAAGGATATGTATGTTGGATCAACTAAAGATTACCTTGAAAATGACTAATTAAGGTCCACATGAAAATGTTTGGCTTTGACCGACATGAAAAACATTGATGAAGTTAAAGACGTATCACATGAACAATTTACAAGGAGGGATTAATAGATATACAGTGTAAGCTATTTCACAGGGACATTTTACAAGGAGGGATTAATAGATATACAGTGTAAGCTATTTCACAGGGACATTTTACAAGGAGGGATTAAGAGATATACAGTGCAAGCTATTTCACATGGACATTTTACAAGGAGGGATTAAGAGATATACAGCGTAAGCTATTTCACAGGGACATTTAACAAGGAGGGATTAAGAGATATACAGTGTAAGCTATTTCACAGGGACATTTTACAAGGAGGGATTAAGAGATATACAGTGTAAGCTATTTCACAGGGACATTTTACAAGGAGGGATTATTAGCTAGTTAAACACAATACAATTTATGTAAACTATATAAAAAAAAATGTAATAGACTGAACTATAGATGTACTCATCGGCTGCAGGAGGGACCAATGCAACGTGGGTGCAATCAATGGCACCCATGACGTTGGGCATGTTGGCGATATTATAAAATGCCAGCTTAAGCGGGTTCCAGGCTACCATGTCGTCCGGAAAATAAATATATTTCTGACTAATGGTAGCCATGCCTTCCAAAAAATTGCAGGCAGCCAAGCATCTTGGTCATACCTAAAATTGCTTGCCCCTTCCTTGTGGTGTGGGCCAACCATGGCCGCAGCTCACTATACAACTTATGGAGGGAAGCGCGATTAAATCTGGTCAGCTCGAACAGCTCAACGTCATGCATGCCATCGATATGCATGCGTCGCCGGTGCAATCTGGCCTCGGCCCTGCTGATACATTCAATTCCCATTAGCTGGAGTTGGTGATGTTCCTCCACAAACGCACAAAACATGTTGATAGGAAGGTATCCGAGGTCAAAATGGTCCCGTAAGGGGATCGCAAATTAAGCGGTTTTATAGGGTGGTGGTCCCTCGGCAATCAGCTCTCTGAATTAGACGCAAGCCCATACCAATAACGTAAGTTATCTGAACGAACGCAAAATATCAGATTTAGATGGGAAAATGATCCGAACTAACGCAAATGATCCGATTTACTTTCGTTAATCGAAAGCGCATATACGCATGAGCTTGTACGAACGTACGAATGAAAAATGCAATGAAAAAAACAAAAAAAAATGACAAACACACACAAAAACATACACAGACAGCTATGAAAGTGCAGACGAATGTGTCTCTGAATCGAGCCTATTGAAACAAAAGGAACTCACAACACCGACGTGATGGGTACACCGTAGGAGAATCAAAATGGCGCCAAGTCAGCAGCTCCGCGCGTTCCTCGAGGGGCCTCCTCACAGCCCTGTGTCTGCGCCCCCCCGACGGTGCGAACACAGCGCCTGCCTCCTGCCCCCTCACAGCCCTGCGTCTGCCAAGATGGAGGCCGTCCTCCAAGAATCCACAAGACCTGCCGCAGGGCCGCCCACAGCGGGGCCCCTGCACAACACGCAGCGCGCGCACCAGCCTCGCACTGCACGCACCAGCCTCGCACCGCGCCGGAGACAAAAGGCCTGTGGCCTCAGGAGAGGCCGCCGAGCAGCGTCCGACCCCCCCCCCCCCACAGCGTAAGGGCCCAAGATGGAGGGCAGAGGGGAGCAGTAAGATGCCTGACCCCGGTGTTCTCCCTACCGTCACAGTCCCAACAGCTGAGGCTGGGAGGCAATAGTGGGTCCACGGGATCAGTGGGAATAGGGTCCGCAGCGGCCGACGGGCTAGGAGGCCCCGCACAGCTGCAATATCCAGGAGAGAGTATTCAACAATCTTCAGCAGCCAGACTGCAAGATGAACACTGGGGAAATCATAGTGAGACACCTGGTTTTATAGGGGGCCAGGAGGAGCGACAGCTTTTGATCTTGCAGTCGAGCGCCCCCTGGACCTGGACTGGATATAGGGAAAAAGACCAGATCAGCAAATGGTGGCTGTGGGAGTGCTATACATAGGCCCCTCCACTGACAAGATTCGCACCTAAGCAGGAATGGAGATAGAAGGTGTATGGTGGGACATACCACCTGCTGTGAGCTTGCTCTGGCCATGTCATGTCAAACAGGATAGCCAGATATTTGGGCACCAAGGTTTTGTCCATTCATAGTATACATAAACTGATCACATTTTCAGAACAGGAAGACTACACCCCATGCGTGGGTCACATGCATGATCCCGAACCCCCCTCATCCGTGCTTCTTGGTTATAATATACACACAATATAATCCTGTTAACAGACCAGGGCTATATTAAACAGTTGGTGGCATTCCTACAGGGTTGGCAGAGCACTGTTCACTGGTGGTAATGAAAGAGCCTGTCAGGGTCTTGAATGGCCTGTTTCATGAGGACCGCGCTGCGTGATCTCGGTGGCAGTGACATCACAAGGTACAAATTCCTCACAGTTAATCAATGTGTCAATGTGACTTGGCCCACATGGAGACATTTCCCTGTTGTTTTAACTGAGCTGTATATAAATAGACTACTGAAGACTAGTCAATGGTGCTATAAATAAGGTGGATGCTATGATAAATGAAATGGAGGAACCACAATGATGGCCCCCCTGGCCTCTGCACCTCTTATAGTTACTGGTTAAAGAGCTCCTCCAGTCCAATTTGAAGTAGCCAATTAGTCCCCTTCACTGTCTTCTAGATAATTTTATGCCTGTTTCCTCCATTTCTTTAACATTTTAACATTAACAATTTGATAAGAGCAGATTCATACCTGAGACCTCCGTTGTGGCAGGCTCGGGCCCTGCACACTAGTGGCTCTCTGCCTCTGTATCGGTGTACTGTCAATCATGTGCTGTATGGTTGTCCTATCTCCTACTACCAGGTATTAATCTCCCAGCAACACTTAAGGTATTTAGGTCTGTGTATGGCTATGTGAGGTACTTCTGTGCATGGAGATTGAGCTGTTCCTGGACTGTGCTTCCCCATATCTGTTCCCGCATTGAGCCACCTCTTAACTGTTCCTGGATTGTGACCCCTCTCCTGTTCTTAGATCAATGGATCTCAACCTTTTTACACCAAGCACCTCCTGGCGACAAGCACTTACAATCAATCTCCCCAAGGGGAAGATCAATTATTAACATTACCCAAAGCAAGATCCCCCCTTCCCCCCCGCGGGTGCACCCATGTAACCAAGATTGTGTCCTCAGTACTTGTCAGAAATCTACAACTGTTCTAGGTATGAAATGAAAGAGGGGTTCATTGAATCTAGTGCAATCACCTGTATTCTTTATCTAAATCTGTGAATGTGGTTTTCCAAGTCTCTGACCAAAATCTTCCAATACCTTCTACATTTTGTGACTACACTGATTTTTAATCTTAACAAGTAAAAATTAATGCCTTCTGACTGCACTTTGCAGCCTTTCTTCAACGGCTGCAAAGTGCAGTCAGAAGGCATTCATTTGCAGCCTTTCTTCAAAAAGACTTCCTCACATTTTCTCCAAGAGCTCATGGATACTATGTCCTCGATTTCAAAAAGAGTTACTCCCAAGAAAGGTAATGAACTGTTTACAGCTTTTTACACGATAGTAAAAAGTGCCATTGCCCTTCATTTTCTTTCTATCTGGTGATTTAACAACATCATGCTTTTTATCCTGAAGTGTTTTTTTTATTACCAATAGATTTGTTTTCAACTCTTACTGACTCAAGACCAAAATAACAAACTCCCTTCTTCATCCTCCTCCAGCATATCTTCGGACAGCATGGACACATACTTAAAAAAATATGCTGACAGCATTAGAAGTAGCTTTTCGCTAAAAACAAGTCCACCTGCCTATAAACATACTGTGGCACATTTCTCCTCTAAGTGAACAAACACCTTCTTCCCTCATATCAAAATCACACCTCACTACCTGCTTGTCTTCGTATGTCCCATCCCACCTTACCATTCATCTATACTTTCAGTCAGTTTTCACTTAAAGCACTAACATTTCTTTAAAATAGTTCCCTCGACAGAGCTCTCTTATTCAAATAGGTATTATAACATTTCCCAGGACTTCCCAGCTCCTACCAGTTGCCACCATGTCTCTTTTCTATTTTGTCGTGTAGATGTGTTAAGAAGTTTTAATGCAGACTAATTAGTTGACCCTAATTCTGAATTTCTCCATTGAAACTGTCATTTGTCTACTAACATCCAAATCTAAAAGCCAGTACCCAGTGAGTTTTATATCTGCCCTGTCAGCATTACCTTAGATGACCACTTTTCCTTATTCCTTGGATGTAGAGACTAAGCTCTCATATGGCTTTCATCTCAACAGGACACATAGTGGGGGCCATGTAATTAATGCAAGTAGAGAAGGCAAATATCCAATGCTCTCTAAATTTTCAGCAGCAATGCCACCTACCTGTTTTGGCAGGACTTTTTGAAACTTAAATGGAGGCTGATTCATTACTAACACTTGGTACCGGCAGATGAGCTTTTGTATAGTGGCGCTTAGAGCGACCAATAGTAGACACTGCAAGCGTGTATCTGGCGCTGTAACAGAGCGCCTCGGTCGCTGTAGTAGCCTGGCCCGCATTGATGAATGTGATGTTTGTGTAAGGTACTTACCTGGCGCTTCCGCTCAGTCCCGGCCGCCCAGGACGGCCGCCTCGCCGTCGCTCCCCCTCGCTGGGGCTCCGGCTTCCGCCCCCTGCTCGGCGGCGGCGGCTCTGCAGCATCTGCCGGCGTGTCCTCCCCCTCCTCCCCGGGGGGCATGCCCGGCAGACAGTCTCGCGCACGAGCACCTATTACAATAGTTATTTTTACTATTAAAAATAAATACCCCCTTCCGCTGATCGATGGGCTATTTACACAGGTCATTGGGGCCCAAGTCTTTTCTAAATTAGACCTCCGAGGGGCATATAACCTGATAAGAATCCGGCAGGGTGACGAGTGGAAGACCGCATTTAACACCCAAGATGGGCATTAGGAGTATCTCGTGATGCCCTTTGGTCTGTGTAATGCCCCGGCAGTCTTCCAGGACTTTGTGAATGAAATTTTTAGGGACTATCTGGGTCACTTTGTTGTAGTATACCTGGACGATATTTTGATTTTTTCTTCCTCATTAGCAGAACATTGTAAGCATGTTCGCCTGGTCTTGCAAAAGCTTAGAGAAAATCATTTATTTGCAAAACTCAAAAACTGCTTGTTTGAAGTTACGGAGGTTCCTTTTTTAGGATATATCATTTCCAATACAGGACTGTCCATGGATCAGTCCAAGGTTACTGCAGTACTTAAATGGGAGCAACCCAGGGATTTAAATGGTCTTCAAAGATTCCTGGGGTTCACTAACTTTTATAGAAGTTTATCAAGAACTTCTCTACTTTAGTAGCACCTCTCACTGACCTCACCAAGAAGGGGGGTTACCCTTCCATTTGGCCGGAACGGTCCATCCTGGCCTTCAAAAGGTTGAAGGAAGTTTTTAGCTCTGCCCCTGTACTAGTTCATCCAGATTGTCAATTAGCCTTAATTGTGGAGGTCGATGCCTCCGAGCTTGGCGTCGGGGCAGTCCTTTCACAATATAGCAGTTCCCCAGAACGACTTCACCCCTGTGCTTTTTTTTTCCAAAAAATTTACTTCCGCCGAACGTAACTACGATATCGGTAATTGTGAGCTCTTGGCAGTTAAATTGGCCTTTCAGGAGTGGAGGCACTGGTTAGAAGGGGCTCAGTTTCCCGTTATGGTCTTTACCGACCATAAAAATTTGGAGTATATTCAATCTAAAAGGTTAACCCCTAGACAAGCTCGATGGTCCCTGTTCTTTTCCCGGTTTAATTTTACCATCACCTACAAACCTGGGGCAAAGAATGTGAAAGCCGACGCTATGTCTCAAAGTTTTTCCTCGACTAGCTTACCCGAGGGGAGAAACTTACCCATTCTGCTTCAACACCTGGTGGTAGCTGCTATCCAGCCAGAGCTTTCCGACCTGAATCAGTTTCAGTCCGAGGCTCCGCCTGGTAAACCTGTTCATGCCCAGTTTGTGCCCATGTCCCACCGTGCTGCCATCCTACAGCAATTTCATGCTTCCAAGACTGTAGGTCATCCATGACTTAGGAAGACCATTTCCTTGTTGTCCCGTCATGTTTGGTGGCCGTCTTTTAGGAAAGACGCTCAAGATTATGTGCGAGCCTGTAAAGTCTGTGCCCGGAGTAAGACCCCGAGACACTCTCCTGAAGGTTCCCTGTGCCTTTGCCCATTCCTTCCCGTGCCTGGACTCATCTTGCCATGGATTTCATCACCGATCTTCCACCATCCCAAGGGTTTACCGTCATCTGGGTGGTGGCCGATCGGTTCAGCAAGATGGCTCATTTTGTCCTGTTAAAAAAGTTACCCACAGCTCAAGATCTTGCTCAACTTTATTTAAGTCATATATTTAAATTCCATGGGATCCCGGAGGATGTGGTGTCCGACAGGGGGGTTCAGTTTGTCTCTCGGTTTTGGAGGGCTTTTTGTGCCAGGTTGGGATTCACGGTCTCCTTGTCCTCAGCATTTCACCCCCAGTCAAATGGGCAAACAGAGAGAACCAACCAATCCTTGGAACAACACCTGCGTTGCTTTGTTTCCGATGTCCAGACGGATTGGTTATTGTTTCTTCCATTTGCAGAGTTTGCCCTGAATAATGCCACTCACTCTTCCACTGGGAAACCCGGGTTGGAGGGTCCAGAGGCCCCTCCTCAAGGGGGGGTAATGTAAGGTACTTACCTGGCGCCTCCGCTCAGTCCCGGCGCTCCCCCTCGCTGGGGCTCCGGCTTCTGCCCCCTGCTCAGCGGCGTTGGCTCTGCAGCGTCTGCCGGCGCGTCCTCCCCCTCCTCCCCGTTTAAACACAAGCAAATGAATGCCCATTGAAAAGTATGGGAGAGCGACAGTGAGCGCAAGGTAACACCTGGCACTCTGGAAGCTAGAGCACCAGCGCTATATCCTAATCCGCCTGTAATAATACATGGGATGCTACATGGCGCTGTTAGAGTCGCTCACCAGATTCGTTCTCTTAAATATGGTTTTGCCTACACCACCCGGCGTTCACCAGAAGCTGCCTGCCGCTACAAAGCACTAACTGCCACTATGCTTTCTTAAATAACCTATATATATATATATATATATATATATATATATATATATATATATATATATGTAGCCCACCAAACCGACACTAAATGGCGGCCGCAACTTTCGCAACCCCAGCGGCATCTACGCCAAAATGGTGGACGTAACTCCGTCTACTAACCACGATCCGGAAACTCCACTACAATAATCAGGCTAATAACGGCATTCCTCTAATCATACTAAACGGGCACTGTCTCCCCACAGATGGGAAGACATCCCTAGGAGAACAGAGGGACCATCCTAAGGTTAGCAGGCCCTGCCAAATGCACACACAGTGAGTAATGCCTTTTATTTTAGGTAAATGTAATTACTGTAACTTGTACCCAGTGTGATAATGTACTCACCTATCCCGCATATACCTCCATCAGAATCATTTGCACTGAGGAAGCTCCTTTGAGCGAAACGCGTTTGCAACCGGATAACTTGCTACAAACAAGGGATTAAACCTAATTAACTTGCTACAAACGGAGGCACCAACCCCTAACTACCTACTTGCTACAACTGGAGGCACCAACTACAGAGACTTTAAGAAAGGTAGGGCACGACTGTGCCCACCACCTGCCCAGCCTACTGGGCATATAAGAGTTTGGACTATATCCATTTACTTATTCATTTACTTATCTTATTTTATTATATCTTTATGCTCACTGTAAATATAACTTTATTCACCAGATAGGATATCATGCAATAATACATTATGTGTTTGTACACTTATCACACTTTTTGATGACTAATCTGCACAAAATAAAAGTAATAAGTTTTAGAAATCCTTTTGATTACTAATAGGATAAATAGGCGCATTCTTGGTTACCTCCTCCCTCAGAGGAACCAATCCCAAACTCTCCAGCAGAGGTAGTTGAAAAATCAACAGTCACTGAATTTAAACATGCCTGGGATAAGCCTCCATCTATCCTAAGATAAATAGTACATACAGTATATACATGAGGGCAGACTAGATGGATCGTATGGTCTCCTTCTGCCGTCAACCTTCTATGTTTCTAGTTGTTATAAGGCAGCGGTGCTCAGCCCTTTGAAGAGGGCGAACTCAAATAAAATAAAAGATTCAGAGTTACATATGTCTTATTGTCTGTAGGTATTATATGTGAGTCTTTGTGGTATTTATTTAAGTCCCTGTCCAGGCACACACTTATTTTCTCCCCTCTCCCCCCCCCCCCCTCCCCTGTTGTAAACAGTGTCAAATGAGACATTTCAAAGCGTCCCAAAAATTCCATTTATAGGTAAATAGCTTATGCATTTTAAGCGGTGCCACTTTATTTGCCTCAATTTCTGGATCATAGCTGAGTTTCGTAGGGTGCTGTGGTCAAAGACAGCTGTGGGACCACTGTGTCCTGTAATGATCACTGATGCTGAGATCACCAACAGAGAATTTCAACTGAAGGAAGGGTACACTTTTAACCCCTGGGCTGCATGAAATACGAGGACAGGCACATGGGACAGGCATCAGCAAACTGCTTGCTGCCTTATTATTGCTGTTGGGTTTACAGTCACAAAGCATATCGTTTTTTTTTTACCTTAATTATGGTGTGGTACTAGGGCCGTTTCCAAGTAGTTACCCCCTTTTTTATTTCCTATGTGGTTTCCGTCAGTAGTCAGACAAATCCTTTTTCAAATTAACTATTGTATACCTATTCCCTTGTGATAATCTTTGCTTGCTGAGTGACCAAGTGGCCTATAAAATGCCTGGGGATTTTTTATTTTGGTGGTACTTTTGTGTAAGAATGTAAACCACCATCATTTAATTACAGTACACAACTAATGCACTAAGCAACGTAACCACAGAGGTGACCTATAGCCTAGTTTACTAAAATGTACATTTCTGGGAAACCACAAATGATTTCAGTAAATGTTAAAAATAAGTTAAGAGGAATGTGAATACATATAATTCAGATGAAATTAATTTGCATTTGTAATGAATAATATGAAGAACCTTATGAAAGTCTAAACCTGTATAGATTACATTGGCTTCCATAAAGCTTTGCCTCCCTACAAAACTGTTGGGATTCCGTCAGGATTTATGCAGGCCTGGGCAAGGGAGTACTAGTGAGCCACGTCACTTACTATGTCAAGTCATGTCATCCTTCAACACTAATGGTTCCACTTCTGCCACAGAATGTCCTCTGATTTTCACTTCTCTACTGTCACGGATTGTCCTCTCTTCTTCACCACCTTCTTTGCTGATGCCAATTGCCCTCCAGTCCTTTTCTGCTGTTTATCCTCTAGCTGCCTTTTCTACTTCCACTGTCCAAGCTGTTTTCAGTGGGGGAGGGCACTGAGTGGGGAGAACCACTCTTTCTAGGAGGCCCTGCTGTCCATACATGTGTGTGAAAGAGGGAAAGGCCCTTCAGGAGTTCTCTGTGCAGTCAGAGGAAGGAGAGAGTGGAAGTGTCATTGACTGCTGAGCTGTTCAGGCCAACTATGAGCGGGTCTGCACAAACACACCATGTTCGCCAGTATACTCCTAAATACACCAGGGGCTCCAGTACCCAAGTTCAGTATGTGGTTGGTGATACATGGCACACACTGGTCTTGAGGACTTTGCTGTTTGTGGCAGGATGCATTGCAACTGGGAGCTAACTCTTTCTGTCTCTTCTATTCATTTCTATGGGAACGCTCTAATTTTCAATAGTGAAGCTTTAGTTTAAGGCTACATTCAAACCTTTACGGCGGAGTTTGCAGCATACATTTCTGGTTGGAGCATTTTTAGCAGCTGCATTTGACATTTTTTCTATACGTTTTTTTTCGGCATCTTTGTTTTACGCTTTTCATTAAAAAAGAATACGTTAGGTCCACACTCTCCAAGCCTATCAGCCAGTACAACAGGTATAGGGGCTGGGGTATGGAAAAGGTGCGGGTTGCCAGCTGCCATCCAAAAAAACAAACATTTAATATAAACAATCTGATGTAGATTACCCAGTTGCCCAATCCATTATAGATTCAAATGCCATGAAATACCTACTGCTGTAGGTAAGCTTTTGCATTTGCAAGTGGAACTTATGTCTGATGGTGGAACAAAGGTCTAACTCTTGGTGTACACTGGCACTGATTGGTTTATCCTCTAGCCAGTTACCTAGCTGTGACTCCCTGCTGTCTAATATGTCTGTGGATTTATTGTTACTGACTTTTTCCTGACCCCTGTGAACCTCTGCTTTCTAAACTTGAAACCTCATCTTTACTTAGCTCTTTTAGATTTGACATGCAATGAACTTAGAGGCCGATTCATTAATAGCGCCAGGTAGCGACAGATGAGCGACAGTAGCGTTATTTTCACAGCGCACGCTAGTATTCGCTGTGCTTGGCCGTTGTTCGGCTGTTGACAGCGACCCCGTCGGTGTGTGGTAATGTTGAATACGGGGTTAGGAGTCGCCGTTTGACAGGTTCCGCGCTGTATGGGAGCGCATGACAGCGAATGGCCATAGCGAATGGCTCCCAGCATATTCATTAACAAATCACGCTCAAAAAATTCTCGCGCTGTGAAATGCTTGTTTAAACCCCAGAGCGCTGGCGGCGATGGGTTAAAAGTAGTTTTTTAACCCCCAAACAACCATATTTTTTGAAAAAAAACAAAACATGTTTTTCAAAACATTTTGTAATATGAATACATTAATATCAGACCTGTAATATCAATTCTGCACAAATTTCTTTTTTTTTTTTTTTTACCTTAAAAAAAATATATAACATTGCAGAAGTGGTCACAGAATTAAAAAAAAAAAAAAAAAAAACATTAATAGCAATTAATTATTAATATTTAAAGATTACTCCATTTAAATGCATTGGAGAGCGCCAGGTAGCAAAAGGTCATACCTGTCGCTGTTCAAGGTCGCTCGCTGGAGCTGTGGGGTGAGGCTGGAATAATGATGAATGATTCGCTATCTGGCGCTCTGTCAGTCGCTAAGCAGGATCAGCTTGATAAATGTGTGATTGAGGAGGGGAGCCTGCGTTCTCGTGGCGGTGAGCGTCATTACCATTCGCTCACCATTCGCTACCTGGCGCTATCCCTTGTAAAATAAGGGCCTAAGTTTCTAGAACCGTTGGGTCTGTCTTCTGTAAAGTTTTCATCCGTTTGTACGGCAGAGTACGAGTACGAGGATGTCATTTTCCAGCGTGACTTTTCCGTTTCATTTTCTCATGTTACAACATAGGCTTTTGTTTTTGCCCTTTTTCCATTCTCTCCTCCCACGAATCCTTTACGTTTCCCGTTAGATTCTGTTTCCCTTTTTCAATAAATAATCGTCCGGACGTAAATCCTTACGATCTTGCGCCTGCGTACTACAAACTTAACTCATTAAAGTGCTCGCCTATATATTTGGGTCACTCACTTCTGCTACAATGCTTAGCTAAATCACTTTGCGCTTTCCTACATCTCCCATGTTTGACCCCTAAAACTCACCCAAACCACTTCGCGGTTAGGTTCTTCTTCCATTTTTCACCCCTAAAACTTACCCAAATCACATCGCGGTCATGTGAATATTCATTTTTACATTACATTTTTTTTCTTCATAAAATATTAAAATATTTACAAAATTTAAAATTTTTACAACTATAAAAAACTAATAAATAAAATAAAAAATACATAGCAATGGCAGGCCACAGAACATTATTCTTCATCCGTGGTCCCCAACGAGTCGCGCAGCTCCTGCATCTCGCCCACCAACTGAAGGACCCTGACACTCAGTTGTGCCACTCTGGCACGTGTGGTCCCTGTTAAAAATCGTAAATTAAATTATTGGTATAAACCTTGTGGGGGTCATACTGCAGTGCCCCCCCCCCCATATGGTCCAGACACCTAAATCTGGACTTCAAAAGCCCGAAGGCCCTCGCCACCACGGCCTGGGTTTTGCATAGGGCCCGATTATAGAACTCCTGGCCCGCATTCTGCAGGAAAAGAACGGGCGTCAGAAGCAAGGGCAGGAGCGGATATACAGAATCCCCTGAAAGAATTTAAAAATACTAACATAAAATACACATTCTAAGCAACAATATTGTTTAACATGTCATCAATGGCCTCAAAGGTCCCGTAAGTGGATCACAAATGAAACGGTTTAATAGGGTGGTGGTCCCTCGGCAATCAGCTCTCTGAATCAGACGCAAGCCCATCCCAACAACGTAAGTTATCAGAACGAACGCAAAATATCAGATTTTGATGGGAAAATGATCCGAACTAACGCAAATGATCCGATTTTGTTTCGTTCTTCGGAAGCGCATATACGCATTAGCCTGAACATTCGTACGAATGGAAAATGAACGAAAAAAACAAAAAAAATTACTAACACACACAAAAACTTTCACAGACAGCTACGGAAGTCCAGACGAGTGTGCCTCTGAATCGAGCCTATGGTTCAAAGGCTTCTTGAACCACCACTAAGTTTCAAGATGCAAAAATCAACTATCAAGCTAATGGGATCTGTGTTCTGGAACAATGATAAAAATTTGCTAATTAATTACCTTTTGTCTTAATGTCCAACCCGAGTAACATTCAAACCAGGAAATTGTTGGCCAAGTTGTCACATTAGAACAAACGCCCAAAGGTAGTCATTAAGTCAAGTCAAGACAGAAGAACACAATGAAACAAAGCATAATTACTGTACATACAGCGTAAATACGTAGGGCCAAACATCAAATGTTATTTGTATATGCAAAGGATGAAGGTCCGGAGAAGAGAGACTAAGGAAAAAAAGGCAACAATGAGGATACAAATGCTGACAAGCGAGTTCACTAGTGTTCTATTATGTTAAATAACAAACCTTTAAATTACAAGCAGTCAGTAAGAAGATCTAGGACAGACCAATTGCTGCTATTTTTGGCATGTTCTTGGGGGCCTAGGTCTTTCCATTTCCCAAGCATTAAACTTCCTGTATGAAATCTCTTTGTATCTTAAACTATAGTCAAATAGACAGATCATCCATAAATGTTAATCTAAATTCACTTGAATACACATTTTCAGCCTTATTTATTACTAAAATGTGTGGGCGGCACTTGTGAGACACTCGGGCCACCTGTACTGCAGAGCCAGCTGCAGAGAGCTGGCGCTAATCCATTGCTCGCTCGCAGGTGGTGTTTGGGTGCTAGCTCAGGGCTTGTATAAGTCTAAGCATTAGCGCCCCCTAGCGCCGGCTGGGAGCACCGTACGGGCGATGTGAAAAGGGGAATTTAGGCATTTAGGGTCTGTTGCAATCACAATAAAAAAAAGAAAAAAACATGGAATTGCATTGGGGACACTTCAAAGACATGACAAAGGATTTGTATGGCCCAAATCACAAGTTTGCAGTGCAACCCAAAAGTGCAAAAAAATGCATATAAAAACTTTTCCAAACAGCCCAGGGAGCCCCCAAAAAATTATAACCAACCCAGCCCACTGACATCTATGGGGTAAGGCCACACAGTGCAGGGTGAGCTCCTGGTCTTACCTGTCACTGTAGGGAACTCAGCGTCAGCACTCAGCCCATCACCGGCAATGATGATAGATGGGACTCTACCTGACACTATCGATTTTTGACTTGATAACTACGCCTTTTGCACTTGGACCTGACATTCATCTTGCACTACGTGCCACTATCGCTTCTTCTATCGCTTCTTAAATGAACCCCTTTGTTTTCTTTTCTTCTGATGTTAGCAAAGCATATGACCACATTCCAATATCTTGTAATTTTTTGGTCAGCCAAAATGATACAAAGGGCGATCGTTGAACCAATTCTCATTCATTGTTTGATCGTAGCAGCAGTTTCCATGGAGCAAATATCATTTAGTTGTGTGTTTCTTTAGTCATTTCTCACTTGATAAACAATCCATGTAAAAGGGGCATTAGGCCATCTTGGCCCATAAAATGTAGCCCCTTTTTCAGTCACCAGTTCTTTATGTTTTGTGTTTTTTTTTTAAATAAGACTGAAAAAGTGTTTTTGTCACCTTCTGAATAGCCCCTAAAAGGCACTCAGAACCGGTTCACACATATGTAGATGTGCTGTTAAGTGGGTTGTTAATGTGTATTTGGAGAGCTAGTTGTATGCTAATGCAATCTAAATGTAAAGTAATACTTTCTGAGCCAAGTGTGCTATTACCGATGTGTATTCAACATTACTTTTTATCTCATCTACAGGATTAAACTCCTCTTACTTTCTCAGCCATTTATTTCTAATTAGTTAAAGCTGCTTTACCTATTTCAGGGAGTCATCCAACAAAGATAGAACACAGAAGGATTTGTTCACAGTGCATCTACTGTTATTTTTTCTGCAAAACATGAGGGCATTAGAAGATCCATTATCTTTCTCAAAGCTTTAAAAAACCTTGGAGGAATTCATCTCCTTGAGTTATTTTGTTTTTATTCAATCAGTTCCAAGCCTCAGGTCTGGGCATCCCTGATCAGGATGGGAGAAGAGGCCCCTGGAGATCTATTTACTCAGCCTTCCTCGTTTATGACTCCACTGCTGGCTATATGACACTTACAGGCTGATTCATTACTAGCGCCAGGTATCGGCAGATGAGCGTCTGTAGGCACTAAGAGCGACCGCTAGTAGACGCTGTGATCGGCTATCGCTCTAGAAACCTGGCCGGCATTGATGAATGAGATGTCGCACTGAGGCATTCTCAGTATGACACAGAGCGTCGGCGCTCTGAATCTGGTCACTATAGCATAGAGCGGCAGACGCTGTGTGATTAAAGTCTGTTTTTGAACAAATATCCACCAGTAACAAAGCGAAAACACATGGAATTACATTGTTGTAACATTGTGACATTAATACTTTAATGCCAGACCTGTAATGACAATTCTGCATAAAAATATAAAAAATCAAAAAAGTTTACAAAAATGTTTTTTTTAGGCCAGGAGAGGCGACACACTTATTTGAGAGAAAAACAAATTAAACACGAAAAAACCCTGTTTAAAGCAGAAGAAAAGGAACGTCCATTGAAATGTATGGGAGAGCGACAGGTAGCGACAGGTGCTATACACTGAGCCGCCTGTAATGATGAATCGGACGCTACATGGAGCTGTTAGAGTCGCTCACCAGAATCGCCTTCATAAATGTGGTATTGCGTACAGCACCCAGCTTTTACCAGACGCTGCCTGCCGCTCCAAGGCACTACCTGCCGCTATCCCTTGATGAATAAACCCCATAGAAAACTAATGAGCTTTCTTGGCCAGACAGATGGGTGCAGAGCCCTATACATCTTACTGGTGAGCCCAAGGTTATACGGCCAGCTGAGGAGGGGTGAGTAAAGAGCCCCAGATTATGACATTTTAGGACGGTGCTAAGCAGTGTAGGCATTTTTATTCTTGCTTTTATGCTGCCCTGATTCCTTATAGTGCTAGGTTGCTGATACCTAATACTGGACTTCCGGCGGGGAACAGGAAGGCAGACCACCAATGTGCCATCTTCTTTTACAGATGCAGCCCACTGCTACTGGTCGTGGGGGAGCAGCAACACTGTTTTATCAGTAGCAGATGGAGCATAGGTGGTCTGCTTTCCTGTTCTGAGCAGTCCAGAAGCATGTTTCAGCTACTAGACATGCGAATATGTGAGATCAAGACAGCATGAGGCTAGGTGAGTATCTGTAATCTATGCTGATCCTTAAACTCACTTTAGATATCACACAGCAGTGAGCTAAATACATTTCAACTGCAAACACTGTGAATTATAGACTAACTTATCCCACACCTCATGAACCCCGCATTAGAAAGACAACCATTTCCTATTGGTGCTCCACCTAACAAAATCCATCTAACACATGTGCGGCAATCGAACCTACTCCAATCATTATTATCATTTATTTATAAAGCACCATCATCTTCCGTTGCGCTGTACAATGTAGTAATTAGAGACAGGGAAGAATATACAGTACAAATGCGGTTTTACAGAGTTCACAATGAATATTGTGAATACAAGATGCCATAGGAGAGATTCCTGTCCTTGTGAGCTTAAAGGGATGGAGACAATGGGAAAGAGTCACACTATTGAGCTTTATGGCATGTGTGCTTTAGAAAATAGCTTTAGCCAATTTGTATGCTTTTATGAATAAGTGAGTTTTGAGGGGGCTTTTGAAAGTTTGGAGGATGGAGGAGTGGTAAATTGGGGAGTGGGGGAGAGCATTCCAGAAGATTGGAGTGACATGTGAGTCCTGGAGGCGAGCATGAGAGGAGGTGACCAGGGTGGAGGACCAAAGATCGGAGGCAGAACAGAAGCCTTGTCTAGGTTGATATTGTTGGATTAGAGATGAAATGTAGGGAGGAACGTGGTCAGAGAGAGCTTAGTAAGTAACAGAGTTTTAAACAGGATTCATTGTGGGACTGAGAGCCAGCGAAGCTCTGAGCAGAGCTGGATATAGCAAGAAGAGAGATGGATGAGGTGAGCAGCAGAGTTCAGAATAGATTAGAGGGGTTCCAGTTTGTAAGTTGCTTAACCATAAAGGAGGATGTTGCAGTATTCTAGGGCATGCCCTAGCATTTAGTGGTGTAAGATGAGAGCATGTCTGATTTTGTGGTTTTGGTTCTTTTAAACTGCAACAACAGCATACCGCCCAAATGTCCCTGATTTGGAGCGACTGTCCCTATGTTGAGTCCACGTCCCCTGTCCTTGTTGTTCCTCTTTGAGGAGCAATCTCTTTATGTGGAGCAATCTAAATGTTCCTGCAAAGGGATGCATATGAGCACTGTTTGCTTGTAAGGGTGTTGGTCCGGTTTTCCTGGAGGGGAAAAGGTGATTTTTCACTTTGGGTCTACATTAAGGACATTTTGTTGGTGTAAGCTAGCCCATAGGTTCAATCGTCGATCTAATGTTCTAATCTCACAGAAATTAGATGCCTTAAACTGTGTGAAAGCCCCAGCATCTCCTGTAAACCCTTCAATAATTGAAAAGCAATAAGAACAGCCGCCCGGGAAGATGAAGGCATCCTAGGAGTTCCCACGTTTAGCTGGAAAACAAGGAGACACATTAGAACTCCTCTCTTTCCTATTTTCCTTTCTTTTCCCTTTTCTTTAAATGCTAATACACAATATATTTACATACATATAAGCTTAAATAGGACAATGGTACTATGGCAAGAATGGATATAATAGCCTAGCAGATAGGGTGGGTGTGATGCTCTGGCGTGGAAGAAGAGAGTAGTCAATTCTTCAGGTGAGCCGTAGAATTCATGTTGTCTGCTTGAACCCTGATGGTAGGGCCCGTCAGAATAGAAGACCAATGTGTAGGAGACATTAGAATCACTCTCAGCTTCGGGATATTTATAGGAAGTCGCTCTCCCCTGGGTCCCACTGTCCCTGGATCAATTGTGACACCACCACAACCCGTTAGGCTGGCATCCATGGTAACAATCTTCCACCGTACTGGAGGAAAGGACCTGCCCACCTGAAGTGGTTGGAGATTCAGCCACCAGGCTAGAGGCTGCCTTGTTGAGTGTGTCATGCAAAAGCTAATTCTGAATGGAGGGGTCTTGTGTGGAACTGTGCAAATGGCACTGCCTCGAAGGAAGAAACCATAAAGCTCAACAGACACATTCCTTAACAGATCGTTTGGTGTGAGCAGGCCAAGAGAGCCTCTACCCTGGCCTGAAGTCTCTTCTGCTCCGGGAAAAAGACCTTGGCCTGAATTGTGTCTAAATTAATTCCCAGAAGGTAGATAACTCTTAGTGGGAATGATATGTGACTTTGGATAGTTGACTAACCAGTCAAAGTCTTCTAGTGTCGATAGGACAGTCTGTGTATCTTTCAAGGCCTCCTGAAAAGATAGGGCTCTGATCAGAAGATCATCTATGTATGGGGTAATTCATATGCCCTGGTGCCTTAGAAGAGCCACGAGGCCTGACAACATTTTAGTAAAAACCCTTGGAGCCTAAGACAGGCCAAAAGGCAGAGCCACAAACTGAAAATGTAGGCTGTCTACTGCGAAACTTAAAAACCTCTGATGGCCCAGGAACATTGGGATATGTAGGTAGGCGTCCTTTATGTCCACTGTGTTCATAAAATCCCCTGGCTGTTGTGGATCTTAATGACTCCATGCAAAATCCGCGAAGACTAAACTTTTGAGTCCCTTGAGGTCCAGAATTGGGCGCACTGAGCCATCATTCTCGCGGATTACCAACAAATTGGAGTAAAAACCATAACCTCTCTCTGAAAGAGGAACAGGACGGATCTCTCCTAGCTGTAACAGGTGAGTGGATCTCAATGCTTCTGCTTTTTTTTTTATTCTGGGACACCCTTGAAATAAAGAACCTTCGAGGAAGTCTGGCCCCCAGCTTGTAGCCTGAAGAAATTATTACTTGGATCCATATATCTGCTACATGGAGCCTCCAAAGATGAGCAAAAAGCAGAACCTAACCCCTAACCCGCCTGAGAGGGGTTAAAAGGGGGATTAGCCTTGTTTCAACAAAAGGATTTATCTGTTCTGGATTTTAGGTTTATTCCAAAACTCCTCTCGTCGTTTGGAGGAAAAGAAACCTCTGCCATCACGAAATGGCCGGGTATTGGAAGATCTACGATAAGAAGGATTAGACTTCCTTCTTTGTAGAAGCCTGGTAGACCTGCCCCCTGTGGCTCTCTTCACAATGTCATCCAAATGTTCCCCAAAAAGACAACCTCCCGTAAAGGGAAGTCCCATCAGAGTCTTCTTGGAAGTCGTGTCAGACGACCATTGCTTAAGCCTCTGAGCCACCAACAAAGCTAATCCTTTGGCATTTAGTCTAACAATATCAACCATAGCAGAGATGACATATTTGTAGACTTCCATGCTGGACTTAATCAACTGAGAGCATGAATTATGGGAGTGACCAGCCCAAAACTGAGAACTCAACTGTCTTAACCAGTTTTTGCCATGGCATGCCATGGATGCAGCGCAGACTGGCCATAAGACTAATCCTATCATGAAAAAAGCATGCCTGGATACCTGATCCAGGCACTTATCCACTGTGTCCTTTGGGGAAGCACTGTCGGAAGTAGGAATAACTGTGTTCCTAGAGAGTCCTGATCATTCACTTCAGGAGGAAACTTTAAAAGTTTTTTTTTGGGGGGGGTACTCTGTTGGAACTACATTTAGCTAGGGCATAATTGGAGGAAAAGGTTTGAAAACCACCGTACTAGGTTTCTCCCGTATCAACTAGAAATTTCCCAGATCAACCAGACATTTTTTAATTACAATTATAATCTCCATTCACAGCAATATTAAAGTGAAAGTCCAGTGTAGCCAACTCATGTCAGCAGTGGACGAACATGATAGCTCACATGATTCGCCCCCTGCTGATAATGAATGAGGCAGACTGATCCTTTATATCTGGCAGCAGGGACATGCACTGAAGCTGGACATTGAGAACACTGTGGCTGGAGCAGCCCACTGCCAGGATACCCGAGTCTCCACAAGCGGTGCAGGCACACTGAAGAAGCAGCCAAGTATATTAGTCCAGTCTATGCACGTACACACAGATACAGGCATGAGCAGGCGCGCAGAAAAGTGCTTAAACGTGCATGGGAATCAGTGCGTGTGAAGAGAAGAGCATGCATGCTTGTCGGGCCAAGCACCAAGTTCCCATGTATCTATTTAAAGAAGGGTGCCTGCAGCCATTTATTGCTGTTCGTTCAGCTTAGTTCCTAGTTTCTAATCAGTGATCTGCTTCTTTGGACTTTTTTGTGTACGACCCAGCTTTCATCTTAACCCTGCTCTTGTTGGACTGATTCCCCCTCACAACCTCTGGCTTTGGACTTGGCGCTTAACCTCTGTTGCCTTCCCTGAGCTCTGCTTGGATTATCAATCTTGAATCTCTGTTTCCTGCCCTGATCTCTGCTTGGTTCATCGCTTTTGAACCTCCGCTGCCTGCCCTGACCTCTGCTTGGAGTATCGCTTCGGAACCTCTGCTGGCTGCCCTGACCTCTACCCCTGCTACCTGCCCTCATTGACTTGGGGCTCCTGGTCCTCTGGGCATGCCCCGGATTGCATCTGTAGCTCAGTCTGTCCTCCCTTGCGGGACCTCCAGTGAATGCCAGGGCTTTCAGTAGACTCCAGGCCCCGGGGTAAGTTGCTATCTTAACTAGGCCTCTGCCATCAGAGCAGATTCTGACACCCACAGGACTCAGTCGAGCTTGCAGACAGGCAGGTATTTTTTTTTCTTAATTGCCTGGAAAAGGACTTTTACTTCAGTCATTTATTTTTGTATCATGGCAGATGTCCACTGTTTTTTAAAACTGAAAGGAGAAAAAAGCCACTATATCTGACATTTAATGGTCTTATTATATAGTTCAAAGACCAAAAGACACAAACCAAATCCCCTTCATCAGTAAGGGTTGGATATCTCTTAAACTGGTGGTGCTGAAGCTTTAGTTTTGTAGGGGCAGATACTGTGTGCAGGGCCGGCGCCATCACAGGGCAAACCTGAACAAATGCCAGGGCCCCTGGCATTTTCAGGGGTCCATCCAGGAGTCACACTTGCCCATGGTATTATTTTACAGTGGACCCGAACCACTGAGTGCTGGGTGCTTTAGTGGCAGCGGAGCAAGCAGTAAGGGCTGAGTGGTGTGTGGTGGCAGTAGATAATGCAACAAGGACTAGAGGACATATAGGGAAGGCAATAAGAATGGGAAGGCATATGGTGGCTATAGGGAAGGATATAAAAATGGGAGGGCGATTGGTGGCTATATGGAAGGCAATAAGGACTGGAGGGCGATCAGCAGCAGGAGACCCATTTGTGGCAGCCGAGCGGAATGGTGACATTATGTGACTCACTACTTTGGGGCCCACTTCAGCTCTCTTGCCCAAGGGCCCCCACAAATCTGGAGCCGGCCCTGACGGTGGGTATACCCCCAATAGCCTTGGGGCTGAGTTTAGAACTTTGCAGGGGCAGAACATTTGTTGGGGTGTCTTGGATGGATGTAGGGGGTACAATAGAGTAGGATATGGTGAGAAAAATTTTAGGGGGAGACTTGGGAAGTGGAGGGGGTTGATAGAAAAGGAGTGAATCATTTCCAGTACAGGATACAGCTAAGATGCATGTTGGGAGCTACACCCAGTCCAGCTATCCCAAAAGCAGTACAGCTCGCAAGGAATTCTCCCTATGGCAAGCACCCCCCCCCCCCACTCCCAGACACTTTAATAATATTTACCGTATATACTCGAGTATAAGCCGAGTTTTTCAGCCCACTTTTTGGGCTGAAAAAAGCCGCCTCGGCTTATACTCGAGTCAGTGAAAATTTGTGCATCCAGCAAGATGGCGCCTATGCCGGAGAGTGAAGAGGAGAGCGCGGCGGAGGAACCTCGACTTACCGGTGCGTCAGCTGATGTGTCGGAGACTGAGCAAGGGGGCGGAGGAAGCGCGGTGTGGAGGTCGGCGGAGGACGCGGCGGAAGAGCCGCCTCGGAGGCTTCAGAACTCGGCAGGGAGATCAGTACACCCAGCGCGAGGTGGGTGTACCAAGAGCCGGCCGGCCCAGACGCAGTATGGAGCCGTGAGTGCGGCTCAGAAGAAGCAGAAGGCGCTGATATGAGCTGCGGCATGTCATCAAAACAAGTAATTGGAGGGGGGGGGTAATTGATCAGACGACCTATTGACAAAGATAAGCTGTCTCTGGGTCATTCCCTATTAAATCTGTGGCCATTTCTACATGTCATAGCTGGAACAGCCGGTTCTCCTTTATGTCGCACAGAACACTGACTGGGGGGAGAGGAGCGGGGGGGAGGCAGAATACAGGGTAGATTCAGCCCCAGCCCTATCAAACCAGACAAGGGGCCATCCCCATTCATTTCCCGCCCCCGTGCCGGCTCCCGCACTCACCCTCTGTCACTTCCAGCACTTTCAGCTGTTCCTCCGCTGCCGCCCGCAGCAGACCAAAATCTGTATCAGCCCGTTGATTCCTCAAATCAACTCCAATTCCAATTGAATAAAGCCGCCTCGGCTCATACTCAAGTCAATAACTTTTCCAGTTTTTTTGTGGTAAAATTAGGCGCCTCGGCTTATATTCGGATCGACCTATACTCGAGTATATACGGTAGGTTTGGAAAAATGAAAACCTGAACAGAGGCATATTAAGCAACATTATATTACTCTCAAAATATAAATGAGGATCGCGTTACTTCATATATAGCTATTTTCTGTAACCCTTCTTCACATAGCTTTCAAATGTTCAGCTATGTGGGGATCCATCCATCATGCTGAACCCAACCTTGTAATTGCACATGAAGACGATTGGAAAAAAACAATGCATCACTTCAACATACAAAGAATGTAGGGGTAAGAACTGTCACTCCTACCCCTGTCAGGATGTTGCTTCCAGAGATTATCCAAAATGTTTAATAACAAGTGGGCCCCAGGCAAGCCCTGTAAAGGAAAGACACAATACATTCATACTTTACCATGATGAGTGAATAATTGCAAAATTGCAAAGCTAAGGACTGCCTGTCAGTCGTTTCTAACAGGCTGGTAAGTGACTGGACCTGAACATTTGTGTAGATGTGTATGTCCAAGCTATTGTTTACGCACCAAATTAGAATTAATGACTTTGCCAAATAAAAGGAGTTCACCTATCTATGGGCAACTCAGAGCTGCTCACAACCCCTGACCCTGGTCTGAAAGACAGGGTTGGTCACTAGCATGCCCTGGGGCATCCTAACTCAGGATACCCCATTGTGTGAAACCCTCAGGGTCACCGGTAAACCTTGCTCCCACCCCCAGCTATTCACATAGGCTAGACGCAGGAGCCCCATTATGCTGAGGATGCAGTCGTCAGTGTTTACACGGGTGAGGGAGCCACCGATGCCGGTGAGTTTACCGGCAACCCTGGGGGTTTCACACAATGGGGCATCCTGATTTAGGATACCCCAGGGGCCTGCTAGCGACCATCCTGGTCTTTCAGACCAGAGCTGGGTGCTGGGGGTTGAGAGAAGCCCTGAGTTGCCCAAAGATAGGTGAGCTTCCTTCATTTAATTAGACAAAGCAGTAAATCCAGTTTTGTGCATAAACAATAGCTTGGACATCTACACATGTTCAGATCCAGTCACTTACCAGCCTCTTAGGAACAACTGACAGGCAGTCCTTAGCTTTGCAATTTTGTTTCTTTTCATTAATCAGAAAAAATAAGTTTAAAATATATGGTGGAACCTATAACCTAGAGATCTAGCATAATAATATAAGAGAAAATTGTCCTGTCTGTGTAAAGACTTTTTCAAGCCTACCACAAAAATTGCAATTAGGTTTACAAAATGTAATAAGTACATAAATTGTAATTGTATCAATACCAAAAAATATATCACTCATACATATACTAAACTATATAATAGGACTTTATGCCTTATTTGCCATTACAGCGCCTTTTTTCAAATGTATCTTTTTACTTACTTATTTTTTAATATTGATCAAATGTCTTTATCTAACATTACAGGACATTCTGATGCAATATTGCAACTTCAGGTCAGTTTGTACGGATACTATAGTTAATGATTGGTGATTTACAAAATCCAAACTCACACAACCAGGAAAAGTCAATCTCCCTGCATGGAAAAACAATGGATGACTAAATAAATATGGAAAATAGACTGTGAAAAAATAATACTTGAATGTTCACATTTAAATAATATATATACTAATAATCAGTCAATAAGTGATCATGGCAGTACAGGAAGGACTCCTGTCTGGAGCCTGGCAAAAGGCCCACTGGCAACTTTGCTCAATCTGCCCCCCATAACCCTATAATATGTGCTGGCTGTGCCCTATGGCAGCCATGCGTTTATTGTGCTCCAGTATTCAGCCATGCATGGCTGCCATGGGTCCAGTCATCATATATAGTATGGGGCTCAAAAAATACTGATGGCATCCCTGTAGCAGTATGAATAATCTAAAAACATGTTTACAACATTGTGGTGTGTTGAGTTTCTCGACCAGAATGCAGGATTCACTTTGAAGGGGGCAGCCCATTTTGGGATGCTCCTGATTTTGAAACACCTAGGATCACCATTTTTCTTGTTCCATCTTGCCCCCGATCACCCGAAAAACTCACCTCTCCCCGCTCCCAGCGCCGATGGACAAGGAATCTGACAGTCCCGGACAAGCGGCTCCTCCGCCGCCGCCTCCCGCGCGTCCCTCTTGACGCGCGGGGCGCGCGCACTCCTGGAGGGGCGCGTGGGAGGCGGCGGCGGCGGCCGGCCGCCGTCGAAGATAAGGTAAGGGGGTTTGGGGGGGTTTCACCCCGCGGGACATCCCGATCTCGGATGTCCCGCTGGGAGTGAGGTGATCGGCCTGGGAATCTTATAGATTCCCGGGCCGATCACCCTTGGGTGTTGGTCCACTTTAAGCCCTCGATTCCCCAGGGAATTCATGGATGAATCAACAGGAAGCTGCAGACTACTGGAGGGTGACACTAGGATGGTCAAAGGCTGTACCCCGGCAGGATTGTGGGATACATACTCCCGGGTGCAGCAGGATGGTGACACAGGAGCGAGTTGTCCGGGAGCCAATGGGCAGTGAAGGTGTGTAGGTCATTAATAAGCATGCAGTGATTTGCATGTTTATTAATTACCCTTTTTTGTTTTTTTAAGTTTAGAAGTTGGTCCACTAAAAAATCTCATGAATGACACTGGAAACTGTGCCAGCTGAAATGCCTAATTCATGAGCTATAACTACTTTACGGCACATTTTCTCTGAAGATGCAGATGCCCCGATTTCTGGACTAAACTTTAATTGATTCAAACCCATTCAAACTTGGCCCAAAACATTACTTGGTAGTAGGAAGGTGCATCATTACCATACACAACAATTACCCTTTCATGGATTTAATTAGGCTTCCTTTCTTCCTCTGTAATCACAAAACAAAGCTCCAAATCTGTCACTTTCTTTGTAGACCTGCACTCTACTGCACTTGCTATCCTGTCACTTCCAGTGCTTTCATCAGTGCATGTCCAGACATGAATCACACCTGCACAGATGAGCTCAGAACACACTGGGGTAGAAAACATATTGATTACCCCTCCTATGTAGGTAGGGGACACAGCAAGCATGTGAAAGAATAGGCTCTGGTCAGATAATATCGAAGATTCACCACCAGGTGTAAAACATGCCTTTCAACTACTTATGTTGGTTAGTTTGGACCATAGGACATGTAATTTAATGGACCCAGAGTGTCGGGGAGGGAGGAGATGCCCTGCTGCTGGGAAGATCTGACTGATTCATGAAATTAATGTATTGAAATTATATATTTGATCTTGATTGTACTGGGGAGTGATTACGTTTGTACATGTGTGGGGGATGATTATGTGGGGAGGATTCCAATGTACCACTAGTGTCTACTGGTCAGCCGCTCGGGGTATTTTTCCCAATATCTTTTGAATACATTTATCTATTAAGGTCCAGGGTAGACGGTCTTTTTAAAATTGATGTGTTAATGTTTTTAAATTATTGTTTGTGGCTTTAATCATTAATAAAAATTATTAGTTTTATTATCGGGTTCCAGTGCCCATAAATTTGGCTCCAATTAGTGTTTTTGGTTTATATCTTGTGGTGCTTTGGAGCTATAGGTGCACTCTCCGATTATGGGACATTTTGAGTGGTGCCCACTTTGTCTGTATTAGGATTGCTGCTGGGAAGGTCTTTGTGGCCAACTCGTAAAACAAATTCCTTGTGAGACAAAGTCTATAAGACTCCTGTGGGGTTGGTCTACTTCTGGGTTGCCCCCCGATTACCCAATCCACTCACAGCTTCCAAGAGCCCTCACTGCATTTCCTTGATGTTGTTGCAACTCCATCATACAGTACCTCTATCTAGGCCTCCGCCAGGAGCGGGCACCTCCATAGCTATGTGACTGACGGTCCTTGCTCCACTCAGACTTCTTTGCCACATTGACGTCAGAGCAGCAAAGGAAATCTGTATGGCACGAACGCTGCTGATTGACTGAGCCGCCCCGCAAGAATGCAGCAAGGGAAAGGCAGTCATTGCCAACAAAGGGTTTTTAACAAAGTATTAGAAATAAGCATTTCATTTAAAATTATTTAATTTGTCCAACTACTGTAGCCCTTGAAATGAAATGCTCGTGTTTAAAAATGCTTTAGTTCCTCACATTTTTATGCATCATTTTGTTCAACCCAATGAATTAAAGCTGAAAGTCTGAACTGAACTGCATCTGAATTGCTTTGTTCAAAATTCATTGTGGTACAGAACCAAAATTAGAAAAATGTTGTCTCTGTACAAATATTTATGGACCTAACTGTACACAGCAGTGCATCTCTAATCGGGATGCCCCACCAAAGAGCAATGACACCCAAGAAAGACGAGGTTGTGGCCTGGTTATATAAAAAACTGATGCCTGCCAAAACCTTGGCTTATTTTTAATGGAACCTCAACCACACACCTCTAAAGCTGAGGTTCTGACAGCAGTCAATCAAGACAGAAGGCAAAGGAAGGAGACCCAATAATCATTTTAAACAATGGTTACATAAACCTCAACAAAATACCTTGTTTAGGTGGTGTGGTCTAGCTGTGGCTGGTGAATACATGCCTTGAGAGAGCTCTGCACATAACTAAAGGCCAGCCATTTTACAAAGCCTCTCTTACCCTGAGAAAAGTATGTCCCGAGGAGGAGGCCGTAAAATGGCACTGGAGCGAGGAGATTGCGTGCACCCGCCATCCAGCTTGACAAAAGCAGACCCCAAAGAAGAAGACAGAGATGACCTAGAAATGGCAAGACAGGCTCGAGACCTGACCTGGGCCCACAGGCAGTCGCTCCATCGGTACCAGAGCCCTCAGAGTGGAGGAGAAGTGGTAGACATCTCCAGCAGTAGCAGCAAAGCGAAACTCCTACAGAGCTAGCTGGCGGCAATATGACATGCTCGTTGAGCACCCGCCAGGCCCAGCCAGCTGAACTGAAGGGAGAGGCATCCCCGGACCAGAAGGGGCAGTGGTGGGGTGATCTTCCAGCTGGGAAACCAAGCAGCAACACGCTGGTGGGGATAGTGGGACCCACGGCACCACTCCGCAAGGGCACATCTCTCGTCCAGGCCAGCACACCACTGAGACAAGCGAGCCCGGGAGGAATGGAGCAGCAAGTATAATGGGGAGCGTCTGGAAGCGACACCCGGGAGGACAACAACATACTGTCCACATGGGATGGTGATGCAAGATTGAGGGGGGCATCCCAGGCCCTGGGGGAGTCAAAGACCATGTGTTCCTGTGGCCTGTGCGCCAGCACCTACCTGCCGCAGCCACGGATCAGCACCTTGATACAAGATAATCCAACTCTAAACAGCACACCTCCAGAATGTTCATGTGCCTTCATGACATGGAGAACAGGGGAAAAAGAAAAAACGTATGTATACGCGGTCTCCTCGAAACTCCAGAAAATGGCAATTTAAGTGAACTTGCCACTTCAGCGACAGGATGAGCGCATCGAGACCGGATCCATATAATAATAGGTTGCATACACTTCTACAAAATAAAAATAAAGAGGACATTATACGGAAAGCTTGGACTCCACTCTTATGTCTGATTTGGAGAGACGGACCCTCCAGATGAGAAGAACCCTCGTTCTTTACTAGAAATTATCAAGTCAACGGGTGCCACATACAGGTGGGGCCATCCATTCCACTTAATAATATCTAAGCGTGGTTGCCAGTTTTTGCTTCATTCTCCCTCTCAGCTTGACAGCCTTTTCAACTTCCTAGGGACACCTGCGGTTCTGGTTGAGGTTTCGGTTGTCCCTGACATTGGGTTCGTGGATGCCAGGGGCCCACCATTGGAACGGGATGCCATCTCCCATCCTCGCATCCTTTTTTGCTTAGGCTTTGCCTTCCTCATAACCCAACCCCCCTTCCCTGGCCCCTTCTTGCCCCGTGACTCAACTACACAATTCTTGACTGCCCTCCAAATAGTGGACACCTGGAGAACACTGCATGGAAAGACCAAAAATGTAATGCTCTACTCTCACGTGGTAGGCTGCTACAGTAGAATAGACTATCTGCTTCTAAGCCACCATGCTCTTGATTGCGATCCACATTTGTGGATTGGCCCAATTATGTCCATGCACCTATATTTCTTTTGATTGCTCTTCCAGCTTTGTTTTCATTTAGTTGGTCATAGAGAATAAATGATAATCTCTTGGGGGACGCCACATGCATCTCAGATTTAGAGACCACCTTAAAAAACATCCTATGTGATCACAGAGAGGACCCCACCCCACTCCTGTACCAATGGGAAGCCCTCAAATATGCACTTAGAGGGGTCTTTATAAAGCACGGCACTCGTTTATAATCCAGACGCTGCTGCAATTTTTTCTCTTGAAGCAGGCCATAAGGCCCACATACGAAACTCCTCAAACCAATGAAGGCCAGGGAAAGACTACAGAATTTCAGCAACCAATCATATCTTAGGTATAGGGACAGAGGGAAGGCACTGCTTTATGAATCAGTTAACAAGTGTGGCTGCTTACTAACAAGAACACCAGCCCATATTGTTGAGATGTTCAAGGACTACTATATCTCTCTTTATAATATACGCCAGGCGGCATTTCCCTCCCACAATTTAGCTTCACCAGAGGACATCGCTTCCTACATCAACAACACCCCCTTCCCACAGCTACCTGACTGAGAACCTGGAAGTTCTCTTCTCTGATCAGGAAGTAGCACAGGCCATCAAAGGATCCCCCTCAAGCAAATGCCTGGGCCCAGATGGCTTCTTCCCAAAATTCAACAAACATTTCAATCTACCTATAACCCCCGTCCTGGCCAAAAGTCTTCAATGCAATTGGTGAAGAATGTCCTTTCCCAATCTATTGACGCCACAATCTCTGTAATCCCAAAATCCAGGAAACCCCCTACTCAGTGTAGTAATTACTGGCCAATTTCTTTAATAAACGTGGGCATTAAACTCTATGCCAAAATCTTGTCTCTGCGGCTCCAGCCCCTTCTTCCAGATCTGATCTATTTGGACCAGGTTGTCTTTGTCCCGGGGAGGGACAACACCAACAAACTGTTTGGTTTCTCACATCTCCTCTACGAAGACCCACCCCTGCCTACTGTCCTGCAACACAGAGAAAGCTTATGACAGGGTGAGCTGGGCCTTTATCAAGGCAGATTGGTGTTGGGTCAACCCTCCTGTCCAAAATCCTAGCATTGTACACGAATCCTACCACAAAAGTCAGAGCCAATGGGCTCCTCTGTAACCATATCATCATTAGAAACGGCACGGGCCAAGGGTCCCCACTTAAACCTTACACTAAACCCAAACATGGCCAAGCTACTTAAACACAACTTTCCCTTTAAGTGGCAACCTAAGGCCATGAAATACCTAGGTATCCAAATCCCTAGTGACCTATCCCAAACTTACATGTTGAAATAAGCTCCTCTCCTTTCCAAAACTCTAATTGCATGCCTATGCCAAAATAACATTCCGCTGGTTTGGCAGGATAAACATTTCAAAAATGGATATCCTGCCGAAATTCTTATATGTTTTCTAGCCTGCCCCTACCAAACCCCCGTCGCATTTTTCTGTAAGTTCCAGGCAGCATTCTCTAAATTTGTATGAGGTACAACGAAACCAAGGATATGATTCTCCATGTTGGCCAGGAACAGATGGGAGGGAGGGACTGGTCTCCATGATCTAAAACTGTATCACGTGGCAGCTGTCCTTCTCCAGATTATTGATTGGGCCCATATGGACAAGGAAAAGCTTTGAGTGCAGTTGAAGAAGGCCCTTTCCCCCCCTTAACCAGACCCAGTTAGCTTGGGCTGCACCCCTTTCTAGCTCTCAGAGCCTAGGTACTCCTCTCTTAATGCGCCACTTCTTAGAGATGTGGGATGCCCTGAAACATAAGATAGTCCACAGGCCTGGCCCCCTGACCCCTATATTTGACAACCCGCTTTTTAACCAGGTATCCAGGCCAAAAACTTTGTGACGCCTCCTTTAATGTCACAGTGGTCCAAGTAATCTAAGATGGGAGAGCTTCCTCCTTAGAAACCCTTAAGGAAAGAGCACCGGGTGGCCATGTTTCCTTGCTCCTGCACGACAACTTCTTGCGTTTCTAGCAACCAATGATTTAGTAGGGTACATGCCCCACTCATAAACGACTTTCGAGTCCCTGGTGACCAAAAACACCCCCTCACACATGCTTTATCTGCCCTCTACTCTTTGCTACAAAAATCAAACAACCTCATGCCACCCAAGTTTCTAAATCGATTGGAGAAGGAACTACAAATTGAGATTTCAGTAGCAGACCAAGCTAAAATCATTCTGTATACTCAGAAAGAATATACACAGCCTATACTCAGCTTGGGCGGCTCAAGAAAAAAAGCTGCAAAATCATTTCTAGATGGTGTAAATGCCCAGCAGACATCCATAAGTATAATGCAGCTCAGTCTGACAAGAGTTGGAGGTGCGTGATTGGCATAGGCAACATGACATATGCATCTGGTGGGAATGCCCAAGGTCGCAGCAATTTTGGGATCTCTGTTTCACTGTAGACCAGCCGATTACAGGTACCAAAATGGTTAATTCACCACAAGTAGCCCTTCTTTCTTTGTTTCCGGGGCCCATCTCCTGCATTAAAAAGGCATTCTGAGACAATTCCCCAGACATTGGAAAACCCTTTTTGTACCCCCCCCCCCCCCCCACACCTTTTTGACCTCTCTTCCTTTCAATTGAAAACTCAATAAATTGATTAAAATAAAATACCTTGTCTTATTGGATGCTGTGTATGGGAACTACAAAAATTCAGTGACCTCCTCTCTGTAATTTGCTTACCTGATAAGAGGTGATCGTCTATATCAGGGGTGTCAAACTCATTTTCACCAAGGACCACGTCAGCACTTTGGTCACCTTCAAAGGAACGGTCAATAACAGACAAACACGAATATTCGAATGTATGCTTACACACACACAGAATTATTTTGCCCAGGACAGATGCTCAATTAATGTTTCCAGGATTAGTTAATCTTGTAGAGTCCCACAGGACAGATGCAGGCACAGAATTATTTTGCCCAGGATAGATGCAGAATTATTTTGCGCAGGACAGATGCAGAAGCTGAATTATTATGCCCAGGACAGCACTATAATAATTACAATAATTACAATAATTATTTTCCACCCCCAACTGGCAATAACTGGCCAATAGTTAGCAATAACCCCTGCAGCAGATGTAACACCCTCTTCTGTGGCAGTAGGTTGGGAGGGTTAGCCCCCCTCCTGTGTGTGGTGAGAGCTGGTTGCACAGAGACACAGAACATTTGCAGACTCTCTCCTCTCACCCCAAAACATTAAAAAGGCACGTACCAACCACATGGGATTAGAGGTGGTACTGTGTCCCACAGTGGAGTGCAGAGTACAAGTGCATCATTCGATTGTACCTTACACAGGCGCAAGGACGTGCTGCCAGTGTGAGAAGCCTCGGATTAACCAGGCCGGGTAAAAGGGGCGCCGCCAACCACCACCCTCTGGTACCTGTCAGACGGCCACATAAAAAGGCTTGGAGGGCTACATCCAGCCCCGGGCCTTGAGTTTGACAAATGTAGTATATATGGTCTACAATATATCACTTGTCATCTTCCTATAATATAATATTAATATATGGGCTTTATAAATAAATAATAATCATAATATATCACAATTGTTAAACATCATGTGTGTATTATCTGCCCCAGAGATTTGTGCCTCACAATTTATTGTTGTGATATTTTGTGAGCCAATGACCAAGAGGAGTCGTGCAGCTGGGAATTATGGAAGTTGTCACCTGATAATTTCAAGTTGGGAAGGTCACCAGCATCATCTCATTAGTTTTGACGTGGTAACATATCTAAAGGAAACTTTTCTGACTCCATCAATCTAATGAGAAAGTTCAGTTAAGTATTTGTGACAAAACATTCCCAAATTAAGCTAAGCCCCCCCATCATCATGTGCATTTGGTGTGTGTGTGTCTGCTGCCCTGCTGTAAGCTCATATAATGCAGGCAACCAGGTCTTTCCTGGAAGATGAAAGATTACATTTAGACGAGACTGGTCGTCCAGTTTGGAGAGTATTACAGGAAATTATTTTCCTGTAATATTGGATGACCAGCCAATGTCTTGGGCTTGAAAATGTTTAAATCCTATATCAGTGTTCCCCAACCTTCTTAAAGTGGACCAACACCCAGGATTTTGACTATCCTGGGTCTTGGTCCACTTCGGTGGGGCACCCCCGATCGGGGTGCCCCACTGTGTGAAACCTCCCCGAACCCCCCGAAAAACTCACCTCTCCCCGCTCCCAGCGCCGAAGGACAAGCCGCGGACAAGCGGCTCCTCCGCCGCCACCTCCCGCGCGTCACTCTTGTGAATGCGGGCGCGCGCACGTCTAGAGGGGCGCGAGGGAGGCGGCCGGCCACCGCCGAAGATAAGGTAAGGAGTTTGGGGGGGTTTCACCCCGTGGGTGTTGGTCCACTTTAACAGGTCATGTAATGCTTCGCACATGTGAAGTAGTTAGTGCAGCAGCAGGGATATAGAGCTGCTATGTGGAGATACACAAGACATGGCCTGTTGGTTGATCACGAGGAAAGGGTTGGGGAACACTGTTTCTAGATGATGTGCAGTCTGTACCACAAGGTATGATGCGGCTTCAAACGATTGGTTGTCTTGGGGTACTTCAGATTTGTTATGGTCAGTCAAGACCTCCAATATCCCAACCCCACTGCAACCCCTGTTCTGCTTACCTGCACAGCACTCCCCCATTAAAATCTGCCCCGGGGAAAGTGGGGCAGATAAAAAAAAATCAGGGTTGGAAGCGGCATACGCACGAAGGCGGCACCCACGATCAGGATGTCTGCTGCTCCCCATTTATTAAGCATTTGAGGACCCTCATTAATATGCTGCTCAGTTGCACGGCTGAAGTGAAGCGGTGTCTGCGAAGATCACGCCACGAGACCCGCTGGGATCAGGTAAGATTATCAGTGCCCCGGGGGGGTTCACACAGCGGATCATCCAGTGTAGAATGTCCCAGGGGCATCCCTGGCCCAAAGGATTTTGACCCAAGTCGGTCTCTTATTTGCAAGGAGATTTAATATCTTAAAAAGGAAAATGTACCCCGATCATGTCAGTTATTGTATGGAGCGCTCTCATCACATTGAAAGTGGCACAAATCTAACATTAGATGGCACACAAATGGGCATCAAAATAGGCAAAGATGAATATGAATTAAAGGCCCCCCTTTGCATCACATACAATTGAGAGCATCCTGGTTCTAGCCTCAAAACTGGAATCATACTGGCCATTGAATATTGGCCTTTCTCACACTTTGTGATTTCACCCAGCAGGGAATCCTAACTCGGGATGCCCCAGAGGCATCCCCCTAGGGTGCCTGAACAAACTCACCTCTTCCCAGTCCTATGGCGCATGCGCGGGCGCTCGTCCAATCAGCGTGCATAGATCCTGCTCAAATCTCTTCGTCCAGGAGCTTGTCTAACGCGTGTGGATCCAAGCACACTGGTGGCCGCATCCTCCGCTACCCTTTAAGAGGGAGCGTGCCCGCTGGCCACTCACAGATACCTGGTGCTGGCATGCGCCCTGCTAAAGGGATAGCAGGGATGCGGCCTCTGCTCTCATAGACTTCAGGGTGGGTTTTGGTTCTCTTTAAAGTGGACCAAGACCCTCCTTGATCGGCCTGGGAATCTATAGGATTCAATCCCTCCCTGCGGGATATCCAAAATTGTATGGCATCCAAAATTGTGTGAAACCCCCCAGGATGCCCCGCTAACCTTACCTTACTCCAGGTCCAACGGCGCATGCGCGGGCCGCATCTAGCGCTTCTCTCTAGCAGGGCACATGCCCGTGCCAGCCATTTGTGAATGGCTGGTGCAATCCCTGACAGGGAAGCGCGAGAGGCGGCCGCCGCGTGATCGGAGCCGCTGTGGTTGGACGCGCATACCACAGCAGCTCCGAGCGCGCTGATTGGACGAGCGGCTGCGCATGTACTGTAGGAGCGGGGTGATGTTTTATCGGGCATTCTGGGGGGTTTCACGCAGCGAGGTGCCCTGTGGTTTGCTTATCCCTACCATTAACATATATTTTGCACAGTATGCTGAAGTGCCCATGAAAATGTCCTATATTATGGCAGAAATAAAAGGATAACTAATTAAAATAAGCCTTTTCTGTATAAATAATTTCCTTGCACATTAAAAAGAATAAGAAACCAGCTTCAGTCCGAATAGGAAACTGGTGGAATTAGAAACTTCAGCATGGCCATTAGAGGAAAGGAGCGATTCCCATGAGAAATTCTGAGGAATGTCCAATCGTTTCGTAGTGAAAGTAAATATGGCGGTGAAATTCCCGCCTCAGACACGTTTGTCACCCACAGTCATATCGTACAGAAATGAAAATCCCCCTCACACAGTGTTTGGCCGCTGTCCTGGCAGATGCTGCGGGTGAGTATGATAATGGCTGAGGTAATGGCCAGCACAGGAATGATGGAGGCGCTTCCCTGAGAGGAAAGTCACGTCACAGATTGGAAACAAAAGGCGAAATTCCAGCAGCAGTGAAATGGAAGCTTCTTATGTCATTTCCCTTTAAGTGACTGAGTCCTGGTCGGGGAAATTCCGCTTATGGCGGGGGGATGGGAGAGCGAGGTGGTGGGCGGGATCTACTTATAAAAAATCCTTTGAAGGTGGCTGAGCCAGCGCTGGAGTAAAACTTTGTTGGGATAGAAAGTCTCGTGTGGACGCCGCTTCCGCATCTCTCCTCCTCAGTCTCCCTCCGCCGCCGCCTCCTCCTCTCAGTCTCCCTCCGCACGCAGCACACAGCCGCCTCCACTTTGGATTGTGAGAAAAGTTTTCAGCTCCGGAATATTGTACCCGCTCGCCCGCCGACATGAAGCTCGTGCTGCTCGTGCTCTGCGCCTTCCTGGCCGCCGCCAGCGCCGAATCGGTGAGTGACGCTTCTATGTAATACAATGGCTGGCGGGGGGCGCTCCCCACAATGCAGCCAGATGGCGGGGAGTGCGCACCGTGCTGAGGGCTATGGGGTCTGATGAGCGTAATAGAGGGCGATGGAGTGGCTAACGTGTCCCGGGGCAGATTGGCAGTATATGGAAGTTCAATGAGGGCATCCAAAACCTGGGGCATGTGGAACCTGTGTAATATATAAATCCTACATATTTAATATGTAGTGTCTGTATGAATTATATTAAGGGGGACATCCAAACCCTTCTGGGGCATGTGGAATCCATATAAAGGGGGTCTAAACCCTTCTGAGGCATGTGGAATCCATATAAAGGGGGTCTAAACCCTTCTGGGGCATGTGGAATCCATATAAAGGGGGTCTAAACCCTTCTGGGGCATGTGGAATCCATATAAAGGGGGTCTAAACCCTTCTGGGGCATGTGGAATCCATATAAAGGGGGTCTAAACCCTTCTGGGGCATGTGGAATCCATATAAAGGGGGTCTAAACCCTTCTGGGGCATGTGGAATCCATATAAAGGGGGTCTAAACCCTTCTGGGGCATGTGGAATCCATATAAAGGGGGTCTAAACCCTTCTGGGGCATGTGGAATCCATATAAAGGGGGTCTAAACCCTTCTGGGGCATGTGGAATCCATATAAAGGGGGTCTAAACCCTTCTGGGGCATGTGGAATCCATATAAAGGGGGTCTAAACCCTTCTGGGGCATGTGGAATCCATATAAAGGGGGTCTAAACCCTTCTGGGGCATGTGGAATCCATATAAAGGGGGTCTAAACCCTTCTGGGGCATGTGGAATCCATATAAAGGGGGTATTAAATGCATGTGGGGGTTTTAAATTGTCTCAATTATGTAAAATGGATCTAAACCCTCCTGGGGAATGTGGAATCCATATAAAGGGGGTATGAAGTGTCTGAATTATATAAAGGGGATCTAAAGCCTTCTGGGGAATGTGGGATCCATATAAAGGGGGTATGAAGTGTCTAGATTATATTAAGGGGATCTAAAGCCTTCTGGGGAATGTGGGATCCATATAAAGGGGTATGAAGTGTCTGAATTATATAAAGGGGATCTAAAGCCTTCTGAGGCATGTGCAATCCATATAAAGGGGGTATGAAGTGTCTGAATTATATAAAGGGGATCTAAAGCCTTCTGGGGCATGTGCAATCCATATAAAGGGGGTATGAAGTGTCTGAATTCTATAAAGGGGATCTAAAGCCTTCTGAGGCATGTGGAATCCATATAAAGGGGGGTATGAAGTGTCTGAATTATATAAAGGGGATCTAAAGCCTTCTGAGGCATGTGCAATCCATATAAAGGGGGTATGAAGTGTCTGAATTATATAAAGGGGATCTAAAGCCTTCTGAGGCATGTGCAATCCATATAAAGGGGGTATGAAGTGTCTGAATTCTATAAAGGGGATCTAAAGCCTTCTGGGGAATGTGGGATCCATATAAAGGGGGTATGAAGTGTCTGAATTATATAAAGGGGATCTAAAGCCTTCTGGGGAATGTGGAATCCATATAAAGGGGGTATGAAGTGTCTGAATTATATAAAGGGGATCTAAAGCCTTCTGGTGCATGTGGAATTGTTAGGGGGGGGGGTTAATACATGTCTATATGTTGTATATTAGAGGGGTACCTAATACTCATGCAGTATGGAGAGCATGTGTGCAGCTTATATAATGTATAAAGGGTAAGTGTAATGTCTGTGGGGTATGTCATGTCTATGATGTATCAAATACCTACCTGTGGGGGGATGTGCAGCTTATATAATGTACGTAAAGGCATCTGCTGTTGATGTGTATGTAGAGCCTGTATGGAAACATTCAACCTATTTGAAGGGGGGTGCCTAATGCCATATTTATTAGAAGAGCTTGTTGGGGTTATGTAAGGTATATTTTAGGTATCTTCATAGGGGTATGTAATACCTGTGGGATTATTTAGAGTCTACATGGCCCTCAGTTACCCATATTATACACTTCATATGGAGTATTATAAAGGGGGGGAGGAGGGAGGTCCAAAGAGTTAGGAAGTATATGGTGCCCAAAGGGAGGATATAGAGGTATGTGGGGTCTGGGATAGGTTTAGGAGACAAGTTCAGTTACCCATATTATACACTTCATATGGAGTATTATAAAGGGGGGGGAGGAGGGAGGTCCAAAGAGTTAGGAAGTATATGGTGCCCAAAGGGAGGATATGGAGGTATGTGGGGTCTGGGATAGGTTTAGGAGACAAGTAAGGGGGTCTTCTTTAATTAGTGGTTCTAATTAACCTTATAATGGCCAGAGGGTCTGTTTTTTTTTTTTTTTTTTTTTTCCATCCCACCCCTTGTCCCTTGTGCAGGGGGGTCAGTGCCCCCAGGGCTGAGCTGGTGGTTGAGCCATGTCGCTGGAATGTGCGCGCAGCAGAGGCTCCATTTAGGAGCCTGTCTGGGGCACAGAGCGGGAGGTTAGATCCCTGACCTGGCCCATTGTTCCCGCTGAATTCCAGCACCTCTGTCCAGGCAGATATAACTCGATTGGTTAATGGGCCAAACGCACTACTTCTGCCCCCCCACCCCACCCCCTGTATGTGTAAAGGGGGGGGTGGCTTTGCGGGATTGTCCTATTCACATGTTTTTGTTCTGGGAAGGGGGGCTTGTGTAGGCAAGCTGGCTGGATGGGTCCACTACAAAATTCAGATCAGATTTACTAATTTCTACGAGAACTGGTGGATGTTTAACTATCCCATGCACTTCACAACCACATTATACCAAAGGGGGCTTGTGTAGGCAAGCTGGCTGGATGGGTCCACTACGAAATTCAGATCAGATTTACTAATTTCTACGAGAACTGGTGGATGTTTAACTATCCCATGCCCTTCACAACCACATTATACCAATGTGGCATCAGGCCTGTCCTGACTATGCTTGCACAGAAAGGCTCTGCTCCGCAAAGTCCTCTTTAAATACGACCTGGCTGTCGGGGCATGCTTGGTCTTTGAGTTCTGCAACCCACTAGTTTGTAAAAGCTGTGATATTCTCTGATGCCTCAAGAACATTTGTTTCTCCTTGTGCTGAAACAGGGTGGTTTACGATTTGTGGAGTTAAATGTTTTGTCACTTTGCCAGATTGGGTTTATCGTGTCTGGTCTACAGAAAATCCTCTCCAGCCAGCACCTATGTTTATTTTCCAGGCTTCCTGTGACATCACTTATCGCCTATATCACAGGCCCCAGGAAGTGGGGTCGACATCATTCATTCTTGTCTCCTGGCCAGATGGCTTTTTTGGCACAAAACGGCTTTAGATCTTTAGATTCCGTTTTGAGTTTGGTTTTTTTTTTTTTTCTTTGTGCTCCTGACTGTTGCCAGATTTTCAAACCAGAGTGCCTGGTTGTCTTACTGTCAAGAGGTTGTGTAAGACATGGCGTTTTGGCCACACAGGGCCGCAGGAAGGAGCCAGCGTGCCTGCATTCTTTTGACTTGGCTCCAGCTGTGCGCTCTATATTCATGAGCGGCAATGAAAGCATCTGGATTTAGTAGCATTTGTGGGGGGGGGGGGGGGGGGGGAGCAGAGGAAAACTAACTTGCATTTTGTTAGATTCTATTTTGTATTATGCACCGAGGAAGAGACTTTGGAAAGAAGATTTTCCTCTATCTTTATTTGGCTCTGACTCCACATGTCACGGTACATTAATGTTGCAACACGGAGGCTTTTTTTTTTTTTTCTTGTTGCGTAACATCACATGAACAACTTTCTTGGGATTTTTTTCTTGTTCCCTCAGTGTCCTAAAATGGGCATTCTTCCTTCTCTGTGATTTCCTAATACGTAATGCGCTAAAGCCAACATTGCACATGCTTGTTCTCAATGTCCTGAAGGGAATAATGAATGTTTTTGGATTCAGTGTCTGTGTTCTGAGGTAATGTTTGTCTGCCACGTTTACTTCTCAGCTTTTTACCTCAAGCCATTTGATTTTTTGTGATAACTTTCCTATGCTGGTGAGCTGCGCAGGCCAGGTTTTTGCTGACCTATAACCTGCATTTTCTCCCTACTTTTTAGAGCCAGGCATAATTTTGTGCCTATGACAGGGCTCGAAACACCTGCTCTAGTCTACCTTAGAATGCTGCTGTGTGTTTACAGCGATCTGGTGCTCACTTGTGGCATGTTTTTAAAGTGGACCATAACCCACACTGATCGGCTTCGGAATCCATAATATTCCTGGGGCCAATCGATTTCCTCCACCCCAAAAAAAAATCGGGATGCCCCACTGTGTGAAACCCTCCAGGTCACCCCATACACTTGCCTTGTTCTGCGGCCCAACGGCACATGCGCGAGCCGCATCCACCCCTGTTATCTCTATAGCAGGTTGCGTGCCAGGCATCTAATTGACTGTTAGACTGTTAGAGGGAGACTGGGAATGTGGCTGTGAGCGCTTGTGGCCACTGGCCTTAGACGACATGACATCAGCGGCTCCGAGCACGCTGATTGGACTGAGAAGAGGTGAGTTGGCATCGGCTATCTGGGGGGGGTGTCAAGCAGCAAAGGGAAATGACCAAAATCCTGGGTTTTGGTTCACTATAAAGGATAGGGACCTTGTGAATCTGGCCCTTACCAACTGCAGCGTTTCCTCGAAGGGTCCACTCTAAATTGAACTGACCTGATCTAAAGACTGCTTGAGTTCTTGTTCTTCTCACTCCTGCTAACTGTCTAAGTGCTGTTAGAAGGATCTGTATGCATACTCATGGGAAAAGGATCCTCTAGTCTGATTGCTCTATTAAAGAAGATATCCAATTTCAGCTGAAGCTAGATGTTGGTTAGATGCCACTAAAAAGTTACTTAGGAATGATGGTGCTGCTGTATAAAGAATCCTGCTTACTACAGTAGGGGCTTGTGAGGTGCTCTTGAGTACCACCATGGACATTAGCAGGCCATCTGAAATCTGTGGCGTTACAGGTTTCTATTTGGAATATAAGACTAGTGAACTTCTTCTGTAATGTATAGAAAGGTCCTGTGTAAATATGAATATCTGTAACTGGTAGCCAGCCTGATTACATCTGAAAAGGTATTTAACTGCGCAGTTAGACTCTTCATAAACGCCCAGGAAAACATTGACAAGTGGAATGTGGACTCAACAACTGGGTTCACTGTCCTGGAGCTCAGATCTGCAGAACATGGTTCAACTTGGAACATGTTCAACTTGTGTAATAATTCTGCTCAGGTTTGGCGCCATGAGTAGTGAAGCAGGGGTGATGCAGTGTTTTTGACATATGGTTCAATGGGCTCTTAATGGGGGTGGAGACCGCTTCCACTGCGCCAGTTCAAAACAGTCGGGCTTACAAAGTCAGTCTGCCAGTTCAGAAAGACAAATGCTATAGAGTGAGGCCTCTCTGGGGTAATTGTTCTCTCTGGCCTCCCCTCATTTGCATGTAAATGATACTAGGGTTTATGAGGTACGAAAGTGTTCCACTTAAAGCATAATTTCCGTTTAGAAAGATTGAATTACCATACTCCCCACACCTCTGGTGCTGGCCTCTTATTCATTAGCTAACTCGTTAATTGGCTTTGTGTGTATGATCAGTGCAGCCACTGGTGCATCTGGTGTTCTAGCAATTTCGTTTTATGTATTACAAAAAGGAGGTTGCCCTGGAATTCTGTCTAGGCCACATTTCGTTCTGTGAAGTTATAACTCTTTCCTATGTTTAGAGATTAATTGGCAGTTCTTTTGTTAGTTGCATATTAGAGGGTACAGGTGGGACTAAAACATTAGATTGATAGTGGTTCAGGCTGTGGAGCCTCCAAATGAGGTGGAAGTTTTGGTTCTATTACACTGTTGGTCTTGGTCAAAGATTGTGATCATACTTCAGATGCCCGTGTATGTGACAGAAGGAAGGGTTTTCGTCTTGAAGAGGACCAAACGCTTAAACCGGACTTTCACCATCATTTATTGAAAAGCCCAAGCCCTTAAACGATTCCCCAGCATCTAAACTTAATATATTTTAAGTTTTTAGCCACTTATCATTCTTTCCCCCACTGGGCTGCAACTGTTCAGGACTTTAGGATACGGGCGCCGCCATCTTGACTCAGAAGCATCACACTTAGTGAGGAGAGCGGGATAAAGTACAGGGGGGCGGGTTATAGCTGTGCTTTGCTCAGAGCAGAGCTGGGGTCAGGAAATGGTCAGCAATCCCAGAATGCAGAGCAGCACAGTCAGAAGGCACTTCCTGTTTGCAGGCTGCCTGGTGTTCCATGAGCCGCCATCTTGGATGTTAAAAGGCGCAGTAGATGCAGGTAGGATGATTCTTAATGTGAGCAATCTGTAGGTACAAGGTGTGGAAAACATAAGACTTTTTATTTTTTTATTCAGAGGACCAACCCCCCCCCCCGTTCTTGCCCCCACAGTGTGAACCCAATGCCTCTCAGTTTGAAGTATGTGTACAGAGGCAAAGCTAGTGTTGGGTTAGGTGCCTTTTAAGATCCCCAGTAAACTTGAAATATGTCCACCCGTTCGCTCCTATGCCGCTCTTGCTCCCAATGTGTGGTTGTCAGGTGTATACAAGCAAACCCTGTTGGTAATCTGTGCTGAAGGGAGCATGTCGATTTTGGAACATGTTGGGGGTATTGCCTGACCTTTGGGCTAGCTATGTATTTTTCACTGGGGAGACATCCTGATTTGAGATGCCTCTTCCGGTATGAGATCCTTAGGAAACCCAAATAACGGGCAATGCAGGGGGTGGCTGTTAATTGTCTAAACCCAATTTTGGGCCACGGTTCATTGCACTCTTTAAACATGTTGGATGAAGAAAATTAGACTTAAAACGGAAAGAAACCCAGTAGCATCCACTCTGGAATCTGAAAGATTCCAGTGCTGGACACTGGCTTTCCCCCAAGGCGATACCCGCTGTGTGAAACCCCACCCCCTGTTTGCCCCAAAAAACTCTCCTTTCCGCGCTCCCAGTGGCGCTGGTTCTCAACCAATGAGAGGCGGCTCTCATTGTTTACAAAGGGGAGCACTCGCTGCTGCATCCCCCAGCTTAGTGCATGCAAGCTTCTGTCCCAGCCTGTCGCTCCCCATTCAATGCAGTAGGCAACTCTTATTGGACGAGAGCCCACTCAGGCGCCATTGGCGCATAGACAGGTGAGTTTAAGGGCAAATGGGGGAGGGTCACACATTCCTGGGTTTTGTTCCACTTTAAATTGTGCTTGGCTCTTTAGGTAGCCAGACTTTTCTTGATTTACAAACCTACTGTTTGAGTTTTATAGGCTTTAATCACAAGGATATTGCATCATGTTCTGGACATGTTTCTGTTTTATAATAGACTTTGTGTGTGGCCTTAGTAAAAGTAGGTCATCTGTTTTCATTTGACTAGGAACCAGTCAAACATGTAGCCTGTTGGTGTGATTTCTTGACACTTGTGTGCCTTTTGCTTAGTTAATATGTTGGTCAAAGTCATGACAAATCCCTGCATTATGCCATTCATAGACTCTCAATTTGTTCTTGGTGTCTTGGTAAACCTGGTCAAGGGGAATACTGATGTGTTTTGAGCTGCCTGTCCCTCTATTAATTTGTACGAGAAAGGTCATGTGACAATCCCATGATGCCCTTTAGTCCCTAGGAGTCCTTAGTTAGGAGGAACAAGCATGGGGGCTTCTTGTTCTTTGAGGGACTCAATTGCTCCATCCCCTCTAAAATATATATTTAACTTTTTTTATATATACTTTTATTTATTTATTTATTTTTTTTTTTTTTTCTTTCTTGCCTTCATCTGTATATGATGGTTACGCGTTGCTCTTCTGGTTAAGCCGTTTCACATGTGCATAACACATCTCTGGGGGCAGAGAACAGCTGCCACATTATTCATGCAGGGCCTTCAGTAAATGTTGAGGACTGACTCTCTTGGCTTCCTGAAGACCTTTGCTCCACCTCTGTAAAAAGTAGTCCTGTGTACGGCACCAGGATTCTAGGTGCCGGAAAAACAGCCTGTGCGTGTGTACCTATTCTGATGTGTTCATGCTTCACATCCTGACCACGTCATTCCTTAAGTCAGCCAGTGTTCTTGTTTGTATACATTTAACTGTATAGCTCTTTACTAAACTAGGCTTGGTTCTTTCAAGATTTGTTCCCTGGAAGGCTTTGAAATTGCTCTCGCCAAAGCCTTTCTTGATTGTTTCTCTACTTCTTCAACTTCACTCATTCTTAAATGGTTTGCCTTACCTCCTTAGTATGCTAATGACAACTCTTGAGGCTACTGTGTCCAAGAGTTGGCTGTCAAATTAGAACTGGTATTGGTAGACAAGTGTTAGTGTTTTTTTTTTTTTTTTATTTATTTTTTTTCCCCCCTTGTTTCTGATAGAGATGCACAGGTCTTTACAGGCATAGATTAGGCGTTATTCAGGTAAAGGGCTTTAAACGGACTAGAGAAATTGTGCCCTTTCCTTGTTGTTGGTAGTGAGGCTATGCAGTGTGAGGCTATGCAGTGTGAGGCTATGCAGTGTGAGGCTATGCAGTGTGAGGCTATGCAGTGTGAGGCTATGCAGTGTGAGGCTATGCAGTGTGAGGCTATGCAGTGTGAGGCTATGCAGTGTGAGGCTATGCAGTGTGAGGCTATGCAGTGTGAGACACCTGGCTGGTCTCTAAACAGTTACTAGTAATTATCCAGTGACTATTCATTTGCAACATAGATTAGCCAATGAGCAACTATGTCTCCAACCCAACCCAGTTACTTTGTAGTCTTGCAGTCCTTCTGTTAAACTGCAGGTTACAAAAGCTGGATCAATTTGTACTGGCCAAACTGGTTTAATGTGTGTGGACTTTTTTTCCCTTTTAGTTTTCCATTCTGTCTAACGTGAAAGCAAAGGGACACGCATATAAGCTATGGATGATGTATGAAGAGTGAGTTCTATAAAGTTAAAGGTGTCTTATTGGCGTAAGTTACGAGGAAAAACACCATGCACTTCCCAGGTTTCACAATCATAGGCCCGTACTGACATGTTTCACTGTTAGGAGTGGAAAAGAATGACTCTATTGTGTAGGCGTGCTTTGTTCTAACAGGTGCGTGTATTCTCACTGCTTTGCCTTTATAGCTTTTCTGATTTGATTTTACATGGCATGGTTGTAAAGTCTTATTGCTGATATAGGACAAAGCTGTAGTTTTTTTGTTGGTATACAGGGTTTACACACTAAGCACCTACTATGTGTTTAATATTTAGGTAGATTGTGGTTGATCGGTGGTACTAATACTCGGGACTTGATTAGCTGTGCTGGAGTCCTCCAAGAGTAACTTTACATCCATTGCTTGTTGAGGTGGTGGAGGTACTGGGGCAGGAGCAGGGGTGTGAGCATAGATGGGTGGTTAACAGAAAAACTGAAACCTCTCAAACGGATAGTGTAGAAACCCTTTGACCAGTTGCTTACCAATGGATTTATGGGGGGGGGAACGCAGGTGAGCTACCTAAAGTTTATCTTGAAGGAATTGACTGGCCCTCTTCTTAACACAGGTTCTCATTAGCCATGTCATTCAGGCTTGTCCCTTTTGACAGATGTCTGTGTTTTCCCCTGAGATTGATTGAGGTTTCCATGCAGTTTTAAACATGAAGGTTCATCTGTTGGCACTGTGGAGCACATGGAAAGATGGTGCATTAAATGACAACTCCTAAGCATGAGCTCCTCTCACCATGGTAAGTGTGGCCATAGGGCTGCTTCCTTTTTGCTTGCACTAAATCTTTCCATAGATTATGATGGTCTTCATGTGCTGCCAACAGATGATTAAAAGGTTTCAACAATGGCATGGTCCTAATGTTCCCTATAGCTGGGGTTAAAAGCTTAAACGGCTGTTCAAATGGCATAAAACAAAACTTGCGCTATGGAGACCGTAATTAAAGGGGTGGTCAACGGGCCTTCAGTTTCCTGGTTGCCATTTTGAAATTGTTCCTTTGCATTATGTTTGTACTCTAATTAGTTTTATTATTCAGTGTAAAATATTCAATCCTAAATCACATTGTTGCATCTGGGTGGTAATTTGGACAGTCTCTCATCTACATAATCCCATCAGGCGTAGTCTTATACAGACTTGGGCCCCATTGGTGTGCAAAACAACTTTACACAGTAATTAACAATCTCTGTGTGATATCAGGTCTCGGCAAACAACTGACTCATTACTGATAGGCTCCGTCAATAGTTAAGAAGGCAGACAATGGGGTGGATTTGCACTGCAGGCTTTTTTATTTTTTAATGCGGTCATTTAGAAAGTGTTAATTTTTGTATTCTCTGAAGCAGGAAATTAATGTTTGTCTTGTAGTAAGGTCATTACGGTTCTGCCTTTCATTACGCTTTGCGTAGGTCGTTTGTGTGTATAGTGCCAGCACCCTCCATTTTGCAGAAACTATTGGTATGTTCACATTTAGCTTTAACTTGAAGTGGACCCACCCTGGAGTCTGATTCCAGGGCAGACATATGATGCTGATCTTTCAAGACATTTGCTAGATTGGATTTATCATAAGTTGGGTGTACTGAAACCTAACCTAGTCTGTTTCCAAAAGCTGGTTTAACTCCTGTTCTTTTGCAGAGCCAGTATGAAATGTCCAGGTGTTTGTAAGTTGAGCCTTCCAACCAGGAGGCAAATGAGCCTTCCAACCAGGAGGCAAATGAGTATATATTTCTTCTGGTCATATTTGTACTACTCAAGCCTAAGTAATATTGGGCAAAAGTCATCTACATGGTCTAGTCATGTATGCAAACATGAACTTGTATAATGTTGCATGACTTTTCGTTTTGGGCCCTCCCTCACAAACTAAGATGCTAATACGCCAACCTGGGCCGATGTATTTTTTTCAGAACGTGTACAGACAAAAGCTGCTCTCGGCTCAGTTGTATCCTTCAGGAAGCGGTTTTCCCCCCAGGCTTGGGATCTCTTTTCCATCAGATTTGATTCATCCCTAAAGAAGGTATTTCCTGTCTGACTAGAGAAATTCTCATTGACTGGTGCAGCAATTTTGTTTTACAGTGTGATTTCAACATGCTAATGCCCCCCCCCCCCCCCCAACCACACATTTGAGAAAAGGGACAAGTATGTTATTGGTCCTAGTCTGCAGGCTTTGTTAGGTTAACTGCAGTGGCTTGGCTAGCTCTTTGAAAAGGAATACATTTTAAAAATGCTAGATCTAGTTCTAGTTTTTTTTTTCCCTTGGGTAATTTATTAGTTAAGGAAATCAATCTTTTGAAGTGTCTGTGCTTCTTGCTCCCATTGTCTGAGTTAGATGTGTAGCGATCCTCTGGTATTAACAGGACTTCTGTCATATGCTTAAATCTTCCAATATACATGATCTGCACATGCTCCTGAGACCTAGGCGTTGCAGCAAGGGTTTCTTTACATGCTTCTGTTCAATAGGTCAGGTAACACACCTGCAAAGTCAGGGTAGTGGTTTCATCTCACTTTGATCGCTTAACTGTTCTGCAGCCTTTCATGGGACACGGGGACCTTTCAACCTCATGCAGTATATCTGTCCTGCGGCAGGCTTGGCTCTTTTGTAGTACAGGAAGCTTTTTGTTCCCTCATTGACTTTAAATCTTCAAGAGCTGATGAACCTCCTAAGTAAGGCCCCTTTTTTTTAACGATAGGGTACAAATCTTCTTAGTGAGTTATCCTTTTGCAAACCCTTTTTATTTGCTCTATGAATGCTTAATATTTAGGGTTCTATCAAGGCATGTGCATGTGCTTAGAGGAAAAGAGGCATTTGACCAACTGGTAGTAGGACATTACAGAAGTTGTGGACTTGGTATTGGTAATGGCATGAGTAAAAAAAACTGAACCACTCGCAGCCAAATATGTGAAAGAATGTAAAATATGGCCAGAGTGCATTCTTCTGGCATATATCGCTCGCATGACTTGCTAGGAAGGAATGAGTTTACCAGTTTTCTAGCAAAGCGGCGTAATGAGTTTACCAGTTTTCTAGCAAAGCGGCGTACCAATCTCGTTTTCATTTTCCGGGCTATTAAAAGTAAATTGAAACTCGACTAGTCTCTTCCCCCTCCAGTGGCGTATGTAATGGCTCCATACTGGCCTGTTTGTTGTAGTCATATGCAACGATGTGTCCTATAGACCGACCTTGCTGAATACAGTGTGTTATCTCTCATGCAAGTTAAATATTATACACTCTGATTACAACACAGTGGGGAAAGTGTGTTTTTTTGCTTTCGTCATACAATAATTTAAGATAATTACACTGCGGGAACATGCATGAGTCTGTACAACTTGGAGTTGATTGCTTTGCTTTGTATCTCATGCATGATGTGACCTTCCTGTTCCCCCAAATGAAACCTGTAGTTAAATAAGCATATTGTCTCATGTTTTTGAAAACAAAAGTGTTGCCTGGCATTTTTATTCTGAACCATCCAGAAGTTAAGTGGTTGGGGGGGGGGGGGGGGGTTAAGTGTACGAATTGCTCAGACATTTCACGTTCTAAATTTTAGGTAGAAAAGCTGCTCTCGGTTAGGTGTCCTTTAGGGCATATGCTCTGACTGCTTTTTTTTTTTTTTTTTTATATCATTGAGGTCAGTTGCAAACTAATTGGAACTACAACAGGTTTGGCTGCTAATATATTATAATTGTATTTATTTTTCCAGGCTTAACTCGTGGTCTGACCCACTGGGGAATTGACTTGTGCAACATTGATATTACACATGTCAGACACGCCAAGACTAATAATCTTTAATTACAAGAATAGGTGGGGCAGGTCCTTAAAGTGGACCAACACCCAGGATTTTGACTATCCTGGGTTTTGGTCCACTTCGGCGGGGCACCCCGATCGGCACCCCTGAACACTGCAGCCAATCCCCCGCCAACGTCCAGGCGGGGATCAGGAACGTCCAAGCCGCTTCCGCCGCCGCCTCCCGCGCGTCACTCTCGGCGGGAGGCGGCGACGGCGGAAGCGGCGGCGGATCAGGTAAGATGTTTTGGGGGTTTCTGGGGGGTTTCACCCCGCGGGACATCCCGATCTCGGATGTCCCGCGGGGTGGGAGGTGATCGGCCCGGGAATCTTATAGATTTCTGGGCCGATCACCCCTGGGTGTTGGTCCTCTTTAACATGTGCCTGTCCTTATGTACTTTGAAATGGGGCCAATGAAATGGAGCCCAACATGGCTAAAAGTTGCAGGTAAAGGTGGAACCATGCTAGGTTTTGATTGAGAGCAAATGTGCTATGGAATCCATTAGTGCCTTGCTAACTTTCCTGGCGTTCCTGAAAGCTGGCTATTGCAGTGGATCACCAATGGTTAAACTGTAACTTCAGCTTATCAAGGCCTCACGGTTTGTTTCCCTGCTATGACAACATTGCCATATCTGGATATGATGATGGTTGCAAAATCAAACTACAGACTTTTTCTTGTGTGTGTGCACGGTAGTATGGCTGCCTTGCTATGATTTTCTTGAGCTGCCACTCTCTACAGGGCCTAAAGTTCTTCAAAGCAGAGAGTTAAGTTTTGGGAGTAGGGAACAAGTGGTCTCCTGAAACGGTGGATAGTTTTCAATGGTTTTTACAGAGAAAAGTCCTTGTCCAGGCACATACTACCCCACCCCGGACAGTATGAAATGGGCCATAGCAAAGCACCAGAAAATCTGATTGAAGGAAATCCACTTACATCAATTTACATTTACTTACAATTTCTGTGTTTTGGCGAGGCTAGGGAGGGGCAGATTTGAGTCATGATGAGCATGCTCTGCTGTGGCCAGACTGCTGTGGAACCACTATGGCTTGCTGTAGCTGACGGCACCACCACTTTATACACATACTGTGCAAGTGTTCACCTTCTGCCAGATATCCCCATATGTTTTAATATGATCCTATACCCAGAAAGGAAGTTTATGTAGCCACCTTCTATCTCCTGCCCAGTGATATATATATATATATTTATTTATTTATTTTCTATAAAATATTATTCTCCTTTTGCCCAATATTCATAGCACAAACATGATATAGTTGGCCATATTGCACCTTGGCTGCGCAGCCCTGTCCCCTGGGGCTTTCCATTGATGCATTCAGTTACAGTAAACACCATTCAGGATTGGGGAGCGCTTCACCTTACCTACCAATATGTGATAGTTTAGTGGTAACTGATTAAATTGCCATTTGCAACCATAAGAACAGCATTATGCGCCCTGGTAGTGTTCATCAATATTGGGCAAAGACTTTACTAAATAAACATAGGCTGATTTTGTGCATTGGGCTGTGACAACACAAACTTCCTTTTTGGGTATAGGTTCACTTTAAAATCTATATTGGGATATCTGCAATAAATGGGCAAAGTTTGGCACTAAATGGTGAACACTCGGGGTGTGTGTGTATAAAGGTGATGGCATTGATATGACCACCTATCTTCACCAGTGGAAAGTAAGGTTTCGGCTGATACTGGGGATACTAAAGTTGCCCTTTAGTATCAAACTTAACTATCTAGAGGAAGTAAAAGTCGTAACAAGGTTTCCGTAGGTGAACCTGCGGAGGGATCATTAACGCCCCGCCTGACTCGCACAACTCAGAATAAACTTTCTTTAGTGCAAAGTTACCTGTGTTTTCTCAGTTTGACGTGAAGGAACTTTTACTTCTAGTTAGAAACTATTGTTCAGTAGAACTTTTTCATAATGTCCCTTGTGTCTAACTGTATCCTGCTCGACAAGTTCAGGTGGCATTTTGCACAGAGCCTACTTTGCTAGGTGTGTTCAGTGAAGCAGGTGTGGTTGTAACTCAGAACGTTGCTGTTTTCAGGCTAGTTCTACAACCGGTTAAGTTACCGTTCAGCCTATAGGTCATTCTAATGACTGAATTTACTGACGCCAGTGCTGTGCAAGTGTTTGTGTGTGTGTGTGTGTGTGTGTGTGTGTGTGTGTGTGTGTGTATATATGTGTGTGGGGGCTTTTACTGTTTAAGCTATTCACCTGGGGTCAACATCCTATCTTTAGTATGTTAGTAGCCTCCCTCCTGGGTAAACATTTTAAAGTGGACCAACACCCACGGGTGATCGGCCAGGGAATCTATAAGATTCCCGGGCCGATCACCTCCCTCCCCGCGGGACATCCGAGATCGGGATGTCCCGCAGGGTGAAACCCCCCCCCCCTCAAACTCCTTACCTTATCTTCGGCGGCCGCCGCCTCCCTCGCGCCCCTCTAGACGTGCCCGCGCCGGCCGTCTGAATGGCAGGCGCGCGTCAAGAGTGACACGCGGGAGGCGGCGGTGGAGGAGCCGCTTGTCCGCTGCTTGTCCGTCAGCGTGGGGAGAGGTGAGTTGTTCGTGGGGGTTTCACACAGCGGGGCACCCCGATCGGAGGTGCCCCACCGAAGTGGACCAAGACCCAGGATAGTCAAAATCCTGGGTGTTGGTCCACTTTAAGGTGTACTTGCCTGCAGTGCTTTACCCCAGCAAAATTCAGCCATCGGTTGGTTACATGGTCTTGGCTTTTCCTTCACAATTCGAGCTGCCTAAGGAAACCCAGAAACCCCAAAATCCCTACCTTATCCACGATCCAGCGGAGCCCGCCGCCTCCCGCGCGTCCCTCTAGCAAGACGCACACCCGCACCAGCCGTTTGTGAATGGCTGGCGCAGGCGCGCGCCCTGTAAGAGTGGCGCGCGGGAGGCGGCGGGCGCGCTCCCTAGTCCGTCGCTGCCTCCCGCTTGTCCGGCGGGGATTGGCAGCAGCGATCACGTGGGAGCGAGGAGAGGAGTGTTTCTGGGGGTTTCACACAGCCCCCCCACAGATCGGGGTGCCCCGCCAAAGTGGACCAAATCCCAGGATAGTCAAAATCCTGGGTGTTGGTCCGCTTAAACTATGTAGAAGGTATCTGTGGTTTAAACTGAGGTGTAAATAAACTTTAGCCAATGTTGCTCTATTTGCTGGGCAATACCAGCATCCGATCTGGTATGGTTAAGAATGTTTACTTAACCAGACCCTACTAGAATAATGTACATTGTTACCTCCCAGGAGTCATTAAAATCCTAAAACTATTTTGCCAGTCGCAATTGTTAAATTTTATATGACTTTGGTTTTTTTTCAATTTACAGATAAGGGAAACTGAGACCATGGACCCCAAAGGAATGTTTTACAATGTAAAAGAAGCTTCTGGGTCTTTGCCTGATGACGAGGATTTGAATGACCCAGACTATTACGATGAAATGGATTCCGACTCTGATTCGGATGATGACGGTTCCGGCTCTGGAGATTCTGGTAACAATCCTTGTGCGATGCAAGTTTAGTTTTAGTTAGGTTTTTCTGTGTAGTTGACAGGTTCTCTTGAAAGCCAGATACATTCCATGCCCTAAAACATCTGAAACCCCTTCACACTGTATACATAACTGCACATTCAGCCTCTATGCTTTCTCCTGTTCCTTGCTTGTACTCTGGCACATACATGCTTCTCAGATGACTGCGGGACGTGTTTGAACATATTTGCCACATAAATGCATAGGAAAAATAAACAAGGTGTGGTTATAAGACTTGGAAAAACAACATTCTAGCGCACAGTGAAGCTTGTGTGCTGAGTAAACATGTTGGCCTTCTATGATGATAAAGGATAAATCCACCCAAAAACTGGATGTTAGAAAGACAACTGTATCCTGGAATTGCTGAAATTAAAAGGACTTCTCCTTATCTGGCATGGCTACTATAAGAATGCTCTTCTGCCCACCTTGCATGTTTGTAGGGTTGGCGTTTTTTTTTTTTTTTATCCCGCTGAATGCTTCTTAACAATTTTTAGCTTCGGCCTTTCAGTAAAGTATTCCCCATGTGCCCCCCTCCTTTTTTGGAAACGTGATCCTTCTGCTTTAAGAAACTTTAGCACGTTTTTGTCCTTTTTAATCCTGTTGCTGTTAGGGGGTTTAGCACTGTCCATCTGACTCCTTTGCCAGTGAAGCCATCTCGTCTACTCGACGCTGCTTTGATTAAATGAACATGGCAAAGCCTTTGAAATTCATACTGATATTTGATCTTAATCTTCTTTCCCTCTCTGCAGATGAAACAGATGACCTGGAATCCACTTCTGACACACCAACGGTGAGTACGAATGCTGCGTCACTCTGATCCTGTGTTTTTGGAACTGTTCTGCTTCTGTGTTTGATTTATTGTAGCTATCGTCTAGGTTCAGAAAGGGGGCAATAAACTGAACTTCTTTAGCAGCTTCTAATGTGGAATTTTTAATTTGTGTTTTGAGAAGCTTAAAAGGAATGTCAGGCTCATTATAATACTGGAGACGGGAAGGCTTCTCCAGGCATCTGAGGTGTTTGGAAAGTAACAGAACTTTTTAAAGAGTGAATGCCACTGGCAGGCTTTGGTAGCGTACACAGGGGACATTGCAGGGAGTACTGCCTAAAGTAGCCACCAATATGCAACTTAAAGTGGAGCAAAACCCAGCTGGATCAGGCCAGGAATCTATAAGATCCAAAATCGGATGCCCCACTGTGTGCCCTGGGGGAGTGGACCAAAATCCTGGGTTTTGGTCCACTTTAAACCCATATTGTGAGGTATACGGCGCTGGCTTTCCAAAACTCTAGTCCTCATGTTGTGTATGGCAAACCAACCAACTGTAGAGGCATCCCAAACCAGAATTCCTCAGGGGAGCATGTGTTTTTTGACTCTTGGTCTGCTTTAAGCACTTTGTGCTTCTGAAGGAGTTGGCTGGCAACATTCCTTTTTTGGAAAGTTAGACTGGCTATAGATCGAACCGCAATCTATATGGTCTCCATGCAACATGATCTTCACAACGTTTTTTTAAATATTGGGGGTATAGCTGGGGTCCCTTTCATAGGTTAGTCACTGTCTACACAAGCTATACTTGACTGAGTGCCCATATGCCTAATCCCACAGAGGTCAAGTTTCGGCCCGGCGTGCCGGTTAGTCTCGGTACGCTCCTCTGCTTCTAGTTACGAGCCATGCCTCCTTGTTGATGCACAAATACATGCCAAGGTTGGTAGGGAGTCTAGAATCCCTAGAAACGGGAACCCTTCAGCCCACAGATTTTCTTATCCAGTCATTAGGGTCGATTCAGGGCCAGGGGGAGAATTCTGAGAACTGCCATTGACTTTTATTGTCTACCGGGTGTAAATTTTCACCTGGCTCTGAATCAGCCGCAAGGTAGACGGTGAAGCTCTGTGGCAGTTTTTCTCTCCAAAAAAAAAAAGTTGTAGTCTAAGAAGAATTTTGAAACTGCTGCCTTAGAAAGGTCCTAATGCTCAGGCACCATTTTAAAGGCTCATCTATCATGGAATCACTGCAAAGCTTAACTTTAGTACAACATGCAGGGCTTCTAACTATCAGTAAGGGTTGATTATTTTTATTTTTTCTTTTAGTTTGAACTGGGTAACGAGATCCTGGATAATGATGTGGAGCGCGAGGATGACGACAATCTCCTAGAAGAAAATGAGGTCATTCCAAAGAAGTTAATACCTAATGAAGTTGATTTATCAAATAAAATCTCTATGGCAAGCACTGATAACAGTATCTTCAGCAAGACGGAAGTTGTCATCGGTATGTTTCATTCAATTGTATTTACCAGCTGCTGTTTGGGGTATGTTGTGTGGGGTTTTTTTATTTTTTATTTTTTGTATTGTAGTTCTTTCTGTCGGACCCACCTGTATGACATATCCGATGTACTCTTTGTTGTATTTTTATTTTTTAACTAAGGAGGAAGTAAAAGCTGTGTGTGGCATTGTTTAGTTAAGGGGGAGGGGGGTCGTCTCCTTCCTGTTTATGTCAATTAGATTTTGTGGTCAGAGGCAAGAGTCAAGCATGTGATCTATTGTGGTAAAACAGGATGTTTTTCCAACCAGGAAGGTTCTGTCCGAGGACCACCTAAGCTGGAAGAACATAACTTGCTCTTTTTAGGTCTAGACTTTGGTTAAAGGAGCACTATCGCGGAATTGTGCAATGTTAAAAATCCATATAAACACTTTGGCTAATAAGAGAGGTCACTTATACACCCAAACTGAAAAAAAAAAATCCCACCAAGCTTGTGGTTTATTCTCACATGGCAGAAACAAAAGCCAGAGGTGACAGGTTTAGTTGTCACCCCAGATGTCCTTTTCCTTCCAGTAAAAGTAAAACAAGCCTGGTTGGATATTGATGAATCATTTTTCTTATTTTGAGCACTTATCTTTTATGCACTTGTATCCTAACACTTCTCATTTCAGCCACGCCACCATACAGCCATAGCAAGATATTAACTAATTAACTAATGATTATTTATTTACTTATTTATTTATACATGGTAAATACTAATTACCGTATATACTCGAGTATAGGTCGACCCGAATATAAGCCGAGGCACCTAATTTTTACCACAAAAAACTGGAAAAGTTATTGACTCGAGTATAAGCCTAGGGTGGGAAATGCAGCAGCTACCGGTAAATTTCAAAAATAAGGGTGTGAGAAACATATAAGACTCTTATTCAGAGTGAAGGACCACTTTAATATTCATATCACAAGTATTAAAACCCAGTTTGTATATACCGTATGTATTGTGAAACAGTATTAAAATCAGCCATGTTAGGTAGGAACACGGATACACCAATATATCCCAGTAGCTTACATGTAAGATCAATGACAGATAAAAGAATCTTTGTCCCTCTTTTCTACATTCCTTCCTCTCTCGCTCCCATTTTAGCTTGTATTCAAACTTACCTGCTCCTCAGACCGCTGCTCCTTCCCGCACACAAGACGAATTGTTGCTCCTCACACAAAAATGGCGGGCACGCTCACTTCATTAAATACGGTATGCCGGATGACGTGGTGAGCGAGCCCGTCCTTTTCGAGTGAGGGATGGAGCAGTGTGAGAGAAGGCCTTGCTGGCCAATCGGGAGAAACCTAGGCACGATGCGCGCGCAGCTTAGAGGGAGCGCTGCAAGTGACAGGTTCCGCCGTCCGCCGTCGTTCCCCCGTTGGCCGCATGACTTCCTCTCCCCCTCCTAATCCCGGCTGTTGCGCGCTGGGCCGGTGGGCGTGCAACAGTGACTGGTAGACCAGGTGGCCGCGGCCTATGCAGGCCAAAATTTTCACTGACTCGAGTATAAGCCGAGGCGGCTTTTTTCAGCCCAAAAAGTGGGCTGAAAAACTCGGCTTATACTCGGGTATATACGGTATAGCTCTTAATAGGACAGTTTTCCCCAGCATCTTTCACCTGTGTATATGGTTTTTAATTGAGTCTTTGATGTTGTTTGTTAATGTCTCAAGAATGATTCAATAAATTAATTTATATATTCATTTATACAAGTGTGGTGTGCAGTAGCATTATATAGGGACATTTTTGGGGCTTATCTAGGGCCCAGTATCTTTGACAACATGGTTGGATATTGATGTCTGGTGTATAAGTGACCCCTCCAGCCATCCAGCATATTTATATGGATTTTTATCATTGGGCCATTTTTTTGCGATAGTGCTCCTTTAAGGAATACCCGTATTATATGGTGAAATATGGTGTTTGTAAAGCTTCCCCCACCAGTTGCTTCTTGGTCGCGAGCCAGAAATCAGGACTTTCAGTGCTACATGCCTTTTACAACAGGTCTTTGACATGGTCTCCTGGTTGAAGGGAAATGGTGCCCAAGAAGTTTTCTGGGAGGTGAGGGGAGTTGGTAAAGTTTGCATTAGTATCTGAAAATCTTTTAATTGCATTTTTTTTAATTGAACGTATTCTTATTCTTTACAGCACTGGGGGCTGGTGCCGTGGTTGGTCTTTTGTTTGCTGCCTTCATCATCACCTTGCTGGTTGTGCGCTACCGAAGAAACAAAATGGACCTAAACTATGACACTGTCAAAAAGCCAATCTACAAGAAGGCGCCAACAGTTGAGGCATAGAGACTTGGCAGGCTTGTTGACTGATGACTAAACTCTGAAATGCATCTGAGAACCACCTTTTGTATAAATGCATTCCTATTACTTGCTATCAAGTGATTTTTAAAAAATCTGATGTGACTTTCTCTGTTATCGAATATATTGAAAAGGATACAAAATAAGCTGTTTCTTGACATCTACGGTTGCCAATAATTCTTTGGATTGGCAAACTTTCTGTATATTTAAAATCCGAATTCCAGATGTTGATGTGTATATGGAGACCTGCAAAACAAAGGGGAAAATAGTTGATGGCAAAGCTGAGGTACACTAAATGAAAGATGGACTCTTATTTTTGTGTTTAATTTTACATAAAACACTAATATGCTAAATAATTTAATGATTTGCATCACAGATTTTATACTACAGGTTTTGTTTGTTCTAGGTTCAGTACATACCCCTTTTAAGTTATTTTTTTCTCCTTTTTTTTTTTCTTCTTCTTTTTTTTTTTTTTTTTTTTTATGGTATCCTATTAACAGGAGCTTGAGTCTTCCACTGTGCCTTAACAAAAAAAGTCTGGTTTGGGCAAGGTTGTGGTTTAGCCTACACCCAGCCAGGGCTACTGCACCACAGTCCCCAGAGGTGCCACTCTTCTCATTTCAAAGGGAGGTGGGAGGAAGGGGTATGGTCACATGACAATTGCTGGGTGTCAAGAAGGGTATCTTGCTGCAGAGTAATCCTCTTCCCCATGTGTTTTACCTAACCAGATTCTATGCGGTCTTGAGCGGCCTTCAGTTAAACCCCCTGCCTGGACTTGGCCTTTGAATCTTGCACCTACTCTTTGGGCTCCAAGTTTCCTTCAAAGGTTAACTTTCAGGATAGTTTTTTTGTAATGTGGAGTATCCAGTATTGGCGGAAGCTGTCAAATGCTATGGTGATGCTGATTCCAGGGTAAGCATATAGCTGGGATAGTGCAGAAGTGTGTTATCCTAGTTGAGGCATAGAGACTTGACAGGCTTGTTGACTGATGACTAACTCTGAAATGCATCTGAGAACCCCTGTTGGTATAGGGAAACCTCAGCCTCTGGCCGTGGCATAGCTAAAGTTCTTCCCTCCTAATTGCTCCTATTAAACTATACTTGGATTGTCCAGCACTGGTTTGGACTGCTGTGGGGCAGCCAATGTCAGAAAATAAGGGCTACAGGGCATTGTATGTACTGTATGGTAACTATTCCGAGTATGCCAGGCTGAAGCAACTGCCGTATCTGACCCAGGCTTCCCTATACACGGAGGTTGGCAGTATATACCTTCCGTATAGATTTAACTGAATATATCCCATTTTAAACATGTTTTTGACCTGATCTTTTTGGAGGCCCAGACCTGAAATCTAGTCTAAAACTTTCCCATGTCATTTGGGACAGCTAGAAACTGCCAGGCTGTTAAAAGTGATGCCATAGCAGCTTGTTTAGCAGCAAGTTGATTCGACAGAACCACAACCTGAACTGTGTATTCTGCCACCAAATGCGTAGTCCAAAGTTTATGTAGGCTCTAATTGTTAGGTTGCATGCCCCAACAGACTGGTGCTTTTTAAAGGGAATTGGTGGGAAGTATAATGCAGTTACCCCAACCTTACAGACTAAAACCCTCTTTATGCAAAGAGCTCACGTTCTAATTCTTCTCTGAGCTCAGGTAACCTGGACATTAACACATCCCTCTTAAATATCAGTTGCCAAAAGCAGCTGTACTCTGACCAACCACAAAGCTTAATTCTTGTATAAGTGACTGTCCTTTGTTTTTTGCATAAACTAAGTGTGTTGCATTATGTGTATAATTGATACAAATTCGGTACTTTTTTTTTTCTTCATTGGGGAAAATTTGTAGGAAAGCTTTAAATTTTGACTTTAAAATTCAAATACTCAATATACTTTTAGAAAGTGTTAGGGGATTTAAACAGCATTTTGTGTTACATTGATCTTGTCTGTAGAGATTTTTATTTTCTCTAAATAAATGCAGCTTTAATTTAACTCCCCCCCCCCCCCCCCCCCAAAATAATGGTTTATTAACCTGAGTGCCAGAGCGTGCGTATGTATATATGTATCATATTTTTATTTTCTTAAGGGCATTGTGAGCCTGTTCTAGTGACGGTGGATAAAATGGGGGGTTTATGCAAAGTGCATTGCTCTTGGCCTTCCGTTGTTGTCGTGCTGTAAAGGGAGGAAAGGGGACTGCGCTGCATGCCGCGGTTACTAGTATAACAGGTTCACGTAGAGCGAGAGAAAACAAAACTTACAGCAGTTGCCAAATTCCTCCATCTTGTGTACATGCAGCCATAATGGTTTCCTTGTGTATGAGTGCTCTGTATTTCATTCACTTCGGCAATACATTATTTTCAAGTTTTTTTTTTTTTTATTTTTTTGTATCTGTAAAATATTTTTATGTAGCGGCTATTAAATATTTATATTAAACAACTTTAATATGGATTTCCTTTTATTCATATGTTATTTAAAATGTTTTACAATTTTAAATTATGTGGAAAGACACATCCTACGATTGTGGAATAGATGTTTCAAAAGGGTCAATATTTGGCCTGAATCAAGCAGAGAAACGTCAAAAAAAGATTTCTGAAAATTGGGCAACGGTTAGAGGCTGATTTAAGACTAGCGCCACATAGTGCCATGTGAGCATCTGTAGCAGCTATTAGAGCGCCACTAGTACAAGAGGGTTTCAGGTGCTGTGATCTAGCTTAGCGGGCAGCCAAGTGACGCTGTACTATCCTGTCCAGCAGTGATAAATGTGATGGAGGGTACTGTAGAAGCTCTCTCTCTCCCTGATTCACTGCAGAGCCATTCGCGAACGCTAGATGGTGTCCTGAAGTCAAACGCACAAGACTCTACGCTACATCTAACAGGACAAAGCTGCAGTGAGCGATAGGCAGCGCCAGTTAAGTGCATCCAGCGCTGAAGCCTGTATTCAAGAAAAAAACTACACATCGCGTCGGCACTCTAGCATAGAGTGCCAGACGCTGTGTAATTAGTCTGTTTCTCAACACAGCAGCGCCAGAGCGGAAATACATGAAATGATATTGTGGTGTCACTGTCAGTGTTAAAATAATGTTAGACACGCACATACACTTAATAAAAATTAAAAAAACAAAGTGTTTGCTGGGCAGGACAGGCCACAAATGTTAGTTTACTTTAGCAGCACGCTATTTAAACGCAACCAAATGAAACCTTATTGAAATGTATGGGAGAGCGCGCTACTGAGCAACAGGTACTACATGGCGCTGCTGAACATAGAGCGCTGACGCTATACACTGAGCCGCAGCTAGGAATACACATGACGCTATTGATGGGTTCCCTGGAAGCTATTAGAGGCGCTTTGCAGATGGACTTTCTTAAAGCGGACCTTCACCCTGAATAAGATTCTATCTTATGTTTCCCACACCCTGTACATACAGATTGTCCACATTGAAAATCATCCTACCTGCATCTACTGCATGTTATGAGCCTTTAAACATCCAAGATGGTGGCTTATGGAAGCCGCCATCTTATCAGGCAGCCTGCAAACAGGAAGTGCCTCCTGACTGTGCTGCTCTGCATTCTGGGACTGCTGACGTTACCTGACCCCAGCTCGGCTCTGAGCAAAGCACAGCTATAACCCGCCCCCCTGTACCTTATCCCACTCTCCTCAGTAAGTGTGATGCTTCTGAGTCAAGATGGCGGCGCCCGTATCCTAAATTCTTGAACAGAGTTGCAGCCCAGTGGAGGAAAGAATAATAAGTTAGTGACTAAAAACGTAAAATGTATTCATTTTAGATGCTGGGGAATCGTTTTTTAAGAGTTTGGGCTTTTCATTAAATCATGGTGAAGGTCCGGTTTAAATGTGGTTTAAACATACAGTGCCCAGCGTTCACCCGACGCTATGTGGCACTACCTGGCATTATCGTTTCTTAACCCCCCTCCCTTAGAGTGGAAGGACAATGGGGGAAAAATGTGTTCAGGGAAGGAAAGTAGTCCATGAAGAAATATCTTGAATGATTGTGATCTCGAATTACTGTGATCATTACATTTGACATCTAATGGTAGATGCACATTAATAATCAGGTATATATTTAATGGTGACATTTTTAAGGGCATTTTCACATGCATGATACAGAAGGATTCAAGTGATTAGGACAGCTCTATGTAGTCTTGAGACAACCACTTGTTAGTGAGTCTTAACTGACAAATTGCTTCAGTTTGCTAGGGAGCCTAAAGATTGGACGCTGGCACAATGGAAGAAGTTCATATGGTCTGAGGTCAGGTTTTGCCCATTCCAGTATATGCGCATCAGAGGTGGCTTAATGTGGACCAAAACCCAGATATTTGCTCGAGAATCTAAGATTCCCAAGCCATTTGATTCCCTTCCCCCCCCCCCCAGGGGCATCCATTGTGTGAAACCCTCCAGGTCGTCCATAAACTCTCCTTTTCATTCTGGTCCAACAACGCAAGCTGCGGGCACATCTCTGCTACACTTCTAGCAAGGTGCATGCCGGCGTTTGTCATTTGTGAATGGGCGGTGCCCGCACACTCCCTGTTAGAGGGTAGCGGGGGATGTGGCCGCCAGTGTGCTTGGATCTGCTTTTATTAGGTTCCTGGACAAAAGGTGCTCAAGCGGATCTGAGCACGCTGTTTAGACTAGGACCGGGAAGAGGAGTGTTTTTGTTTGTTTTTTTTTATTTTTTTTTTATTTTTTTGGGCGTCCTAGGGGGCTTAAAAAAATGTATCAACTGCTTAGTGTCCTGGTAATTGAAGCCAAAATAGTTGAGTATTTTATACAAAGGAAAAATTGGAGGGGGGATTTAAATCTTTTGGCTCTTTTTTATCAATTTTTCAAAAGGGTCTAATTGCGTCCAGCATGAAATTGTGAGGAGGGCGTAAACTGCTAGTTTAGAACAATGGTGTACTGTCAGAAACTAACATACAATGGCATAGCTGGGGAAAACTAAAATGAAAATCCTAACAAAGCAACAATGAGGGCAGAAAACATCCAAACGGTAATGTAGCTGGGGCTGGGAGCCAAATAGGTTGAGTTGTTTTTTTTTTTTTGGGGGGGGAGGTTGGTCCACTTTAATTCACCCATCATGCCTAGTTCCTACAGTACAACCCTGTGGGGGCAGTGCTGTGATTAGTGGTTGCGGCACTGGTGGTCAGGTCTAGGTTCAGCAACATTGTGCCCAAAGAATGAGGTCTGCTGACTAAATATACAAAACAACCAGGTTATTTTTATTTATGCACTGGGCATATTCCAAGATGACAATGCCAGTGGGTGTAGCTTCTATTTAGAGCTACTAGCAACTAAAGTAGCCCCGGACTGGTTTTCTTGAGATGCTAATCCCCTGTAAGTGTCTAGAAATAATTGTAAAATAACTGTATAAATATCACCACAACAAATCTGCCTTCTTGCCCCCTCCCTACAGCAATCGGTCTTGCCTCCAGCGTTAGGCCTCCACCACAGAATTAAGCCTCGCCACACCCAAGAGCTCAGCCTTGCCTCTCCCCAGCAATTAGCTGTAACTTGTGCATTTGTCACATCTGACTCATACTAATGTATTACAAGTACAAACGATCAATGGCATTTTTTTTAAAAAAATGACGTCCTCAAGATGCTGAACTGAAATGATTTTTCTTCTTGTTTGCAACAAGAAAATAGTTGTTTACACCACACACAGTTGGTATACCTTGCTAAGGTAAACCTTGTAGCTAGAGAACAGACTTCCTGACTCTGGCTTGATAACATTTGATGGCCTGAGACGGTGCTCCGCACTCCTGAGCTCACAGGTTTAACCCACCCCAGGTTTAAAGTGGACCAACACCCAGGATTTTGACTATCCTGGGTTTTGGTCCACTTCGGCAGAGCACCCCGATCGGGGGTGCCCCGCTGTGTGAAACCCCCCAGAAACCCCAAAAAACTCCTCTCCCCGCTCCCACGTGAACGCCACAGCCAATCCCCGCCAACGTCCAGGCGGGGGACAGGAACGTCCAAGCCGCTTCCGCCGCCGCGTCCCCGCGTCACTCTCAGCGCGCGCGCCCCCGCCGGCCATTCACAGAGGGCCGGCGCGGGCGGGCGCACGTCTGGAGGCGGAAGCGGCGGCGGATCAGGTAAGATCTTTTTGGGGTTTCTGGGGGGTTTCACCCCGCGGGACATCCCGATCTCGGATGTCCCGCGGGGTGGGAGGTGATCGGCCCGGGAATCTTATAGATTTCCGGGCCGATCACCCCTGGGTGTTGGTCCACACAAGACTGATTCAATAGCTAGGGTTACTGGCATCTGAAGAGGTCATTACTTCAGCAGCTTTGGCTAAATCTAGCAGATCACCTTTTGGGACTTGGCCAAGAATGCCACTCCCACTTTAGCAACACCGAGCCACAGGAATTTGGGCAATATCCTAACACAGATGTTTGTTTTATATTCCAAAAGAGGAAAACCATACGCCAGAACACCAAACTCCTGACCAAATTAGTTTGGACTGACTGATTTACTTCACCTTCCAATAGGTGAGGATTGGAAAATGACCAATGTTGTACCAATCCGTAAGGAGTAGGGATGAAGCCATTAACTATAGGCCAATTTGTTTACCATCTATAGTGGTAAAAAAAAAAACAGACCAAGTCCCATCTAAATAACCTGTTGCACCCGGAACAGCGCAGCTTTACTGAGGGCAGATCATGTCAAATCAATCTTATGATTTCTTTGACACTAAAGCGTTAGGTGATATCCACAAGACCACCTTCATCTATCTGGATTTCAGCAATGCCTTTGACACTGTACCACATAAAAGGCTCATAGAGAAGTTATTGAAGTTAGGACTTGCTGCCTGGATAGTTTGGTGGATTTACAGCTGGTTGAAGGTTGGGTATCAGAGTTGTTATTGGTGTGCAATCTGAACAAAGGCGAGTTACAAGTGGTGTACACCAAGGCTCTGTCCTGGGCCCCATTCTTTTTAATATGTTTGTAAGTGACATAGGAGAAGGCTTGGTAGGAAAAGTTTGCCTGTTTGCGGATGATGAGTATTAGGGTGGATATTCCTGGAGGTGTCTGAAACATGGAAAATGTAGCTTTATTCGATAAATGGTCAAAACCGTGGCAACTGGAGTTTAATGTCTCTTAAGTGTAAAATCATGCACTTGGGTAGAAAGAATCCCTGCTCTGAGTACCGTATGGGCAGTACTTTGTTATCCAGGACCTCGGAGGAGAGAGATTTAGGGGTACTGATTACTGATACCTGCAAGATGAGTGGACAGTGTAACCAGGTAGTGGGAAAAACAAGCAGGATGGTCGGCTGCATAGCTCGAGGCATCACCAGTAGGAAGAGGGAGGTTGTGATGCTGCTGTATAGAGCCCTGGTGAGGCCACAGCTAGAATACTGTGTGCAGTTCTGGAGACCTTACCTACAAAAAGACATTATTCAAATAGAACGTGTCCAAAGGCGGGCAACAAAAATGGTAGAAGGAGAGACTTAAAGAACTTAATGTGTTCAGTCTGGTGGAAAGAAGGCAGAGGGGGGACATGATTGAGACCTTTAAATATGTGAAAGGATTGAATAAGGTTTAGGAGGGAAGTATTTTTAAGAAAAAAAGTAATGATAAAACAAGAGTGCACAACCTGAAACTAGTCGGGGGGGGGGGGGGGGGGATCAGGAGCAACGTTAGAAAATATTATTTTACAGAGAGTAGTAGATGCTTGGAACAAACTTCCAGCAGAGAGGTTCTAATGCCAGTAAAGTAGAACATTTATTTTAAATGGTCACCTTTAAAGTGGACCAACACCCAGGATTTTGACTATCCTGGGTCTTGGTCCACTTCGGTGGGGCACCCCCGATCGGGGTGCCCCGCTGTGTGAAACCCCCCCGAACCCCCCGAACAACTCACCTCTCCCCGCTCCCAGCGCCGACGTACAAGGTAAGACCTTGAACGTCTAAGCGGCGGCGGCCGCCGCCGCCTCCCTCGCGTCACTTTGAGCGCGCACGCCTACAGGGGCGCGAGGGAGGAGATAAGGTAGGTGAGTTGGGGTGTTTGGGGGGGGTTTCACCCCGCGGGACATCCCGATCTCGGATGTCCCGCGGGGTGGGGGGTGATCGGCCCGGGAATCTTATAGATTCCCGGGCCGATCACCCCTGGGTGTTGGTCCACTTTAAGTTTGTGTAATGTGAAGGAATTGCCTCATTTGGCCTATTTCTGTGATTTGAATCCTATTAGTCCTGAGCTGTGGTAATTTATTATATTTAAGAAAAAAAAATGTGATTCACTTTCTCATCTCCCCTCACTCGCAATCTCTGAACTACACCTCCACTAAAGAAGTGCAGTCGGCCATTATAGCAGTAGGAGCATGGAGTCAGGAGGATCAGACCCTAGTATGATTTTTAGAGTGACTCTACTACTATTACTTTATTCTACCCAAACCTAAATGGAGGGGATGAGTTTGTTTATCTTTAACCTTTATGGCTAGGATTTTGACTATCCTGGGTCTTGGTCCACTTCGGTGGGGCACCCCCGATCGGGGTGCCCCGCTGTGTGAAACCCCCCCGATCACCCGAAAAACTCACCTCTCCCCGCTCCCAGCGCTGACGGACAAGCCGTTTGACAGCCGCGGACAAGCGGCTCCTCCGCCGCCGCCTCCCGCGCGTCACTCTTGACGCGCGCCCGCGCCGGCCATTCACAGACGGCCGGCGCGGGCGGGCGCACGCACGTCTAGAGGGGCGCGAGGGAGGCAGCGGCGGGCGGCCGCCGCCGAAGACAAGGTAAGGGGATTTGGGGTGTTTGGGGGGGTTTCACCCCGCGGGACATCCTGATCTCGGATGTCCCGCAGGGAGGGAGGTGATCGGCCCGGGAATCTTATAGATTCCCGGGCCGATCACCGGAGGGTGATGGTCCACTTTAAAGGAAGGGTGGCTGAGCAACATCTAGTAGTACTAGTAACTTTATAATCAATGATATGTACCATCTAAAGAGAAATTAAGCTGCTTTAAGTGGACCTACACCCTGAAGTGAGGTCTAATGCAGTGTCTGGGCAGTAGCTTCCTTTTCTTTCCTTTTTATATACTAACAGTTGTAGACTCTGTATGTGTCTCCACTTTATCCTTCTACTGTAAGAGCTGTGTCAGTCACATAAGTGGAAGTCCAGACACTACTGCCAATAACTTCCTCCCACCAGATGCTGAGTTAGATCTGGCCATTAAAAATAATGCTTACCTTACTGAAACTTCTTCTTTTAAGCACCCATACTAGAAAAACCTGATGGCCCTAAATTTTAAATCAAGGGCTTTAAAGAACATCTCAATATCCAGCACAATCCCATGTTTACTGGTCGGTTTAGCAGGTCTGGAGTTCCCCTTTTAACATCCCGTTTTTTTTTACAGTGATGTAATAGGTGCTAAAAGCAGGAATGCTGCCGCTGAGGATTTTTAGCCATTGTTTTTAAATTCTTGTCTTTTGAGTAAACTGTCTGTCCCAGTTTTCAGCCAAGCAATAGCCCAGGAATGTATTAGATTTAGGAATACAGATTAACCGTTCTTACCTTTTAAAGGAAAGATTCCAGGGACATGAGGTAAATGTCAGGACCATGCTTCTTTCACTCGCTGGAAAGGCTTAACATAACTTTCTCTATCAAAGGAAATGCAAGATAATATAATCAGATGACACGCAGGCATTTCAAGTCCAGGAGGCATCTTCCAAAGCAGTTGTTATCAACCCCCTAGTGACAAGAAGTTCCGACCAAGTACCCTAAAGGGGTGGATCTAACTTTTCCTTGGTTCTCTGAAGAAAGGATTAGGAGTCCATTCACTGTTGGGTTATTCACATGTGCATAACTACACTAGAGCCTGGGTTAGCAAAAACAATAGCTTAGAGGTAAGTAGGGAAATAGTCCAGGAGGCTTCCTCCAAAGCAGTGGTTCTCAACCCCTAGTGACAAGAAGTTCCGACCAAGTACCCTCAAGGACTGGATCTAACATTTCTTTGGTTCTCTGAAGAAAGGATTAGGAGTCCATACACCGTTGGGTTATTAACATCGTTAGACGCTCTTTTTTTCACATGTGCATAACTACACTAGAGCCTGGTTTAGTAAAAACAATAGCTTAAAAACAATAACTTAAAGGTAAGTAGGGAAATAGTCCAGGAGGCATCCTCCAAAGTAGTGGTTCTCAACCCCTAGTGACAAGTTACGACCAAGTACCCTCAAAGGGCTGATAAAATATATATATAGTACCAAAATAAGTAGGCCACAGGCCTTGTAGTATTTTTTAAAGCAAAAATGGATGTTTCACTTAAAATATTCTACCAGACCAGTCCCCTGAACACTGCCATGTATCCCCTGGGATATGAGTATTTTCACATCTGCATAGACAGTGGGACAGTGCTTTTATCCATGCAACTATGCCAGAACCTGGTTTAGTAAAAACAATAGCTTAGAGGTAAGTAGGAAAATAGTCCGGTCCTCAGGGGAGAAAATGCAGCACTATATGGAATTTAACCCTTAATCAAAGTATGTACAACATTGTTCTAATTTGAAAACTCAACTCTGAGCAGCTTTACTTACTATTCTAGGTGGATAGATTCCTTAAAGTGGACCAATCACAATCCTGGTGATTCATTCTTGGCCTGCAGGCATCCCGATTTAAGGTTCCCCCCCAGATTGCCCACTCCAATCATGTTTAGGACTCAACACCACCATAGGGAACCTGAGTGTTGAGGGACCGCCGGTTAGCTAGGGGGTTTGTGGGTGATCTTGGAGGTACACATGGTGGTGCATCCTGAATCGGGATTCGCCAGGGGCATCTAGTAGGCCAGCCCTGGAGTCTTTCAACAGCACAAGTTACGCAATTGGCACAAACTTCTTGGAACACTTAAAGTAAACCTCCCTCACCCAGAGGAAGCCTCAGTGTATCAGTGTGCAATGCTTTTCTCCCCAGTGTCCAGTAGGAAGCATTGTATTGTTCTGTTTTTCATCCACCATCTTTGATGTCACCAAGTAAACCATGAAGGCCACCGTCATCACTATACAATGCTATTCTGTCGTTTCACCATTTCATCATCCTTACATGTGCTCAAACACACGTGTATACAAGTAAGTTTCCACAGTGCAATCCCATTCCCTTTACAATGCACCTGTGATTGTCTGTACAGTCGCACAATTGTGCTCAACACCAGTAACCATGCAAGCTAAAATCTATCCACAAACATAGGTTAATCTGTTAACCCAAAGTCATACATGGGAAATGGCTGTATGAGACTAGTTGTGTGACATTCTTCTGAGCTGTATGTAAAAAAAAAAAGAAATTCTCTGCATTATCATGGTTGATTTTTTCCAGGAAGTTTAAATTGTTTAAAGAGATACCGCAGGACTAAATTCTATGCACAGCTCTGAAAAGTTTTGTGTTGTTGTTGTGTGATTAATGATGCATGTGTAACAGAGATTACAAGAGGAACATGTTTTCTCCTGGACTTATGCCAATTTGGTAAAATCCCCCTGGAGCACCCGCTATGCTTACACTTCCTGTGACTTTCCGCTGCATGTGCTCTCCTCCAATCAGCGTTCTATGCCATGCATATTAATAAGCCTGCATACAGAAATGGAAGGGATACGACCGTCATCCCCACTTCCAATCCCCTCCAGCTGTGCATACACTCGGTGCAGGAGAGCACAACACCTAGGTGGATGCTGCTGTGGGTTGTCCATGCACTGCGGGATCAAAGGGTAAGGTACATTTTACAGCAAACCTGGGGGGGACCTTTTTTCCTGCATCTCAAATTGGGATGTGTAAAAGATTCTACGCCAGTGGTTGCTTCTCTATAAAGGCTCGGGGAAAATATATTGTGTGTTGATAAATGTAAATAATGATTACATAAATAAATATATATATATATGTACACACACCAGTATATATAACTGCAATCTTTTGGATCCATATCTTGGACTTGTGAAAAAGACTTTAGGTCCATATAACCCCTTCCCTACAAGGTATCTTGATTTCATATGCCCAGTTTGTTGTTAAAGGGACAGTCCAATCTAAATAACTTTTGTGGTTCATGGGAGCAGCTATGGTGGGATTACTGCAGCTTCCAACCCCACTGATTTCTATTGAGAGAAGAAGGTAGTACTTTGGTTTATGCATCTCAATAGTAGACAGTGGGGACGTAGATGCAGGTAACATAGTAACATAGTATGTAAGGCTGAGTAAAGACTTTAGTCCATCCAGTTCAGCCTGTTTAACTCCTTCCAGTGGTCTAGTAGCCATAGCTGGATATGTTATTACATGCAAGGAGGGCATCCCGGCCACTATAGATCTTCTTCCAGTGGTCTAGTAGCCATAGCTGGAAATGTTATTACATGCCAGGAAGGCATCAAGGCCACTTTTGAACGTTTTTACTGTATCCTTCATAACTACCTCCTCTGGCAGCAAGTTCCATAGTCTCACTGCTCTTACAGAGAAGAATCCCCTCCTATGTCGGTGGAGAAAGCACCTTTCCTCTAACCTTAGTGGATGCCCTCGGGTTATAGTTACACTCCAAGGTATAAATAGATTGTGGGACAGATCTTTGTATTGACCCCGAATATATTTATACATAGTTATTAGATCACTATGTTCAAGTCACTGGGTCTGACCAGTGACTTGTACAGGGGTAAAATGATGCTCTGGTCATGAGCACCAATGCCCCTCCTGATGCACCCCATGATCCTATTTGCTTTGGCAGCAGCTGCCTGGCATTGATTACTACAGTTGAGCTTATTGTCAACTAAAGGTCCTAGGTCCTTTTCCCTTTGTTGTTTTACCAAATGTTTGTTTATTTAGTGTGTAATCATGTGTGGTAAATTGTATCAAAATGTCTGTTTCTTCCCTGCTTGGTTGTATAAAGCACAATCCGGCCCGGGTTTTCAGGACCCGGGTCACTTCCCCAATTCCATAACGGGTTGTTACATGTTCTAAGGCCTCCACAAGTGTGCACGCTGATTACAGGGGAAGCCTGTATAAGAAGAGAGCACACGGCCTTTCCTTTGTTGATGACCAGCCTGTTGGAGTGAGCCCAGGCTGAGCTGCACCGTGGTGAAGGATAGCACTGGACATTGAGCAGAGGGCTGATACGCCCTGTAAAGTGGACTGGAATTGATCAGCTTGCTGGAGTACCCAGCCCAGGACTATTTGCCATTCAAATCCGTTGTCGTCACTGCTGATTGTTTGCCTGCTTACACATGATACAGATTTCTCCTTCCCATGTGCATAACCTTACATTTATCTGTGTTAAACTTCATTTGCCATTTAACTGCCCATGCTTCCAATTTATCTAAATCTGTTTGTAGCTGCCTGCTGTCCTCTTTTGTTTTAATTACTTTACACAGCTTAGTATCATCTGCAAAGATTGAAACTTTACTGTTTAATCCATACCCAATGTCATTTATATATATATATATATATATATATATATATATATATATATATATATATATATATATATATTGAAGAGAATTGGTCCCAGAACTGACCCTTGTGGTACTCCACTAGTAACAGTGACCCAATCTGAGTGTGTACCATTGATAACCACCCTCTGTTTCTGATCATTAAGCCAATTTCCCACCCATCTGCACACGTTTTCCCCTAGTCCAAGCATTCTCATCTTTTGTACCAGCCTTTTATGTGGCACAGTATCAAATGCTTTAGAAAAGTCAAGATATATGATATCCAATGACTCCCCCTGATCCAATCTTGAACTTACCTCCTCATAAAAGCTGATTAGGTTTGTCTGGCAGGAGCGATTCCTCATAAATCCATGCTGATATGGAGTAATAAGGTAATTTACCCCAAGGTGCTCCAGGATAGTATCCCTTAAGAAACCTTCAAACAGCTTGCCCACCACCAATGTTAAGCTTACCGGTCTGTAGTTCCCAGGTTCCCCCCTAGATCCCTTTTTGAATATTGGCACCACATTTGCCAAGCGCCAATCTCTCGGAACAGACCCTGTAGTTATTGAGTCCACAAATATTAGAAATAATGGCTTGTCTATTACTGTACATAACTCCCTTAAAACACAAGGATGTATGTCATCTGGTCCCGGTGATTTATCAATTTTTATCTGCTTGAGACGGTTCTGGACTTCTTCCTTGGTTAGACCAGTGACATTTAATGGAGGGTTTCGGTTATTCCCCTGTAATTCCATCATGACTGCTCCCATGAACCAAGAGTTATTTAGATTGGACTATGCAGCACACCAACAGACATGAGGAAGATTGGTACCAGATTAGATGTGGTGGAGGCCTCTGGTCAGAAAGCCTAGTGGAGGTCCACTGTAAGTAACTGTAGACCCATCGCTGCTCATGTTAACAAGTTGTGGAGGCCCTGGGAGCCCTGGTTCACCCCATTTAATCTGTCCTGTCCTGGACAGGTTTTTCAGAAAACAGAAAACTAGGTCAAGGAAAGGAAAAAGAAAAGGCAAAGACATTGAAGGAGCTTATTAAAACTATAGATTTTTTATTTGGCAAGTTTTGGTTTTCACAGAGGTCCTTTAAGCTTTGACAAATATACAAATATTAGCACTGTTGTTTTGAGAGCCGGTGACCCATCAGGCATTACAAGTACTGTTGTTTTGAAAGCCTGTGACCCCTCAGGATGTGTTCAGGGCCCCAACATCATATTTTTTTTACCTTGTATGTCCAGAGAAGTGCATGGTAAGCAGCCCACTATGGAAGGACAAAAGCCTCCTGAAACGCAGCTGTCTGTGGAATGCGGCTCATTCACTGGCATTGTGATTGTGAGCTGGAGATGAAAGCAGAGTGTGGGCTGGAAGGGACTGCCACACTCCCACCTCCCAGAACCGAGGCATATGACTTTCAATGGATACAACCTTGTAATGTTAAATCACTTGAATCCCTTATGCTTTATACTATTGCATTTGTGATATTATACCACTGCGTTTATTTCGGAGATGTAAAGTACTTTAGGTCATTACATTTTAATAGCTTGATGATTGTGTAGACTGCAGTCTGAAAATTAACCCCAGAGCCTGTTTGCTGATTAACACCTTTGCCTTTGCAGCCGTCATCGTTTCCCAACCTTTATCCATGACGTGCCACCCGTCCAATACACATTATTTATTTCCTCTTTTTAGCCACTTACGTACGTATTCACATGAATTCCTAAACTACATGTTATTCAATTGCTTAGAAAAAGCACAGTAAGTTGTTGTACCGTGTTAGCCATTGATGTAAGCAGGAAATCCAAGGTTAAGGTAATACCATTTATTGGCTAACTCAATAAGATAGAAAATTACAGATCTGTATTATGCCTGAAGAAGAAGCTTGAACAGCTTCAAAAGCTTGCATTTTCAATCTTATTGAGTTAGCCAATAAATGGTATTACCTTAACCTTGGATTTCCTGCTTAGAAAAAGCACTAAATTGAAATCTGCTTACCCTTTACTTCCCCAGTTTTCTGCAACCTGTGTTTGAAAGATTTTGGCTCCGAGAGGTTTGCTGTGTAATTTTGGAGCCAATCTATTTTGACATTTTAATAAATTTCGGTTTAAAAGTTAAAAAATCCCCATAGCAGGGAATAGGGGAAGGTTCCACAGAATCCGCCATAGGATTGTTTGGCAGGATTTTAGAGCCAGTCTCACAGACACACCACCTACTGCTGGCCAACTGTCCTCTCTCATTCTCACACACCTACACCAGCAGATGCAAGCCTATGCTTCAGCTGCAGCTATGTGCAGGCCACACATCTACATCTGCTTGCCCCTATATAACCCAACCAAGAACACCTCTCCTCACACCTGTACGTGCCCCATCACACCCAGAGGCCATGCCTTGCAAATGTCCTTCATTTGGAGGTACTGTCCTTCTTTTGAGTTGTTTTCCTCCTGTCCCTCGTTGTTCCTATTTGTCTCTCTTTACGGTGTAACATGCAGGTCTGCATCAATAAATTATACATTCGCCTATTCAAAGTTTTTATATTGTAGCTGTTACAACCAATCACCCATCCATCCCTCCCTCTCCCTTCAGCTATGCCCATCCATCCACTCCTTCTAGCTCTAGTCATCCTTCTATCCCTCTCGTACCCCCCCCAGCTCATCCCATCCATTCATCCTATCCATCCCTCTCTCCCTCCTGCTAATCCTATTGCCAAGGGGCAGGAAATTTGCCATGATGTGTGGCCTGCAAGGAGTGAGGGGCTGTGGCTTTATCTCGTTCCTACCCTGAAAAGTTGGAAGATATGCCAGAGTGAGACTCCCCACTTTGAGGCATTTTATACCACTGTCTGAGGACACTCAAATATCCCACTTTGCTGATATTATGGGGAAGACTGTTCCTCGAATGCAAACTGTCCATTTTAAAACTGCTCCCACAGGTTGGTTGAATGGCGGTAGTGGAATGCACGGATTGGCTGATCATTAGCTTAATCACCAATAACTTTTATGAACATTTTATGAATACAGCTAGATACACACATGAGTAGCACAGAATGGTGTGAATATTTGTACCTCAAAGCCCATAAATAAGCCACCACCCCCAAACGGGTTTAAGCTGTCCCCCAATATGGTCAGTTTAGCCTAGATGCACATGCACAAACATGCACAAACATGCATGCACACACCCACACATGTGCACAATCCCTCATTTGCAGGCACACACCGATGCACATGCGTAAACACTCACAATTGCACATGCACACACAACCTCAGGTGTACATCTGGAAGCTATTGTATCTGGCAATCGAGATTATCTGGCGGATAATTCTACAGGAACTCTGCATATAGTATATTCTAAAATCTCATTTTGTATAAATTGTGTTTAGTCTATGTGTACACTCTAGTCCACAATATCTGTGTAGTTTCTAAGTAGGAAATCCAAGGTTACTTAGGCCCTTATTTATGAAGGAATAGCGACAGGTAGCGACTGGTGAGCGGCCGGTAATAACGGGCCCGCCACGAGAACGCCGCCGGCTCCCCACCACAATCACACATTTATCAAGCCAATCCTGCTTAGCGACTGAGATAGCGCCATATAGCGACTCATTCATCATTATTCCAGCCTCAGCCCACAGCGCCAGCGTCCGACCTTGAACAGCGACACGTATGACCTCTCGCTACCTGGCGCTCTCCAATGCATTTCAATGGAACAATCTTTAAATATTCATAATTAATTATTAATTTTTTTTTTTTTTTTTAAATGTGAAAAATTCTGTGACCACTTCTACCATTTTAAATAATTTTTTTAAGGTAAAAAAAAAAATAAAAAAAAAATTGTACAGAATTGATATTACAGGTCTGATATTAATGTATTCATATTACAAAATTATTTAAAAAACTTGTTTTTTTTGGTTTCCAAAAATATGGTGGTTTGGGGGTTAAAAAACTACTTTTAACCCATCGGCGCCAGCGCTCTGGGGTTTAAACATGCATTTTACAGCGCAAGAATTTTTTGAGCGTGATTTGTTAATGAATATGGTGGAAGCCGGTCGCTATGGCCAGTCGCTATCATGCGCTCTCATACAGCGCGGAACCTGTCAAATAGCGACTCCTCACCCAATATTCAACATTACGGCAAACCGACTGAGTCGCTATCAACTACCGAACAACGGCCAAGCACAGCGACTACTAGCGGGCGCTCTTAAAATGCCGCTACAGTCGCTCAACTGTCGCTACCTGCCGCTGTTAATGAATCGGCCTCTTAGTTAATATGGTTGAAAAAAGACATATATCCATCAAGGTCAACCAAGGGTATTTAATTTTTTGTTTTTTACTTTACTAACAGCTAATAGTAACTGTTATTTTCTTCTAAATAAGTATCTAATCCTTTTTTGAAGCTGTCAGCGGTTGATGCTGTAACAAGCTTCTGTGGGGGGCTATTCCACAGATTTATAGTTATTATGGTATATTGTTTACATCGGCCCGCACTACCCACAAGGATGTGTACGATCTAGAATGTGATCTCTCTGTGTACGATCAATTCCGAGATCTCATTCTGTGTATGAGCTATGCTGTGTACAGTCTATTATACAAGCTCTCCGCATAAGTCGTTTCAGAAATCTCTGTGTATTTCTGTTATTTCTATGTGTACACTCTATTCCGCAATGTCTGTGTATGGTCTGTAATGTATTCTGCAATCTTTCCATGTCCAGATTATTGTGTGATCTCTGTGTATGGTATATTCTGTCGTCTGCCACCCTTTTATAACTTATTTAATCTTCTAGCCCAGGGGTTCTGAACACTGGTACTCGAGATCCTATGAGGTGGTATTTGACAAGGCTGCAGGCCCCCAAACCTGATATACTGCCATCTGTACCTTATTTATCCCTGTACAAAACTGCTATATAAAAAAAAAAAAAAAAAAAAAAAAAATATATATATATATATATATATATATATATATATATATGTTCGAATCCTGGTCCTGGGACATGACTGAAGTGCTCTTGAGCAAGGCACCCAACCCCCCAACTGCTCCCCGGGCGCCGCAAATTGGGCAGCCCACCGCTCCAGGCATGTGTACACTCACTGCACGGATGGGTTAAATGCAGAGGACGAATTCCTATGTGTGCGCAAGCATACAATGGCCATCTATGCATAAAAAAAAATATATAAAAAAGTCTGTTTGTTTTATGTGCGTTTCATGCACTTTAAATAGGTATTTTGTGCGTGTACCATTTTTTTTTAAGTTGAGTGCATACGGACTGTCCAAGTGGTACTTGAGATAATCAGGAAATGGAAAGTAGTATTTGATCAATAAAACAGGTTGGGAACACCTGTTCTAGCCAATGGCTATTGCAATCCATAATAATGGGGCAGCGGAGTGACCACTGATGAGACAGTATATGGCGGTAGTTTGATTTTCTTTATCTGCTTTGATGTTTGATCCACATGTGTATTTTTTGCAAGCCCTTGGTCTCTATTTTCCTATATTACAGATACCAGGTGCTTATATTCACTAGAATCAGTCCTGTATTGTTAGTCTTTGGCACCTTTACACTAGACACTTTAGTTCCTATTAATCATTAGGTTTTGGCTTTATTAAAGTGGACCAACACCCAGGGGAGATCGGCCCGGGAATCTATAAGATTCCCGGGCCGATCAGATCCCTCCCCGCGTGGCATCCGAAATGGGGATGTCCCGCGGGGTGAAACCCCCCAGGAAGCCCACAATCCTACCTTTTCCACGTTACAGCGGCGCATGCACGTCCGCTGCCGCCGCCTCCCGCGCGTCCCTGTAGCAGGGCGCGCTCCCGCGCCACCCATTTGTGAATGGCCGGCACGGGCGCACTCCCTGTAAGAGGGACGCACGGGAGGCAGCAGCGGACGCGCTCTGCTTGTCCGGCGCTGCCTCTCGCTTGTCCGGCAGCGGGGATTGGCTGCAGCGGTCACGTGGGAGCGGGGTGAGGTGAGTTTTCGGGGTTTCACAAAGCGGGGCACCCCCGATTGGGGTGCCCCACCGAAGTGGACCAAAACCCAGGATAGTCAAAATCCTGGGTGTTGGTCCACTTTAATGTAATTTTGCACTTTAGGGGTGGTTCATTATCACTTATTTACATACCTGGGGTTTTAGATTATTTATTATACTTATTAGCGTATTGTATTTATTAGCTAGGGGGTAGTAGAGGTTAGCTTGCACATTGATTGTATATATTTTTATTTTTATTTTATAGAGGTATTATTGTAAATTTCTCGCCAGTACTCGTTCTCATTTATTATACACATTTTGATATACTCGAATTTGTATGGAGATAATTTAGCGTTTTTGAACCTTGTACATATTATATTGCTATAATGTTACAATTTTGTCCCGTGGTCATAATTTGTTTTTAATTGTCTTGTGTATCTGTGTTGTTTGTATTCTTTTATGATGAAATAGTGATACCTAATAAAATGATTTTCATATAATTTTTATTAGCCCAGTGGAGTGCCCATTTTGTTTGGAATTCCTTGTTTTGGTTTTGGTATCCTATATTGTTGTATTCCTGGATTTCTCGGTGCACCCACTGTTTGAATGATATTGGCTTAGTGGTGCCCTTACAGCTATTGTATACTAGCAATCCATAATAATTCATCATGAGGGTTTGAACATCTAAATATGCAATATTTTTATTTTTTGAATCTTCATTTTTTACGTTAGGAGGCAGAAAGTTATTTCACTTCCATTGATATGTTTTTGCTCTCACTTCGCCTTAAAGTGGACCAACACCCAGGGGTGATCGGCCCGGGAATCTATAAGATTCCCGGGCCGATCACCTCCCTCACCGCGGGGCATCCGAGATCGGAATATCCCGCGGGGTGAAACCCCACCCAAAAGCCCCAAAAAACCTTACCTTATCGGCGACGGATCAGCCGCTGCCGCCTCCCGCGCGCCCCTCTAGCAGTGCGCGCGCCCTGTCGCCCTGTCGCCCATCGCCGAAAAGGTACGTTTTTTGGGGCTTTTGGGAGGGTTTCACACAGCAGGGCATCCTGATCTCGGATGCCCCGCTGAAGTGGGCCAACACCCAGGATAGTGAAAATCCTGGGTGTTGGTCCACTTTAAATGTTTCTAAAAAAAAACAGGGGTGGACTGTGTACTGCAGCAGTACTGTAAAAATATATTTTCTTTTCAGGAGATTATCATGGTGAAAAAGCTGCCAACCTTGGTCGTGTTGTTTTTGAACATATGATTCAAGAGTTTAAAGTGCCCAGGGGTCCATCTATGCTTAGCATGGGGGTGTCAAATGTACATTCTTAAAGTTCCAGGCAGGTTTAATGACACTGCCCTGCACAGGTGTTCTCCACCTTGAATCTGTCACAGTGAAAAAACAGATGAAGGCGGATGAGTCACATGGCCAGCAGTTCACCAGGGATGTCATTGATCATCATTGTTTCCACGCAGAAGGCTTCCTCTTTGTATTGTGGTCTTTGTGTACTATACGCACACAGTTGAAACAATACGCTTGGTGTCTGGTTTCTGCTTCAGCTATTTTTCCCTGATCGTTTGTCCAGAAGCTCAGTGTTCTAACTTCAAATGATCCCCCTCACCCAGCACAGCCTCGGGAAACAGGACATGAGTAATAATCGGGACAGTCTGAACAAGAATAGCAACATAATCTGGCCCAAGGCAACATTTTCATTCAAATTCGAGTTATGTGGCTGGGGAGATGAGTCAAGGAAGGGGTTCAGGTCAGCAGCTGGAGAGGGGGGTTTCACATCTGCCCCATATCAGAGCTTCCAGCTGTGTAATACGTGAAGGGAGATGGGATGCAGACTGGCTCCAGTGCGGTAGAGTCTGACCGGAAAGACCCTTTAATTTTTGATTTTTTTTTTATCCTTTCACACCATTTTCTGGGTTTAGTAGATGTCCATGATCATAGCAGACATTTATCAATTCCCAAAAATGTGACAGTTAGCTTGTGCCTTACCATACACAAACACTGTTCCTGCGGTGGGTTGGCATTGATAACAGTAGCCGATGGAGGATTAGTGTTGACATAATACAGAACATTAATGGGCCAGCAAAAAGAAAGACCTTGACAGAAACTAAAGTACTGGAACAAAAGTTCACGCTCTGGCCAGCCGGTGGCTAAATTAGAAGAAGAGTTGTGAAACGTGTGGATACAGAACACACATCTCCCCGAAACACAAGTACATTTTGTACGTCAGCAGTTTATATACAAAGCAGCTTCGATAGCCATGTCCAGGACAAATGGACTTCACCTTTAATTACCAAAACTAATATCCGTCACCAAAAATCTCTCACTTGCAACTATTCAATGTTTTCCCTGGAAAATGATCATAATAAAGGTTATGGAGCATTAAACCGGACCTTCAGCATCATTTCATGAAAAACCCAAACCCTTAAAGTGGACCAACACCCACTGCTGATCAGCTCCCCGATCGGGGGTGCCCCGCTGTGTGAAACCCCCTAGGACCCCCAAAAATCCTACCTTTTCCTCGTTCCAACGGCGCATGCGCGGGCCGCTGCCGCCTCTCGCGCTTCCCTCTAGCAGGGCGCGCACCCGCTTGTCCGGTCCATATTCCAGCTTGTCCGTCTGCGCTCATTGGCGGAGCGCTCGCGCATGCGCCGTAGGAGTGGGGTGAGGTGAGTTTTTTGGGGCTTTCTGGGGGGTTTCACACAGCGGGGCACCTCGCAGAAGTGGACCAACACCCAGGATAGTGAAAATCCTGGGTGTTGGTCCACTTTAAATAACTATTCCCCAGCATCTAAAATTAATATATCATATTATTATTTTTCTTTACCCCGCTAGGCTTCCACTTTCAGGACTCAGGACTCTAGAATTTGGGCGTCGCCATCTTGCCTCAGAAGTATAACATGCTGAGGAGAAGAGAGGGGGCGGGGTTATAGCTGTGCTTTGCTCAGACAGAACTGAGCTGGGGTCAGGAAAAGGACAGCAATCCCAGAATGCAGAGCAGTACAGTCAGAAGACACTTGCCTGAGACTCCAAAGGCCGTCATCTTGGATGTTAAAAAACTCACTAGACGCTATGTACAAAGTGGGGGAAACATACAAGATAGGCTCTTATTTAGGGTGAAGGTCGGGTTAAAAACATCCCAAAACCCAAGTGACCCACTCCTGGATTCTGAAAGGTTCCAACACCTGGATTAATGTCCTTTCACTTTGTGAACCCCGCCCCCCCCCCCCCCCCCCCAGATTGTCCATGATTTCACTTCATTGCTCAAACCCATGGAACAGGCCTCTGGCGGCATCCCCAGCATCTGATGGGCAGCCACCGATCAATGACTGGCACTGGATCCGCACAAGCATTATGGGAGGGGATCAAAGTAAGATTCTGTGCGGCGATCCAGGGAGTTTCACACTTTAATTCCAATGGTATTTTTAAAAGTTTCCATCGGTGGCGGAACCCAATGTGACAGGGCCCTGGTGCGAACATTAAATAGGGTCCTTTTACAGCTCTTACAGTAAACTTTTTTCTTTTTTTTAACTCATTTAGCTGCTGCTAGACAATTAAAGACTGAAACTGTCGAGACAAATGGTGCTTCCTTTCTCTAAATGATGGCAAGTGAGCAAAAATGTGATAAATAACTAGGAGGAGCAACAATGATGCCCCCCCCCCCGATCTCCTGGGCCCCAGTGTGGTTGCACCTCATGCAACGCCCCTCTTGGGAGGGGACGCCCAACGCTTAACCATATCCAAGGGAAAGGGATATTTTTTGTCCCAACCCTGAGGGACACCTGGGAGCCGGGCAGGCCTCTCCCATTCCTTAGCAATAATCCCATCAAAATGCTTTTGGTTAGGAAATTCCAAGCGCGGCCTGGATTCTTCGGAAAATTCCCCCTTTTGCTGTGGAACCACCTCAGGAGGAGAAATAGCCAAAACCTCCCTGGTTTCCATTATTGTGTGTCAAAATGATGTTCTCAAAGTGCTGAACTTATCTGTGAGTTTTTCTTTTCTATTTGTTTGCAACTCTGTGTTATAAAAACTGTTTACCTTAGCAACGTACGGTGTGTTTGGTGTACGTAGCAGAGGCTTCCTGACTCATCTGATTTGCTAAGGCAGAGAGGACGCTCCCCATTCCTGAGCTCATACGTTTAACCCTTCCTGCTGTAATTCAGCTTCTTTAGGTGACAGGATCATGGCCTTGTGTTTTCAGTAGCCAAAGGGTTACTGAAAGCGTTTTTGACTGCGGAAGTCATAACTGCACTTGACTGCTGACAAGATCACTTGTTACAATGGAAGAATTCTGGGACCGTAGTTTTTTACTCAAGTCAGAAAAGCAGCTTCTACTTTAGCAACACAGAGCCACAGGAATATAAGAAATTGGAAACAGCATTCTGATAATGAAATCACAGTTCTGGGGGCACAATCCTAACACGTGTAAACACAGGTTTATTTTACATTCCAAAAGAGGAAAACAATAAGGCAGAAGACCAAAAACCTGACAAAATGAGAGTTTTCCTTCAAAGCAGACACATTCCCAGGAAGGAGAATAAATAGGCTGCTGTGACGCTTACCCAAGTCAGGCCCCGTTTGTTCCAGGTCTGGTTCAGGTGAACCTAGGAACCAAAATGGCCCAACCCTCGGGCATCCTGATATGAGATGCCTGACTACTGTGTACACGCTAGTGGCCAAATATGACACACTTTCATGCGCATCATGTCCAATAACCAATAGGGTGCCATATACATGCCCACCCCGATTGGCTGCCAGTGGTCACATGGGACATGTGCGGTGCAGGAGCATGGAATGGGTTAGTACTTTCTTGGATAGTAGTAATGGATGGGCTTCCGAAACTGCAGATGTCTGGGGGAAAGGGAAGCAGCTGTCCTCGGGGCCACTGCAGAGAATCCAAATGATGGAGACACCAGCTGTTTAGAATCCAAGGATGCTGATATGCCAACGCTTGTGGCATCCCGGCTTAGGATGCCCTTCTGTGTGAAAACCCTGCAGCTGCCCATTATGCTCGTGTAGCCGCTGATCCCATACGCATGCGTGGGTACATCAATGCTTACATCTATCTGTCGTTTCTGAATGGTTGGAGCAGGTATGTGAGGCCGCAGATAATTCACACTATTCAGCTAACTAACCAATCAGAAGTCAGGTCGGCTAACTAAAGATTATTGGAGCACAAGCCAATGATTGGCTGCTGGCCCACTCATGCGCTGTGAGATTTAATAATCATTTTCTACATAAAGGGTGTGGGGCCACGTTGTGACAGTTCCAGGGGAGCATCCAGATGCTGGAGCCCCCTCCCTTCAGTGCATGGACCCACACAACCTTACCTGAACTTTGATGTCCCTCTGACGGCCAATCACAGGGCTGCATTGCCAGGCTGTCACAGCCGCCCAGAAACCCAGCAACCAATTATCTACCTAAATGTTGCAGTGTTGAATTACAGTATAAAGGAGTGAGGCCCTATATTGTGGGTGCCGCTGAGGCCCAGTTTTGTACTCAGTCCCTCGTTTGTGGGAAGGCGGCTTATATCCAGATGAAGCGCCCAGTTTAGCTCTGTAAGAACCATGGCTGAATTACTTGCAAGGTGATAGGACGGGAGGAACGGTGGTCAACACTACACTTAGGAAACATTAGAGCCCTGTCAGTGGGATAGACACTGATAGTGAACTTTAATAATAATAGTTAAATCAGACCTTCACCATGATTTATTGAAAAGCCCAAACCCTTAAAAAATGATTCCCCAGCATCTAAAGTTAATATATTTTAAGTTTTTAGTCACTTACTTGTTTTTGTTTCCCCCACTGGGCTGCAACTCTGTTCAGGACTTTAGGATATGGGTGCTGCCATGTTGACTCAGAAGCATCACACTTACTGAGGAGAGGAGCGTGGGATAAAGTACAGGGGGGCCGGTTATAGCTATGCTTTGCTCAGACAGAGCAGAGCTGGGGTTAGGGAAAGGACAGCAATCCCAGAATGCAGAGCAGCACAGTCAGAAGGCACTTCCTGTTTGCAGGCTGCCTGATGTTCCATGAGCTGCCATCTTGGATGTTTAAAGGCTCATAACATGCAGTAGATGCAGGTAGGATGATTTTTAATGTGAGCAATCTGTATGTACAGGGTGTGGGAAACATATAAGATAGGCTCTTATTCAGAGTGAAGGACCGCTTTAAAGGGAAAGTCAGCTTTGTAGACTTTCCCTAAAGTTCAGATAGCAACAGATGCCATGAGAAAGAAAGAGGAAAATAAGGACTGAGAAATAAAGAAAAGAAATCAAGGGAAACATATAAGATAAACTCTTATTCAGAATGAAGGTGCCATTGCATCATGAATCCACATGATGGCAGTGTTGTCTAAGAAATAAGCATATATAATATTAATTAGTCTAGCGTACCCCTTAAAATAGATAAATAGAGACTCAGCCAGGTGGCATTGGCAACATTACCTGCCCTGCCATTGGTTGGGCCTAGCAACATAGTTAGGAAGGCAACATTTCAGAGGTTATATAAGGGAGAACCCAACCCTTCTAGAGTGTTCTGTGCTAAACTCTTTCTAGTCAAGAGGGGAAGAGTGTTAATGTAGTGGAGGAGCTGAGCAGCAGTGAAGGAAGGAGCTCATGGAAGTAACTGGAAGCTGTAAAGACTGTTTGCTGTAACTGCCATGGATATTGCCTGTACTAAATATGCTGTTTGACATGGATGGAAGCCCTCAAATAAAGACCCTGTTCATGCCTCCCAACTGTCCCGATTTTCCCAGGACTGTCCTGATTTTCCCATAATATCCCACGGTCCTGGATGATTAATAATTGTCCCGGCATGCGCATGCCCGCACCCCCCTCCCTCCCTTCCTCGCCGCCCCGCCAATCAGCTGTTCCGCCGCCCGCAACCCCCTCCCTCCCCGCCCTGCCGATCAGCTGCTCCGACGCCCGCACCCCCTCCCTCCCTCCCCGCCCCGCCAATCAGCTGTTCCGCCGCCCGCACCCCCCTCCCTCCCTCCCCACCCCGCCGATCAGCTGCTCCGCCGCCCGCACCGCCTCCCTCCCTCCCCACCCCGCCGATCAGCTGTTCCGCTGCCCGCACCCCCCTCCCTCCCTCCCTGCCCCACCGATCAGCTGTTCCGCCGCCTGCACCCCCCTCCCTCCCTCCCCGCCCCGCCGATCAACTGCTCCGCCGCCCGCCCGCACCCCCTCCCTCCCTCCCCACCCCGCCGATCAGCTGTTCCTCCGCCCGCACCCCCCTCACTCTCTCCCTCCCCGCCCCGCCGATCAGCTGCTCCGCCGCCCGCAATTCCCCCCCCCGGCGAATCGGCTGTTCCGCCACCCACACCCCCTCCCTCCCCACCCCGCCAATCACCTGCTCCGCCGCCCGGCTATCAGCCACTTCGGCTCCTCTGCAAGCAGGGCCTCTTGATTGGCCACCTCGCCCCAGCTTGCCCCGCCCAGGCCGTTGAGCAGTGCCGGCGCGGTACATGAGAGTGGGCCGTTGAGCTCCGCCCACCCACTGAAGACGCTTGACTGAGAGGATAAGGTAAGAAGCAAATATAAAGACGTTGCTTAATTATAAAAAATAAAAAATAGATGATGGTTACTGCCTCTAGTAGACTCTATAGGACTAAAATAAATGAAAATCCCCAGTTCTATCTTCAGCTAGAGTTCCCATTTGGGTTTGATTTGAAGTGGACCAACACCCTGCTGGATAGCAGGGAATCTATAAGATTCCCCGGGCCGATCCGATCCCTCCCCATGGGGCATCCAAAACCGGCATGCCCCGCTGTGTGAAACCCCCCAGGACGCCTGCAAACCCTACTCCCGGTCCAACTGCGCATGCGTGGGCCGCATCTCGCGCTTCTCTCTAGCAGGGCGCGTGCCCGCGCCAGGAATTTGCAAATGGTCAGCATGGGCACACTTCCTGTTAGAGGGAAGCCGGGGATGCGGCCGACAAAGGCTTAGACGTCAGGACGTCAGCGGCTCCAAGCACGCTGATTGGACGAGTGGCCGAGCATGCACCGTGAGACTGGGAAGAGGTGAGTAGGCTGCAACGATCTGGGGGTTTCACACAGCCGGGCATTCCGAAATCAGGATACCACAGTGGACAGGAACCATTAACAGGATAGTGAAATGACTAGGGGTGGCTCCTTTTTAAAAGTGTACAATCTGTCAATTAAAGTTAAATATACGTTTAGAAATGTCTAGGAAATACTTTATTTTTTACATTTTTTTTAATAATTTGTTTTTCTAAGGAAAGGAGCTCCTCTGGTTCAGATGTGCATTTGTGTAAATGGGTGGGAAATATGGTGCGGTGGGCGTGGCTGGGGGCGTGGCTTGTCCCTCTTTCATATCTTCAGAAGTTGGGAGGGATGCCCTGTTGTTTGCATCTATGAGTGTCATGATTAGAGACCAGCGATGACTGAATCAGTAAGTCCACCCCACACATGCCACCAACCTGAGTCGCCTTACCCTAAGTCAAAGAACCCCCCTTGCTCCTCAGAGCATGTGCCATTGGCCAGGCACGCGCCCGCTACAGTAACCTGGGCCCCGATGGCACCTCATATAGGTTTTCAGTGCATCACTGGGGCCTCACCTTTCTCGGCCTAGTTACTTCTGCTGATACACAATCATCACTCACAGTCAAATCACAGCCAAAGAGAAGGTGGCCATTACTGATTAATTACTCACAGGAGAACGCAATCAAGCATACGGCAGAGGCACCTCCTTACACAAACATTTGTATTAGAATAGTTCATATTAAAGAGCTCAGAGAACACGGCACTGTACTTCTCAACAAATCAGTTTCTTCATGTCTCAGGTCATGCTTTAAATCTGCTAGGCCTAGGTGCAACAGCAACTTAACATTAGGCCACACAAGGTCACATACTGCAATAGCAGAACGCTAATGGGGGCCTGTATATGGTTTCTATGCACACACTACTCTCTTTAAACTGCTTCTAGAAGCAGCATCAGCTCTGTAATGGCCTTACAACTTTAGGGTAGTGTAGTAAAATGGCTTTTTGTTTAGGGACTGTGGCAGGGATGCCTTTGGTCTTTGCCTCCCTGCCACAGAGGGGTTAAGTTTTAGGCACTAGATAGGGACTGTCCACCTTATCACAATTGGTTGTTGAGTCTAATATAAGGACGACCCAGGAAGTGTCAGTGGTTCTTGAGAGTGCAGAAGCAGAGCCTGGATGCTGAACTGTAAAGCTGAGGAACAGTGCCCAAGGAGGGAGCACTGGTGGATTCTCTCTGAGGGGGTGCTTAGGGAAGCACCCCAAGAAGAACTTCCTATGTGAAGGCCCATAGAGGTTGGTGAGGGGGAGTACACCTTGTAACAGGCTGAAGCTGGACCAGTTGACATTGACTGGAGGGAGGAAAACCCACCTGGATAGACTCCTGGAAGGTGGACTGGGTAGAGGCCAAGCAGTAGAGGTGGTCACTTTGTGGAAACAGCGGGGCATCCTGGGCCAACCGGTTTGGGTTTTGTCCACTTTAAAGTGTATGTCCAGACATAACACTAACCCGCCCCCCCCCCCCCACCACCACCACCATGCCCCCTCCATCTTAGGAGCCACCTTACTTCTTCAGGGATCAAGCCCTGTCACTGGCGCAAGGTCGGTGGCCGCGCCGAGGATGCACAAAGCTGCACCCCCCCCCCCCCACTTAGTGTGCTTCTGCCTGCCATACATACTGCATGTGTTACTCACGCACCAACCAGTCAGCTGAAGAGTTAAAAGTTCCAATTCTTGGTAGGCCACACACCGCACACATAGAGACAAACACACATATTGTGTTTCTTACGCACACACACACCTAAACACACATCTCCCTGTCTGCCACACAAACATCCATACAATGCACACACACACACACACCACTGTTCTTTCCCATCCTGTTTGTCATTGTCTCTCCTGTCCATCTTTCTGTAGCCTCCAAATCTAAGCTTCTATAGGTCCACATAGACTATGTCCTCTGATATGAAGCTGGTCATCTTGGTAATATGTGGAAATGCTGCCACTGCAAGAATTTCTTGCATTTATTTTACTAGGGGCGGAGGCTATATCAAGTGGTGGAGGCCCCAGGTATTAGAGCCCCTTGCGCCCCTCTCATAATCCGGCCCTGCGGAGGCTATATCAAGTGGTGGAGGCCCCAGGGGTAAGAGCCCCTCAGGCCCTGCCTATAATCCGGCCCTTGGGTCATGTCAAACTAATCTTACAGTTTTCTTTGACTATGTCACTAAAATGTTAGATGAAGGTGGTGCTGTAGATATAACAAATCCATAGCAAAGCCTTTAGTACAGCTTCACATAAATAGCTCATAGATAGGTTATTGAAAATTAGACTTAAACCGGACTAACAGCCTGGCACAGTTGGAAAAGAAAAATAGTGGCCATTTTGGAGCTTCCTCTCCCAGCATCTCAGCCATGCTGCTGCCTGGATTCAACTGACATAATGGACAATGCGCAGTAACAGGAAGCCCAGCAGCACTTCCTGTTTGTAGGTGGCCTGCAAATATATGAGTTGGCATTAGGTTTCTAAAATTTACTACAGCAGGAGTTTGAAAAAGGTAAATGAATTTTGATGTGCAGCAACCTAAATTGCCCTGGGGAGGGGTGCATATGAGCGCTGTTTTGTTGGGCTGGTTTAAAGCGCACCAACACCCAGGGGGGATCGGCCCGGGAATCTATAAGATTCCCGGGCCGATCAGATCCCTCCCCGCGGGGCATCCGAAATCGGGATGTCCAGTGGGGTGAAACCCCCCAGGAAGCCCACAATCCTACCTTTTCTACGTTCCAGCAGCGCATGCGCGTCCGCCGCCTCCCGCGCGGCCCTCTAGCAGGGCGCGCTCCCGCGCCGGCGCGGGTGCGCTCCCTGTAAGAGGGACACGCGGGAGGCGGATGCGCTCTGCTTGTCTGGCGCTGCCTCTGGCTTGTCCGCCGGCAGGGATTGGCTGCAGCGGTCACATGGGAGCGGGGTGAGGTGAGTTTTCGGGGCTTTCTGGGGGGTTTCACACAGCGGGGCACCCCCAAGTGGACCAAAACCCAGGATAGTCAAAATCCTGGGTATTGGTCCACTTTAAACCGGACCTTCACCATGATTTAATGAAAAGCCCAAACTCTTAAAAAACAATTCCTCAGCATCTAAAATTAATATATTTTACATGTTTAGTCACTAATTTATTATACTTTCCCCCACTGGGCTGCAACTCTGTTCGGGAATTTAGGATACGGGCGCCGCCATCTTGAAGCATCACACTTACTGAGGAGAGGAGAGTGGGATAAGGTACAGGGGGGCGGGTTATAGCTGTGCTTTGCTCAGACAGAGCAGAGCTGGGGTCAGGGAAAGGTCAGCAGTCCCAGAATGCAGAGCAGCACAGTCACTTCCTGTTTGCAGGCACTTCCTGTTTGCAGGCTGCCTGCAAAAATGGCAGCTTCCATAAGCCGCCATCTTGGATGTTTAAAGGCTTATAAAATGCAGTAGATGCAGGTAGGATGATTTTTAATGTGAGCAATCTGTATGTACAGGGTGTGGGAAACATATAAGATAGACTCTTATTTAGAGTGAAGGTCCGCTTTAAGTCATTTTGGACTTAAACCCAATGTAATATTTAGATAGTTCTGTGGATTTGCAGCTGGCTAAAGGATAGATATCAAGTGTTGCACGCTAAAGAGAGGCGCGTTCCAAGTTGTGTACCACAAGGCTCTGTCCTGGGCCCCATTGTTTTAATAAGTGACATAGGAGGAGGCTTGGTAGGTAAAGTTTGCCTGTTTATGCTAAGGTATGTAATACGGCAGTGATGGGGAACATTTCAGAGACTGATTGCCCAAACTGCAACCCAAAACCCACTTATTTATTGCCAAGTTTCAACACAGCAATTTAACCTGGATAATGAGGTTTTAGTTTAGTTAGAACCAACATTTTGTGATGCTCCCCCGTGCATCACAGGCCCAGTACTGCTGGTTACTACCTAATATATCCCACCTTTTAGCAGCCTAGAGGCAGAAGCTCAGTCCATGTGACTGACAGCAAACAATCAGGTTTTGGTTATCTGGGGTCAGCTCCCAGCAGCTGAAAGCAAGGAGGTCTTTGTGGGGGCGCTATGCACATGAGGGGAACACATGCACTAGCCACCACCCCCTGGGGTGCACACACACTAATCCGCCAGCCACCATCTCCCTGTACAGACACACTAATCTGCTAACAAAACGGAACCGCCTACAAAAATCAATCTGACTGACTTAAACACACCCCGACACATCCCATGATTCTCTGCTACCCCACATACATATACAGATGAATTTGCCAGCCCCCCCTTCATGCACGCACACACACACAATCTATATGCCAACCACCCCTGCTCTGCACACATACACAGGTATATCTGCCAAGCACACCTCCATACACACACACAATCCATGTGCCCCCACAACCCTGCACAAATACAAAGATATATTTAGCATCCTCCTCCGCCCTCCATACTTCAATACTTCAATACTTTATTGATCCGCCAAGTAAGTACAGGGTACATACAAGGAATGCTTTTTGGCAAGGAGATACACCATGAGAGCTATAACAATTACACACATAACATAGAAATAACAAGAATTACGGTTCAGTGCAGGTTACTCCTAGAGACTAACATAATTATCAGCAATGCAGAGCAGGATGGAGTTAAGTGCCTCTCACACACTGGAATTATTAAGAGCCAAAATGACCAGAGGAAAAAAAGTTTTTGTGTCTGGAGGTTTTGGTTGAATAAGCCATGAATCTGCGGCCAGAGGGTAGGAGCCTGAAGAAGGGATGACCTGGGTGCGCCGAGTCTCCAGATATCTTCTTAGCCCTTGAGGAGATTCTGCTCATGTATTGATCATCCAGAGAAGGTAGAGGAGATCCAATTAACCTCTCAGCAATCCTGGTTATTCTCTTCAGCTTCTGCTTGTCTTTGGCTGTGGCCCCGCCGTACCAGACTGTAAATGAACTGGTCAGGATTGATCCTATGGCCCCGTTGTAGAATGTTTTTAAGATCTTTTTACACAAACCGTATTTTATCAACTGTCTAAGGAAGTATAGCCTCTGTTGGGCCTTCTTTAAGATAGCAGAAGCTTGCTTGCTCCACTTCAGGTCCTGTGTGATCTGAGTACCAAGAACTCCAAAATAACTCCTAAAAAGGTGCCAAACTAACCAAAAATAACTCCTAAGGGTAACTCCTAGTTTGGCACCTTTTTAGGAGTTATTTTGGTTTATTGATTCACATTTTGCACATCCAGTATGATATATATATATATATATATATATATATATATATATATATATCTATATATATATATATATATATAGGAGGTGATCGGCCCGGGAATCTATAAGATCACCCCTGGGTGTTGGTCCACTTTAAATCCTATGGGCTTGGTGGAGGGTCATGGAGGGTGGAGGAGGATGCCGCTGATGTCACGCTGTCTAAGGCTTTGTCTAAGCCACGGCTCCAAGCGTGCTGGCGCCTGCATCCCCTGCTTCCCTCTAACAGGGAGTGTGCCCGCTCCGCCCATTCACAAATGCCTAGTGCAGGCACGCGCCCTGCTAGAGGGATAGTGGGGATACGGCTCGCGCATGCGCCGTTGGACTGGGAAGCAAGGTAAGTGTATGGGGCGACCTGGGGGGGGGTCACACAGCGGGGCATCCCAATATTGGATGCCCTGGGGGGAGGCAATCGATCGGCCCGGGAATCGTATCCAGGTTTTGGTTCACTTCTAAGGGTTCAAATGGCACGACTGTGAAAGAAAAGGGAAAACGACCAGGATTTTCACTATCCTGGTGATTACTCCCCTCCAGCTGAGCATCCCACTTTGCAAAATCCCACTGTGTGTATAGTGTAAAGAGTGAATGATTCACAACCAACTTAATGATAAGTGCTGCTTGTGCGATGCATATGTGACCTACAAAACCCTTTGCAAGCTGTGTTTCTGGTCATTCAACAGCTAAGTCAGTGCTTGTATGTGAAAGACGTGCACAAGTGGGCTGTGGTGGACCACTGGTTCATCTGTGACAAGGCTCAATTGCATTTTCCCTCTGCCATCAGATGTCTCCTGCTTCCACAGTCAGCTGTTCTCAGGCCTGTGTTGGCTACTACTGCCTATGCTCCTCTCATCAATGACAAGTCTGCCCACTTGTGTTAAAATTCTCCGCTAAAGAGGTGTTTGTGGTGTGATAGACAGCAATTATTGCCCCCTATGGAACGCACACCCAAGAGTATAGGAGACCCATGTCCAAACAATGTCCACCATGTGTATGTGTGTTGGAGGGCAGCAGTTTCCGTGTTTGCTAAGCAATCATGGTCCCAATCTTAGCGCATGTGTGCTCACAGACATCAGGCGCCCCATGCTCTATGTCAGTCATTCTCAAGGAGACATCTGTTTGGGTATGACCAGCTGTAATATATAGATTATACATCTTTTAGCTTCCAACCCAGACTTAGGCTCTCTCATTTTTCTAAACAAAGCTAGAGAATTGATGGCTTAAATAAGCCTGTTTTTATATGTGCTGATGACATAGCCTTGAAAAAATCCAGAAGGAATGTTGAAAGCAAAAGTATGGTCATCACTAGCACAGTAGAAGAAAACTTCCAGGGAAAGTGCAGCCAGACGCGTCATAAGAGAATGTTTGGAAAAGTCCTTGAAAACGAGCCAACTAATAACGTTCCAAGTACTTGTTATCTGTACAGGTCAGGTACTCCTCGGATCATCAGCTCATACCCTTGGACTCTACAGCAGAACACTCCCTAATGTGGCGGCATTTTGTTACAAAGTTAATAAGTAATGTGCGGTTTGTGTCTATAAATCTAGCTTGTCGTAAATGCAGTGCACGCTGTCCAATAATTGTTACAGAGAAAAAAATCTTCTCAGTAAACTATGGCTGAAGATAATTAGATTAAATGAGATAGAGGGGATGAGCTGCACGGCCTAGATTACAACTGAACATTTTGAAGATCCCAAGGTCCCATTTGGAGTGTAGATACAATAGGGTCCCGATCCCATCCAGAACACAGGACAATATATGAATAGTAAATTATCCTCTAGAGCATTGTTTCCCAACCATCTCACAGCATGGTAGGTTAAACAGGGAGAGGCTGTAGCTACAGTAAGGGACAGTTAAGGGACAGAGAAACCTTTAATAATTGTCCTTTTCAGGGCAGTTAGGTCAGGAGAGGAAGGCTCATATACTGAGGGACAGAGAAACAACTACATATTGTCTCCCTGTCTAACCTACCATGCTGTGACATGTGACCAAGCTTCTTAAACAGCAGGGTCACTTGTGCCACCTGGTCGCATGTCCCGTCAGGGCATGGCCTTCGTTGCTATGGGCTAAAGGCTGGTTGACTGACTGCTCAGCTAAAGCCTGTGTTCAGGTTCGGGTTAATTTCGTGTTATTTTAGGTATTCTCCCTCCCACATTTTTTTGCAGACAATTGCCCTGTTATTACGCTAGTTTTGCAGCCCTCTACTACCCTCATTTTACAACCATTTTTCTGGGTGTGGCCAAGCTGGGAAGAGAGTGACATAGCTCGTTCAGCTATCCCGTGCATTTTCCCGTTGTTTTTGGGCTGTGATCGGGTCAGGAAAGGGTGCTACGTTGCTTTTTGTAAGCGCTCAGATGTTTGTTTCCGATTGACGGCTCGCAAGAGGCTGAACTCCGTGAAAATGGACGGGCCGTTGATTGTTCCATTTTTTAATTGATTCAGAGCCTTGATTTCCGATTGAAACCAGGCCAATTTAACGAGGGTGTCGACGCTTCACTTACGGGCAGTCTTAGCAGCCGTATTTGATCTTTGTGACTTGGAAATGCATTCTGCTGTGCGTGAGCATCAAAGGCGTCAGCTACACGGCCTGGTTCTTTTGAACATGCCAGGTCCAAAAAACATTAAGGAAAAAACTTAGCAAAAAATGAACCCTAAAAATGGACCAAAAAAAAAACCCTTAGATAAGCACAACATACTTACAAGGCAAAACTGATGATGTTTTTCATTCACAGATCAAAGAAAAGGGCAACAATGAGCACCAAGAAGAGCCTCCTGCCTGTGCTGTTCTTTAAAATGTTTAAAAAAAAAAAAAATTTTACAATTTTTTAAAAAATTATTTGACAATCTCTTAAAAAAAATGTAAGTAAAGAAAAACAAACAAAAAATTGTGGTGTGTTCTCTTTCCTGCCACTGTACGTTCTCACAACATAACCACACAGTTACATGTCCCAAAAGGTAAGTATATGGGAATAGGAAGGAATAGGAGGAAGAAGAAGGATAAGAGATTAAAGTAAGCATTAAACACAGGGAGGAGGAAGAAGAAGAAGAAGGATATTAGTTTAAGGTAAGTTTTGGTGTTGGTAAAAGTGTCAATTTGATGTATGAGGAAAGCTTGAGGGAGGACTAGGGATGTGCGCTTGCGTGGACCCAGTTGATAACAGGAAATCCATGGATCGTCCGTGTGAACGGCAACGGAACCCATGACCACACGGAAAGCACCCGAGAGGGGAAAAAAGACTTCCCGAATGAAGACACATAAACAGATCAGTAACGGAGCTCTCCCGACGGCGGCTCTGAATCACATTTGAACCCAGAGACAAACGGAATGAAAACGGGACTCCAGAGAAACGGAACAAAATAAGGTCAGTTCTGGGGAGGCTCTGCATCAGGCCACAGGTCCCCATTGATTTCAATGGTGTTCGGGTCAAGCCCGGGTATCTCTGTCAATTCCTGTCATCATCCTCACAATTCTTAAGTCCTATATATAATATATATAAGTTTAAACACCTACAAGCAACGCTGCCTTGCTGGTGTGGATAACTGAACCTGGAGGCCGTGGCTGTGCAATAAACTGACAAGTGGATAAACCTTGTCCAGGCTATTATTGGGTGAATTATGTATGGGCGCCAGGCTCTGTTAGCAGTGCCTGTGAGGAAGGGTCGTCTCTTACCTTTTACCCAACGACTTTATATGTTGTGGTGGGAGGTTGTAAATTGGAACCTGATGTATGCTGTCTGCAGTTTTTCCTTCAGCATTTTTATTTCTGATGTGTGCCAAGACCTCTTTTTTTTAACTAGATTGAGTCAGATCATAGGCTTGGTTGCTACCAAATAGGGTTGATTGCTGTGGCTCCTTAAAGTGGATCAAAACCCACTAACCGACAGCCCTGGAGTCTATAAGTTTCCTTCACCCCCGATTCTGTGTGAAACACCCAGGTTTTCCAGAAACTCACCCTCTTTCTCGGTCCAACAGTGCATGCGTGAGCAGGGGCTGCATCCTCACTATTCCTTCAGGAGGACGTGTGCCCGTGCCAGGCATTCGTAAATCAGGTGGAGCCAAGTTATGTGTTTTGGCATCTGACCATCAGGCTGCCTAACATCACCAACTCTAAAATCAGAGTATATGTATTTAGTGGGTTTGATACTCAGCAGACCACAAATGGTAAAACCAACATTTTGCAGTTAAAGTCCCTGTTTAGTCCCGATTTCTGGGTGTGGCCAAGCTGGGAAGAGAGTGACATAGCGCATATTTATAAGTCATGAGCATGCTTTGCTGTGATCAGAAACAGCTCCAGGACCACTATGACTGGATGTATTTGCTCAAGCTGAGAGGAATGGAGTGTCTGTTAGACCACTCTCTTGCATGTTCCTGGAAAAATAACATTGAAAGAAGGGCAAACTTCTACCTGGTTGTTCAGGAAACTGAGCTGAGCTGCTTGCAGCCATACTATCGCTGTTCCTGAAAGTGTATGTTCATTCTAATACCACCCTTCCATTGGTGATAGGGGGTTACAACAAAAAAATCCTACTTACTTTGTCTGGGATCCAGTGGCGTGTGAAAAAGGCTGTCTGCACACCTATTACTGCCATGGGTAAAAGGAGTGATTTATAAAAAAAAATAAATAAAAGGGATGATTATTGGCTTTTGGGCCAAGGGTGGCAGTTATTTCTGAAACTGTGCAGTTTGTGAACTGTTCACGAGCTGTTGTGGTGAAAGTGTATCATAAGTGGACAAAGGCACCACTGCAAAAAAAAGATACACACAACAGTGAACAGCCGTGCTGCAAAAGAAAACATAAAAAAACTAAACCACCAAAATCCCCAAACATAAAATACAATAAATTGAAATCAAGTAAGATGAAATAAAAATGTGTTGGTTGCTAATATTATGGCCATGGAGAAAATGTCTTCATTACATGATGGTACTCTGGAGAGATTTCGGGAAATATGGGAACCCTGGATCCAAGAATGCCTGCCTACAGATTTTGATACCAGCCTATTGAACTTATGATCCTGTGGCCTGGTTTGCCTCTCCTTTGTTGTATTTAAATCCGGCCTATATTGACCTCTCTCTCATTCATATTTGAGTACCTTCCTCTTCTGCTTGGAGCATTTCTCCTATCCCTATTCTTGACAAGTCTTTTTCCTGTCTTTCCCTCCCCCCCTCCCTTTTTCTTTTCTTTTTCTTTTTTAATTTATAGATTTTTTTTATATTTTTTTATATATTTTTTTTTATTTTTAATTTATTTTATTGTTTGGATTGTTTCTATTTGGATAAGTTAATTGAAGAGTAATTTATATTAGCTTATTACACATATTATGGGAATGTAATGTTGGTTAACAGACGTGAAATAATTGTATTGTTAAATAGAGTGAAAATTTCCTTGTATAGATGGAAAAATGCTGTATGACTTCTTATTTCCTAATAAAAACTATTGAACAAGAAATAAAAATGTGTGGAGAGGCCCCAATGTGGCACCAGTTATGGTGTCCAATAGCGGCAACCCACATCAACCCATATTATATTGTGCTCCTAAAATGTGCTAACGTCCTAAAAAAGATACAAATGAAAAGTCCTCATTAATACCCAATGGTGCCCGTGTACCCAAATTGAAAATCCACTCCAACTCCTTTTGTTGGAGTTTCTTTTTGATGTTTCCACCCCTGCCCCCCATGTCGATCCTATTGATGTATGTGACTGTCAAGTCCCTAATCTGGCCGTTATGATGGTGAAGAAAATGAGCGGCTACTGGAGAGAGGGTCTTGCCTACCTCCTGGTCCCTTTTAGCTTTTATTGTCATTAGTCCGGCATGTCCCCCTACCTCATGCATATTGTTTTAATTGTTTTTAATGTGTATGTGTTTTTTGGCTACTACAATAAACATTGAATCCTTTTGAATATATAATCTGTAGAGCGGCCGATCTGTATAGATAAAAGGGGGGGCCTTGGTGGTCTGTACTGGCAGCCCACTATTCTATACATAGACATATACCCAGTCTTTCTGGGTTGTGGCTCACCCCCAGCCAGCATCCAGTCCAATATTGCTACAAGATATTTAGGCTGTGCGGGTAACTTTCTGTTTTCAATACATGCTTATTGTCTTCCCTGGTCTAGATGGAATCTTCTAGCAGGACCATGTGACATGTTATACGGCTAGAGATGTCTGATATTGGTTGGAGGAGCATGACCTTCAAGCACTACCCTAGCTCCTATGGTGTATCCCCCTCTTGGAGCCAACCAGCCTGGGAACCAGGCATAAGCAATGGTAACCTAGCAAAAACCAGTGCCCCAAGAGGAGGTTCAGGTCCTCGTTCAGGGGTACTAACATTTCACCCGCCGGTGCCGGTAGGTGACATTCTGGCCACCCTACCCTGTATATGTGTATAGAGATCCCCTGAGTCCTTTACCCATTCGCCAATAGTGTGAAGAAAAGGCACCACACAAAAATAATTATAATATTCTAAGTATGTCACACACCCCGCTTCAGGTTACTAAATCATTAGACATGGGTTATACTCACCGCTAGGTGGCACTGTTTGCAGAGAAGTCCAGAAAACAACAAGCCCCTCCCGGTCTATACACACCTGGCACCTCCCAACAACTCCCCAGTGTTCTTCTCTGCAAGGTGGCGACAAGACAGAAGAAAGAAGTCTCCTGCTTGCAGGTAGCCGGGGTAACACCCCGCCCCCCCCCCCATGGTCTATTTCTGCCCGGCTTCTTTTGTTTTATCCCTGGATTAATTGGTAGCCTCCCAGCTTAGGTTGTCGGCCGGGCAAGGGTAGATGGCACTTAAAGTGCCTAGGAGATTAGCTCCTCCGCTCGTCCCCATATTATGGGGCATAGCGGTATTCCGGCCGTGGTGATCCGCATGTGGAATGCCCCAGCGTTTAGGTAGGTCAGGTCCCCCTATTTGGCCTTCTCCCTGTTGGTTTTTATTTATTAATGTTGTGTGTGTGTGTTCACAGGACTGCATGTTAAGGCGGGGACGGGTGGCTGGAGGCCGGCCCATCTGCTCGCCTGGTCACTTTCCTTGTTGGGGGGGCTTCCTTAGCCCCCGGGACTGTTGTTTTTTGGTGATTGGGGGGGGCGGGTCGGGCGGCGCAGTGCCGCCGGCCCGCCGCTCTTTTCCTAAGGTCAGGCGCCATTCTCTGGCGCCCGCCTCGCGGTCAGATCTCCAGGCCGGCGGTGGGCGGGGCCGGCCGGCCCGCCTGGCTGTTGGGGCGCCGAGTGTCACTTCTCGGCGCCCGCTGGCGGAGGTACTAGAGGCGGGCGGGTCCGGCGGCATGCGCGCCGCCGGCCCGCCTGACGGAACTTGCGGGCGCCATTCCTGTGGCGCCTGCTGTTGGCGCGAACTTGGAGGGGTGGGCGGGGCCGCGTGGAAGGGGGCCAGAACATAAGCTGCCCCGCCGGCCCAGCAGTAACCCCAAAGAAGAAGCCGCCTACCTGGACCAAAGCAGAGATGGCGGCTGCGCCACGGAGGAGAGAGAGGAGAAGAGGGGCGGGCCCAGCAAGGGCCCAGCAAGACACGGGAGACCCGTGTCCTTCTGCTTGGTGAGGGGCGGGGCCACAGCGTCTCCCGCGTCTTGCTGGGCCCGCCCCTCTTCTACTCTCTCTCCTCCGTGGCGCAGCCGCCATCTCTGCTTTGGTCCAGGTAGGCGGCTTCTTCTTTGGGGTTACTGCTGGGCCGGGGGGGGGGCAGCTTATGTTCTGGCCCCCTTCCTCGCCGATCGGGGGGGGGGCGGCATTCCCCTTAACCCGGCTCTAGGCCAGCTGGCACGGAGTTACTGCTTCCCTGGGCCACACCAGCCTTGTCAGTATATATACATATATATATATATATATATATATACATTTATATACCCCATATATATATATTCTATGCAGACTTCTTGTGTCTCATCATTGTTATACGTTATCCAGGTGTTTATGGTGTGCTTGGTTGACGGTTGTCTTTTGTTTTTCAGATCCCGGGATCCCACGCTGCAGGGCTCTCCCGGTCTTAGATACCTGGCTAGTTGGGGGGGCCATTGTTTTAATTGGGGTTTTTTGTGTCTAAATTCCCATTTTTTGAGCTTTATTTAGTCACATAAGTACTTGAGGGGCATCCCGGGTCGCTTTAGGCGTAAATCCCTGGTTATTGCATATACCATAATTTCAGCATATGGAGGCTACCAAAGATACCGGAAATGGCCCTTCGGGGCAGTCCAGGCTCTGCGGGGGTGTGGGACTCCGCTCCCAGGGGATGATGTCATTATATGTATTCCATGTGCACAGCGGAACATTGAGCGCTAGTCCAGCACCCCGGTGCCCGGTACTTCCTCGGCCACGCCATCTCCCTCCCCTCCTCGCCTGTTCCGGACCCCGTGTGACGTTGTCGTTGGGGGTGATTCGCAATCTGAGGTATGCGCCCGGTTGGCCAGCCTCGAGAAGATGTTTTCCGCTGTGGTCGCTCAGAAAGCTCCGGCTAAGCGGAAACACCTGTCTCCGCCGGACTCAGATGAGGAGGTTATTGAGGATCTGGATTGGCCAGATCGTCCCCTTGAAGAGGGTGAGCTTGTTGAGGAATTAGAGGATCCCGAGGGCCAGCAGTTGCTGGGCGCTGAGGGTGACCAGACTGAGGGGCCCGTTCCTGATACGCCTTCCATTCTGGCCCAAATGTTTGAGGTTTTGGATTTGGATCCGCCTGAAGCTGCTCCTCGGCCTATGGGTCAGCTTTTTGGGGTGTCCAAGCCGCGCTTGGAGTTTCCCAGTCAACAGCATTTTGAGGATGTTGTCCTTAAGCAATGGGAGCAACCTACGCGTCTCGTTGGGGTGCCGCCTAGCTGGGATAGAAAGTATCCCTTTCCGGCGGACTTGGTGAAGCGTTGGTCTGTCCCTCCCGAGGTTGATGCTCCGGTCTTGGGACTGTCTAATACGGCGGTTGTTCATTCTCCTGACACGACTTCTCTCAAGGACGGCGAGGATCGCCGGATTGATCAGCTGGCCCGTCATGGTTTTGTCTGTGCGGGTTCGGTTCTGAGGCCCGTTTGTGCTTCGGCACTTTTGCTGCTGGCGGTTAGGTCTATCGTCAGGGATTTATGTACGGATCTTGATCCTACTTGTGCTGAGTTTCTTGCTCTTAAGCGTTGTGATTCCTTTTTGTCATTCATTCTGGCCGCCCAGGATGATGCCATGTTGATGTCGGGCAGGGCTACGGCTCTGTTGGTTGCCATTCGCCGTTCAGTGTGGTTGCGGCAGTGGACGGCTGATTTTAATTCCAAGAGATCGCTCACGGCTCTTCCCTTTCTGGGTCTGAGGCTTTTCGGGGAAAAGCTGGATTCTGTTGCCAGGGGAGGCAAGTTACCTCAGCGCAAGCATTTTCGTCGTTCCTTTCGGGGGGCGGCTCACTTCAATCCCTCCTTTTGGGGAGTCAGAGCTGGCAGGGGTGCGGGCTTCTCGGCTTCCAGGGGTGCTAGCTGGAACAGGGGAAGAGGCCGTGGCCGTCCCGTTCACGTCTGGGGCGCCAAACCCAAGCCAGCTACCAAGCCCGCTCAGCAATGAGGGGGCGCCCTCACCCTTACGGGTGGGGGGACGGTTGTGACTCTTCTCCCGGGTATGGGACCAGGAGGTCTCGGACAGGTGGATCCGGGAGGTGGTGTCGGCCGGCTACAAGCTGGAGTTCGAGTCCCGCCCTCCTCCAAGGTTTTTCAGGTCTCGTGTCCCTTCAGATCCTTTGGCCGCGCAGGGGCTCCTGGCGGCGGTAAGGAATCTTCTGGAGTTGGCAGTCATTTGTCCGGTCCCGCCTTCAGAGGTGGGGCACGGGTATTATTCCAATCTCTTCATTGTTCCCAAAAAGGATGGGTTGTTCCGTCCCATCCTGGACTTGAAGTTTCTCAACCGGTTTATTCGTCCCCGGAAGTTTCGCATGGAAACCCTTCGGTCTGCGATCGCTTCGCTTCGGCAGGGGGACTTTATGACGTCCATAGACATCAAGGATGCATATCTTCACATTCCGATTTTTCCGGCTCATCAGAGGTTCCTTCGCTTTGTGGTGGAGGACCTGCATTTCCAGTTTGTAGCTCTTCCATTCGGCCTCACCTCGGCTCCGAGAGTGTTCACCAAGGTGTTGGTGGGAGTTATGGCCCTGCTCAGAGTTCAGGGGATTCGGATTGTGCCCTACCTGGACGATCTTCTCATCATGGCGCCTTCCTTCAGTCAAGCGGAAGGGGACACCAACACGGTGGTGTCTATGCTGGAGAGGTTCGGCTGGGTGATCAACTACTCCAAGTCCTCTCTGGTTCCGGCCAGGGTGGTGACCTTTCTGGGGATGTCCTTGGACTCTTACCAGCACAGAGTTTTTCTCCCTCAGGCCAAGGTTCTTTTGATTCAGGAATTGGCTCAGCTTCTTCTTTCCAATCCTCGCCTGTCCATCCGTCTAGGGATGAGACTGGTGGGGCTGATGGTAGCTTCGTTCGAGGCAGTTCCCTTCGCGCAATTTCACACGCGGACGCTTCAGCTTCATCTGTTGGCATCTTGGGACCGGCGACCGGGATCGTTGGATCGGTCCTTCCGGATGTCCCCCCGGGTTCGGCAGCCTCTACTGTGGTGGATGGTCTCGGACAATCTCTTGAAGGGCAGGTCATTTCTGACCCCGCTTTGGGAAACTGTCACCACGGACGCCAGTTTGTCAGGATGGGGAGGTTTTTGGAAGGATCTTCGGTTCCGGGGCCGGTGGGGTCCTCAGGAAGCTCACTTACCCATCAATGTTCTGGAGCTGAGAGCCATCAGGTTGGTTCTGTCTCACTTGACGCAGCATTTACAGGGCCTGCCGGTTCGGGTTCGATCGGACAATCGGACGGCAGTTGCGTACATGAATCACCAAGGAGGGACTCGCAGTCTGGGTGCCCTCAGGGAGGTGTCTCTGATTCTAGTTTGGCCAGAGACTCATGTCCCTTGCATTTCGGCAGTGTACATTCCGGGAGGCGGACTTTCTGAGCCGGTGTTCGTCCCGCCGGGGGGAATGGTCTCTCCACCCGCAGGTGTTTCGGTCGCTTTGTCTCCGGTGGGGGACGCCGGAGGTGGATCTGTTTGCCTCTCGTCACAATCACAAGCTTCCGACATTTGTGTCGCTCTCTCAGGATCCTCTGGTTCTGGCGGCGGATGCCATGGCCCTGAGCTGGAGGGACCTGGGGTTTCTTTATCTGATTCCTCCGATTCCCATGCTAGACAGGGTGCTGCGAAAGTTGGTTCTGGAAGGAGTTCCCGCCATTCTCGTGGCTCCAAGGTGGTGAGGTTCGCAGACATCGTTCGTCTGGCAGTGGATCAGTTCGATCTGCCTCTTCGGCCGGATCTTCTCACTCAGGGTCAACTGTGTTACCCCAGTTTACCAACGCTGGCTTTGACGGCTTGGCTGCTGAAACCTCCATCTTGAAGGAGGAGGGTCTCTCGGATTCGGTTATTCGGACTCTTATTAGTGCTAGGAAGAGATCCTCTTCTTCCATCTATTATAGGGCTTGGAGATCTTATATTGATTGGTGTGAGGCTAGATCTTTGCCCTGCCGGGTCTTTTCTATCTCTAGGATTTTGGAATTTCTTCAATCTGGGCTGGACTCTGGTCTGCAGCTGAGTACTTTGAAGGGGCAGGTTTCTGCCTTGTCTATCTTTTTTCAGAGGTCATTTGCTCACCATTCTTTGGTCAAGACTTTTTTCCAGGGGGTCTCGCATCTGCGGCCTCCTAGGAAGCCTTTGCTCCCTGTTTGGGATTTGAATTTGGTCCTTTCTGCTCTACAGGCTCCTGAGCCTTTGCAGGATATTTCTCTCTCTATGTTGACTCAGAAGGTTGCCTTTTGGTGGCCATCACTTCGGTTCGGCGTGTTTCGGAGTTGGCAGCCTTGTCTATTCAGGCTCCTTATTTTGAGAAACATCAGGACAAAGTGGTTTTTCGCTTCAAGCCAGACTTTCTCCCTAAGGTGGTATCGGCGTTTCATCTTAATCAGGACATTGTTCTTCCCTCTTTGTGTCCTAGGCCTGGGAATGACAAGGAGAGGGCGTTGCATTGTTTGGATGTGGTACGTTGTGTCAAGTACTATCTGCGTACTACGTCTTCTTTTCGTAAGACTGATGCCTTTTTCGTGGTGCCCTGTGAGTCTAGGAAGGGCTTGGCTCCGGCTAAGTCTTCCATTAGCAAATGGATTCGTCAGGCGATTGTTGGGGCCTACTCTGCCAAGGGGAAGGATCCCCCTTTTCGTGTTACTGCTCATTCTACTCGTGCGGTTGGAGCGTCCTGGGCTTTTCAGCACCAGGCTTCTGTTGATCAAGTTTGTAAGGCTGCTACTTGGTCTTCGGTTCACACTTTTTCCAAGTTTTATAAGGTTGATGTGCGGGCCTCAGCGGATGCTGTTTTTGGCCGCAAGGTTCTGCAGGCTGCAGTGGTTTGAGTTTCTGCATTATTGCCTGGTTGGATACCCGCCCTTTTTGGACACTGCTGTTGGATGTCCCATGTCTAATGATTTAGTAACCTGAAGCGGGGTGTGTGACATACTTAGAATAATACCATTTTGTGATTACTCACCTGTAAAATGGGTATTATAAGTATGTCACACACCCCGCTTCACCCGCCCTTTTTGGTATCCTGGTTCTTTATATGGTGAAGTTTTTTATTTACAGTTGAGGGTTACCATTGTTTTTTTCCTGGTACCTTGTCTTTATTGCTGTTTGAATTACTGGGGAGTTGTTGGGAGGTGCCAGGTGTGTATAGACCGGGAGGGGCTTGTTGTTTTCTGGACTTCTCTGCAAACAGTGCCACCTAGCGGTGAGTATAATCCATGTCTAATGATTTAGTAACCTGAAGCGGGGTGTGTGACATACTTATAATACCCATTTTACAGGTGAGTAATCACAAAATGGTATTATTCTGCATTTAATCATCTTGCCCATTTCTTTTTTCAATTTAAAGATGGGGAACAGTTTAGTACAGTGCTTAATGTAGTTCAACCCAATGGTGTAAAAATGTATTTTGCCTGTAGGAGCATTTTAATGTCTACAAACCAACCCTATACATCATTTTCATTGAAAATAAAAACATGGGTCACATTTTCGGAATGGCTTTTTTTCAATAAAAAACAACGCTTTTATTTGTTTGACCCGCTAATGCCAGAATCAAAAGGAAATCTCATGCAAGGCTGAAAAAACTCAAAAACGCAGATCATTCTTGCATTGCTTTTGCTCACACTCTCGCAAGTGCGAGGTTGTTTTGCATGTGTCCCCTGAATCATGCAAAACAAATTTCATGCAAGAATGATTTCTAACCAAAGGAAGTTTTTTCCTACTGGTGCTGAATCGAACCTATTGAGTAGTTTCCGTCCTGTCTAGCTGCTGTCTGTGCTGGTGAATCTGGATATTAGCTGGTAGTAATAATAATATGACTTGACTGTATATATAGCTTTAATAAGAACAAAGGCAATAGAAATTGTCAATATTTTTCATAGAGAAGGAGGGGGGGGTATTATTTTTTGTTTTTAAGAATGACCTTTGTGACCCTTTTGTGAAACTGCAGGGTGTACAGTTACGTAATTGTTTGTCGCAACAAGGCTAGACAAGTATTACAAACAGCTCAGCTCTGTATGAGTAAGAATAGGATCACTGATCATACGTTAGCAAACCTTGGGTACACTCATGTCAGCAAACATCAGAAGCCTGACTTTATGGTTGTATTACCTCAATCGCAAATTATTTTTTTCATGAAAATAAAGATATAGATAATAGGCTCCCTAAGGATGAACTAAAGACGATAAAAACTTCGAGAGATTTTAGAGACTAAAAAATATGTAACCATATACCAAGAAAACCTTATGTCTCCACCCTCTTACGCTTTGGACTGTAACCTCACTTTGTACTCTGTTACCAACATTTATTTGTTGCGTTACATCTGACCCATAATATCCGTATAGTATAGTAAAGTATAAATATATTTGTTTTATCCGGTCTGTAATTTTTGCATTGTACAGTACCTCAGAAGATGATGGAGCACTATAAATAAATACATATTAATATAAAGAAAAGGTAATACAGGCCATGAAATGTTTCCACAAACTTAAAGCTGAACAAAAAACGCAAGGCTGGCAAGGAACAAAACACGAGATAAAAAATCCTGGGTATTGTTCGGCTTTAAATGTATTTTATTGAGATTTTATCTGATGCCGCAATGCAAAGTAGTAAATATTTGTAAAGTATAAAGAAAATGAGAAATGCTTTTCTAAAAAAAAAAAGAAATAATAAGTGTGCCGTGCATATGTATTCAGCTCCCGCACCCAGGTCATTACTTTGTACGATCAATACCTCCTGTCCCCCACTAAAAACCATCTTCAGGCCCGACGGGTAGGGGCTCCCTCCTGGTCTTGCCAAGCTAAGGAACCGTGAAGGAACCTTTTATACCTCACAGGTGAAGCCTTTGTGGAACCCCCCATGTGTAATGACATCACTGGAGGGGAGGGACATTGAGGGAGTGTGTGTGCAACCATGTCCCTTGTGTGAGGAAAGTGGAAAAAGTCAGCAGGCTTTCCTCTTAGCACCTAATCCAGTGTTGGTCTTAAATTGGAAGGACACCCTGTCAGGATCTGTGGACCTGTACTGCCTAAAAGGGTTTAAAGACTTTTTTTAATATTGTATGCCGAATGCAAGTGTGTCGCCAGCATTGAGGCATAATGATTACCCTTGAAACAGTTGTCTAGGCTGTCAATCGAGGGCCGCTTATTGCACATTAGCCACCAAGCACAGCCGCTGGCAGCTCAAGGCAGGGGAACTGTTTTCTGCTGGACCAGCTGGGCGACTGCACTACCCCCACCCAGAATGGCAAAGCAAGAGTTCCTGAGCAGCACGCACCTGCACAAGGGTGGCACAAGGGACTTGATCTGCTGCTTGCCTGCCTGTGTGCAGGGGGGGCATGCATGTATGTGTGTGTGTGGGGGACTTGTATGTATGCATGTGTGTGGAGGGGGGGTTGCATGTAAGCGTGTGTGCGGGGGTGAATTGCCTGCCTGTGAGCAGGGGGCTTGCATGTATGCATGTGTGCGGGGGGGCTTGCCTGCCTGTATGCGTGTGTGCATGAGGGGCTTGCATGTATGCATATGTGGGGGGCTTGCCTGCCTGTGTGCGGGTGAGGCTTGCATGTATAATTGTGTGCAGGATGGCTTGCATGTAAGTATGTGTGTGGGGGGGCTTGCATGTATAATTGTGTGCAGGATGGCTTGCATGTAAGTATGTGTGCGGGGGGGCTTGCATGTAAGCATGTGTGCAGGGGTGCATTGTCTGCCTGTGTATTTCACCGACTGCTGGTATTTCTGGCTACGGGAATGTATTCTATTTTCTGGCCATAATAATGGTTTCTATTTTGAATGGGGGCAGGGGCCACGGGGTGGCAGGCGCAGCCAAGGCAGGAGTGGCAGCCCGGCCAGTCCATCATTGCAAGCGCTGCCTCGGGAAGCGTGCAGTATGCACATTTGACGCTCCTCCCGAGTCCCTCCTCGCCTCCCTCCTGTCCTCTCTCCTAGGCCTGCCGTCACTGTGACAACATTTGTGACATCAGTTATGCCCCGCCCCTTGTGCCTTTCCCCCCCCCCCCCCCTACCTCTTCTGCCTCAACTGTGTGTTCTGACCATAGATCATCATTCATTGATTGAAAACCATGCAATGGCAAACAATGGCCATATATGTCCAAAAATCCAAATCTAAAATTATCCAAATCCATATACACTGTGTTAGTTGTTCTGGATGACTTGTACTACCTTGGTGGTGGCCCCGAGTCAGTGCCTTGGGCCCACTGGAGGATCTTCTGGTCCTGCCTGCTTTACTCCCAAATCTTAATCAGTCTGTAAACAGCACGGGTCCACAAGCTATATGTTGCTGCCGAGCTAAAGCCAGAATAGTAGCTGGCCATTTTGAAAAGATTCAAAATGGCACCCCCACCTGTTCTCAGGCCCCCCTTTGGCGCCCCCCTGACCTGCTGCACCGGGCCCCCTGCCCCCCCAGCTATGGCACTGGCTAAAGCAAAATGAGGCATATTTTTGGAATAATACAGTTTCAGCAAGAATACACGTTTAAAACAACTCTGCGTATTCAAGGCCAGGCACTGGAAACAGTGTTGTTTTTAAAATACTCATACTGCTATATCTGCAACGCTAAACAAAGATAACACAGCCTAAGAAATAACATATTGAATGGGTGAATGGTAGGTAACGTAACATCTCTCATCTCTTGTGATGATCCATTGGAAGCTGGTGGAGATGTGTCCTTGTTGTTGCCACCTACGGGAAGGGAATTGCTGACATATGAGTATTGCAAATTGCTTGCACGCTTCGTTATTTTCTGGTCTATAAACTCCATGCCTGTTGCTTTTTCACATTTTTCAACAACTTTCCCAACATAGGCTGCTGTTTGAGTGGAACAATGTTGTGGGCTAAGCCATTCTTGTCTGGGGGAGTTTTAACACCTTCCCCATTCCACATGCTGCAAATGAAATACTCCAACATGACACAACAGGGAAGAGAATCCTGCCCATTGATATGTCAACAATGCATTTATGTAATTATCTATGCTAAGAGCTGCATAGAAACACAGAGGGTTCATGTACTGGCTACGGTCCTCCTTTCTTGACGGCCATCTTCCTCTGATCTGGAGTCCTGCTGATGTCCATGAACAAAAGACCTAATTTCAGTGCAAGCCTCAACCAGGTTTGTCAAGTGGTGCCCCAGCAGGGGGCGGGGGCGCTCAGTCTCAAAGGGGTTTGCTGAGTTGTTATGAATTTGGTGCTTCACATTACCGATGAACTGGCCAGTCACAAACTTGGCCAGCAGAAAAATTCCTGCCAGGAAGCTGTTCTTTTTGAATTTCAAAGAAATCCCACAGACATACTGGCTCCAATACTGTATATAGATGTCCTCTGCATATGACACATGAATTGACCCAATTTTTGGAATCTGGAAATCATAGTGCATACTTATATAAGTCTCCTGCCATCCACTGATGCTCAGGGGAGGAGATTCAGAGAACTTGTTTCAAAGCCTGTCCAGAATGCCAATTGACCCACGACACCAGAACCAAGTCTCTTTGACTTTTCGATAGAAAGTTAGTGGAAATTTAAGATCAAGCTAGATTAGGCCATGAGGTATGCTTCCTCACAGCTTCCGCTGGGTCCTTTCGCTTCCCCCCTTCAATGCTGGGGACCTTCTGCCCTGTCGATGCCAGTGTCCCCCTGCTACTGCCACTGAAATCGGGCTTCCTGGTGCCACAACCATGGCAATCAAGGGACAGTAAACAGAGAACAGTATTGGACAGCACTGCAATAGAGGTACAGTATACAATAGCAGAGCACTGGAAATGGCTGTACATTGGGATAGAAGAAGGGGACTTGTGCTTCTCTGGGCTGCAAACACTTTAGAAGCTTGACTTTAAATAACTCAGAAGACACCACTGGGGTCAGCAATCAACCTAGAAGACCCCTCGCAGATGCCTGGGAAAAATTTAGCAAGACAGAATATGCTGCAAATGTGAGGCCCTTGGTACCCCACACCAGTTCAAGGGCAGGGGGTTGTAACCTACCTGCTTCTCCTAATGCCTCCTCCAAATTACCAGCACCCTCTCCTCCATGTGAGCTGACTGGCCATTAGCAGTGGTCTTGTACTTTCCAAGAGATGCCCATTTTTTGGGAGCAAGCCTGCCACTGGACCAAAGTTGAAGGCCATACTGGCTGGTAGTATCATGGCTGTCAACCCACTGCTGTGACTTTCAAGCCCTAAAGATACCTGCCACAATGCTTAGTGGGCAAGCGTATTACTCTTACTACTATTATTGTTAAGTGGACCTCCATTCAAAATAAGGATGTTTTGGAAAAACACTTCCCTTTTTATGATCAGTGGCATTTGAGAGGACTTAATACAGATGTTGTGGAATGGCCTAAAGTTTATTCACGCTTGAATTACATGGCGGCGGCCATCTTGCCGCATACCTGATAGTGCTATTTACACATGAGAATTAGAAGGGTGCTGTGCCAGCAGCAATTCACACCAAATTGAGAGAGACATACTGTGTTTTTCACTATAACAAGCATCTGAATTTAGAGTAGGAAAATAAGAAAAAAAATATTCTGAACCAAATGGTGTGCTAAAATAACACCCCCCACATTTCAGGCAGTGTGGCATTCCTCATTACAGGCCCTGAAGAGCATCCCTCATTACAAGAATTGTGTGGTATTCCCGGTTAAGGCAGAATGCAGCATCCCTCATAAGAGGCAGTGAGGGGGCATCACTCATTACAGGCAGTGGAGGGACATCCCTCATCACATGATGAGTGCAACATCCCTCATCACAGGATGAGTGCAGCATCCCTCATCACAGGATGAGTGCAGCATCCCTCATTACAGGATGAGTGCAGCATCCCTCATTACAGGATGAGTGCAGCATCCCTCATTACAGGATGAGTGCAGCATCCCTCATTACAGGATGAGTGCAGCATCCCTCATTACAGGATGAGTGCAGCATCCCTCATTACAGGATGAGTGCAGCATCTCTCATTACAGGATGAGTGCAGCATCCCTCATCACAGGATGAGTGTAACATCCCTTATTACAGGATGAGTGCAGCATCCCTCATTACAGGATGAGTGCAGCATCCCTCATTACAGGATGAGTGCAGCATCCCTCATCACAGGATGAGTGTAACATCCCTTATTACAGGATGAGTGCAGCATCCCTCATTACAGGATGAGTGCAGCATCCCTCATTACAGGATGAGTGCAGCATCCCTCATTACAGGATAAGTGCAACATCCCTTATTACAGGATGAGTGCAGCATCCCTCATTACAGGATGAGTGCAGCATCCCTCATTACAGGATAAGTGCAACATCCCTTATCACAGGATGAGTTCAGCATCCCTCATTACAGGATGAGTGCAGCATCCCTCATTACAGGATAAGTGCAACATCCCTTATTACAGGATGAGTGCAGCATCCCTCATTACAGGATGAGTGCAGCATCCCTCATTACAGGATGAGTGCAGCATCCCTCATTACAGGATGAGTGCAACATCCCTCATTACAGGATGAGTGCAGCATCCCTCATCACAGGATGAGTGCAGCATCCCTCGTTACAGGATGAGTGCAGCATCCCTCGTTACAGGATGAGTGCAGCATCCCTCGTTACAGGATGAGTGCAGCATCCCTCGTTACAGGATGAGTGCAGCATCCCTCGTTACAGGATGAGTGCAGCATCCCTCGTTACAGGATGAGTGCAGCATCCCTCATCACAGGATGAGTGCAACATCCCTCATTACAGGATGAGTGCAGCATCCCTCATTACAGGATGAGTGCAGCATCCCTCATTACAGGATGAGTGCAACATCCCTCATTACAGGATGAGTGCAGCATCCCTCATCACAGGATGAGTGCAACATCCCTCATCACAGGATGAGTGCAGCATCCCTCATTACAGGATGAGTGCAGCATCCCTCATTACAGGATGAGTGCAGCATCCCTCATTACAGGATGAGTGCAGCATCCCTCATTACAGGATGAGTGCAGCATCCCTCATCACAGGATGAGTGCAGCATCCCTCATCACAGGATAAGTGCAACATCCCTCATTACAGGATGAGTGCAGCATCCCTCATCACAGGATAAGTGCAACATCCCTCGTTACAGGATGAGTGCAGCATCCCTCATTACAGGATGAGTGCAGCATCCCTCATTACAGGATGAGTGCAACATCCCTCATCACAGGATGAGTGCAGCATCCCTCATTACAGGATAAGTGCAACATCCCTCATTACAGGATAAGTGCAACATCCCTCATTACAGGATGAGTGCAACATCCCTCATTGCAGGATGAGTGCAGCATCCCTCATTACAGGATGAGTGCAGCTCCCTCACTACAGGATGAGTGCAGCATCCCTCATTACAGGATGAGTGCAGCATCCCTCGTCACAGGATGAGTGCAGCATCCCTCGTCACAGGATGAGTGCAGCATCCCTCGTTACAGGATGAGTGCAGCATCCCTCGTTACAGGATGAGTGCAGCATCCCTCGTTACAGGATGAGTGCAGCATCCCTCGTTACAGGATGAGTGCAGCATCCCTCGTTACAGGATGAGTGCAGCATCCCTCGTTACAGGATGAGTGCAGCATCCCTTATCACAGGATGAGTGCAGCATCCCTCGTTACAGGATGAGTGCAGCATCCCTCGTTACAGGATGAGTGCAGCATCCCTCGTTACAGGATGAGTGCAGCATCCCTCATTACAGGATGAGTGCAGCATCCCTCATTACAGGATGAGTGCAGCATCCCTCATTACAGGATGAGTGCAGCATCCCTCGTTACAGGATGAGTGCAGCATCCCTCGTTACAGGATGAGTGCAGCATCCCTCGTTACAGGATGAGTGCAGCATCCCTCATTACAGGATGAGTGCAGCATCCCTCATTACAGGATGAGTGCAGCATCCCTCGTTACAGGATGAGTGCAGCATCCCTCGTTACAGGATGAGTGCAGCATCCCTCATTACAGGATGAGTGCAGCATCCCTCATTACAGGATGAGTGCAGCATCCCTCATTACAGGCCACACCCACCCGCTCCCACTCTACATGGGCATGGCAGTTGCGGCAGCAGTGAACGTTGATAAAGTGTTTTCGGCTTTGGGCGAGGGCAGCAGCAGCAGCAGCAGCAGCAACAGCGACCGAGCGGGCGACGGCAGCAGTGAACACCGGTAAGGTATTTATGTGTGTGTGGGGGGGAAACAGCAGAAACAGTGCCAGTTGGTGGCAGCAGCAGCAGTGAACACGTAATGTAGCAAAGGAAATTTGTGTGAGCGAAGTTGTTTCAATATATCTCTATGGCAGCCACAAAAGCATTCAGTCACTGGGATATATTTATAAGATTTCAGCAGTTAGCAAAGCAAAGATGATTCATTACAGCTGAAGGCTTAATACTTTTGGCTAGAAAAAAACAGATTGCACAGAGCTATGAGTCAGTTTTGACTGAGGGATTCATTTTTTCCTAAGCAGGTCTCTCGTGTGTGGCAAGATGGCCACTGCCATGCATGTTTAAGAGTGCAGAATCTGCCTGCTATTCCAAACATCTGCATGGTATTAATTCCTCTCAATAAGCTTATGTCACTGACTGCCATAGGGGGGCTTCAAAGTGGACCAACACCCACCGCTGATCGGCCCGGGAATCTATAAGATTCCCGGGCCGATCAGCTCCCTGCCTGTGGGGCACCCCGATTGGTGGTGATTAGTGGAGCGAGTCACGTGGGAGCGGGGTCAGGTGAGTTTTTGGGGCTTTCTGGGGGGTTTCACACAGTGGGGCACCCCCAATCGGGGTGCCCCCTGGAAGTGGACCAACACCCAGGATAGTGAAAATCCTGTGTGTTGGTCCACTTTAAGGCAAGAGCGGACATACAATAGAGGCAGTGAAGGCAGGTGCTCCAGGGCCCGTGGAGTCTGCTGCAAACTACCTCCACCTTCTCTTTAGATTGTACCCCCCGGCGCCAACAAAATGTCATGCCCAGTTATCCATGCCAGTTATCCATGTACTCCTTTGCCTCACCCGGCCCACCACAATACTTGCGCCATCCTTGTCTTCCTACGTGTGCAGCATGTCTCCCTTGTCTCTGTACACGTGCTGCATGCCTACCCCGACTCCTTTGGCATGGCGCATGTCTCCCTCATCTCCTTGCACATGCCACACGCCTCCCTTGTCTTCCTGCACGTCCAGCAGATGAGCAAGGTGCGTGTCCATACCGGAGAGTGGGCGGGGGGGGGGGGAGGCTGCTATGGGGCCCTATCAGGGCTATGTATGCCCCTGCTTTATTAACTAATCTTTGATTTTTTTGACTGGAGGTCTGTTTAAATAGCAAAAGTGCAGGCTTTACTTTATACTATTTACACCTGCCTAGTCTTTGTATAAAGGGTAAATAAAAAGAAACAGATGTAAAAAATGAATTGCCTCAAATATTAAATGCATGTAAACTATTCAGCCAAAATTCCCCCCTCCTCTCATCTTTTGTACTTATCGGATAATTTTTTTTCACTTTATTGATTTGCACAATAATTGGAAATACTGAAAGATGCTGGTTTTACTTTACAAAAGGGTACAAATCAAATACTTTTTAATAACATGCTCGAATAGTATATGCTTATTATCATACAAAAATGGAAAGTAATGTAAAATTGACATCAATAATTTCCCTTAAAAAATGGTAATTTACTCTGATTCATCTACAAAATCTCTGCTGGGAACTGGTCCCGAATGACTCACTCTTTAGTAGTGAACATTCCATAGTCAACATTTGAAATATCTTCGCACAAATGATAATAAAAAGACAGCAAACACATAATCACTTGGTGCTGTAGTATATTGGGTAATGAGCTTTCCAAGCAAATACATCAAAGCAATTACTCATTTTGGTAGTTTGCCAAGCAGGGAGTAGGTAACTCATTTTAAAATGTGGGGGTGTAACTGTCTCAATACAGAGCAGAGTGCAGATAGAAGTGGCAAAACAATATCTTGTGTTCCAGCAGTATTATAGCGATTAAACATCTGGCCAGCACATCCATCAACCTATAAGCGGTGCAGCAGCAAACAAAGGCAAACCACATTTGCGATCTGTACAAAACATGTTTTTTCTAGACCAGCACACAACTTGTGTGCCAAACCCAAAGAACCTCAAAAGGTTTAAGGTCAAAGAATACTTGACTTACCTCCCAGAATGGTTAAAAAACGTGCAAGAATGCAGAGGAGTAACGAGGCTATCTGGCACCCGGGGCAAAGATTAGAAATGGCACCCCCCCCACCTGTACTCAGGACCCCCTTTGGCACCCCCCTGAACTGCTGCAGCTGGGACAAGTGCCCCCCCTAGCTACGCCCCTGGAGAATACACACCCTTTCTCCCCAGCCTTCCCCTCTCTCTCGATTCAACAGGTATTTTTTTTCTGGTGCAAGTTTGTTGTACGAGGAATCACATGAAAATTCTCATAAAATTGTGATTCATGCAACAAAAGCAAGGTGCACCACGATTCCAAATTCAAGTAATAGGACTCTGTGCAGACAAGGGACTCACCACACATGATAATGTATATCTACAAAGACAGTGGCTCCAGCAGCCACTATGGAAGAATGTACACGCTGCCGCACCAAAAAGAGACCTCAAGGTAAGTATCAATTCATGAATGTATAATCATATCAGTTTATTTAATAAAAAAGACAAACAACCATAAATCACACAATTACATACACACACATGATTTCATAGGATCTTTATCTCCTAATGGTGGAGTAGCGGGGCTACCATCCTTCGGGCATCACATAGGTGAATTCTTTTGCCTTCCTTCGGCTTTTTGGCACATTTTTGCACTTTATTAGTCTTACTTGAATTGATTTGTATATATATTTAGTTCAATATCTTTTTATTGAGGTTTTGCATCAAATAAAGAACAGTTCAACATTGTACATAGGTAGAAAGGATAGAAACAGGGTATCAATCTCCCTGCCCCAATACATTCACATAATTGCAACATTCCAATGTGCTCCCGCCCCCCCTCCGCGCGCCCACCACCACAGCCGCACTCCCTGTAAATGAGTAAGAGGTCCCATGATGCCCACCCAGCCCACCCCGACCCAGGACACCAGCCAGAGAGCCCTCACCGCCAATTATTGTGATGTAATTATTGCCGTCTCATGGCACCCCAGGCCAGGGCCGGAGGCCACAGAGCACCGCGAGGTGCCCCCGCATGAGATAAACACACGACTGCCCCGGACGGAAGAGGGGGGAGGGGAGCCCGAAAGCCCCGAGACATAAGGAGCACGTATAAGGAGGATTTGTATATACCGTATATACTCGAGTATAAGCCGAGTTTTTCAGCCCACTTTTTGGGCTGAAAAAAGCCGCCTCGGCTTATACTCGAGTCAGTGAAAATTTCCCGCCCCCGTGCCGGCTCCCGCACTCACCCTTGTGTTGTGGAGCAGGCGGCTGGGAGCGGAGGAACGGCTGTGTCGGCCACGTGCGTCCCCGGATCTGCGAGGGTGTGAATCGAGGCGGAGGAGCGGGGAGGAGGCGGCTGTCCCCGGCGGGCGGCAGCACAAGACTGCTCCAGACGGCGGCGGAGGAGCAGAGAGGAGGCGGCTGTCCCCGGCGGGCGGCAGCACAAGACTGCTCCGGACGGCGGCGGAGGAGCGGGGAGGAGGCGGCAGAAGAGCCGGTGACACTGCAGCGCCGGGAGGTGAGAGCGGAGATACACCCACACAGTGCTGGGTGTAGCAAGATGGCGGCCGCCGAGTTCCGCACTAGCTCTCTGCCACAGAGAGGTCAGATGACGTGGGAGGAGGAGGGGCAGGAGCAGGGAAACAACACAGTCACCGCTGATGCGTCCCCGTGGTAAGCGTGTGTGTGTGTATGTCTCTCTCTCTTTGTGTTTTGTGTCTCTGTCTTTGTGTGTGTGTATTTCTGTGTGTGTTGTGTCTGACGTTCTTTCCAGCCAGCCGCGAAGAGAAATAGAATGGGGCATGAAAGGGGGGGAGAGAATATTATGGGGCATGGTGTGTGAGGGGGGGGTGGAATAGTATGGCACATGGTGTATGAGGGGGGGGGAGAAAATAGTATGGCACATGGTGTATGAGAGGGGGGGTGGAATAGTATGGCACATGGTGTATGGGGGGGGGGAGAAAATAGTATGGCACATGGTGTATGAGAGGGGGGGTGGAATAGTATGGCACATGGTGTATGAGGAGGGGGGAGAAAATAGTATGGCACATGGTGTATGAGAGGGGGGGTGGAATAGTATGGCACATGGTGTATGAGAGGGGGGGGGAAATAGTATGGCACATGGTGTATGAGAAGGGGGGTGGAATAGTATGGCACATGGTGTATGAGAGGGGGGGGAAATACCATAAATACTCGAGTATAAGCCAAGTTTTTCAGCCCACTTTTTGGGCTTAAAAAAGCCGCCTCGGCTTATACTCGAGTCAATAACTTTTCCCATTTTTTTGTGGTAAAATTAGGGGCCTCGGCTTATATTCGGGTCGGCCTATACTCGAGTATATACGGTATATTTATTATTAATAGGTAGTACAGGGAATTACAGAATTTAGGAATTTAACTCTTGCACTTGCCCGTGGTAGTCCCTCTTATGAAATCACGTGTGTGTATGTAATTGTGTGATTTATGGTTGTTTGTCTTTTTATTGAATAAACTGATATGATTATACATTCATGAATTGATACTTACCTTTGAGGTCTCTTTTTGGTGCGGCAGTGTGTACTTTCTTCCATAGAAGATTGATAGATTTTGTAGATAAAAATTGTGATTCATGGAGCTCCGTTTTTATGAGTTCCGACATTTCTCACCTGCTGACGAGAAATGCTGGCTTCACAAAAAACATGCTTTTTTATTGAAAGAAGCCAGCATGTTTCTTGCTCAGCCACCATGTCATTGTTATTAATTTATTCAATAAAAAAAAAAAATGTGTACCCCCCCCCCCAGACCCAACTAGCCTGGGCACCAGGCATAGGGGCTGGTAACCCAGGGCTCAGAGACAGACCAGAACACCAACTGGCCCTGCTGGTATACCAGCTCAGTGCTTTTCAAGGGAATGCTGTGGGAACAACCCTGGGTCTATACAGATGGGCACGGGCTCTTCCACACAGCAGTGCCTTAAATGGAGGTGTGGGTAATCAGGGGTGCCCCCATGGCAGCCACTGACTGTGTGAACTGGTAAAGAGGTTCCCTGAACCCCTTACCAGTTCACCTAAAGTGAAGTTAAAAAACACACACATTTTAATACTTACTGGTCCGCATCTTATTTTTTCTTTACTCTACAGGGCGGCATCTTGCTCTGGTCCAGAAGGGTGTTCAGGATCCCACACTGGGTCTCATTGCATTTTCAGTGCCACTCCGCTGTCTTTGTTTGGCAGCAGCATCAGGTTCCCCCTCCTTCTATCCCACCAGGCTGAAGGCTTTTATACTGTACCTCATAGATTGAGCCTCAGAGCATACCCCCCTACGTGACCAATTATGTCTTTGGAGGAGAGGGGTAGGGAGGAGCATAAGGGCTGGTTCTCACTAGGACTGGGAACCATCAGTTCGTCTCTTAAGTCCTGGGGTTACTGGCCCCTATGCTTGGTTTGCCGGGTTGGTAAAGTTTGGGCTTTTATTTTTCTAAAGTGTGTCCCCCCCATGACTCAAAAGATGCCGCCCTGCCACCTAATGAAGGCGGCACCTGGTGGGGAAAAGAGTAAAGAAACAAAGGAGGGGTGGCAGCCGCTCAGATCATTTTATAACTAACCTGGGAGGTGCACGTTAGCAGGGCAATTAGGATACAAAAGTCTTAAAGGAGCCACAGCACTCAACCCTGTTAGCTTGTAGACCAACCTAAAATCTGTCTCTAAACTTGGTTAAAAACAGAGGGCTCGGTCACACACATCTGCAGAAGTATGCTTAAGCTGCACCACCAAGCGCCAAGGTGCCTCTGTGGGGTGCAGTCCTAACTCTAGGTTGGTTTTAGGTTGGTCTGCAAGCTAAAAGGGTTGAGTGCTGTGGCTCCTTTAAGACTTTTGAAAAGAGGAAAGAAGACACGGACAGGTAATTAGTGTCATATCCCATGACGTGTGTTTCATTTTAGCCTGGGTACGTGCTTTATATAGTGCTTATTTACATAGGCTGAGCAGTGTGCCTTTAACTTCTTTTGTCCCTTCCTGGCTCCCTTAGTCTAGCTGTGATGCAAGCATCTCCTCCATTCTTCCTCTCACCCTTCAGCCATTTATCATTTTGTATCCAAAAAGTGCACACCTGCTGCTCCCTGCAGTCTACAGTCTTTTTACCTGCTGCTGTTATGGGTTTCCATCACAAGTTTTCTGCTGTATTGAACGTACATTTCAAGATTCCTGCTGAAAGAAGTGTTTATTGCAAGATTATGTACTGAAATAAAGCTTCTGAAATGTATCTGCATATATCCATGACAAGCAGAGTAAGCTACCTGCCTTGCTTTTTGGAGTAAGAAAACATCTGTCACAGACACACAGACAAGGTGAAGCTGTCTACAGGATTCCTGCCATGTGTGTATATTTTTGTGTGCCAAAAGGATGTCCTAAAGGTGTTGAGCTGATCTAGTATTTTTTTTTCTTATTTTAGCAACTGTGTATTTTGTGGAAGCTTTATTCACTACCAGCAATCTGTTGTTAGCTCCTGTACACATAGAACACTGCTGCTGGGCATGTTTAAGGCTGAATGAGCTCCGTCACCTCAGCAGCGGCCATAGCAGCAACATTTTATAGAGTATAAAAAAAGTATAAGAAATTTCTAGATCAGCTCAGATTCTTGAAGACATCATTTTGGCACAAATCCATTTTAAGAGTATTAAAACTTATTTTTGTGTGTTTTTTAACCTTTTCTTGGGGCGAACTGGTAAGGGGAACATGGGAACCCTATACCAGTTCATAGGGTCAGGGGGTGCCATGGTGGTACCACGTCCGATTACCCACACTCCCATTTGGGGCACCGGGGGATGCGGAATAGTCCAGTCCACATCGGTATGGGCACGAGGTTCTTCCAGGAGTTCCCATGGTAACCCTGGAAAAGCAGCAGACCCATAACAAAGGGTATAGGGGGCTGGTATACTGGCAGGGCCAACGGCTGGTTGGTCTCTGACCCTGGGGTTAACAGCCCCTATTACTGGTGCCAGTATAGTGGGCTCTGGGGGGGGTCTACATTTTTAATAGTTGTAGAGATATTCGTGTTTGCTTCAGCGCAGATTTACCTGGTAGCTGCACCTAGTGTAAGGCGAACCGGTCCTTTTGTTAGAGAAGAAGTCCTCCCCTTACCTGGCTACGTGATCTCACCTGAGTCACTCCCACAGGACACATCACACCAGGAGAGAAGCAGCAGACAGACGCAGGCCAGGACGCATCATTCTAAGCACCATCAAGCAGACCTACATCCCAAACCTCAAGACTTCAAATTGATTAAGAAAGACAGGTGAATCCATTGACACCAGGGTTAACCTTCCTTCATCTACTTCCATCTCTAGCGCGCCTACTACTTACCTTTTTCCCACGGGAAGAGGTTAAGTCAACAAACACTTCTATTTTTAATAGTTGGTAATATAATAAAACAAAAAAAACAGCATGTCATTTTCATTGAAAGAAACTTACATACAGTGATTCAGAAGTCTTGCGAGTTCTAAAATCTCACATGAAAGTGAGAATTGTCTCCTAGCTTTTTCACATGCTTCTAATCCATTTCTCTCTCAACATTCCTTCTCTTTTCCTGCCTAGTCCAGTTTGCTCTCCTTCAGTCTTCCTTCCATATCTTTATGCTCTCCCTTGTTTCTCTCCCCCTCTATGTTTTCCACATACCTTGGTTTGTTCTCAGTTACACATTTGCTCTTGCTCCCTTTTGCCATATTCCTTCCATCCCTATGTCTGCATCTTCCTCTCGTTTCCAATTCTCTTCATGTTTTGCTTTTTTCACCAATCCATCTTTCTTGCTATTTTCTATTATTTTTTCACATTTCCCTTGTTACTTTCAAATTTCCTTCTTCCTAATTTCTTTTCCACATTTTCCCATGATGCTCTTATTTCCATATTCCGTGCCGCCCCCTTTTTTCTTGCCCTCAAGAAATCTTGCACGGGGCATTTCATAACCTAAGGCAGGTCCAGGTTCACTAGATTCTTTTTAGGTATCAAGGGGATCTGTTGGGATTACCCTCTAAGCCAGAATTTCTGCACTAGAGGCGCAGTCACAAACAAAATAGAAGGTGTTTTCTTTAGATTTTGGTTGAATATGACAACATATTAAAAAAGTGAAAGGTGCCCTGGCACAAGACTCCCATTGAGATCAGTGGGTACCTCTGTACAGTGTACAGTATATGGAGATGCTCATTGTGCCGCCCCTACCCACTGTCCCAGCTTTAGAGCGCCACTGTGAGTGAGCAATCATTAGCGTTGGAGGGGCTTGCAGGTAAGAAATGGATTCTCATGTCAGAGGGCACAGTCTGGTCCAAGTTGTGTGGGAAAATCCCATACAGGGAAATTCCAGCCGCTGTGTTATATATTAACATACCCCCGCCCTGCCCCCTCCTATTAGCGCTAAAACACATGTAATAAAGAAAATAAAAAAGGGCACTCAACTTCACCCAGTATCCAGCAGCAAAGTTGGTGGTGCCACAGATGGCGCAGCGCTCACCCGCCAACATTTTCTTAAAGTCCTTGCCGGCTGCTTGCCACCTTAGCTCTCTGCAACGCACGCGCTCCAGTCCGCCCGTTCACATGAAGGGGCAGGCAGAAGCGTGCATGATGTGGAGAGTGCCATTGCCCAGCAGCCAGCAAGGACTTTAAGAATCTGGCAGCGGGTGATTGCTACGGCACTGCTGACTTCGCCGCAGTATTCCACGTGAGGATGAGTGTCTTTGTTTATTTGCTGTATTAATGCTTATATTAAATGTGCTTTAGCGCTAATAGGAGGGGACAGGGTGGGAGTATGTTAAAGCGGACCTTCACTCTAAATAAGAGTCTATCTTATATGTTTCCCACACCCTGTACATACAGATTGCTCACATTAAAAATCATCCTACCTGCATCTACTGCATTTTATAAGCCTTTAAACATCCAAGATGGCGGCTTATGGAAGCTGCCATTTTTGCAGGCAGCCTGCAAACAGGAAGTGCCTGCAAACAGGAAGTGACTGTGCTGCTCTGCATTCTGGGACTGCTGACCTTTCCCTGACCCCAGCTCTGCTCTGTCTGCTCTGCATTCTGGGACTGCTGACCTTTCCCTGACCCCAGCTCTGCTCTGTCTGAGCAAAGCACAGCTATAACCCGCCCCCTTGTACCTTATCCCACTCTCCTCTCCTCAGTAAGTGTGATGCTTCTGAGTCAAGATGGCGGCGCCCGTATCCTAAATTCCCGAACAGAGTTGCAGCCCAGTGGGGGAAAGTATAATAAATTAGTGACTAAACATGTACAATATATTAATTTTAGATGCTGAGGAATTGTTTTTTAAGAGTTTGGGCTTTTCATTAAATCAGGGTGAAGGTCCGGTTTAAGACTGTACTTGTGCTTAAAGCTGACAAAGTGAACCTTGATGCTTTAGCATAATGACCCCCCCCCCCCCCCACTACTCAAGTCCCACTGAGTTAGGAAGCCAAAGGGGCGTGTTCTGGTCAGATATCTGTGGCAAAACTGGACTTTCCAATTAAGACTGTATTCCTGCTTTGACCAGAAAGTTCTAGCATGGGTGAATGTCCTGTAAGGTACTTACCTCTGCCAGGGGGCACGCGGCGAGCGTCTGCTGAGCGCCGCCCCGGGCCCCGGCCGCCTCCCCCGCTCCTCTGTAGCTGTGCGGGTGGGCTCAGGTGCGCCCCCCCCCCCCGCAGTCCAGCATGTTTGCCAGGAGGTGCTACACTGCTAGTGGCAGGCAGTGCAGTGTCCTCCTCACCTGCCTTGAATCAGGGGCTGCTCAGCCCTGCTGCTGGGACTGACCAGCCCCTGGAAGTTTTTGCACCAATCACCCATCACAATATGTATTGCACCAATCAGCACCTACCCCCCCAGGGTGGCCATTGGTCGGTTCCCCAATAAATATGGATTCAGCCCAGTGCTCAGTGCCCGTGATAGTCTCTTGTGATTAGGGTGTGATTTCATTAGTTATTATCTGTTTCCGACCTGGCTTGATCGACCTTCCCCGTCCACTGCCTGTACCGACCTTTGCTTTGTCCGACTTTGAACCTGCCTGCTCCTTTGGATACCCTGTGATCTCTGACCTCCCGGCTTGACCCTTTGGCTACCCCTGACTACACACCTGTCTCATCCCTGTACTCTGACCCATCATCTGGACTGTCTTCCCATGTACAACTTCGGCTTTGGGATACCCTCGCGGTTCATCGACCTTCACCGTAAGCAGACATTCTTTGCACCTATGAAGACCTGGGGGCAACCGTGTCCGGCGAGGCGTACCTAGCGTCCCGGCAAACAGGGCTTGACTATAGGCAGAAGCGGCGGTGGAGATTGGGGATTGTCTGCTTATAGAAGGCTGGTGTCCCGCTGGGCATCACATGTCCACTTTTAGTACCACTTTTTGCAAAACCTTCACTCCACTACCCCAGTCCCACAGTTAGCTATAGTCACCCAGCTGAGGCTGATCTCATTGAGGTAGAAGACCAAAAGGAGAGCTAACATAGAGGGAACATTCTGATCTTTCCCTTTAAGACTTTACTTGGGCTTTAGCAGAGACTGATCGTACTGAGATTTAATACAAGAATGGCCGAATGTTAAAAATAAATCACTATAAAAATGGCAAGAGGAGGAGCTACTTATTTTCCATGAGCAAAAAATAAGCTTGTTACTGGATAAAAAAAATTAAGGCTGACAGTTTTACAGGAAGGGCCTCCTGAACTTTAACTACGTTTCCCTTGACTCAATGTATATTTTATATCCAACAAAATATCACATGGTGGATACAAACATCTAGAAGCTAAAACTGTGGGAACATTATGGTGTTAATCAAGCAAAGGATTCAGCATGTTTACATGTATCCCGATCCTTCACCTTATATAAATGCACTGGTGTAACATTCTAGTGAATATAAGATTTACTCTGAAGAAGTTCCCAAGTGGAGCGAAACACAGGAATTCTGAAACTTGACAAAAATGTAAATGAACTGCTTTTATTGAAACATAAAACAATTCATAGATATACAACTAATGTTTATATTATGATATGAGCCATTTTGATCCAACATGTTATTATTTTTTTTTTTTTAATAATCTTTATTTAAAGGTTTTGCAGTTTTAAACAATACAGACATTTAAACTCACATTACAAGACATGTGGGGAAAGAGGAAGGCGTTTAGGAATACCATGAAGATCATGACATTAGTGAGCTAGTTGCTGACACCAATACACTTTACTCGATGAAGGGGTCACCCTTCTAAGCAAGTACACTCTAACATGCTATTTCCCAACGGAAGGTAACTCTTTGCAGCACGAGGTGTATCCATGTGTCCAATCCAAGGGGGGGGGAAGGGAAACAACACTAGGGACATGAGTAGGTTGGAGAAAGGAAGGGGGGTGGGGTACTATGTACGGCGCGTGGGACGCGGTTTCTAGCCAGGCACTTACCATAGCCCACTCTCAACTGGTAGCCCATGGGTAAACCTTGATTCCCCTGTGCCTGTGTGGGTCAAGGCGAACCAGCGACACGACTATGTCTCACGCGCTATTGCTCAAACCAGCTCCTAAATTCCGCCGATTCGTCATACATTAGCCAGGGCAGCCAGGTAGTTCTGTACTGCTCATCTGGGTTGTGTAGGGAATAGCATCAGATCCTCCATTTCCCTAACATTCATGACTTCCCTCGCCCAATCCCTTACAGAGGGGTCTTTTTTTTCAGAGCCTAAGTATTGTTTGCTTGGCAGCATTTTGTAAGTGGATCAACAGGGTTTTTTTGTATTTCCCTGTCGGGACCTTTGTTGAGTGGAGCAAGACCTGAGCCGGGTCTCCCAGTATTTGTGCCCCAGTAAGCTGCGAGATGATGGGCAGGACCACCTCCCAATATTCCTGAACTCTGGGGCATGTCCAAAGAATGTGAAATAGTGTCCCCCTCTTCTCCCCACATCTCCAGCAGCTTGGGTCTGCTGTGTTAAACATCTTACCCAATCTATCAGGGGTATAATACCAATGCGTCAGCAGTTTGTAGTTGATCTCTTGGACTCTCGTAGCTACCGAGGACTTGTGCGCCAGGGTCGCTATTTTATTTCTCTCTTTCTCCCCTATTGTCCTACCCAGGTCAATTTCCCAATTTCTCCAGAATGACGGGGGAGCCACCTGTTCGCCTATGAGTAGTGAATATAGTTTAGAGATCAGGTGGGGGTATGGCTGCCCCTCCAGGCAAATCTTTTCAAACTCTGTGTGCCCCCTAGTGTTTTCCTTTCGGTAACCCGTCCGGGACAGAATTGACTGAAATCGGTGAAGGGTCCAGGGGTCCAGGTCCCCGTTCCTCAGTTTAGTCCTTAGGTCCGCTAATGATACCCATCCCCTCTCCGACATTAGATCGCCACCCCTCAGCTGACTCATCTTTCCCCACTCCCTCCCTAGACCGCCCTAGAGCATTCTGCCAGGAGTGGAGGGTTGTCCATTAGAGCGATCATGGGGGAGGGCCAGGGAGAGATTTCTGAACGCTTCCTATGGCACCGTAGGACCTCCAATGTGGCCGCCACTGTCGGGTGGGATCTCAACCCCAGAATATATATTTCCCTATTCCAGACGGCAGATATTAAGTAAACCCAATCAGGACTTTATCTAGGTTCTTGAAGTATGCAGGGATGTTAATTTGGAGTGCCTGAAATAAGAATAGAAGTTTTGGCAAAATCAACATTTTGATTATATTTACTCTGCCCATCCATGAGAAGGTAGGGGAATCCCATCTATCTAGGTCTGCTTTTATTCTCTGGGACAAGGGCAGGAAGTTCAACTCTAGGACCTTCAACAACCGGCTCGGCAACTGAGTACCCAGATACGTTATCGAGGTCCTAGCCCATTTAAATGAGAAAGTCCGTTGGAGGTTCCTGGCCACGTCCCCAGGGAGCGACACATTTAGAGCTTCAGATTTCTCGAAGTTGATTTTAAAGAAGGATAGCCTGCCGAAGCCCTCAAATTCTTTCATCAGAACTGGCAGAGTGATAGTAGGGTTCAAGATGAAAAACAAGAGGTCATCTGCGTAGGCAGCGACCTTATGAGTGTCCCCTCCGGTTTCTAGGTCTCCTATGTCAACATTTCCCCTGATTCTGCACAGGAATGGTTCCAGGGTCAAGGCAAACAGTAGGGGGGATAGGGAGCAACCCTGACATGTTCCATTGCAGATGGGAACCGGGGCAGAGAGATGACCATTGACCTTGACCCTGGCTGAGGGGCATTGTATACAGTGCTTCAATAAGCTTTCTCATGTTGTCACCGAGGCCTATGTTGGAGGGTCTCTTTTAGGAAGGGCCAACTCACCCTGTCAAAGGCCTTTTCCGCATCGGTGGACAGGAGCATCATAGGTATGTCAGATTTCTGCGTTGCATATACCACGCTCAAAGCCCTTACCACATTATCCCTTGCCTCTCTTCCCAGCACGAAGCCTGTCTGGTCCAGGTGGACCACCTGGGCCACTATCGGCGCCAATCTATTGGCTAGGATCTTAGCGTACAACTTCAGGTCTGCGTTGAGAAGAGAGATGGGGTGGTAGCTCTTGCATGACAGAGGATCCTTTCCTGGTTTGTGCAGGACAGAAATGTGGGCTTCTAGGTCTCTGCTTGAAAATGAGCCCGGCGCGAGTCCATTATCAAATTCCAAGCCTTTATCATTCGTGGGGGCCCAGTATTGGGATAAAGGTTTTGTAATACTTTACAGAATAACCGTCTGGTCCCAAGGCCTTCCCTGAGGGGGTCTGTTTAACTGCCTCCAGCAGTTCCTCCATCCCGATTGGGTCCTCCAGAGATGCCGTGATCTCCTCTGTGATTGTCGGCACGCCCTTATATGCTCCTCTATTTTGCCTGGGCGCGTCCGTGCCGCTGGCCCCCCACCCAGGTTGTATAGACCTGAGTAATATGTTCTGAACGTGTCTGCTATCCCCTCTGTAGTATGTTGTGACTGCTGGTTGCTGTCTAGTATCTCTGCAATGAAGTTCTGGGATTGCTGTTTTCTAAGCACCCTAGCCAGTAGTGCGCTACTCTTGTTGCCGTACTCATAGTATGTGCGTTTACATCTCCTAATTACATGTTTGGCCTTTTGTCTCAGTAGGGCATTGATGGCCTCCCTTGCTTGGGTTAGCTCCCCAAGTACTTTTGCTGCCTCGGACTGTTTGAGGGACAGCTCCAAGAGCCTGACCTTTTCAGTGAGCTTTGCTATTTGGGATAATCTTTCTTGTTTAAGCCTCAACCCGTGACTAATCAGAATTCCCCTTATCACACTTTTATGCGCCTCCCATAATGTTAGCGGTGAGACTTCCCCATTGTCGTTGAGCCCAAAGTAAGTCTCTATACCCTCTTTTATGTCTTGTGACACCACTGCGACTCGTTTAGTCTCCACGACGAGGGGGACGGGGGTCTGGCTACAAGATCGAGATCGAGGAAAACTGGGGCATGGTCTGAAAAGGAGGTTGGGTAATTTTGTCTTCAGGGATCTCAAAGCCAATTGTGAGACAGCTGATCTGCCCGCCGAAGAATCCAGAAGGGGCCCTATGGTTAAATTGAAGTCCCCCCCCCCAGTATTACATCTCCTTCCACAAACTTTTCTATCTTATCCAGCGTGCTCTTTAGGAATTGGATCTAGCCTTGATTGGGCGCATATATAGAGGCCAGTGTATACATCCAACATGTTATTTATAAGGTCTAGTGTGGGTTGGTTTTGGTACATGACTTGAATTAATGCCAGATATACGTCTGCTTTAAATGGTCGCACTGTGTTATTAGCAGGCTGTTTGTTTTCACAGTGTTTTCTCTACCCATTAGGATACGTTTTTTTTTTATGTATTGGGTTACTAATCACCTAGCAGATGAACTCATGAGAAGAACGTCTGTGCTTTTAATCATTTAGCACCCTTAGGCATACCTCCTGGACTGTCCCTTTTTTTAGTCCATGTCCCCCTGTCCTTCACTGGTCATATTTGTGCCTCCTTGATGTGTAACATGCAGATCTGCAGCAATAAATGATTCATTTGTCCATTCAAAGTGTTTAAATTGTTGAAAATGTTACAACCTATTTTCTATCCATCCCTCAATGAGGGGGTGTGGCCTAATCTAACAATTGTCCCTCTTTCCCACCATGAAAACTTGGAAAGTATGCCCTTAGGGCCTGTGCAGTGATCTGTGAAACCGCTTGTCTGGTGTCATTCATTCAGTCTAGATTCTTTACATATTGTGCTTATTGGGAGTGATTGCTGTTTGCCATTTGACTCAAACAGTAAAGAGGATTTTTACTAGACATACATCAATGAGTGTTAGCTGAAGTGTGTAACCAAAGGTGGAACAGGAAGACCCTCCCTGGACTGATAGCTGCAGATTGCTGTTTAATGACGCTATGCATCACTAAGAGAAATGCGCTTATCCACTGTTAAAATGACTCACTGATGACTAAACCTGGAGAATGGAGAATAATAACAAATACTATTTCATCCATGGCTGATCGCTTCTACAGTGATAGAGATCAATGTGTGAAGACTCCTGTTGTCAGTGGGTAAGTCAATTAAGATCTACATCTTTTATTCAGTGTCCTGGTGGCTCCTTCAGGTTCCAACTGATTTGTTGAGAGGCCGGATTCAGAGTGCAGCGGCCACCTACAGTTGAAGCTAGCCTCTCTGCTGTCTAAGAGGTTGATTTATTAATAGCGACATGTAGCGACCGTTGAGCGACTGTAGCGGTATTTTCACAGCGCCCGCTAGTAGTCGCTGTGCTTGGCCATTGTTCGGTTGTTGACAGCGACTCAGTCGGTGTGGCTAAATGTTCAATACAAGGTTACGAGTCGCTATTTGACAGGTTCCGCGATGTATGGGTGCGCATGATAGCGACTGGTCAGAGCAACCGGCTTCCACCATATTCATCAAAAAATCACGCTGTGAAATGCATGTTTAAACCCCCGAGCGCTGGAGGCGATGTGTTAAAAGTAGTTTTTTAACCCCTAAACCACCATATTTTTGGAAACCAAAAAAAAAAGGATTTTAATTAATTTAGTAATATGAATACATTAATATCAGACCTGTAATATCAATTCTGTACATTTTTTTTTTCCCTTAAAAATGGCTAGAAGTGGTCACAGAATTTTTCACATTTAAAAAAAAATAAATAAACATTAATAACAATTAATTATTAATATTTAAAGATTGTTCCATTGAAATGCATTGGAGCGCGCCAGGTAGCGAGAGGTCATACCTGTCGCTGTTCAAGGTCGGACGCTGGCGCTGTGGGCTGAGGCTGGAATAATGATGAATGAGTCGCTATATGGCGCTATCTCAGTCGCTAAGCAGGATCGGCTTGATAAATGTGTGATTGTGGTGGGGAGCCGGCGTTCTCGTGGCGGGGCCCGTCATTACTGGCCGCTCACCAGTCGCTACCTGTCGCTATTCCTTCATAAATAAGGGCCTTAGACACCTACAGAAAGGTGCCCCCCAGGACATGCTGCTCTACCTTTCCTATTATAAGATCTAGGGGGAGGGGTCACACCCCTGAGCCACCAATGATTATAAAAACATGACCCTGTCTTTGCTGAAGCACTGAAATATAATAATGAAAAAACCTGGTCCAGCGATTGCCACCCCCTTGTCATGTTGCCACTGCCTCACATGGCCTCATTACAGGTGCACACCTTGCCACCTATTATTGATAGATGTGGATGCTGCTAAATAGGGTGATTGGCAGTGTTGGGATAATCAGGCTTCTCTTAAATAAACTGCTTCTGATACAAAGTGTAGTCCACACTACATTCGCACAAACTATAGTAAAGCTCTGTTTCTAGACTAATTAAAGCAGTTCTCTGTAGCTTCCAAAAAGAATTAAGAAGCCAGCAACAGCCAATCAGCACAATAGTTGGGGATGATCACTGACTCCTGGATTCCTTATCTCTATATCTTTTATTTTAAATACACTTAAAATGTATCAGATACTTCTAATTATCAACCTCCACCTTGTTCCTTTAATTTTATTGGACCTCTCTCCTTTTACTTTAACCAAATTGGGTAAGGGCCATCTTATCAGTATAGGTATGCAATTTGGTTTAGAAAGGGGGAAAGGAGGGGGCTTCAATTTTGCCATGTCATGCATTTCTTTAGATTAAAATCATCAGTTGCCCACCACACAGATACAGTTCCTACTGTTTTTGGAAAAGTCCACCTTTGATGGCATTTTTGAAAGTGTTTTCTCCTATTTTAGCAACTGTGTGTTTTATGGAAGCAGTTTTTACCAGCTGAAATCTGTTGCTATTGGCAACTGTACATCAACATCTACAAGAAGAGAGAGGTAAGTTCTGTACACACAGAAAACTGATGCTATGACTAGAGATGAGCGAACTTCTTGAAAGTTCGATTCGGGCGATTCGCCGAATTTCCCCAAGAAATTCGGGTTCGCCGAATCGAACTTTCACGAATCGCTCATCTGAAAAAAAAAATGCCGGCATGGTGGGAGCGGGCAGGCCGGCTACGCCTGTCAGTGGGCCGCCGCTGGCCCGCTGACAGCGTAGCCGGCCTGCCCGCTCCCACCATGCCGGCATTTTTTTAAAAAGCAAACACTTACCTGCATGGTCGGAGTGTGGAGGCCGACGCCGCTCTCAGCTGTCATCAGAGGACACGTCATCAGAGGACGCGTCATTAGAGGGTGCCTGAGAGCGGCGCCGGCCTCCACGCTCCGACCATGCAGGTAAGTGTTTGCTTTTTAAAAAAATGCCGGCATGGTGGGAGCGGGCAGGCCGGCATTTTTTTTTTTTTTCAGGGAAAATTCGATCGTCACGAACCAAAAAAAATTTGGGTTTGTGCCGAATCGAATTTTCCCTGAAATTCGGAGCGAATTCCGGTTCGTCCGAACCGGTTCGCTCATCCCTAGCTATGACCACTGCTTACACATGCCCAGCAGCAGTGTAACACTGAGGAACCATCCTATCAACTTCCTGATGATGTACAATAAATACATTATCTACCGAAATATGTAGGCTTTGTTTTTAAGTCTTTTTCATTTTATTTTGCAATCTTAACAGTGGCTTACTGGACTCGACTTGTCAAACCTGCAGATAGAGGTCTATTTCCTTATTGATAAAATGGTAACTTTTTTTTGCTGCATTAGGTTATGCCCAAAAACTTTGTGTTGTGAGGCGCCGATCATATAAACTGTTGACTATCAAAAACTTGTCATCGGATTTTGCATTGGCATTTGGTCTAAGAGACCGTTTTCCGTCAGAGAGTCCTCCCGCTTCTAAGAGCCTTTTGATAATATAGGAAACTGCACTGCGACAACAGCCACCTTGGCTTTATTGTTGAGCGTTCTCTAGAAGAGACCTACACTGTCCGTGTTAATTGCCTTTTCCTGCCATTATGATTAGGGATGAGCGAACCGGTTCGGACGAACCGGAATTCGCTCCGAATTTCAGGGAAAATTCGATTCGGCACGAACCTGAATTTTTTTTGGTTTGTGCCGATCGAATTTTCCCTGAAATAAAAAAAAAAAATGCCGGCATGGTGGGAGCGGGCAGGCCGGCTACGCTGTCAGCAGGCGGCGGAAGCCGGCCCGCTGACAGCGCAGCCGGCCTGCCCGCTCCCACCATGCCGGCATTTTTTTAAAAAGCAAACACTTACCTGCATGGTCGGAGCGTGGAGGCCGGCGCCGCTCTCAGGCGCCCTCTGATGACGCGTCCTCTGATGACAGCTGAGAGCGGCGCCGGCCTCCACGCTCCGACCATGCCGGCATTTTTTTTTCAGATGAGCAATTCGTGAAAGTTCGATTCGGGCGAACCCGAATTTCTTGGGGAAATTCGGCGAATCGCCCGAATCGAACTTTCAAGAAGTTCGCTCATCTCTAATTATGATAGCAATGTGTTCTGTCCTGAAGATCGCCGAATTTCTTGGGGAAATTCGGCGAATCGCCCGAATCGAACTTTCAAGAAGTTCGCTCATCTCTAATTATGATAGCAATGTGTTCTGTCCTGAAGATCGCCGAATTTCTTGGGGAAATTCGGCGAATCGCCCGAATCGAACTTTCAAGAAGTTCGCTCATCTCTAATTATGATAGCAATGTGTTCTGTCCTGAAGATCGCCGAATTTCTTGGGGAAATTCGGCGAATCGCCCGAATCGAACTTTCAAGAAGTTCGCTCATCTCTAATTATGATAGCAATGTGTTCTGTCCTGAAGATCCATACGGTCTAATTCTTGCTCTAGAGCAGGGTTGTCAGACTCCTTTTCATTGAGGGCCACATCGGCATTGTGGTAACCTTCAAAAGACCCGTTAATAATAGACATAAAATAAGATGCATACACAACCATTCAAATGTATGATTCCTGAATGATTTTTCCTAGGACAGATGCAGCCACAGAACTATTTTATTCAGGACAGATGCTGAAGTATTTTGTCAAGGAAAGTTGCAGATGCAGAATTAGGACAACACTAGAACTAGGACAACACTACCAAATGTTTTTATCATCCTTCCTGCCGATAGGCTAGCAAGAACCCCCGCAACAGATATAGGTGGCAGTTGGTTGGGTGGTTTAGGGACCACCCTCCCTTGTGTGGTGAGAGCTGGTTGCAAAGAAACACAGAACAGCTATTCTCTTCTCCCCCCAAAAATGTTGTGTACCAGCAGCTTTATTAAGCACGACACCTGGAGGTGGTAAAGTGCATCACTCTGCAGCACCTCACACAGGTGTGAGTATATGATGCTGGTGTCAGAAGCCTGGCCAGCCAATACTGGTTGGTATCTGTCCGGGGGCCACATAAAAAGGTTTGGAGGGCCGCATCCGGCCCCCGGACCTTGATTATGACACATGTGCTCTAGAGGGTGTTGCAATGCAGTGTGATCCATTACTGGTCATATAAATTTGGAGGGTTTGAAATCGACCTCCAAATGACGAGACACATGTAGGAAAAGTTTTTGAACCATTTTAACTTGTCTTCTGTGCTGCAGAACAGCTGTCCTTGATGTCTTTCATGAAAAAATGTTTTTTCATATAAAAAGTTAAAAAATAAACAGAAGCTTACCTTGCCAAGTGTCCATCCAGTGCTGTGCCTCCTCTCAGCTTGGTGTCATGAATGAGGAAATTTAGTTCCTCATCTGCCCTTTCAGCCCCATCGTGCCGATGTGGGCCACCAATACTTGCGTGAGGAGCTGGTCCAGTCCACGCCCCCCTTTGTATAGATGGCTGCTCTCAGAGCCATTCAAGCACCGTTAAAAACACGGCCAGGGTGTTGAGAATGCTTGTCTGAAGCATGATCACAGGCTCTTCCATTATGCTGTTAAAAATTTTGCATCACAGCTCCAAGGGCCACACCCACTTGCTTCAGAAGAGCAATCATAGGGTAAAACAGAACAGAAAACAATGTAGGAAAGTGTTATCAAGCCCAACACGGCGGTCTATTAATTGCCTTTGTCTGTTCTATCAAAAATCAGACTGTTGTTGCATTTGAAGAATCGTATTATTTTTACCTTATTTTAGAACCTTTGAACTATTTTATTTGCTCTATTAGTGTAAAAATAACTGGAAACTTTTGACAGGTAGAATATATACAGATGTAGCAAATGGTAGCTTGACACTAAGGGCCTTATTCATGAAGGGATATCGCCAGGTAGTGCCTGTACAGTGGCAGGCAGCGCCAGGTAGCGTCAGGTGAATGCTGGACATGGCACGCAATTACACATTTATGAAGCCAAATCTGGTGAGTGTCTGGAACAACGCCATATAGCGTCCGATTCATCATTATCCCAGCCTCAGCGTACAGCGCTGGCGTTCTGCCTTGCAGAGCGCCACTTGTAACCTGTCGCTGCCTGGCGCTCTCCCATACATTTCTATGGAGGATCCTTAAATACCTTTCCTGATCCTAATTTTTTTTTCCCTAAAAAAAAAACAAAAACCTTCTGACATTTTTGAAAACTTTTTGGATTAATAATATTTTTATGCAGAATTGTCCTTACAGGTCTGGTATTACAGTGTTCATGTTACAATGTAATAACAATGTAATTCCATATGTTTTCGCTTTGTTACTAGTGGATACATGTTCAAAAACAGCCTTTAAACACACAGCCTCTGGCGCTATGGGCTACAATTACATGATTTTGAGCGCCGGCGCTGTTTGAGGCTGTTTTCATGATGAATGTGGTGTGAGTCAGTCGCACTGAGTTTCGTTACTGTTCGCTCCCATACAGTATAGTATAGCGACTCTCATATCATATTCATCAATGCCGGACAGGCGCTCTGAAAAAAAAGATCCATGGCCGAGCACAGCGACTACTAGCGGGCGCTCTGAAATCCGCTCTACAGACGCTCATCTGTCGCTACCTGGCGTTAGTAATGAATCTGTCTGTAAAACAACCCCGACCACTTGACCAGTGGTGGACACTAATAATAATAATAAGCACGACAAATTCACCCTGGAAACATTCTGTTAGCACAGAAAAACACAGACAATTCTCCTCGGGGGGCCCCATGAGGGATTGGTCCTGTGGGATGTTGGGTAATTACTGCCTTCTTATTTGAGCCTTTACTAACTATTTTAAGCACCTAATGAATAATAACATCTATTCCGTCTTACATTGTATTAAAACTGTAATATAAGAGCACACACTGACTGAGACTTTAATACTATGTTTAATTATACCACCAAGACTGTATGGAGACTGAAAGTTGATATTTGTTTGATCAGTACAAGATTTTTTTTAATATTCTTCATTAGAAATGAAATGTCGCCATGCAGCCTGAATCCTCTCCACATGGTGGCAGTGTTACAGCACCATTTACTGCACACGGGATGTGAAAATGACATGCTTTTTGAGTTTATGCTATATGTAAAAGTCAACCAAAAACCAATAGTAAAAGGGCTACTTTCATTAGATCACATGACTGACATGCCCACAATGGCAGGACAAAAAAATGGCACACCGCTTGTGTAGGTGACAACTTGTGCCTGCTAGAAAAGATGATGCAGTTAGCTTTATCCCTTACAGGGTGTCCTGGCTAATGATTGCCGGGGTAAAGCCATCAGTAGTTAAAGTGGACCAACACCCAGGATTTTAACTATCCTGGGTGTTGGTCCACTTCAGCGGGGCATCCAAGATCAGGATGCCCCGCTGTGTGAAACCCCCCCAAAAGCCCCAAAAAACGTACCTTTTCGGCGATGGACAAGCGCCAGATAAGCCGCAGCCTCCCACGCGTCCCTCTTACAGGGCGCGCGCCCGCGCCGGCCATTCACAAACGGCCGGCGCGGGCGCGCGCACTGCTAGAGGGGCGCGCGGGAGGCGGCGGCGGCTGATCCGTCGCCGATAAGGTAAGGTTTTTTGGGGCTTTTGGGGGGGGGGGTTTAACACAACGGGGCATCCTGATCTCGGATGCCCCGGATCTTATAGATTCCCGGGCCGATCACCCCTGGGTGATGGTCCACTTTAAAGGTATAGGTTCACTTCCAACTATACAGTGCAAAACAACCAAACTTCTTAAAGTGGACCCACACCTTCCCTTGCAAGCAGTGGCTTAAAGTGATATTTCAGGTAAAGGCAATTATTAGACCATTGTGTTGGGCTACATTTGGTAATGTCCTAAACTGTTTCCCATTTTTAGATTGAAGAACAAAGATATCAAGGTTTACAGTTTTACCTAATGATTTCTCTTCTGAATAAGGTTGCCATCTGGCCGGTATTTTTATTCTTGCTTTACTGGCCACTGGCCTGACTTTTTTACACTTTACTGGTAACCGAGGATGGGAACAATATACCCAAATTACAATTACAAGTAAAAAATCAAATACTGGCACTGTCAGGCCAGTGGCCAGTAAAGTAAAAAAGAAAATACTGGCCAGATGGCAGCCCTACTTCTGAAGCATGTGGGCGTGTTGCTTGGAGCTGTGATTAATCATAATAATCAGCATAATGGGTGGGGCGGTGCTTGGGGTGAGAGAGCTTGCTGGGTGGGGAGGAGGCAGGGAGGGTTTAGCTGGGCTTGAATGGCAGCTGCAATCAATAAAGAGGGGGGCATGGTCTGGACTAGCTCCTTGAGCTAGTATTGGTGGTTCACATCTGGAGGGGCATATGAGGAAGTATACAGTGCGGGAGGTACACTTGGCATGGTAAGCTGCTGTTTATATTTTTAACCTTTTGCCTTAAATAATCCCTTTAACTGAGACCTATCAGAGGGTCATGCCACAGCAGTCAGGTAATCCAGGAACCACCTAAAATAAAAATGTTAGGACTGCAGGGTGTGCCATGTTTTTGCTGCACTGGGAATTCTGTGGGCATTCCAGTAATGCGCCAAAACCAGGCCAATGTATGGGGAAATGTTTTACCCATGCAGCACATAGACTTGTATTGCACACAAAAGTGGGGGGTAAATGTCAGTGCATCTTATTGGACGAATCTAAAAAAAATTGAAAGGCAGTGGCGGCGCCGGAAGCCAGAGCGGGGACAGCGTACATGTCCCAGCACCTTACCCAGATAATGTGGCCCCTACTAAAAAGATATATAGAGCTCCCAGCTAGACTTGGATACACTGTCCAGGGTTCCCATATCAAGAAGAATTGTTCATGAGAATCATTTAGAATGAGTTTCCCATTAATCAAAAACTCCTTCTAGAAATAACTGCTCTGAATGAAATTAATTGCTTTTTCTGGCTGCAGGGGAGCGCAGCGCTGGGCTGTAGTCATAATGCATACATGTGCTTTATTATTATGGACACAATCCATCCTGGGAACTACTAAGACACAAAACACAAGCTTCTTCTTACCATGAGTTGCTAAGCCACACTCCCCCACTGAAACGGGGTTCTATACATTCCATGGCATAGAACAGGGTGCAAGGTGCACTTGCCAGCCCCTAAGCCTTGTGAACTGGTATAGGGGTCTCCTGAACCCCTTACCAGTTCACAAAGGGTTGAATGTAAAAAAGAAAAATACACACACAGAAAAAAATATTTTATTCATTTTTTAATACTTACCTCCCATCCAACTCGCACTCTGTACTTCGCCAATCACTTTGACTTCTGCTCTCCTGCTGCTTCTGGAAGCCTTTTATACCTTCTGGCCAACACGACATAAGGGGTTAAAAAAAAAATTACATAGGGTCCCATTTTTTGGGGAACATTAAGGGTTACCCAGCATAACCAGCTCAGGGACCAGCCATGCAGGGCTTGTAGGAACAGGGCACAGGGGCCAGCTCTGGCCCCCGCCCTGGCGACTACAAACCCACAAAGCCAAATGGGCCAGGCTCTTCTGCTCCCTCCCTGGGCTTTGGGGTAATTAGGGTGCCGGGGGTTAATGGCAAGTCACCCGCTAGCTGCAGGTGACTTGCCAGTCCCTAAGCAGTTTACACCAGTTCTTACCAGTTCACAAAGGGTTAACAGTAAAAGAAAGACACCACACAGAGAAAAAATGACATTTATCGTTTTTTTCTTTACTCGCCTCCGATCCTCTGCTGTCCCCTGGCGATCGTGTCCCACGAAGCTCCGATGACAGCTGCTGGGTGATCGACGGAGGGGGGGTGAGGGGCTGTGATCCCTTGCCCCACCTCCACCAATCAGCCGGCAGCCGTCTTTGACCTCCTCACCTCCGCTCACCCGGCACCCGGGCCTCCCACCGCCCCGTGCCTCTTCAGTGGTGAGGAGAGGTCGATATACGAAGGATCGCGGTTGCAGGTGAGCAAAAGTTTTTTGTTTCTACACTTTTGTGCCAGCTACCAGTGGGCCCCCCTGGTGGTAGGAGCCCTCGGCAGGTGACACCGGCCCTGCCTGGCACGCCCCTTCACTGTAGTAAATGGCAGAGCCCCCGATCAGCTGATCAGTGGAGTGATCCCTTACAGGCGTTGGTTGTTTATATATTACGGGGGTATTTGACTGAGGAGTATTTTAAAGATTAAAACAGAGCTTTAGTCAAATTTAGTTAGCTTACAATGACCCTCAATACACCCCTTCCCAGCCTTACTGATTAAAAGCAGAACAAAACCCGCAATTTTGACTATCCCTGGTTTTGTTCCATGCCCCGGGAACATCCTAGATTGGGATGCCCTGCTGTCTTAAACCCCCCCAGATCGCCCAGTACAACTTACCTTTTCCGGGGAAAGAGGGGATGCGGCCACTCTCGCTACCCATTGTAAACAATCAGAGCCCTTTGCCAAATTACATAGGCACGGCAAACAGTTCTGATTTGATGAGAGCCCGTACATATGTCATTGGATTAGGGGTAGGTGAGTGAATACTGAAGACCTGGGGGGTTTTATACGGTGGGGCATCAGAATTATTGATGCCCTGGGGAAAGGCCAGCAATCTTTTAGATTCCAAGACCAGTCACACTGGGGTTTGATCCACTGTCCCCTGAAGTTGCAAATGAGGCACAAAATGTCAAGCAGATAACTCACTTTGTGTGTGCTCCAGCCTCACAGAGACTCGCTTATTGGCTGTGGGGCAGCTGTTGTGAACACAGAGAAGCAGCCAAGCTTTTCTTGGATCAGTGAGGTAGTAGACAGAGAGTCATGTGGATCGATAATTGGTGTCTCTTGGGATTATTGGAAGAAGAAAGGATAAATCAGTTTTCATCTCAAAGCTGGATTCAAGTGGACCAAAAATTGTCCAGACCCCTGGGCTGTAAGTCTAATGGAGGCCCCCGGAAGTAACTGTAGATCAATTGTTGCCCTTGTTAACAAGTGGTGGAGGCCCCCAGGTGTTTTCTTAATCCTGTTTTGCTTTTGGACGACTCAAAATGGTCCTAAGGCGATTTGGGATACCCAGCAGTCTTTACATATACAGAATATCCCAAGACCGGGTTACCGACCAGCTTCATTCCTGGTTCACCGCTAGGTGCGCCACCACAAGTGCATAGAGAAGAGGGGGAATTTTTGATCCATTTTAGGACATTAGGCTTGATTCAGAGCCTCCTCACAACCGTGTTGTATTTGTCTATTTGTGTGTATTTTTCACAATTTTTCCGTATGCCTAGGTGCGTACGCATGATTCAGAGCCTCCATCGGGAGCCTTCCGTTTACTGTTCGTATCTGCATACGCCAACATCGTTGTTGCGTCCTCGAGAGGACGAGGTTTCCGTTTTCCATTTTTCAGTGTTTTCCAACGTAGCATCCAACTAAGATTTTCAGTGTCCCGCGATATTCAGCATGCATCTTTCTGTAAATATACATCCAGACGGAAATCTGTTGGACAACCTGCTATGTTTGCATGCATGTACGCATGCGCGCAGCTATTTAACTCATTCATGTCCCCCGTGTCAACTATTCTCTCACTCACTTCTGCTCCCATGCTTACCTGAACTGCCTAGCAGTTGTTGTTTTAAGCATCTTCTCCCGCGATTCATGCTTACCTCAACTCCCATGGCACTCTTTGCTGTTTTCTATCCACATAGTTTCATGCTTACCTTAATGTTCTTAATTCTGTAGATATTTTTCATTTCCTTCTAGATGTCTTCTGATTTATGTTCTTTAGTGGATGTGTGCAAGCATTAAATGTTTAGTTGTTGTGAGAAATGAAAGACATCCGAAACCTGCTTGTCTTTCGAAAATGTTATTTTACATTTTTTATTCAAAATTCTTTTTAATATTTAAAAAACTTTTAAAAACATTTTTTATAACCATAAAATTTGTTAACAAAAACATGGTAGGCCCCAGGATTCGATTCCTCGCTGGTCCCCAGTGAAGCTGCCAGCTCCTCTATGTCGCCCACCAGCCTATGTACTGTTGCGGTCGATATGCCTGCCAAGAGAGGTAGCCGCCAGACCCCTAAGCATGCCGCGTAGCTGCAAACGCTCATATTCCTCCACGTACTCAGTACTCAGTACTCAGCAAACATCATCCCTGATCTCAACTGCTAACTTTTTCCTACAAAACGACCCCGTAAGTTAAACAAAAACAAACTCGTTTTATTGGCCGTGTTCTAATCAACAATCAAAGCTCTGAATCATGCGTAAGCCCATACCAATAACGAAACTTTCCCGAGATTGCAAACTTTTTACGCAAAATATACGACCATCGAAAGTGCGTATTCGCATTAAGGTAAACGCATATACGCATGAAAAAAGTAATGAAAATCCAGAAAAAGCATGGAAAAACTCACAAAACGTACACAAACACATGCGAAAGTGCATGTGAAAGCGGCCCTGAATCAAGGCTATTGAGTCAGAAATTACTAATGATTTGCATTTGCGTTGCCATAGACTTCTGTGGAGCTGCATTTGTGTTGCTTTGCCATAGACTTCTATGGAGCTGCATTTGTGTTGAGTTGGAAATGCAGTATGTAGGACTTTTCAAATGGCTAGGTGTGAAAGGGGCCTAACACCAGAACACAGGGTGCATGGAACTTCTTACAAAGCTCTCTTCAGAGTCAGGAAAGTATTCCGGCATGCAAGCAGATGCTAAAATCAAATCAATTCTGCATTTTTAATAAATAAATGACCAACTTGGCTTGTGGTGATACATTTTACTGCTTTTGCCTGAAAGTAATGCTCTCTTTTAATTACAATTTGCCTCTCCCCATAAGTCTCCCTCCATGACAAAGACTTTGATGGAGCCTCCAGGGTGACAAGGAAAGATAACCTGGAACTTAAACTAGCCGGAGGAGGCCAGACAAATGCTCTTTTCTCTGGGCAGACTAATAAATCCCGGGAACATAACCTCTGAATAACGTGGAGCAGCAGGTGTTTTGTTTCTCGGATCCTCTGATGTTGTGAAGACCCGGCACAAAAGACTGCTATTGTATTAATGCAAATCTCTTTTAAGGTTCTGCTAACTTTATAACAGGAACATATGTTGGTTCCATTCCTTTAAAATGGAGCCTGAGGTAAATTCAGCTAGCTATTGCATAATAACAAACAGTATTTACGCAGCACTGTGTTAGCTATTGGACTTTGGTGCCCTCCAGTGTACATTTTTTGCCATGACACTGTATATAGACAGTGGCCTCGATTCAATAAAGGTAGCAAAAAATTCTCATGGTAGTAAAAAATTCAATTCAGGAGGAAATCACCAGCTAAGAAAACAATGAAAGTCAATGGCACTTCTTTACTCCTAAGAAAAGTAGAGAACTGTTTACTCCGTTCTACGCTGTAGTAAAAGCTGCCATTGACTTTCATTGTCTTTTTATCTAGTGATTCAGTAACAGTGACATTCTCAGGCTTTTTTCTCATGAATTGAATTTTTTACTACCATGAGAATTTTTTTCTACCGAATCGAGGCCAGTGAACCTTAATTAGGCTTTCAAATAACTCACTCCCTAAGTACTCTAGCATAACAATGGCGAATTGAAATGTACCTACCACTTCTTTTTATCATAACAGTACAGAATCTTAGCAAGTTTTTTAAACAGTTTAGTGATTTTGTGTGTAGTTTACCCAATCAATACGTAAAAGTGCAAGTATCATGGTGACAACTTCTCAGGGGATTCAAGATGTCTGGCCTGTCTCACCTTTCCCCAATGGCGCATGACCAGGCTCTCCTCTATGTAATTCAGCAAACTGCTCTGATTGTTTACAATGGGGAGCTAGAGCAGCTGCATCCCCTGCATCCTCTGGCTGTGTGCTTCCGTCCCGGCCATTCAGATAGGCACATCGCTGGGGATGCAGCTGCTCTAGTTCCCCATTGAAGCCTATCAGAGGCGAATGACACGGCGAGCTCTGTTTGGACGAGAGCCTGCACGTGCGCCGTTGGACCAGGAAGAGGTAAATTGTACTGGCTAATCTGGGGGAGTTTACACAGCGGGGCAAGTTTTGGTTTGTAACTTCTCCAGAGGAGGATTCTAAACATCCAACCTGTGCTTAACTGAAAAATGTTTTGACCAGAGTCAGGGTTTAAAGTGAACCAAAACCTATGATTTTGACTAACCTGGGTTTTGGTCCTTTTTTCCAGGGCACCCTGATCGGGGGTGCCCCACTGTGTGAAACCCCCCAGATTGCAGAGCTCAACTCACCTCTTCCCGGTCCTACGGCACATGCGTGGACGCCTGTCCAATCAGCGTGCTCGGAGCTGGTGGTGTCACACCGTCTAAGCCTTCGTCTAAGGCCAACGGCTCCGGGCGTGCTGGCGGCCGCATCTCCGGTTACCCTCTAACTGGCATTTACAAATGCCTGCTGCAGGCGCCCGCCCTGCTAGAGGGATAGCGGGGATACAGCTGCTGCTCGCTCATGCGCCGTTGGACCGGGAAACTAGGTAAGTAAGGGTGACCTGGGGGGTTTCACACATCCCGATTTTGGATGCCCCGGGGGGAGGGAATGGATTGGCGTGGGTTTTGGGTCCACTTTAAAGAGAATCTATACTCATCTGAACCCCTGTTATAGCTCCAGTGATGACTTCTCTGGGGGTTGGTTACAGATATCTGGCCTGTGAAGTACTAAAAAATGTTTCAGCTAGAGCCTGGATTTAAAGACAGCCTATACTCAACTGAACATCTTGGCTAGATCTTGCAATGACCTCTCTGGGAGATGGATGTAGGAAGCCCTTGCTGCCATTCATCCAATGGGGTAGGGTGCTCTGGCTGCTGGTGCCCCTGGGACACCCTTATTGAATAAGCACCAGGATGTAAATTATATTAATACTGTTAGGGTCACAAAAGACAGAACAGGATTGTAAAGAATCACCCTCAGAAAAGTGATTACTGTTCTTAGCTGAAGGGTGAGCATATGTTCACTTAAAGTGGACCAAAACCCAGGATTTTGCCTATCCTAGTCCTTGTATTAAACCCCCTGACCGCCGACACCAACTCACCTCTTCCCGGTCCTACAGTGCATGCGCGGCCGCTCGTTCAATCAGCATTGACATCACGTCGTCTAAGCCTTCGTCTAAAGCAAGCGGCTCTGACGGCTGTATCCCCCACTATCCTCTAACAGGGAGTGTGCACACGCCGGCCATTCACAAATGCCTGCTAGCCGGATAGCAGGGATGCAGCTGCAGCTCGCGCATGCACCATTGGACCGGTAGAGAAGGTAACTGTATGGGGCGACCTGGGGGGTTTCACGCAGCGGGCCATCCCGATTTTGGATGCCCCAGGGGAAGGAATCGATTGGCCCAGGACCGTGGGTTTTGGTCCACTTTAAAAGAGAACCAAAACTCTTATAATCCAGCCCCAGAATCTAAAGAACTTTAAGACTGGGTTTCAAGCCTGTCATCCCAATCCAGGATGCCCCACAGTTTGCAACCCCACTAGTATCTCATAAGGCGCATGTGCATTGTTGTGGCATTCCTTGGCATCCCCGCTCCCTGGCAGATATTGAGGGCTTGGGTATTGAAGCACAAGGTAAGTTTATGATGAACCGGCAGGGTTTCAAACTGTGTGGCATCGGGATTCCATTGGGGTGGGTGCCCACATAAGGGTTTTGGCCCTCATTTGGTCCTCAGAAGACTGAATAAGTAGGTGCAGCTAGCATCCCTCCGGTTGTGTGTACCTGCGCCAGCCATTCATCTCCAAGAGGGATGCAGAGGATGCTGCCATGGCCGGCAAGTGTGCCATGGGATCACCAGAAAGGTAAGAATTCTAGTAAACATTAGAGTTTCAAACAGCGGAGCAATTCAAATCCCGATGTCCCACGAAGAGGGATATCAACAGCCCTCGAGTCTTATGGAGTGGTTGCTACTCTTTAAAGCCTGATCTATGTTGAATAATTACAATAAATGTGATGCCTGTGGCAGGGAGACACCACCCCCTGCTGCCTTCACAGTAAAACTGCAACATGAAGATGAGTTTATATGCAGCATGTCTTTGTGCAGTAGTGCAAAGCTTCCAGTGTATGATCGTGCTGCTTGGCATGCAGTGTCTAACCATTGTGTTTGCAGTTTGCAGAGGCTTAACAAGGCGCTGGCCTTTGGCAGGATCTCTAATGGCTAAAGCTATTAGAGCTTAGCCCCAAACTTCATTTAAGTAGACACATGTTCTTCTGTAGAATGTCATCTCAAGCCATCAGGGTGCCTGATACATTAGACACAAAATGTTATTAAAGTTGACCAAAACCCACGCCCAGATGTGCTTGGATCCCTCAGATCCCTCTTAGCTCTTAGATGAAGGGGCATCTGAGCACGCTGATTGGACCAGAGGCTGTGCATGTGCCGTAGGACCGGGCAAAGGTGAGTTAGATCAGGCGACCTGGGGAGTTTCAAACAGCAGGGCATCCCCAATCAGGGTGGCCCAGGGGCAAGGACCAAAACCCAAGATAGTCAAAATCCTGGGTTTTAGTCCACTTTAACCCTTTTAGCTGTTTCACTATTTTTAGAGCTGTGAATAAATCTTCCAGTTGATTACTTTTTTAGTACAGTTTTACTGCATGTTCACACCAAAATAAATTTCTAATGCAGGTTCCAGGTTAGTGAACTTGATCAATAAAATATATATCTTTTTAAAAAGCTCTGTGTAATTGTGTGAACAGGCCCCATGGTACTTTTAAAAATTACATTAAAGAGCAACAGAACACAGGAATTTAACTTTCCCGTGTGTTGTTACTCTCAGGCTGGGAATCCCAAACAGGGATGCCCTGCTGTGTATATCACCGCATTTCGCTCATTCTGCTCACCTTCCTGGGGTTCCCATGACGCAGCATCCCGCTCAGCCAATCAGTGCACATGATTTTAATTGGCTCCCTTCAGCTTTGCTTACGACTAAGCTACCTGGACGGCTGAGTAGCTGAGCAGAGCCAAAGGGAGCCGAGTGCACCACCAGCCGTATCTCCTGCTCAGCTTCTAGCTGTTGTGCGCCCGTCCATTTAGAAAGGCTGGGCGTGGGTGTGCTCACGGCTGGAGGTGTGCGGGGATGCAGCCACAACGCTGAGATGGGGAGTTTTACACACCGGGGCATCCCAATTCGGGATGCCTCTATGAGTGGAACTCAGATAGTCCTGGAGCCTTTTAGACTTAGATCAGAAACAGGGTGGCTATCTATTTGGCTTCTATAGGAACTACATCATTGTGAGTACTGGAAGAACTTGGGACCCTTGAATGGGGCACCTGACCTGGGCTCCTTGTTTCACAAGACCCTAACAGACTTGGCACTCTGCTATTGAGTCAACATGGTCAGCTTTCTTCATGTCAGCCTTGTGTACTGCTCCATTGCCCAACTAAGAACGTTGTCACCTGCCACGGGGTAGTGCAGAGCTTGGTTGTCCAGGGCAGTGACCTTCCTGAGAGGTTTTCTTCCGCCGGGGTGATTAGGTGAAAGAAGATATTCCCAACACAAAGTAGGGTACAACAGTTTCAAAGTGTACAGCACAGACGGGGGTCAGTCACTCATTATTTTCAAAACAAACAGAGCACTTTCATTGCAATTCAGGGGCCCCTCAGTGGGCAAAGCTAAACCCGCATAGGATCGTATACAGTAGAACTGTAGGTTGCCACCACACTGTAAGGATTCCACCAGGTCAGGCTTCTGAGGAGACAAGAGGAAGACCACGGCTGCATGGATTAGTCCCAGGTGGCAAGGGGGTACAGGGCAAAAAGGCTCCGAACCTACCCTGAACATAGTCTATTCTCAAGAAAGGCTCCCACGGGTTCCTTCCTCGACCCTCCAGTGTTGCAACCCTGGATATGTCTACTCCTGTGCAGGCCTTCTTTATTGTGTGTTGTTTCCTTTAGTTCGTAAAATTTTCAATCTCTAGCTGTGTGATCTCCCTTTTTATCTTCCTTTAGCCACTCGCTCAGTCAACATTGTTGCCACCAACAGCCTATCAGAGCCCTATGACTCATACTAGACAACTTTGTAGGTGCCAACAACCTATCAGGTCATCTTGCTGTTGCAAAACAGCTTCCTGCCTATTCTGAGAATTATTGTGTATTTCTTATCGTATGCTTCCTTCCATTGGTCTAATCGTGTAACTACACTTTGCCTCTGACTCATCACCCTGTGGTGCCTCAACGGAGCTACCAGAGGCCCTTGGTGACATCACCAAGGCCCCAACAGCAACAGAGAAAGCAGGGAGGACCAAAGGTGCAGTAGAAAAGGCGACAAGGACTGAAACTCAATCTCAATTACTAGGCTCTTCCATCTTCAGTTTAAGAGGAACAACACTTCTCTTCCAGTATTGTTGCTCTCCAACGGAGCAATCTAATTCAGGATACCCTGCTGTGTGTATCCCAGGAAATCACTTGTAAAAATGCACATTCCAGCAATGCCACAGTGCATGCGTGGCCTGCAAGCCAATTAGCATCTCACTTCTGCTTATTCCTTACTTAGCCGATCTGATGTCAGATAGTAATCCACCATAAATGCCTGCTGCAGGCATGCACCTCTGCTATAGGATAAAAGGGATGCAGCCCCCACATTTGAGGTGGGATCGCCAGTGAGATCAATATACCAGGCAATTTCGAGGTTTTCACCAAGCGGGTCTTTAAGGAGGCCATTGGTCTTCTTTAAGCTAAGCATGCATTCCACTTACCAGCTCAGCATTAAAAAACGCTGCTAAACCCCTTTAGATCAGTGTTTTTAGTCTGAAGGTGGAGGCTAGTGCGAAAGTGTGTGTCTAGTTGAAAGAGGTAAAGCACACAACAATTTTGGGAACCAGCTTGGCTAGATGTATATTCTATCCAAATCACAGTTTGTCTGGAGTAGGCCTTTAACACATTTTAAATACTCAATTATTAGAAAAACTTCTTCTCTAGTGTTCCTTCTGTTATCTGCCATGTTTTTATTTGAGAAGAAGCATCAGACCATGAAAATGTCCAGTAAATTCCTGCTAAATTATAGAGCACTAAATCCTTTCTAGCAATACCTCCTGCTACTTGTTTTCCAGAGAAGACCGTCCTATCCCCCTGTGTTTGCTGCAGTAGGGAGCCGCAGTGTCAAGGCGAGGACAGTGCCCAGGGTATATTATGTCTGACTTATCTATACAAATAGAGGGATTGTTGTATGAAGCAAAGCTGCACAGATCTTCCTTTCAAGTAGGAGAGCCCCCCTTCTATCAACATCCCCGACACTGGTTACACAACCTTTGCTCTCATGAAAATCTATCTGCCAGCTAGTGTTTGTTACTTATAGGAAGTCTCTTTCTCAACTCCCCCCTCTCTGCCTCTGGCCTCAACAAAGGCCCCTTTGTAGCGAGTTTATATCAGCTTTAAGGCCATGTGTGAATCTCCTCAGCACAACTGCAGGAATTCCAAAAATGAACAGATAAATGGGGAAATTGTCAGGCAACCGGAATACCTGTCTTTTCAGTTTAGCTGCGTTGATACGGGTTTGCAAAAAATATTAACATTCGGTTCCAAAACTGTTATAAACTTCCAAACCCTAGTAAAACGGACAGCTAAAGTCGAGTTATGGAGCGACACGCAATAATAAAGTTGATGGTTTATTGGCATATAAGTTGTTGCTCTAAGCATACCTTGCTGCTGGTTGCATAGCAATTCCTGGACATCGTCCCCATCCCTGTTATCCCTGTGCAGAACAGGGAACCCAAACAAGCGCCTTCAGTTCCTGATACTGAAATAGGCTAATACACATAATTTGACCTTGTGAATAAGCAAACATCATTATTATATTATGAAAAAAAACTCTATTTAAAGGACAATTATCAATAAAATTAAGACTTCATTCTCTTATAGAAAGAAAATGTAATTTCCTTACCTTTGGTTTGCTGATGAGCACCAGGCTCTTTTATGCCCAAAAAAGGTTGGGGTAACAGGGTGGGGTTGTCTGCAAGCCACCACCCACATGATAGACATATAGCTTTCCAGGTGCACTACTCTTTGAAGTGATCTTTGAAGAGGTCCTTAGATGGGATTAAATCCATTTTAGTTAAATAATTACAGTTTAAAGTCAGGGCACAAAATGGCTGTAAATTTTTTATTTTGAAATTCTTTATTTTTATTTTCAATAAAACCACACATTGAAAGTACAACAATTGCAAAGTTACAGAGCCATCTCGCATATACAGGCTAATAGGGTACATACCGACATATAACTGGTGCGCCAGATACACATTTATACTAAAGATATTCCTTTTCAGTCCGCATCCGCATTCGGTTCTCCACCCATCCCAGCGGCGACACTCCACAGGGACCCAACAGTCAGTCCGCATGGGGGCCCCCGCCCAGAAAGGGGGGAGCCCGCCCTGAAGTCCAATACAGTTCGCGCAAAACTCTTCGCACCGGAGTGAGAGCCTTTTATGCAAAGAAAAGAATAAAGAAGAGAAGGGAAAAAAAGAAGATGGGGGGGGCAGAATGGGGAAGGAGAAGTAGGAGGGAGGGGGGAGGATTGAAGCAGGGGGGAGTCAGCCCATCGTTACGCTTCTTCATATTTCTTCAACGAGTCTTTAGCTTTCCACTTCATTATCCAGTGGTACTGTCTCCAGAGGTGAACCCAATTGCAAGCTATACTCAAGGGTCTCAGGGGGGAGGGGCTGGGGGCCACAAGCTGCCTTATGCCCTGGTGATGAAATGGCTGTAAATTAAATAAGGCAGAGCTTAAATCAAAAGGAAACAGTTAATAAATTAAGGAAAAGAACCAAAACAGGTAGATAGAACCAATAAGAACTGGTCTAAGCAGGAGTGGAAAAGGACCCTTGCAAATACCAAGCATGAGGCCTGACATGTGACATATGTGGCTGGTAGGTGGCAGAGTTGAAGCTAGGTTAAACCCTACATTTAGTTGAAGTATTGGTGGTGGGTTGTTGTTGTGATTGTAACTGAGAAGATGAGACAAAAGAGAGGAACCTTCAGAGAAAATAGGTATCTTTGGGAAGTTGAAAGACCAGTGGCAGGCTTAGGGGGCTCAGGCTGGAACAAGTTCTGAGAACTTACAAGTGAGGGTTCTTGAGACCTGGAGTGCAAAATCAAACTGTTGGTCCAGTTTAAATCAAGTGTCACCATACATTTACCTAGTCGCTCCATCGACTGCCTGGGCGGCATGCTGGGGTCCGCATCAGCACCCTGCGCTGTCTTGGACAGCTGCCCCGAGCATTTCCTCCGCTCGCAGCTGCATCCCCTGCTCGTCTGACTGCCTGACCGTGCTCACGCTGTCTTTTTCCATATGCCGGCGCTGCAGACAGCGCTCTCACCGGAGGTTAGTTTTAGAGCGCCAATGAGCCCAAAACACCCTAAACCTTTTCTGGGCTATCAGCCCATATGTTGTTGATGGTCCAATGAGACCAGTTCCTCCCTGGCCAATCCTGCCCATTCCAACCCTATAAAGGGTTTCTTCCCGCACTCCCTTGCTGGCAGTGATAGTGTTCTGTTGGGTGCTATTGTTCCTGTGACTTCTGTTTGTTTACTGTTGCTGACCTAGCTTGCCTGACGGCTGCCTGAACCGACCCCTTCCTGGACTCCGACTATGAACCTGTCTCATCCCTTGTACTGTGAACTCTCTCTGATTACCCAGCTTGACCCTTGGCTTACCTTTGACCCTTCTCATGCTTCTCCCTTGGTGCTGCACACAGTGAGGACTGATTAGCTGTGAAAAACCTCAGCTTGCCCGATAACGCCCAGTCTTACCTAGGGTTCATCCGTCTTCACCCCTGTAAATTCACAATTTTTGAGCTACCAAGTCTTGGGGACAACCGTGTTAGGTGAGGCATTTAAAGCGTCCCGGTGAATGGGGGCTTGTCTATAGGTGAAGCTAGCTGCGGAGATTGAGGGTTGTAGACTCACCTAGAAGACGGGGCTTCACATCAAGTAAGTTGAATCAAGTTCAACCTCAGACTATCAATAGACACCAAATAAGATTATATCTCTTTTTTCAGTTCATTGTGTTTCAAAGAAGCCATTGTGTCTATTTTAAGAAGTTCATAATGAAGGAATCCTGCTCAGTGATCATCTGGAACTTTCAATTAAACGTTTTCCTTTTGTTTATTGTCATGGTTATTACTGAAACAACTCTAGGGTCATGTCAGCAATTAAACTTCACAATCTAAATGAAAGCTTCTCTAACTTCCCATCTGTGCTGGGATACAAAGCCCAGTGATCGTTGGTCCGGGGCCGAGGGTTAATGCCCGAAGCTATGGACACAAGTACATACATTTACTTTCAAGTACAAGATTTAGATTCATGGACTTCTGCCTAGGGGTTAACACTTTTTTAAATTAATTTATATGAGGCTGATTATTTTGTAGGATGCTTACAATGGAAACCAGAACTGGCTAAAACCACTTTTCAAAAGTGGTTTCTATTATCGTATGCCAAAATGATGTTATCAAGGTGTTGAGCTTATCTGTTGAATTTCTTTTCTATTTGTTTGCAACTTGATGTTATTAGAGAAAACTGTTTTCTCTAGCAACAATGTGTTTATGTTAGCAATGTACACCAAAACAGTGTTTTGGAATTCAGAGACTTCCTGGCAGAGATGACAAGTTTAGCCCCTTCTGCATTAATTACACCATTTCAGATAGGACGGATCTCAGTCTTGTATTCCAGTAGCTAAAGGGTTGCTGGCAGCATTCCCACCTGGGGATGTTATTACCACTGCTTGACATTAGGCAAAGCTGCCAATTAGATCACCTGTGGAAGGATTCTTGGACTCAGAAAGTATACTAAGGGCTTTACCCAAGGCCAGGAAAAGCCACGCCCACTTTAACAACACAGAACCACAAGAATATAAGAAACTTGGAAACAGCATTCCTGAAAAATAAACCCCAGATCTGGGGGCACAATCCTAACACACGTTACTTTATATCCCAGAAGGGGACAATAATAAGGCAGAAAACCAAAAACCTGACAACGAGGAAGTTTTCCTTTAAGCTTAAATAATTAATTCTATTGACTGTTGCTGATGTAGAACCCTGTTCACTAGGGATGAGTTTCAGATTTGGGCCAGGGTTAAAGTCGACCAAATCCCAGGATTTTGACTATCCTGGTTTTGGTCTTTGCTCCCGGGCACCCCGCTGTGTGAAACCCCCCAGGTCGCCCAATCTCACTTACCCTTCCTCAGTCCTACGGCAAATACGCAGCCCTCTTGTCCAATCAGCACGCTCAGATCCGTTTGAGCACCTTCGTCCAGGAGCTTGTCTAATGCAAGCGGATCTGAGCGTGCTGATGGCTGCTTCTCCTGCAACCGTTTAACAGGCAGTGTGCCTGCGCCAGGGAAATTGCAAATGCCTGCCGCAGGCACACCCCCTGCTAAAGTGATAGCGGGAATGCAACCACTGCTCGCGCATGCAACGTTAGACCACAGGCGAAGGTGTGTTTTCAGGCATCCTGGGGGATTTCACACCCCGATCGTGGGTGCCCTGGGGAAGCGAGTATGCCTGCCCTGGAGTTGCATTTGAATATTGCCAATTCTATTTTAAGAAGTTCATAATGAAGGAATCCTGCTCAGTGATCATCTGGAACTTTCAATTAAACCTTTTTCCTTTTGTTTATTGTCATGGTTATTACTGAAACAACTCTAGGATCATATCAGCAATTAAACTTCACAATCTAAATGAAAGCTTCTCTAACTTCCCATCAGTGCTGGGATACAAAGCTCAGTGATCGTTGGTCCGGGGCTGAGGGTTAATGCCCGAAGCTTTGGACACAAGTACATACATTTAGTTTCATGGACTTCTGCCTAGGGGTAAACACTTTTTTAAATTAATTTAGATGAGGCTGATTATTTTGTAGGCTGCTTACAATGGAAACCAGAACTGGCTAATTCCACTTTTCAAAAGTGGTTTCTATTATCGTATGCCAAAATGATGTTATCAAGGTTTTGAGCTTATCTGTTGAATTTCTTTTCTATTTGTTTGCAACTTGATGTTATTAGAGAAAACTGTTTTCTCTAGCAACAATGTGTATATGTTAGCAATGTACACCAAAACAGTGTTTTGCAATTCAGAGACTTCCTGGCAGAGATGACAAGTTTAGCCCCTTCTGCATTAATTACACCATTTCAGATAGGACGGATCTCAGTCTTGTATTCCAGTAGCTAAAGGGTTGCTGGCAGCATTCCCACCTGGGGATGTTATTACCACTGCTTGACATTAGGCAAAGCTGCCAATTAGATCACCTGTGGAAGGATTCTTGGACTCAGAAAGTATACTAAGGGCTTTACCCAAGGCCAGGAAAAGCCACGCCCACTTTAACAACACAGAACCACAAGAATATAATAAACTTGGAAACAGCATTCCTGAAAAATAAACCCCAGGTCTGGGGGTACAGTCCTAACACACGTTACTTTATATCCCAGAAGGGGACAATAATAAGGCAGAAAACCAAAAACCTGACAACGAGGAAGTTTTCCTTTAAGCTTAAATATGTTAATTCTATTGACTGTTGCTGATGTAGAACCCTGTTCACTAGGGATGAGTTTCAGATTTGGGCCAGGGTTAAAGTCGACCAAATCCCAGGATTTTGACTATCCTGGTTTTGGTCTTTGCTCCCGGGCACCCTGCTGTGTGAAACCCCCCAGGTCGCCCAATCTCACTTACCCTTCCTCAGTCCTACGGCAAATACGCAGCCCTCTTGTCCAATCAGCACGCTCAGATCCGTTTGAGCCCCTTCGTCCAGGAGCTCGTCTAATGCAAGCGGATCTGAGCGTGCTGATGGCTGCTTCTCCTGCAACCCTTTAACAGGGAGTGTGCCTGCGCCGGGCAATTGCAAATGCCTGCCGCAGATGCGGCCCCTGCTAAAGTGATAGCGGGGATGCGACCACTGCTCGCACATGCACCATTAGACCAAGGGCGAAGGTGTGTTTTCAGGCGTCCTGGGGGATTTCACACCCTGATCGTGGGTGCCCTGGGGAAGCGAGTATGCCTGCCCTGGAGTTGCATTTGAATATTGCCAATTCGTTTTGTCCGGTAAGACCAGGGGTACACGTGGAAGAGCACAGGACCAGTTCAGAAGGACATGGGGGCTGATAGCTTGCTAGGACCAGGCAGTGGCCAATAAGCCTCTCAGCCCTGAGTTACTAGCTCCTATGCCTGGTAGCCCAGAGAAATCGAAAAGTAAAATGGGAAGGACAACTTTCGTGGACTTTCTCAAAGACATCACATTTGAATGTGTTGGAGGATACAAGACTCCCCTGTGCAGGGCCGGCTCCAGGTTTATGGGCCCTCAGGTGGCATGGTCTCAGTGGGCCCCTTTGCAGGGGAGAGTCACGGGTCAAGGGTCTATAAACTCCATGGCCTAAACTAAGAAGCACTGCTTGCCCCCAGCTCCCTATTGGAGCTGTTTTTTTAGTTTGGTCCCACATGAATGCGCAGGGTATTGAGGAAGAGGGATGGACAGAACTAGAAGGGCAGGAATGGATAGATGGAGTGATAGCTGGGAGAAAGAGGAGTGGGTGGGCAAAATGAAAAGGACACGAATGGCTTGGTAGAGCTGGTGTGGGGTGGGTTAGATGGGCGGAACTGGAAGAAAAATGGATAGACTGGCAGAGCTGGAAGGAAGAGGGGTAGATGGGCAAAGCTGGGAGGACAGGGATGGGGAGGCATAGAGCTGAGGGAATGGGGCAGAGCTGAGGGTAGAGGGGTGAATGGGACAGAACTGAGGGCAGAACTGGAGGGGCATAAATGGGTGAGGCAGAGCTGAGGGAACATGGATGAATGGGGCTGAGCTGGGGGATATGGATGGATGGGGCAGAGCTGAGGGGACAGGAATGCATGGGGCAGAACTGGGGGGGCATAAATGGGTGAGGCAGAGCTGAGGGAACATGGATGAATGGGGCTGAGCTGGGGGATATGGATGGATGGGGCAGAGCTGAGGGGACAGGAATGCATGGGGCAGAACTGGGGGGGCATAAATGGGTGAGGCAGAGCTGAGGGAACATGGATGAATGGGGCTGAGCTGGGGGATATGGATGGATGAGGCAGAGCTGAGAGGACAGGGATGGATGGGGCTGAGCTGGGGAATATGGATGGATGGGGCAGAGCTGAGGGGACAGGAATGCATGGGGCAGAACTGGAGGGGCTGGATGGATGGGACAGAGCTGAGGGAACAAGGATGGGTGGGGCTGAGCTGGGGGATATGGATGGATGAGGCAGAGCTGAGGGGACAGGGATGGATGGGGCAGAATTCAGGGGACAGGGATGGATAGGGCAGAATTCAAGGGACATGGATGGATGGGGCAGAGCTGAGAGGACAGGGATGGATGGGGCAGAACTGGGGGGAACATGGATGGATGGGGCAGAGCTGAGGGGACATGGATGGATGCGTCAGGGCTCAGGGGGTAGGGTTGGATGGGGCAGAGGTGACATACAACCAATGGGGCAGAACTGGAGGGGCATGGATGGATGGGGCCGAGTTGAGGGAACAAGGATAGATGGGGCTGAGCTGGCGATATGTATTGATGGGGCAGAGCTGAGGGGACAGGGCTGGATGGGGCAGAATTCGGGGGACATGTATGGATAGGGCAGAATTCAGGGGACATGGATGGATGGGGCAGAGCTGAGAGGACAGGGATGGATGGGGCAGAACTGGGGGGAACATGGATGGATGGGGCAGAGCTGAGGGGACATGGATGGATGCGTCAGGGCTCAGGGGGTAGGGTTGGATGGGGCAGAGGTGACATACAACCAATGGGGCAGAACTGGAGGGGCATGGATGGATGGGGCCGAGTTGAGGGAACAAGGATAGATGGGGCTGAGCTGGCGATATGTATTGATGGGGCAGAGCTGAGGGGACAGGGCTGGATGGGGCAGAATTCGGGGGACATGTATGGATGGAGCAGAGCTGAGAGGACAGGGATGGATGGGGCAGAACTGGGGGGAACATGGATGGATGGGGTAGAGCTGAGGGGACATGGATGTATGGGTCAGGGCTCAGGGAGTAGGGGTGGATGGGGCAGAGGTGACATACAACCAATGGGGCAGAACTGAGGAGACAGCAATGGATGTAGCAGAGCTGAGAGGACAGGGATGGATGGGGCAGAACTGGGGGGAACATGGATGGATGGGGTAGAGCTGAGGGGACATGGATGGATGGGTCAGGGCTCAGGGGGTAGGGGTGGATGGGGCAGAGATGACATACAACCAATGGGCGGGACTGAGGAGACTGGAATGGATGGAGCAGAGAGACAGAGAAAGTAAGTGTGTGTGCACTGTGTAACTTGCATTACCTTTTTCCAGCGTGTGCAGTACTTCCTGTTGCAATGCTGGGGGCCAGGGAGCAGGTTGATGACACGTCTCTGGGGGCGGGGCTTGCAGGGAGACTCAGTGCTGGTCCTAGATCAACACACAAGCCAGTGCAGGGCAGAGCAGAGGTTAAGAGCCAGGGCAACTGTCACTAACGAGGTTAGTGACGACCCGGCTCACTAAGGGGAAGCGGCGCAGGGGCCTGATGTGACAAAAAAAGTTTAAGTTCTCTAACCCTTTAACTGCCAGCCTACCGAGAGGTTTGGTCACCCTCTGTTTCCAGACCATTTTTCACTGTTTTGCGCTACACATGTTCAACTGTGATTTTTGGAGGGATTTCCCAGGAAAATGATATATTGTTTTTTTTCAGCAGAGTTTAGGCTTTAACATGAAATGTCTTGTTTGCCATTTTTCTACAGTTTTTACAAATATTTTTAATTAAAAAATTTTTTTTTAGAAAATTGCCTCATTTATTTTGAATAACACATTTATTTCATTAAAGAAAACCATATTGCATGTGAAAGCCCCATTTCACCCAATTACAATGGTACCACATATGTATCAGTAGCCCCCCATTCTTGCCCAGGAGACCCCCCAAAATATTGTATTTGTTTTTTTCATACTTACCTCCCATCCATTTAGCACCATCCAATTGTCCCTCGCCAATCACTCTGGAACACAAAAGAACATAAGGGGTTAATTTAAAAACATGACATAGGGTCACCTCTCCTAAAAACCTTCTACCCTTTCCTAAAAATCCAGAAAAAAAATTACATGGGTCCCCGCTACCCAGCATAACCAGCCCAGAGACCAGCTATGCAGGGCTTGTAGGAACAGGGTGTAGGGGACAGTTTTGGTGGCCCCTCGCCCTGCTGGCTAAAACCCAAAAAGCCTAATGGTCCTGGGCTCTTCTGCCCCCCCCCGGGCTTTGGGGAGGCAGGTAATTGGGTTAATGGCAAGTCATCCGCTAGCGGCAGGTGACTTGCCAGCCCTCGAGCCTTGTCTCATGAGTCCCTTACCAGTTCACAAAGGGTTAACAGTAAAAAAAGACACCACACAGAGTAATAATAACATTTATTTGTTTTTGTCCTCCGCTGTCCCCAGGTGATCGGTGGATCAGATCCCCCGCTGTCCCCCAGTCATCATGTCCTACGGAGCTCAGTTGACAGCTGCCAGGCGATCGGTGGAGGGGCTGATGCTCATGCTCATGATGCTGATGCCGTTTTTACAACCCACTCCCACCATGCTCATTATTGTGATCAGTGATGCAGGGCAGGTTTAAAAGCTGATCATCTAACATACTCTGAAGTCTCTGGCCAGAACTGGCCTATAAACCAATGGCAAGGAATGGCAGACAAATCAAATTAAGGTTTATTTTGCACATACATAACCATATAAGGTATGACATGGGATTAAATGTCCTTTATGACTGTCTGTGGAGTTACATTGTAGGAGCTCGAAGATCAGCATATAGGAACAGCATTACAGGTCACAAAATATAAGATAAGAACAGTCAAATACACTGAATTTGTTTCCCTGATAGAGTTTTCTATGTCGAGGGTCTAGATGGCCTCTGGAAAGAAACGCCTCCTCGTTGCCAGCTTCTCAGATGAAACTCTCTTCTTGGGATTTTGGCCACAGCAAAGACACAAACACAGGATAAATGAAGTAAAAAGGATTTTTTGAAGAAAAGGCAGCAAAGGATAACCTATAATTCAGGCTGAAACATAACAAGTAAACCTTGAAAAAGAAAATAATACAGGGCATAAGGTACAAAAACTAGCTAACACAAGCTTAGAGAACACAGAAACACAGAGGGATCCCATGGTGCTGATGTGACCCACCCAGGGCCCAGGACGGGAGCTGGTAGCCTCCAGGAGCTAAAAGGAGGCCTACTGCATCGGGAGTCAGGAACTGGAGGTAGCCAAGCAGCCTCAGGCAAGCCAGGAAGAGGCCTTCTTGCTACTGTATAAATGGGAGATATGAACACAAGAGGTACACTCATATTGACACACAAAATCTTGCTGCACTAGGAAGAGGGAGTTTCCCACCTAAATAGGCCAAGCAGCATGTGTAGCAGATGAGAGGCAGATACAACATCCCGGAGCTATGCTGACACCCGCTGGTGGCTGTCCAAACTGTGAGAGTGGTAGTAAATAAAGCACAAGCCACCAGCAAAGCATCAGCTGACCCCCGGACATTACCCTCATTCTGTGTTTGCTAGAATGAAGGACCTTCCCTGATTGTAGTTTGGAGAAGGGCCTGTTGTTGAGATACTAGAGGTCCCCTGGTGTCTTTCTGGCCTTAAAGTGGACCAAAACCCACGCTGATTGGCCTGGGAATCTATAAGATCGATTCCCTCCCCCCGGGGCATCCAAAATCGGGATGCCCCTCTATGTGAAACCCCCATACACTTACCTTGATTTCCGGTCCAACGGTGTATGGGCAAGCCGCAGCCGCATCCCCGCTATCCCTCTAGCAGGGCGCATATCCTGGGTTTTGGTCCTTTCCCCCACTTTAATTTTGCACTGTTTGCTTGTTAATCCAGTCTGTCCTGCTTTGAGTTGCCTTGAACTAAGAAGTGATGCTCCCAGTCAGGATACTGGAATATATAAAAGCACAGCTTTTGGCAGTTTGAAGTCCCTTAGTCATTTTAGGTAGAAGAGGTGCTTCCAGGGTTTTTTTGACTAGGTAGTTGGTAAAATAGGTTCTGTGCTATATGAATTACTAGATATTTTAGGAGGGTCATCCCTTCCACAGATGCTCCATTTATCATAGCACTTTGATAGTTCCTCTCCTGTTTAGTGATGAAATCCACTATAATTTCTGTGTTCTGGTACCAGAATTAAAGGCCTCTTATCTCCTCTACATAGGCTTTCCTTGCCATCAACCCTATGAAAGGTGTCATCCACAAAACTGCCAACCATGGTTGAGTTAGATGATGATACAGAATTGTGGGTAAAGTAGGAGGCTTAAAATAGCCAAACACTATCGGCAGAAAGGTGAACAGTCTCCAAGCTGGTCATTACCACCAATCATTAAATAAACCACCTGTCTCTGGTGATCTAGACTACAATAGGTTTTCTCAATGTGGGTCACAGGCAGTAAAATCAGCTTTAAAGTGATCCTAACCTCTACTAACTGTACAGCCATCTAGGAGTGACATATAAACATGAAGCTTGGTGTTTATGAAAATATGTATGGTGTTCCTCTATATTAGATATCATCAGGTTATCAGCTAATTCATCTATAAACAATGTCCTAAGTGCTAGCTTAGTCAACAGTGGTGTCTTTCTGTAGGTCCTTTATATGCCATTTGGAGGCAATCAATGACTCGACGCAGCAGATTTGTTTTCAGTGGCTCATGTTAGTTTTGGTGCCCTAGAATGACTTAGCTTTACAGCCATATGCTTTACTCAGCAGACCTCTAAATAGTCCATATTTATGGCACCATGACGATTGTATCAACATGTTGTCGTCCATAATTCACGCTTCAAGCGGAAACTGTATCAGGTGTCTGCCGAGCTTTCACATTCCATGAAATTGCTAAAGAGGGTACTTGTTTTACCTTAGGATCAACTGTGGAAACAGACCCTCATGTACTTTTTAGTGCCTGTCCAGCCACAAATAAAAAACTCTTTATTCACCCCTTGCAGTAGTTTCCTTTTGTTCCAAATCGCTAAAACCTTTTTTGGAGGGTATACAATGTGCTTAGATGTCCCTGCCACCTTGTACAGAGGGAGCGTGCCTAGGTAGCGCCTGGCACACCTCCTTCTTACAGTGAATGGAGCCAATGTACTGGAGGAGAGGCATGAGTGTGCACATTGCAGGACCTGATCCCGAAACAGGGTACATTTGAACAAGCTGGACCACAAGGATGCTGCTGTGGGGGACAAAAGTTGAGTAAAGTGTTTTTAATTCTTCTGTCTGAACAATGCAGTAGAGGCCATTTAGGTGCTCTAATCCTGGGCTCTTACATCGTCAGATCGCAGCTCTGGGGCAGACATTCTATACATAATAAAAGATGACCTAGAGCCACAAGATTTGAGCAATGGCATGTTCAGATTTTGGATGCTGGGTCATAACACAACAATCACTGGTCCTGTCACACAAACCTCCAGAAACCTGGGACTTCAGGGAAATTGACAGATCTTTTGCTGGGAAAGAACTGCCTGTGGATGATAGTCAAAAAGGTGGGTTTTCCACAACTGAAACACAAGATTAAATAGAAGAATAATATATAAACTAAATAGATAATAATAACAAAAAATAGTTGCATCCCATATATGATAATTGTGTCACCTAAAACATGAATAATAATTCTGTGTTCCTATTTCTGTTCTTGCAGAGCATATATTTGCCACAATAAACCTCTAGTTTTCTGGCAATGCTGCTTCCTTGTTTACAGAAGACTGAAATCAATGGCTGTTTGTAGTCTTTGTCACAGACGTCAGACAGTTCCACATGTTAACCAGCAGAGGTCACCAACGTTCCGTTCCAGGAATAGACAGTTCCTCCCACTCATCAGCAGAGGGCACCCCAGTTTCCCAAGTGGCCGCAAATGCACACTAAATATTTGTAAAAATTAAAAGAAAACTTGTCACATTAAAATGAATACGGGGTCCCCCCCAAGCATGCCACCCACACTACAGCTAACACTCCCTTCTGCCTAAGCCAGCTAATTGATTGTAGAGGACTGTTATCTCAGCTACAAAAACCAGGAGGGCAAACAATTCATCCAGGAGAAGTCAGTAGTAACATCTACCAAGGACCAGAAGACATCCACACAAGTGGCCACACCCCCACCAGTACACACTATCCCGCTCTGCCTATCTGATTGCAGAGGGGAAGAGTAATTTTCAGAAAAACATAAGCATGCCCCATGAACAATAGCTTCCTAATGCATTGTTGGACCGTGGAAAGGTAAGCGGTTACAGGCAAACTAGGAGGTTTCATACAATGAGGAACAAAACCTGGGATAGTCAAAATCCCTGGTTTTGTTCCCCTTTAACGACACTGCTGCCTCTTTGTTCTCTTCAGTGTATACTGGCTCCACCTCCTCACCTTTCCCTCTTGGTTTCAGACTTCCTCAGGGCTCAGTCCTAGGCCCTCTCCTCTTTTCTCTCCATGCAGCCCCTATCAAACAGACAATAACATATTTATGCTGATGATACCAAATTCTATACTTCCTCAGATGACCTCACCCTGGCCTTACTTCAAAATACCAGTGACTGTCTGAACTAGTTGTGGTTTCACCATCTACTAACCTACCAAAAAAAACTGACATCTGCCTCTCAGTGTTTGGCACAATCATAATGCTTAAGCAGCATGCCCGATGTCTAGGTGTTGTGCTTGTCTCTGATCTGTCATTCACCCTCCATATTCAATCACTTTCCTGCTCATGCTGCCTGCACCTCAACAGTAGAAGCAGAAAAAGTTTCCCTGATCTATTCTCATCTTGATTACTGTAACTCATTACTAACCATCCCCCCCTCACTAAACTCTTCCCTCTCCAATCCATCCTGAAAGCAGCAGCCTGGCTCATGTATCTATGTCTAATCGCTACTCTCAAGGCTCCACCCTCTGCATGGTGCTCCATCCTCCTAAATCTCCTCCCTCAATTCTTTTTACCACCTTACCTGCGCTCTACGTTCTGCAAATGATTTACGAATAACAACCATCATAATCCAGATTACTCCCAAGCTGCAGCAGTTCTCTGGAATGCCATACCCCCAACAATCAGATTAACTCACAACATAATCATTTTTAGATGCTCCCTAAAAATGCATCTTTTAGGGACACTGTGACAGGGTAATAGGATAGCCCATAGTAAGCATCAGTTTGGGTCTGCCTTGATGTTGGGAAAAATACACAGTAATGGGTATTTTCAGATTATTTAGGAGTGTAGTTTTATGAGTTTGCCATTTGGGTCGATTCAGAGCCAGGTGAAAATTCTCACTACTTTTTTAGGAGAGAAAACTGTTATTCACTTTTATTGTCTACCGACAAATTTTCACCTGGTATAGGTAGGCAATGACAGTGAATGGCAGTTTTCTCTCCTAAAAATGGAATGAAAATTGACCCCTTGATCTTAGTATAGGACAAGAAATGAGGCTAGGCTCAGACCAGCAGGATGTGAGTGACAACATTTTATATACTTTTGAAGCCCTCTGATTGCAGTGTAGCAAAGGAAAATTAGTTGTATACCTCGGTCTAGACCTTGGCTGGCTGTAAGGCACAGGTAAGGTAGAGAACCGAGTTAGAGAACTGGGGGAACAGAGCAGAGCTGAGAAGCCAGAGTGTGCTTGACAGAGCTTGTTTGCCATCTCACTGGGGAAAGAAGCCTTGGAGGTTTAGCTGGAGGAGTAACCCATTGAGAAGGCACAGGTGGAGAAAGGACAAGTGAGACGTGCTTCCCCGTGCCCATTAGTTACAAGGCCTAAAGGCCACTCATTTCTGTGTGGTTGGCAGTCTTTTAAAAAGCACAACATTACCAGGTTTGAGTTGGGCAGTCTGCTACTTTCTCCTTGATGGCAATGTGGTCTTTAGTACTTAACTTTCCAGTGGGAGCATCAACAGCACCAGGCTTTTGGGTAAGCAGCATATGTGGCTTTAGATGTAGTAAATGGTATAACACAGAGCAGTTAATTGATAGACATCATAATTTATCATCAAGACATTGGTATAGAGTCCCTTTTAATGTCCCATGGATTCAAGCGTGATGTCACCGTGGTTAGAAAAATCTTCAAATCACCTAAACACGTGCCCGCCACCTCCTAGTTTATGCTCTTACCAGAGGGCGATTTAATCAGTCATCTTATTAGATTTAATATTTTCATAGGAATTCCTCCTTTTTGAAAGGAGGAATTCCTATGAAAATATTAATTCCTATGAAAATATTAAATCTAATAAGATGACTGATTAAATCGCCCTCTGGTAAGAGCATAAACTAGGAGGTGGCGGGCACGTGTTTAGGTGATTTGAAGATTTTTCTAACCACGGTGACATCACGCTTGAATCCATGGGACATTAAAAGGGACTCTATACCAATGTCTTGATGATAAATTATGATGTCTATCAATTAACTGCTCTGTGTTATACCATTTACTACTTCTATTGTTATTGAGATCTGTGGGATGTTCAGATTTTGACACGTTGAGCAGTGCCACTTTGTAAAAGAAATCCTATTGGAACATATAATTTTCTAGCGCGGTAATTTACTCCAATTTCTAATTTATTCAGCATATGTGGCTTGATGCAGAGCCTCCCCGTTCAGCTCCCCCGTGCGTTTTCCCGTTGGTTTTGGGCTTTGATTGGATCAGGAAAGGGTGCTACGTTGATTTTAGTGTGCGCTTATGCGCTCAGGTGTGCGCTCAGCCGCCTTTCCGATTGTCGGCTCGCACAAGGCTGTTTCCCGGGAAAACGGACGCCTCGTTCATTGGTCCGTTTTTTTCAGTGATGCAGAGCCTTGATTTCCGATTGAAAACACCCTAATAAAACGGGGCCGCCGAGCCTTCACTTACGGCAAGTCAGAGCAGCCGTATTTGCACTTGGGCAATAATATGCAGTCCTCTGTTGGAGCACATCAGCGGCGCCAGCTCCGCGGTCTTGTCCTGCTGAGTATGGCAGAAACCAGGCTGCACCGCACGCCTTTGGACATCGATGGCATGAGTATTTGATAGGATTTGAGGGGATCCTTTTTACAGGGTCTCCATAATTTTTATTTTATTGTTTGTGTGCAGGCATTTGAAGATGGGACATAGGATAAATGTGCAGGCACTGGCTGGCCCTGATTTGGTTTTTGGGAGTCGTTTTTCTGGCTTTCCCTGCCTAGGAATTCCTGCCTACATGAGCGATTCAAATCAGCCGATCTATTTGGTGGCTGGCTACTGGGTATGTGTCTGAAACTTGTATTGGTTGCCCACCCTCTCTGACTGTGTTTGTTCCCGTAACACACTATTTGGTAACTTTTTTCGTAGTATATTTGGAGCCCAATTATTGATCTACAAATTAAATGGGTTAAGTGATTGTACCCTATTGCGTCATGTTCTTGCCCTCTTATGTAAGTAGTATTCCCCAGACTTTTTTAATGAGAGTACAGGTTGGATGTGCATGTAGTCTCATTACAAATGTCCTTTCCTCCCACCCTACCCCGCTCACCTATTTGTCCCTCTTTTCTATTGTTGCAATGCACACCTTTTTTTAATTATTTTTTTTGGGGGTTTTAGGGCAGGAGACTCTGCCTATCCTTTGGTCCCCTGGATGAAGACCCCCATCCTGCACCGATCTTCACAGGCAGAGGAGCGCTACAATACTGCCCCCAGGAGGACTCGCTCTGTGTTGGAGCGAGGCTTTGTTCTCTTGAAGATGAGGTTCCGTTGTCTTGATGAGACTGGGGGGGGCACTACAATAGACGCCTGCAACGGTCCTAAACCTAATCATGGCTTGTGGGCTACTCCACCACCTTTAGTTTCAGCCCTCCCCACCCCTCCTTTTTCTTGCACCCAAAGTGGCACCGCGCAAACCATACGTGCACAACTAGTGTTTAGTGTTTTTTCAGAGACCACAATTTTTTTTTTATTTTTTTATTTTTTTTAAACAAATTTTGTTTTGTCATTTGTTTTTTTGGGCCCAAAAGAAAAATTACACATGGGCACAGAAAATGTATTCCCCACAAATTAGTGGTATGTTGGGTTGCATGGTGACGAGGAATGATGTTGTGCCTGCAAATGGGCTGCAATGTGGGCCAGGCTTTGATTAATCTCAGCCATATGGCTGGTTAGGGCAGAGATATTTCTGTTTAATACCTCTACTTGGGCGTTGAGGTTTGTGAGTTGGGTGCACACAGTCTCATTGAATTGCTGTGTTGTCGCAGCAAAGGCAATATTTTCCTGCCTCCATGTTTCCTCCAAAATTTGAAGTTGCCTTCTTTGGGAAATATGGCGTCTAGACTGGGTAGGAGCAGTGGGACGGGTGGTTGGTTCTGGTTCCGAAGGTGGTTGTGGATGTGGTGGCTGTGCCGGGGTTGCCTGCGTTGCTGCCACTGGTGCAGTAGTGGTTAGTGACATATGTGGGGTGTCCTCCTCCAAATCTCGTATATGGTCGATGATGGGTGGGTTTCCTGTGGTCTGTAAAGAAATATAGCATCCTTTTAGTTTATTTATGTCCACAAAAGCTCGCAAATATCAATGTTAAAAGTACACATCAAGGCCCATTGACTTACCTCATCGCAATCCACAATTTGGGTTTGGGGTGTAGAAGCCTGGTGTGCCCTTGGCCTCAGTGCTAACGCAGGGGTTTGGGGGCCTGGTGTGTCCTGTTGACTTGGTCCTTAGTATGTAGTATGTATTAGGTAAATGGCCAAGTACAGTGTGTTGGGTAGCATAACACTGCCTTCTTGAACTTTTTGTACTAGGTCATGGCAAAATCAGACTCACCTTGGGACCTTACATTCCGGTCTGTGTCTTGTGCCTCTGCCAGTCCCTGGATGCTGGCCGGGTGTATGAATGTATATACATGTTCCTCGGCGGGCGTAAGGATAATCTTAGTGGGTAAGCCACCCCCTGTCTGTTGGCTGGGGAAGATTAAATCACACCTAATAAGTGTTACATCCTTTTAACAATGTGACTAAAAATGCATTTTACTTTTTCCTTTACTTCTGCTCCACCCCCTGTCTGTTGGCTGGGGAAGATTAAATTACACCTAATAAGTGTTACATCCTTTTAACAATGTGACTAAAAATTGTCCTTTACCTCTGCTGACGGCGCATGTCCATTTTTTTTTTTGCTGTAGTATTTCAGGTCCCCAAATTTCCTTTTTATTTGTTGAATATCTCTCCGGACTGATCCCACACTATTGACCTGCCTGCAAATATTAGTCCAGATCTCCATCTTAGCCTGCTTATTGGTTGTTTTTGAGGTGCGGCCAAATAGGGCATCATAATGCTCACCGTTTGCCACCGCCATGCTTTGAGCATCGCAAAATCGGGCAGTTAGTGAGCCACGCCGTAGTTGTCTGCCACATGGGTGTGTGGTCTCCCCTGCCTCTGAGGAAATTGATGGTTGGGTATCTGGGGAGTCGTGTGTGCTTCTTTGGCTTATGGGGGAGAGGGATGTTGTGTGTGTGCTTCTCTGGCTTAATGTCTGGGTTCCTGTTGAGCTATCAGATGTTGAGCTGCATGTGGAATATGAGGTACTGGAATTGGGGGAACCAGAGGGTGGAGGTGGAGGGGTGGGTGACCTGGGTGGGGTGGTGGTTTTTGCAATGCGCTTACCCTTGCTTATGTGTTTGGATTTGTGGGTATGCTTGGTGTGTGGAGGTGGAGGATGCTGCATGGTCTGACTAGATGGGGCACCCTTGTGTGTGCGTGGTTTTTTTGCAGGTGGTGGTGAATGGGTTAATGTACCCTTGGTCCTGCGTTTTTTTGAATGTGCCTGTTTGTGTGGAGTATCCACCGTTTTAGTGGGGGCATGTTCGGCATGTGTCTGGTGCCTGCTCTTCTGTCTTGTGGAGGATGAGGCATGTGTGCGGCTGCTATGTGCCTCGGCCCTTGGTTGGCTCTTTTTGCTCCCTTTAGGTCTGCCCATATTGATATGGTATCCAACACAGAGCTGAGTGCCTTGTGCTTTAAATATGTTTTCCGTGTGGCCGTGGTCAACAGCGGGTGCGCGCCTGCGCGCACGCACGCACCTACGTCTCCGCGGGGGAACGTCAGAGCTATACCTTGCAAACCCAGAAAAGCTGTCGGCCGCAATCTTTACCCCGGAGCAGGACGACATCATCATGGATGTGAGTAAACTTAGTTTTTCATGTTACATACAAGCCCACCTTAGTTTAACACATGTACGCAGCTCAAAACTAGGCTACATGCAGATAGCAGAACTAGGGCAATGTGAGGCAGCAAGAGGTTCAAAAAGTGACTTTAGTTAGGCCAGCAAACTTGTTAATGCTTTTTGTGTACATGAGACAACAACAGTCTCTAATATCTGTGTCTTTGTCATGCAAACAGATTCACAGCAGCAACCAAGGGAGCAAGAATGGAGACTCCGCCCCTGACGCAATATGCGCCTAAAACATGGTAAGTGGCGTTTTTGGTTACCAAAGTAAATGAACCAACAATTCCATTGGCCACAAAATGTAAAAACCAAAAAAAACAACCAAAGACTTTGTCTAAAAAGCCCTTAAAGCGGACCTTCACTCAGAATAAGAGTCTATCTTATATGTTTCCCACACCCTGTACATAAAGTTTGCCCACCTTCAAAATCATCCTACCTGCACCTAGTGCATGTTATGAGGCTTTCAACATCCAAGATGGCGGATTATGGAAGCCGCCATCTTATCAGGCAGCCTGCAAACAGGAAGTGCCTTCTAACTGTGCTGCTCTGCATTCTGGGATTGCTGAAAGCACAGCTATAACCCACCCCCTGTACCTTATCCCACTCTCCTCTCCTCAGTAAGTGTGATGCTTCTGAGTCAAGATGGCGGCGGCCGTATACTAAATTCCAGAACTGAGTTGCAGCCCAGTGGTGGAAAGAATAATTATTGATTGACTAAAAAATTACTATCTATTATTTTGAGATGCTGCGGAATCTTTTGTTAAGAGTTTGGGCTTTTCAGTAAATAACGCAGAAGGTCCGGTTTAAAAAGGGCCCCAAAAAAACCACACACAACCAAACCAAATAAACAATGCTAAACTAATGTTGTTTTTCATTCACAGATACAAGAAAATCACAGGCACAAGACACCGAGGCCTAAAGAATTTTAATTTGGCTTAAAATGAAAATAGTTTATTTGTTAAAACATTTAGATTCAATTATTTTTAAAAAACTTTGGTTAAAAAATTCAATTTCAAACGCTGGAATAAAATAAAAAAAATAAAAATAATGAAAGTTGTGTTTCCTGCAAATGTACAATCACACAACATCATCACACATTTCCATGACACAAAAAGTTTAGATATGGTACAATAAATCCAAAACAATCAGAAAGAATTAAGGTATGCATTAATGGCAAGGAAAAAGGAACACAAAGGAGATTAAGGTATGCATTAATGGCAAGGAAAAAGGAACAACCCAAATTTATTGTTTCCAAAAAAATATGTGTCAAATTGGCAGTGGTTGCCATATGTATATTCCAATGGAGTTTGAGGGATGTGCGCTTGCGTGTAGCCAGATTGGCAACTGAAGAGCCATGGAGATGTAAGTATACTTGCTAAAACCACCAAAATGGAAGGTCAAATACGACGGAAACCAAGCAGGTACGTTCAAAAAGGCAGGAAAAATCAGGGAAAAACGGGCCGCCCGTGTGAACGTGAACGGGAGCCCCGATCAAATTGAAGGCACCCGAGAGAGCAGAAAAAGCTTTCAGAGTAAAGTGAAATTGACGGATCAGTTAGGGAGCCATTCCGACGGAGGCTCTGCATCACATTTGAGCCACGATTCAAACGGGAGCCCCGGACAATCGGAAGGTTTTAAGGGCAGTTCAGAGGAGGCTCTGCATCAGGCCCATAGGGGGTAAGAATTGCTAGATCCTCAGGATCACTTGAGATTGGAGTCAAAGGTCTGGCATTAATAATGGCTGAAAATTCTGTCATGAAGGTGACTAGGAATTAATGTGTAATCCTTGCAGAACCCAGAATCTGGGATTCTGCGTGCTATACTATCCTCTCCCAGGCTACTCCCATGTGAGAAGAATGCAGTGGATTAAAAGTCCAAGTACAACCCTATTCAGTCGGTAATGTCCAGGTTTAAAGGAATTTGCAGTTCTTTGATGCGCCCACAAAGTTTGTTCTGTCAAAGCGGATGTGTCTCACGGGGTCGCTGATAGCTATGAAACACCTGAGAGCATTTATGAAGCCTGAAGTATCCATAGATTCATAACCTCTATGTAGACGGCTTGGATAGACAAACAATAGGGCTGCCCAGCGTTTGTTGTTGGCATACCCATCTCTAGTTTGTCGGGCAGTGACACACCATGGACCAAACACATCTAGACGACAATGGTGAAAGGGGGGTCTGTGCTAAGCCTGTCAGCCATTTTTATGTCTGAAAAACACCACAGAGTTTGCGACATTTGACATATCTCTTTGCTCCAACTATACACAGTCCAGCAGCTTGCTAAGCTTCTTCTGTAAATAATTGTCCCTGATGTTTTATCTGCTCATGGTAATGTTGCACAAGCAAACAAGCAATGCGGTGATGACCAGGGATAATGAGAGGATGTTTCTCTGTAAGGTCAACGTTTGTGTCCTTAAAGGAGCTCTATCGCAAAATGGTGTAATATTAAAAATCTATATAAAACACGTTGGCTAATGAGAGGAGGGGTCATTTATACACCTGAAATGAATACAACTCCCAACAAGTTCGTGGTTTATTCTCTTATGCTAGGAATAAAATCTAGGGGTGACAGGTTTAGTCTATCAGGGGAAACACACCCCTGATTTCCTCTTCCTTACTTCCTTAAAAAAAAAAACAACTCTGGCTGGATATTTCCTGATGCCGGGTGAGTAAGTGACCCCTCCTCCCACCATCCCGCATATTTATATGGATTTTTATTATTGGGCCATTTTTCGCGACCTTTAAGGTGGCCTCAAACCCTTAGCAGGCTATCTGCTTCAATGGTGGGGTCAAGTTTCTTCAGAACACTGTTTTTAGGAATAGGTTTTTTAATTGTTATACAGTCAATCTCCCTAGAAAAGACCTCCTGCTGCACAGCATGAATAATCAGATTTGTTGTTCTAGATCTTTACAGTGGTACCAACCTTTGCATTGACTTTACTCTGGTGACTGGGCATCCTTGAAAGAGCAAGCTATGTGGGCTAAGCAGGTGGTGGCTCTAACAAGTTATTTCCAGGTGGAGAACCTGCTAAAATGTTGAGATGTCAGGTGTTTAAGTGAAGCCACTGTATGTAATGCAGACACCTGAGGGTGGATTTCTTGGTCTGCATCTGCCAGTTCAAATTTGTCACACTCTGGACTGTATAGGAATGCATGATCTGTAAGCCATGGTGTGTGGCTGAAGGCAACAGATCTGGTTGCTTGGTTTGCTAGATTGAAGTCAGTAGGTAAGTGAAATTTTTTGTGGCAGGTAAACTTCCTGATTCTCAACACTCTATTCTTGACATAGACATAGAAGCGTCTGGTCTCTTTGCAAATATAACCAGCTCCACATTGATGTCAGTGAAAAACTCAGTGTTTCTGATCGCGATACTCATTTCAGTTCAGCTAGCCCAACAGCTAATACAACAGCACAGTGTTCTAGTCTGGATATTGTATGTTCAGGAACTAGTGCTAGCTTTGCTTTGCCCATGGCAAATCATATGTGGCATTATCCTCTGATGTCCACAGTCTTTAGGTAGGCTACAGCAGCAATTTATTTTACTGAGTCTCTGAGTATTGCTTTGCCCTGAATGGTGGTAGGAGCGGCAAAAAGGGACCATAAAGGCTGTTTATGGCAGAGAGGACACCTCTGCGAGTAAAGGGTTACTCCTCCTTGCTGACTTGGAAAGTAAAGCTATCAGATTGTAAGTCCCAGGGCAACCCATAGGAATAGTGTCAATACCCAAGTCAAGGTCCCTCAAGTCATTTGAGTGGTCTTGGGAAGGAAATGCTTCCATTAACTCTTTACTGTTAGAAGCAATCTTGTAAAGTCACGGATTGGAACATGCTACATCTACATAGAAGTCCTTTTACATGTTTATCAGACTCTGGGTGCCTTTTTTCTCACCTTCAAATGGACCTGGACTTAACAAGAAAGCCTGCCTGGGGACCATACCTGTAACTTGAGTGAGTATCCACATATCTAGGGTTGAGCAAGTCTGAACTGCCAAGTTCAGGCTCGTACTGGGCTTTGCGACCTCTGGCCCCCAAACCTGAGCACAGACTTCAGAGAGAAGTACGTGCTCAAGTTCGGCATTTGGCCAAACCCAGAAACCTGGAAGGCTGGATGAATGGCTGCTCTAGAAAACACAGCCATGCACATACTAGGTATGTCTGTTATTGGCCAGGTGGGACTCATGACCCTGCTGTATATAATGCGAAGTCACACGTCCAGACTTCAGGCACCATATCAGCGCTGAGTAGGTAAGAATAGGTTGCTGCTGGTAAGTGAGGGACAGATAGGCATCAGTTTAAGAGAAGACACAATTAGGGAGAGGAAGCTGCTTGAGTGAGGGACAGTGAGGAGGAAACAAAACTGTTCTTTTGGAACAGCTAGGCAGAGAGAGTCGGTGGTGATTGCTGGATAGACAGCTAGGGAGGAACATGAAAGCACATCTGTTGGTTGTCCTCATTGTACTCCAGGAACGGGCAGCTGCGGGAAGACATTTAATACATCTGAGAATGTAATACAACTCATCTGTGCCTATCTCTATTGCATTTATTGGGTATATAGTACAACTCATCTGTGCCCATCTGTATTGCATTTACTGGGTATATAGTACAACTCATCTCTGCCTATCTACATATCAATTACTGGGTATATAATACAACTCATCTGTGCCTATCTGTATTGCATTTACTGCGTATATAATGCAACTCATCTCTGCCCATCTGCATAGCATTTACTGCTTATTATTTATTTTTTCTAATTTATGTTTTTTTTTTTTTGTTTTCGGTTGTTGTTAGTACTTTCTCTAGCCTTTTTTGTGCAGGGTCAGGTTTGGGTTGAGCTCCTGGACCCAAATAGAACGTCCGAACTTCTATGGGTTCACTCATGACTACCCATATCCCCTGCTCCCTGACCCAGGACAGTTCCTTGTAACAGTATGGCCCAGTCCAGGACCCCTTCCCACACTTAACCCTAAAGCATACCCACACAGAAGGCATGCCAAGCACACAGACACACACTGGGAGCAGCTCTAAAATTCTATTACTGACAGCATCAACATGAGGAACCAATGCAGCCCGGCAGTGTGGAAAGCAAGCAGGATGCTCACCTGCATAGCTTGAGGCATCACCAGTAGTAAGATGGTAGTTAAGATGCCACTGTATAGAGCTATAGTGAGGTCACATCTGAAATACTGTGAGGCGTTCTGGAGACCACACTATTTTAAATAAAACAAAACTGCCCTGGCACAACCTAGGCTTTCTAGCAATGGACAGAAAAAATGCCTGTCTCCTGGGCATGTCCCTGTGTGTAGCAGCAAGGATGACAGACAAAGTGAAATGACCAGGGTGCAGTTGACAGCCCGTTGCTGAAAGAAACTGATCATGCTGGCATTTTAGCTCACTACTTTAAAAAACTAAGCATACACATGCCAAACATATATTCCCACTTGCTTCTAGCCATAATCCCCCTCAGTGCCTGTCTTCCTACTCTTTAACCTAATAAATCACTGTTATTGAGGATAGAAAGTGAAGACAGGAGTACAGCGCCGCAATGCAAGGCTTTTCTTTTTTTTAATTGGGGTGCCCATTAAATTTACAAAATAAAAATCTTGTCTTTTATGCCTTGATCACTAAATTTATAGAATTATAATAAATGACTACCATGTCAGTAAACAACATACAGTCTTCAGTTCTGTTATTGAACACTGGTGCCTTTTTGTGCGTCTATGCATACAATGTTGTAATTCGTAAGCAGAAACTAACTACAATGACCTAGAGAGCAATCTATTTATTTTCATTTGGGTCATGTTATATTTTGTGTCCTAGATTGACTTTTATTAATACAGTTATATACTGTACTTCACATACCTCTAAACAACCATGGCTGACTGTATTCATTAAGTTAAATGCTATCTATAATTCATGCTACATAGGCAGTGGCTGTATCATGTATCTGCAGCGCTTTCACAATCCTGTAGATATCAACTAAGCCATTCATAGAAGGATGGCTTGCAAAATAGCAGCAACATATATGATTAGAGATGAGTAAACTTTTCAAAAGTTCGGTTTGGTGCACCGAACTTTTACGAAAAAGTTTGGTTCGGGACGAACTTTCATCTAAAACGCATGGAAAACAATGGCCCTAAAAGTCCTTTATATTAGTCTGAAGTCACCCAAGGCTGTATAAAAACATGTTTTATTGGACTCATTTGCACTTGAATTGGCAGTGATTAATTAGCATACAAATCACCCGCAGTGGTAGTAGTGGTATTAGCAGTACTTAAAGACTAGGCAGAGGGACAGGAGACCTGTGGTGGTTGTGTAGGGCTGGCAGGCAAACCTCCAAAAAATAATTCCATTTTTACATCTGTAGCAGGAGCGGGATTGGCATGTTGACTATTTAGTTGAAGAAGACGAAACAATGGCTTTTTCTTTTAGAAGTCTTGATAAATGTACCAATTTTGTGCATCACTACGTAGACCTGCAGTTGTGTAGGCCTAGTAAAAGAGGAGGGTGGCAGCAGAGGTGCTGTTGGTGGTATAGTAGTGGCATTAGCAGTACTAGAGACTAGGCAGAGGGACAGGAGACTTGTGGTGGTTGTGTAGGGCTAGTAGTAGTGGCCAAGGCCACAAAAAATGTCCCTATTTTTACGGCGGTAGCAGCAAGATTGGCATCTTGACAACTTAGTTGAATAAAACCAAACAATGGCTTTTTTTACAAGCCTTGATGTACCCATTTTGTGCATCATGGTGTAGACCTGCTGTTGTGTAGGCCTAGTAGTAGCAGAGGGTGGTAGCAGAGGGGCTGTTGGTGGCATAGTAGTGGCATTAGCAGTACTGAAAGACTAGGCAGAGGGCAGGAGACCTGTGGCGGTTGTGTAGGGCTGGCAATAGCGGGCGAGCCCTCAAAAAATGATCCAATTTTAGAGGGGAAGCAACAGGATTGTCGTCCTGGAAATTGAAGAAGAACATTTTGATTGTCCCATGCAGCTTTGTGATGCCGCTCCAAGTGCCTATGTAGAGCCGTAGTTCCTAGTCCTAGATTTATGCCCTGGCTACGGCTAACTTTCTGCTTTCAGATCTGGCACTGTGCTAGGTTTTGTTTTCCAGGGAAGGTACAAAAGAATTGCCACCACACGGCAGTGTACCGTAAATACGAAGATCTAGAATGTTCAACACCTGATTTTGTTCCTCCTCTGGCAGCCTTTTTTCTGGAGTCTGCAAAAGCAGCATCAGTGTCGTCGTCATATGCTCCTGAGCACACCATACCAGCAGACCTAGCCCTGTGCAATTTTGCAGATTATCTGGCCCTACCTTGGCTCGGCTCTTTGTCACTGCCAGTGCCAGAAGTACCCTCCTGCTCTGACAATGTCCTTTCCTTGTTGCCTGGTTCCCAGGTCCTGTCCAAAGCTACATCATCATACTCCTCTGCCTGATCCCCGCCACTTCCCTGTTCTGATGTTTCATCATGGTCTACTTGCCCCCTCCACACCACAACCACCTTCATAACTGCCAGTATGTCCATGTCTACCACCACCAACACTGCCACAGCTATGCATCTTGGACACTGCTTCTACCTCCACAACCTCTGAAACACACTTCAAAGTCTGACTGTAATCAAACAAATTCTCCTCATCATTATCCATAGCAACAGGGCTACTGAGAAAAGCTGTACCCAACTAGGAGGGGGCAGAAAGAGAGAGATGATGGAAGACAAAGGCTTCTTTTACTGTGACATGTAGCTGTAGTGGAGAAAAAATCCACTCAAACCTGGCTCCAAGTCATTGCGTCAGAGTCTTCCTCCTCCTGAGATGAGCGAAAGCAAGTCAACCAGTCCACAATGGAGGCATTGTCCGAAATAACACGCCCACTGGCAGAAATGGACAACTCTGGCTTGCTGATGCTGCTACTACTGCCCTGTACATTACTGCTGGTGCTACTACTAATTAAATCAATTGAAATCACAGTTGCCTTGCCCTAGTGTGAAAGCAGCCTTAGAGAATGGGGTAATGCCATTGGGTACCCTACACTTGAAACAAAGAGTTAAGCAATATAATTGAACATAGTGGTGGACTATGTGCAGTACAATATTTTCTAAGCATTAAAAGCGTGGCAAATAGGCCACACCATACCTTTACTCTGAGATTGTTGAGATACATTTTGGATCAGAACAATTACCTTTTTTACCACCGACATGGGGGGCCCAGTGTACATCATCCTATGCTAATGATTTTCTTGGATGGCGAAAGTGGGAGGTGATTTTCTACCTGTTGATGGTGCAGGACCAGTCCTACATATTGGAGTAGTATCGGTATATTAATGACATCCTTATAGGTGTATGCGTGCTTCCACCCACCCATTCACTTGAATAGACTGGGAGCACGCTCAGAGTGGGAATCGCGCTCTGTACAGCAGAAACAAAGATAGTGGCACCCAGCGGTGGAGTCACCCAAAGATAGCAGTTCTCCAAAGTTGAGGTAAGTTTTTTTTATGTAAACCCCCATCCTGCCTTAGCGCCGGGGGAGGGTGGCAGGGCGGGGGGGGGGTGGGTAATTCAAAAATGGGGACATCTGGCTGAACCAGCCTATTAAGAAGCAAAATGCTTCCACATTGTATGTAAATACCAAATGCTAAAGGAAATCTCATTTAAATCAGGAAAAAAAACTGTTATTCCCCCTGAAGATTTGGTCCCTCTCCCAGTGCCATCCTGATATGGGATGCTCCAGTGCCTAAAGCCCCCAGAATCACCAAACACCAGCCCATGACCAACCTGCAACATGCCCGCTGAGCCCCCGCTCCCCAATGCACTTCCTTGGCTGGTCAAGGAGTGTGCTCTAAGGCATTGCAGGCACAGATCATGGGCAGAAGTTGATACTGACCCTCCTAAATTGAAGAAACTAAATATTTGGTATTGTAAGGGAAGATGGCAGGGGTGACTATGGTCTCTACAGCCATGATGCTGAGACTATAGCAGTGGGGGAGAACATAAGTTGGGGTTTCTTTGCTGGGGGAGTATAGTGGGACTAGGTACAGGTAGGGGTAGACTAGGGAAGCAAGGAATGGATGGTGGTGTAAGAAGTAGCAGACCAGTTGTCCCCAAAGCAGTGCAGCCCACCTGGTCTTCCTATGGCCAATTTGCTTACCCCCTGCTTGCATGTGGGGGTACATAACAAAGCAAAGCCTGCATTGTATGGATGCATGGCTGGATGGGAGTGAGTCACCAAAACCCTAAACCCTCCCTGACAACCTTGGGATCCACAAAAGTGATACCTTTTACTGCCAGAGATTATTCTGTCGAAAAAAACACCCCCAATTGGTAAAAATGCACCTGCTGCTTTTCACTGTTGGAGGAGGATTTGGGTCCGCTTTAGATGGCAGGGCCAGTACGATTTTGTGGGAAGCTCTGCCTGGTTAATGTGACCTTTAAAAAGTCTATCTAGGTAAAAAAAGGAAAACAGCTATATTCAGCTTTTGTCCCCGCAGCTTTTGAATCTGGCTCAGGAACTTTACTACTGACCATTTGCTGAGATTGTGCACTGCGCCAGTGCCATCCTACATTTACATGACTTTCTGCTCCAAGGAGGAAGTCTGCTCCTGCATGCCCACTTCATTCTTTGAAGGGGTTGTGATGGGTATGACAAGCCTCTTCCAGTGTAATGAATGGAGGACTTAGACCCTTAAATCAGAGGCGTAGCTAGGCTTTTTGGCACCTGGGAAAAAAATTCTAAATGGTGCCTGCCACCTATTCTCAGGCCCCCCTTTGGGGTCCCCCTGACCTGCTGCAACCGGGGCAAGTGCCCCCTCTGCTCCCCCTAGCTACACCCATGCTTAAATGGTACAGCTGAAAATACTGTTCTGTCATTGCACCCTAAAATAGGTGTAGGTTAAAGGGAGCCCCTGACATTTTGGGTGTATGGGGCCTGTAAATTTATGATGATAACTTTGGATGTAATGATTCATATTAAAAAAAAAAGGAGGGGAATACTTTTTAAAGCCCTTTCAGTAATTTAATTGGGCTAGGTGTGAATGGGCTCTTAGAGCGTCATTGATAGGCTAGCATTTAAATAAACTGTTACATGTGACTACAGGATTTATTACAAAACCCCAACCGACTGGAAATTTATAACTGTTATCCAAAGTGGTATGTGGTCACCAACTTGCATAAACAGTCTAAAACACTCCACAGCATATTCGTAGAACAAATGTCCAAAACAAATAGCAAATCCTGCATGGGTCTTTTCATTGCCTCTTACCTACCAGCAATAGAGGAGTCAATTATTGAAACAAATTCATTAAAAAAGTTCAAAAATGCTAATTTTTCTTCAGTAGTGGCAGTTTTTTTTCTTTTGCACAATGTACACAGTGTTTTTCTCAGTTCCCAAGATCCAATTTTGTGGCTTCCCACAAAGTTTTATATTTTTCCATAAACATTCAGGCATCCAGACTAGATCTAAAAGTAAGGATTTTCAAACTGAATGACAGTTGAGGCTACAAAATGTGCAAGTCTGATGATAGGTATGCAGAGTATACTGCAAAATGTGATGGGAATATATATAACAAATGGCAACAAGAGCCATCTGTGTACAACAAAGGTATATGATGCCAAGGGGTGTCTGACATAATACTAAAGGATGCAACCTCTGGGGGGCATTGGAGAGAAAGGTTCTCTTTACCACCACTGCTTTTTTTGTACTATGATAGGGCAGGGGTCGACTGGCCATAGAGGGATCTGGGATTAAATATTTTTATTTAAAATTATTACCCTTCTTTCTCTCCCACCCCACATGTAGTAACCAGAGATGAGAAAAGTTCTATTCGGGCGATTCGCTGAATTTCCCCAAGAAATTCGGGTTCGCCCGAATCGAACTTTCACGAATCGCTCATCTGAAAAAAAAATGCCGGCATGGTGGGAGCGGGCAGGCCGGCTACGCTCTGAGTCGCCCTCTGATGACGCGTCCTCTGATGACAGCTGAAAGCGGCGCCGGCCTTCCCGCTCCCACCATGCCGGCATTTATTTAAAAAGCAAACACTTACCTGCATGGTCGGAGCGTGGAGGCCGGCGACGCTCTCAGGCGCCCTGTGATGACGCGTCCTGTGATGACGCCCGCTGACAGCGTAGCCGGCCGGCCCGCTCCCACCATGCCGGCATTTTTTTTTTTTATTTCAGGGAAAATTCGATCGGCACGAACCAAAAAAGAATTCGGGTTCGTGCCGAATTGAATTTTCCCTGAAATTTGGAGCGAATTCCGGTTCGTCCGAACTGGTTCGCTCATCCCTAGTAGTAACATTAAATCAATTAAGTAAAGCAAGAAAAAAATGAGTTTGCAATTTGTCATCGGACCCTTGGAATAGACCAGTTTGTCCTCCCCTAACGCCAGCTTGAGTTGGCCCGCTGCTTTTAACACCTCCTTTCAATTCTTGCCTCCTTAACTTCCCTCCAGCCCCTCTGTACCTAGCCCCACTGTAATTCCGAACCAGGAAAGCTGAAGCTGACAGCCAACTTAAAGCGGACCTTCACTCTGAATAAGAATCTATCTTATATGTTTCCCACACCCTGTACATACAGATTGTCCACATTAAAAATCATCCTACCTGCATCTACTGCATGTTATGAGCCTTTAAACATCCAAGATGGCGGCTTCTGGAAGCCGCCATCTTATCAGGCAGCCTGCCAACAGGAAGTGCCTCCTGACTGTGCTGCTCTGCATTCTGGGACTGCTGACCGTTACCTGACCCCAGCTCTGCTCTGTCTGAGCAAAGCACAGCTATAACCTGCCCCCCTGTACCTTATCACACTCTCCTCTCCTCAGTAAGTGTGATGCTTCTGAGTCAAGATGGCGGCGCCGGTATCCTAAATTCCTGAACAGAGTTGCAGCCCAGTGGGGGAAAGAATAATAAGTTAGTGACTAAAAACATAAAATATATTAATTTTAGATGCTGGGGCACCATTTTTTAAGAGTTTGGGCTTTTCATTAAATCACGCTGAAGGTCCGGTTTAAGAGTGTACAGGTAACCACTGTAGGCAAGAAAAGTGCTCCCTGACGTCAGACAAGCAATGCCTGGCTGGGAGGCTGTCGCAGCCATTTTTTAGAAGGCAGAGGTACCTCTGTTGCTCGAGACCTGCAAGATCTTGTGGGAATGTGACTATGGGAGGAGGCATCAGAATGTCTGAGGGTCGAGCGGATACCTGGAGAAAGCACCGTACAGTTGGAGTGTGTTTCTTGTCCCGTATCATGGACGGACCTACATTACAGTTTGGCATAGTGACGGCAGGGTATGATGTGACAAAGTACCAGGATACCAACTACTACAGGCATGTCCAATCCAGACCCAAATCCGGGGCCCAAAACCAGCACTGACTTCCTGACCGAGGTAGAAGTTATTAAGGGGCATGGTGTGGGTCATTATCTAGCGGTTCAAGATCCTCTTATAGTACCTACCTCTCCTTGGCCGAGCTGGTGGCTCTCAAGCAGCACTAGGTAGCTCAGCTTGCTCCTTTTTCATTTTTAAGTTAAGTATAAGCTGGTCACGGCCAACAAAGCTGCTGATGCGCTGTCCCGGACCCCTGGAATGAGCCGTTGTAGGATTAGGAACACAAAGTTAGAGGAGATCGAGTTGCTCAACTGGTGGAATATCTCAACAAAAGGGGCTCATCGGAAGAGGTTTCCCCAGGACTCCTGGGTCATGCAAATTACCTGGATGATATCATTGTGTACTCTCAGATGTTTGAACAACACCTGCAGCACCTGTGAGCGACTGGCTCAATTCCTTAAGTTGAAGCTAGAATCAACTCCTGCAGAAGGGCAAGGGGTGGAAGGAAACTCATCAGGATGATACGGTGGTAGTACCAGCTAATTAATTTTCAAAGGAACAACACTGCCTGGGGAAGGAGGTCCAGAGGACTTTACCCCTGGAGGTTCAGAAGTTGTTGAGACAGTGGGATCGGTTGAGACTCACAGACGGTATTGTGAAGAGGAGGGCGCAGCTCTTTTATTTGGCAAATCATCCTGTCCCAAGCCATGGCCCAACAGGTGGTAAAGCAGTTCTATAGCAGATGGGGCATTGGGGGGGGGGGGCAAATAGGTTATTGCACTGGCTGACTCCTCATTTCTACTGTAACAATTTGAGGCAGGTGGTGCAGCAGGTTTGTGTGGGTTGCCCTTTCTACCAGCAGGTCAAGGGGCCAGAGGTTAAGGAATGGAAGACCCATAGACCGCTAGAGCTGGTACAGGTTGACTTCTTGAACCTGGACACCGCCTGTGACGGGTATAGCCATGCATTGGTCATGGTAGACCACTTTTCTAAGTTTACGGTTGTTACTCCCACCTAAGACCAGACGTCTGAGACCACGGCAAAGATGTTCTGGTGGGATTTCATTTTGCCCTATGGGTGCCCTGATGGTTTACATTCCGATCAGGGTCCAGGATTTGAAGCAGAGCTCTTCAAACAGTTGTGTCAATTGTACCAGTTATGGAAGTCTAGGTCTTCCCCATACCATCCTCAAGGAAACGGGGAAAGTGAGAGATTCAATTGCACCCTGATCCAACTGTTGAGGACTCTAGAGAGAGACAAACAGGAGAAGTGACCAGACCATGTAGTGGAGAAGGTATGGTTGTACAATCATTTAGCGCACACCTACACTCAACCTACACAATAATATGTATTGTTTGGGCTAGAGAGACAGAGCCTATTAGAGGTAGCCTTTGGTGCAGCTGGGTCAGGAAACCGTGGACCCCAGGGACCTGGGTGGGTTAGTATAAGAAGTGCTTGGAGTATGCCAACCAAATGCTCCAGAGAGAGAAAGGCTTTGAAGGGGGAGGGACCCCCCTGAATAGGGTTGAAGCACCCTTGGTCCCCGGAAATAAGGTGTTGAGCGTAAAAGGGGCTCAGAGAAGGAGTTAGGTTCTTTATGTGCTGCCCCTGTGTACAAAGTATGTAAGCAGCTAGGGGTGGGTAACCCCGGCTATGAGATTCAGCGAGCTGATCGGGTGGGTTGCCCTCGGGTGGTGCAAAGATCCTTGCTGAAGAAGACTGAGGATGCCCCTACCACCAATAGTGAGGTAGACCTTGAGAAGGACCCTGTGAGTGAGGAGGTGTTTTGGGTTCCCATGGCCATTCCCTCCCCAGAGGCCACCCCCGTACCTCAGGCCCAAGTGGCCAAAGTGGCACCCCCCTTCCGCATTCTACTCAAGAAGGGTAGGACCAACCTGCTCCTCATTACCAGGATCCTAGTTTTGTTTGGAGTAGAACTTTTGCGAGTTGGGGTGGAGTTGTAGGCAAGCTAAGTATTCCCTGTTGTTGTTTTCGTGGTTTCTCTGTGGCTGGTAAGCTGTGCCAGGCTGGGAAGCTGTCACCGCCATTTTTGTAGAGGGCAAAAGGACCTCTGTTGCTCAAGACCTGGAAGATCTCACAGGAATACGACTATGGAAGGGCGGTTCGCTAAAAAAGAGGGCAGAACTCGGGAGCGCAGAAAATGGGAAACCATGAGGGGGATGTTGTAAGGAGGGCTGTTGAAGCAGGGCCCTAAATGAGTGGACGCCTCGAGAATGCAAGTGTGTTCATCCTCCTCCATCAGGATTGGTTCTGCGAGGTAGTAACGTTCCAGTGGGGTGGCCGGCGTCTTGCCGGCACCCCGAAGTTACGCTTGCTGAAAACTGTGGGGCCTGGCCCTGTTTTCAAGGGGAGCTGAAGGTTATTCTGAATGTGTGTTACTGAAGGACGTTGCAAAGCTGTTTTAAAATGTATTTCCTGCTTTGAAGGGTGTACAGGGAAATGTGTTTCATGTCCCCCCTTGTGGACGTACATTACACCAGTAGAGACTTTAGCAACCCTGCCTCAGGATGGGAAGTTAGGTTGCCACCCCCTGCCTCTGAACTGTAATGGGAGTACAAACTTGTTTACAAGTTTTTCATTGATTTTATTAAGTAATAAATAATAAGTCCAATCTGTGGAACCTTTTCTGACTGAGGTTGGTTTCACACCAGCGCGAATGTGGGGTGCTCGCGATTTTGGGAGGAGCGTTTCACAGCTGCCTGGAAAAGGCTGTCCATAGTAATCTATGGCACCCATAGATTACTATGGACAGCCTTTTACAGGCTGTCTTTTACATGCAGCCTTTTACAGGCAGCCTCGAGAATGCAAGTGTGTTCATCCTCCTCCATCAGGATTGGTTCTGCGAGGTAGTAACATTCCAGTGGGGTGGCCAGCGTCTTGCCGGCACCCCGAAGTTACGCTTGCTGAAAACTGTGGGGCCTGGCCCTGTTTTCAAGGGGAGCTGAAGGTTATTCTGAATGTAAATTGAATGTAAATTGGGTGTTTGTGGAGCGCTCTGCAAAAGCCCTGTCAGAAGCGTCCTGAGGGTGCAGTGCTAGTGATCTCCCTACATGTAAGTGGAGCGCGCTAGTGCTTAATGCCCTCCACATGCTACATACAGCAATTGCAGGGGGGCCCTTATGTCAAAGAGATATCTCATTGTTCATTGGGCAGAGGGTAGAAAATTGCCTACGTATACTTGGTAGCAGGTTGGTTCTCAGTGTCCCCTCATGATTATCTGCTCTCGGAGGTGTAAACATACTCAGTATCCATTGGCTTCCGCCTGGCCCTCTTCCCAGGGTGCAGTTTGGGACTCAGGTCTGGCAGAGCATATGGGCTAGCATCAGCATTGCTGTAAGACTGCTGCCCAAGGGCATACATAGGTTTCACATGGTCCCAAAGCCCCCTAGCCCCAAAGCAATAGGTGATGTTCTCACTTACAGGAGCTCTCTTTTCAGCCTCTGCAAATGCCTAGGGATAGGATGCAGGCAAGGCCTGAATGACCTAGGGGGCAACCCTATGTCCCCGGTGAATGGAGGGATAAGCCTTCTTAGAATAGAATTTGTGGAGAAGAACAGCTAGGGGGTAAAAAAGGTTTGTATGGGTTTTCTGAGGTTGGCTGGACTGAATCTTTAAGCTTTTTTTCATGTACTGTATTAAAAATGTTGATAATGAAATAATGTTTTTCCAACTTTTTTTTATCAAGTACCTCTTACCATTTTCTAATTATCTCAAGTACCATCTTGTAGGTCCATATTGACTTTCAATCCCCTAACAGCAATTTAAAATAAACCAAAGCACACCAGTGATGCAAACCCAAAATTTACAATCTTCCTGCCGATAGTCCTCTACCTGTGAGAAGAAAAAAGTGTTTTCACTTAATGTGACATTTTTAAACCAATTTCTGGCTCCTACATCATCAGATAGTAGCCCGGGGGCTGGCATTTATGTATATAATAAGAGGGCCCATTTTGAAGAACAGCATGTTCAAATGCCAGCGCTGGTTCATGATGTAATGGGCAATTGCTGGTCCTTCCACTCTTGGGTACCATCAGTGGGGCACCACTGGTTGGGAAACACTGTGCTAAATAGTATACAATATTAGTTCCACCAAGTTAATTTAAACTTGGAATTACTAATATAATAATAATGGGAATTATCGTAATAGTTAGATCACACCCTGATCATTAGAGAGGCTGAGTTAAAGTACTACTATAATAATAATGGGAATTACAATAATAGTCATACCACACACTGAACATTAGAGAGGATGAGCTTTTATAGAATTGAGCACAAGGAAAGGCAATGGTGTTCTATAACCACCTTGGTCAGGGAAGGTAAAGGAGAAAAAGATATGAAGATGTCCAAGCCAGACAGGGATGCAGAAATAATTTTCCAAAAAATGAAAAATGTAACCTCAGCTTGAGTTTATTTGCTGTCCCTCTGCTTTAAAAAAAAGCGTATTAATTTCCCGCTGACTTTTTGGAGATGTTGGCTTCAGAGCACAGTAAATTATTGCAGCCTGTGGTCGCTCATGGTGGTTTGAGGCTGTAAACCATTAGACCCCCAATGAATATGGGGTTGTGCTGCTTGTTGGAATGTAATAGACTCATCTGTTGTCCAGGTCTGATGGTTTTACAGTAGAGTTTTTAGCCTTAGTATCAGCTTCAACTAAGTCCAAACCACATTAGAGTGTTCCCCTCCCTGAAATAAATATGAAACTGTTGAGAAATCAATTTAATCCACTGCCAGTACCCAAGAATACAAATCTGACGTAGTGCAAGATACAATAGGGTGTTATACAGAGGGGGCTTTCATATTTTACAACCATTTTCAAGTTTATCCTTCATTGTTTTCTCCATGTATGGTTTATATTTGCTTATTATATTTTTTCCAGTTTTAGACCAGACTTCTGCATTAGAGTTTAGTGGACTTTCCCACAGACCTCCAGATCAGGGTTTTTCTGTTAAACTTCCATGTACAGAGACACCCAATGTTCTCATCTGGCTCATCTTGACGGTGGCAGGAAAGGGAAAGTGCCCTTTGGCACTCCCTGATCTGGACGTCTGTCACGAAAGTGGATATTCCCTTTACCTTGCTACGGTGCATGTGCGGGCTTCCCTCCAATCATTGTTTTTAGCTGTGGCAACTAATGCATGGCTAGTAAAACTGACTGGCTGTGCGTTCCTGCCCCTGACATTCAGATTGTCCTGTGCATGGGACCGTGAAGGCGCAGAGATGCGCCATGGGGTCACCGGCGAGGTAGCAAACATTACGAATTGCGTGGTTTAACACATTGGGGCATCCCAATAAATAGCTAAGAAAATTACAGTGCATTTAATTCTTATCAGGGAAAAGGTAATACAACATTTTCATTTTACCTACAGTTGTATTTATAATCAGAATAGGGTTGATTCAGCATAGGTAGAATAATTCCCACTCAAAATCCTGGCCTGCCCTCACATGAGTAAAAAAACGTGCAGGTGTTGGGCTATTGAAAGATAGACCGGCACATTTGTTACCTGTGCGAGACAGCAGTTGAGAGTTTTTAACTTACTGAAAATATTTTATTTTATACCGGCACCTGCCAGGTTAAAAAAATAACATCTGGCTGCTTTTTTGGCTGCACTGAGGCTCTCTGTGACATCTCCAAACTTGTTATGGGGAGGCTCAGTGCAGCCAAAAAAGCAGCCACAACTCACGTTGTTGTTTATTTTTTATTTCAGTTTTCTTTTTTTTTTTTGTAAAAAAAGATTTAAAGCAGAACTTCAGTCAAAATATGACCCCCGCACTGCTACCCTACCCTGGCGCTGAGGCAGGATGAGGGGTTACAAAGAAAAAACCCTTACCTTGTCCATGCACCAGCGCTGCTGCAGGAAAAGACACAAAGCTGCATCCCCAGGGTCCACTTGCACTCCTGCAAATCACTTAAATGTGTGAGCTAAGTGTGCAGCTCTGGCGGCGCCCTGGATCTACAGCGCTGCAAGAGCTGTGCTGGCTCCTGGATAAGGTAAGGGTTTTTTTTTGTAACCCCCCACATCTTGCTCAGCGTCAGGGTAAGTTGGCAGGGCGGGGGATTATAGTTTGACTGAACTTCTGCTTTAAAGAAATAGTGCTGTCTCTCCCTGAAACAGCCCTGCACACTGGATGGCTGGTAACCAGGGCCCATCAGGTAATTGACCAGCCCAGCCAGTTCATCAGCTCCTATGACCTTTGGAAATGTCTGGTACTCTTTAGAGGTTCGGGGAATGCTGGGCCCATGTTGATGGGCAACAGGCTCTTTCGCACTCGCAGTGACAACCACTGGCACTAGGAGTGTCCTCACTCATGGGCTGGAGCCCCCGAACCATGTCTGGAGCATTCATAAGTACATAACGAAGTTTGGGCAGGAAAATCATTTTATCTAGGTTGACCCGGCCCAGCAGGTCCAGAGGTAGTGAAGACCATTGCTTGGTTATAGCTGCCAGTGCGTCCATGACTGGCTCAATGTTATTCTGCACATACCCTGAAAGGGGGCCTCTATCACTATCCCCAAATATTTAAGTATATGTACAACCTGGAGCTGGGATCCTGTAGTCTCTGGGGGTAAAGCCTCCACAACCGCGGACTCACATGTGTTCTCAACACCAGGGATAACAGTATCGGAGAGAGATCAAATATCGCTCTCGGCAAGTATTTTGTTTTGTGCACTGTTCACATGGCTTCTTGTGGTGCAAGCTCCATGTCTATTGTTGCCATCATCTTGTGAGAGTCTGAATGAAAGGAATAAAGAAGTGTACACGGGTTCTTTCAACCCCATATGTCTTTAAGGCCCTGCTTTCTTTTCTAACCACAGAGAGAAATATGTGGGGTTTCAAGCAGATCAAGATGACCTATCTAGGTATGGATCAAGGACCATATTGAAATCTCCCACTATAATAATTGGGTCCTCCATAATGGGGTATAATTTGAGCATCATTGTTTCCAAAATCTCAGGGTTAAATGGGGGTGAGACATAAAGTGTGGCAATTGTATATGGTTTGTTCTCTATCACAAGATTGATGATGAGTCTACCCAGAGGGTCCGTTCTAACCTCTGCAACTACTGCAATTTAGCAGTAAGTATTGAAACCCCCCTGGAGTAGCTGGAGTATGTGGTATTATAAAACTGAGAAATCCAGGGGCGTTTTAGAGCCAATACTTTAGAACCCGTTAAATGGGTCTCCCGCAGACATACAATATGGGGTGAGTACTTTTTGAGAAAATCAAAAACCAGAGCTCTCTTAATCCTGTCATTCAAGCTCCTCATGTACCAGGAAATTATCTTAATTTAATCAGTATCAGATCTACTATCCATCAAAAGATTACATAATGCCTAACATACAATACACTTAACAACTATAGAGAAAAATACAAAAAAAAAAAAACAAGAACTGTAACCACAGTAAACATGATAGGGGATCCTTAGCTATCCCCTATTTATAGCCTATCCCACCCTACACTACTCCTAAGGTGAAGATTGTCTAGAACCTAAACTTCTTAGTTATTACTACTGGGTGAATAAAATCCCCCTTAACCCATTAAGCCTTTAACTGCCAGCCAGGTAAAATTTACGTGGCTGCCTCTCCACTTTAACACCAGCCATGTAGATTCTACGTGCCTAACTTTCCCCCCCTGCTAGTGCTCCCCACCAAAAAAACACTCACCTGACCCCTCTGTCGATCCAGCCGGAGTCTCCTCTTCAACTGGGGGACATCCAACCCCCCCTCCGGCTTCAGGAGAAAGCCCAGAATAGGTCACCCCCCTTTTCAGTGATCACACATCTGTCATCAGATGGCGAGGGACATGGGAGCTGACGATCTGAGGTGAGTAAAAACTGGTAAGGGATCCATGAGACTCTATACCAGGTCACAAGGCTCTGGGTCTGGCAAGTTACCTGCGGCTAGCGGGTGACTTGCCATTAACTGACAACCCCCCCATTGCTTGCCTCCCCAAAGCCAGGGGGGCAGAAGACCCCGGGGCCATTAGGCTTTGGGGCTTGTAGCCTGCAGGGCCACCAAAGATGGCCCCTGCATCCTGTTCTACAAGCCCCCATAGCTGGTCCTCGGGATGGTTATGCTGGGTAGGGGGGACCTCATTTTTTTCCTGGGGATTTTTAAGGGGGAACCCTATGTTGTTGTTTTTTTTAATTAACCCTGTGTTACCTGTCACTCAGCAGGTATAAAAGGCTTCCAGCAGCAGCAGGAGAGCAGAAGCCAAAGTGATCATAGTGGGACACAGTGCTCCAGGATGGATGGGAGGTAAGTAAGTACAATAATACAATTTTTTTCTCTGTGTCCATCTATGAGACCCCTATACCAGTTCACAAGGCTTAGGGGGCTGGCAAGTCACTAACCCACAGCCCCCCATTACCTGCCTCCCCAAAGCCCAGGGGGCAAAAGGGCCAAGAGGCCATTTGGCCTGTGCGGGCTAATAGCCGGCAGGGTGGGGGGGCCACCGAGGCTGGCCCCCGCGCCCTGTTCTAACGGCCCTCATGGTTGGTCCCCGGGCTGGTTATGCCGGTTAGGGGGGACCTCACGCCATTTTTTGGGGGGATTTTTAAGGGTTTTTAACCCCCAGAAAGGGGGACCCCATGGCAATTTTGTATTTTATTTTACCCTTTATATTGTGGATAGTAGTGGTTAATTTGTAAATGTTATAAAGTGCTCTTTTCAGTTTGGGGGTCTCCTGGACAGGAAAGGGTGTCTACCAATACATATGTGGAACTGTTGTAACCAGGAAAATTGGGGCTTTTACTATTTTTCATTACAAAACAGCACTACAAATTTTTTTTTGCATATATTTTACCCCAAAGTATTAAGCATACACAAATGACAAACAAGATATTTCATGTTAAAACCCAGACTCCGCTAAAAAACAATATATAATTTTCCTGGGAAATCCCTGGAAATCTTTTAAAAAATCACATGGTCTGACAACAAAGGTTGACAAAAACTCTAGCTAATATAGTAAAGTAGCTTTCCCTTGTCTCTCCTCAGGTGATGCAGATAACGCAGAACATTTCAACCAACAGACAAAGTAACAGAGGATGACTCCACCAGGTGTGGGTGGCATCTCCACTCCCGAGAGTGCAGAGGTGCCCGCCCCTTTAACTATCCAGTCCCCCTGTAAGTAAAAATTATGGTAGCATATGATAAAACATGCAAGTGCTGAGATGCCCAATACTGTTATCAACAGGGTAGCCACCTTATAAGTATATACTGTCTATGAAAATCCTATACCAAGTAGACTGCTGCTGCAGGAGAAAGCAAGAGAAAGCTTAAATTGTTACCATCAGACACATAGCAGATCATGGGCTGTACAGTCCCACCAATGAGTAGAGAGCAACTTTCAGGACAGGGACAATGCACCCGAGAGAAGTCCACATATGACCGATGTGTCGAAGTCCAGTCACAAAAAATCTAATCTAGATCAAGAGTGCATTGAAGGGGACATCCTCCACAGCAGCCCCACCAACAGGTAGGCAGGCGACCAAGCGGCAGCACCGCGGAGAGCTGTCATTCCATCTCCCTATGCCCCCCCCAACCAAAAGTCTGCAATGAAGATCTCAATCGGTCTCATACAAGTAAACAAATGGGCAAAATCTCTAGCATATCCACAAGGCCACTGAGAAAAGAAGGCAGGGCAGAGCGACAGCCCCCCCCCCCCCCAACATCACCAGATCAGTTCCTAGAGTTTTGTGGGCGGCTGCGTCTCGCAATTTTGCTGGGTGCAGCATGCCATGTTTGTATTTATTATCTCTCAGAATTCTTTTGACTTCCAAGAATGTGGCACGTAAGCGTCGTGTTTCTACGGAAAAATCTGGGAAGAATGAGATTCTGTGCCAGTTGTTAGTGACCTCTCCCCTGCTGCATTCCGCGCTAAGGACAGTGTCAATGTCTTGATAATTAAGGAGTCTGGCAATTATCAGGTGGGGCGGTGCCCTTAGAATGGTGGTTTAGCTGGGATGTGCCCTCACTATGGCAAAAATGTTGGAAAATGATGCGCCAGGAAAGGTGCTTTAAAGCCAGGATTCCAGGAAGTCTGCAACCCCTTGGGACTTTTTCTGGGAGGACCAGTGTACGAATATTATTCCCACAGGTTCTCCAGGTCCTCCATCTTAGATTTATTGGCAGATACTCAGCCCCCCCCCCCCAACTCTGCAACCTCAGATGTAATAGGGCGGACAGAGTCTTCCAGACAGCTGATTCTCTGTTCAGCCTCTTTAGTTCTTTCTCTCAGACTTTGAATGTCCTGCCTTATTAAAGATACATCAGTCTGAACAGACTCAATGCTGTCGGTCAGTGTTGTCTTGCAATCGCAGATCGCCTCCATGATTTGACTGAGGGTCAGCTCTGCTATAGACTCCTCAGGTGAAGCAGATATAGGGTGTCTCTCCCCATTGCCTCTGTCCCTCTTTGGCAGCGTAGCACTGTTTGTCGAGTCCTTAGAGGGTTGGGGAGTGTCAGATGGACCCGTGTGCTGTGCCAAGCCCTGCGCATTTGGGGAAGGGTGTGGCGGGGGGTTCTCTGGTTGAGGCTGGGCTTATTTGACCATTTTGTCAGCTGCCAGACTATGCCAGTAAAAATGTGATTATTGCAAAACATAATTTAGATTTCTTTCTGCATGTTGCTGCACTGATAATGTTTTTGTAAATGTGTTTCTTGCAGTGCAACAACATGTGGCAGTGTCGAAAAATATATATACATGATATTTTGCACCATTTGTACCAATGTGGCGGAGTCTGGGGGAGAGCGTTCTGATAAATCAGGCCCATAGTATCATCTTCCCTCACATAGATTTCATTTGCTACAGCAGTTGTTTGGTCAGTGTGTGAGTGTGTGTGTGTGTGTGTGTGTGTGTGTGTATCGGAAGAATAAATATTTTTTCAGTTTGGTGTGGACTGTTGCTGGACTGTTCCCTCACTCATGCTCACGTGTAAGCAAGACTGTGACAGGTGTGAAGCAAGATGGCCGCTTTCATGTAGTTCAGGAGCGCAGCATCTGTGTACTATTCCACAACATTTGCATGGAGTTAGGCCTTCTTAAACAGCCTACTTCACTGATCAAAGGAGGGATTAAAGGGAGCAATTTACTTTATTTTTTTGACTGGAGGTCTGCTTTAAAGTAAAACTGATATCTCTGGTCCATAAAGGATGTTGGTGACTGACCTAATGTGAACCAATCCAAACATTCCACTAACACCATTTGGTCAATGAGTTGGAGAAGGGCCCCAGATGTAAAGTGACAAGACATTACAGTTTTGGGAGGGTAGTCTTCCCATTAAAATCAGCAGGCAATAGGGATGAGCGAATCGATCCGGACGAACCCGGATTCGATCCGAATTTCAGGAAAAATTCGATTCGGATCGAATCCGAATTTCCCCGCGATTCGATCGCTCGAAGTTTTCCTTTAACATCCATTCATTTACATTACAGGCATTCTAAGATGGCGGACGGGACATGTCCACACATCAACCCCGCGCCAGTGCAAGCTGGGACAGCCACATGCAGCCTATCAGCAGCCAGCAAGCCCGGTGACGTCACAGCGCTATTTAAGGCCGGCCATCTTGCTTTCCTGCCTCATTTCTCTATTGCATTAGTGAGAGACAGAACGTTGTGTAGCTGAGGGAGTGAGGCAGTTAGACAGGCAGGGACAGACAGGGACAGGCTGGAGACAGGCAGGAGACAGACAGGAGACAGACAGAAAGCGAAAAACAGGGAAAGGTAGAAAAATCGGAGGCTGTCAGCCTGTCACAGGGAGTTTTTTTTTTTTTTTTTCATCCAGCCTGACAGACTTTGTTAGCGTTTTCAGGCTGCTTATACTAACTAACTGTGCATATATACTGAACTGATCTTAAGTCTGCTGTGAGGCATCCCATTCTGTGACTACAGCAGCCTCTGTTTAAGACCATATAACCATTTGCTCTTATTATATTTGAAATTAGCCTGATAAAGACACTTTTGCTCGGCATAGTACTTCTGGACCCTGCCAGGGCATCCCATTCTGTGACTACAGCAGCCTCTGTTTAAGACCATATAACCATTTGCTCTTATTATATTTGAAATTAGCCTGATAAAGACACTTTTGCTGGGCATAGTACTTCTGGACCCTGCCAGGGCATCCCATTCTGTGACTACAGCAGCCTCTGTTTAAGACCATATAACCATTTGCTCTTATTATATTTGAAATTAGCCTGATAAAGACACTTTTGCTCGGCATAGTACTTCTGGACCCTGCCAGGGCATCCCATTCTGTGACTACAGCAGCCTCTGTTTAAGACCATATAACCATTTGCTCTTATTATATTTGAAATTAGCCTGATAAAGACACTTTTGCTCGGCATAGTACTTCTGGACCCTGCCAGGGCATCCCATTCTGTGACTACAGCAGCCTCTGTTTAAGACCATATAACCATTTGCTCTTATTATATTTGAAATTAGCCTGATAAAGACACTTTTGCTCGGCATAGTACTTCTGGACCCTGCCAGGGCATCCCATTCTGTGACTACAGCAGCCTCTGTTTAAGACCATATAACCATTTGCTCTTATTATATTTGAAATTAGCCTGATAAAGACACTTTTGCTCGGCATAGTACTTCTGGACCCTGCCAGGGCATCCCATTCTGTGACTACAGCAGCCTCTGTTTAAGACCATATAACCATTTGCTCTTATTATATTTGAAATTAGCCTGATAAAGACACTTTTGCTCGGCATAGTACTTCTGGACCCTGCCAGGGCATCCCATTCTGTGACTACAGCAGCCTCTGTTTAAGACCATATAACCATTTGCTCTTATTATATTTGAAATTAGCCTGATAAAGACACTTTTGCTCGGCATAGTACTTCTGGACCCTGCCAGGGCATCCCATTCTGTGACTACAGCAGCCTCTGTTTAAGACCATATAACCATTTGCACTTATTATAATTGAAATTAGGCCTGATAAAGACACTTTTGCTCGGCATAGTACTTCTGGACCCTGCCAGGGCATCCCATTCTGTGACTACAGCAGCCTCTGTTTAAGACCATATAACCATTTGCTCTTATTATATTTGAAATTAGCCTGATAAAGACACTTTTGCTCGGCATAGTACTTCTGGACCCTGCCAGGGCATCCCATTCTGTGACTACAGCAGCATCTGTTTAAGACCATATAACCATTTGCTCTTATTATATTTGAAATTAGCCTGATAAAGACACTTTTGCTCGGCATAGTACTTCTGGACCCAGCCAGGGCATCCCATTCTGTGACTACAGCAGCCTCTGTTTAAGACCATATAACCATTTGCTCTTATTATAATTGAAATTATGCCTGATAAAGACACTTTTGCTCGGCATAGTACTTCTGGACCCTGCCAGGGCATCCCATTCTGTGACTACAGCAGCCTCTGTTTAAGACCATATAACCATTTGCTCTTATTATATTTGAAATTAGCCTGATAAAGACACTTTTGCTCGGCATAGTACTTCTGGACCCTGCCAGGGCATCCCATTCTGTGACTACAGCAGCCTCTGTTTAAGACCATATAACCATTTGCTCTTATTATAATTGAAATTAGGCCTGATAAAGACACTTTTGCTCGGCATAGTACTTCTGGACCCTGCCAGGGCATCCCATTCTGTGACTACAGCAGCCTCTGTTTAAGACCATATAACCATTTGCTCTTATTATATTTGAAATTAGCCTGATAAAGACACTTTTGCTCGGCATAGTACTTCTGGACCCTGCCAGGGCATCCCATTCTGTGACTACAGCAGCCTCTGTTTAAGACCATATAACCATTTGCTCTTATTATATTTGAAATTAGCCTGATAAAGACACTTTTGCTCGGCATAGTACTTCTGGACCCTGCCAGGGCATCCCATTCTGTGACTACAGCAGCCTCTGTTTAAGACCATATAACCATTTGCTCTTATTATATTTGAAATTAGCCTGATAAAGACACTTTTGCTCGGCATAGTACTTCTGGACCCTGCCAGGGCATCCCATTCTGTGACTACAGCAGCCTCTGTTTAAGACCATATAACCATTTGCTCTTATTATAATTGAAATTAGGCCTGATAAAGACACTTTTGCTCGGCATAGTACTTCTGGACCCTGCCAGGGCATCCCATTCTGTGACTACAGCAGCCTCTGTTTAAGACCATATAACCATTTGCTCTTATTATATTTGAAATTAGCCTGATAAAGACACTTTTGCTCGGCATAGTACTTCTGGACCCTGCCAGGGCATCCCATTCTGTGACTACAGCAGCCTCTGTTTAAGACCATATAACCATTTGCTCTTATTATATTTGAAATTAGCCTGATAAAGACACTTTTGCTCGGCATAGTACTTCTGGACCCTGCCAGGGCATCCCATTCTGTGACTACAGCAGCCTCTGTTTAAGACCATATAACCATTTGCTCTTATTATAATTGAAATTAGCCTGATAAAGACACTTTTGCTCGGCATAGTACTTCTGGACCCTGCCAGGGCATCCCATTCTGTGACTACAGCAGCCTCTGTTTAAGACCATATAACCATTTGCTCTTATTATATTTGAAATTAGCCTGATAAAGACACTTTTGCTCGGCATAGTACTTCTGGACCCTGCCAGGGCATCCCATTCTGTGACTACAGCAGCCTCTGTTTAAGACCATATAACCATTTGCTCTTATTATATTTGAAATTAGCCTGATAAAGACACTTTTGCTCGGCATAGTACTTCTGGACCCTGCCAGGGCATCCCATTCTGTGACTACAGCAGCCTCTGTTTAAGACCATATAACCATTTGCTCTTATTATATTTGAAATTAGCCTGATAAAGACACTTTTGCTCGGCATAGTACTTCTGGACCCTGCCAGGGCATCCCATTCTGTGACTACAGCAGCCTCTGTTTAAGACCATATAACCATTTGCTCTTATTATATTTGAAATTAGCCTGATAAAGACACTTTTGCTCGGCATAGTACTTCTGGACCCTGCCAGGGCATCCCATTCTGTGACTACAGCAGCCTCTGTTTAAGACCATATAACCATTTGCTCTTATTATATTTGAAATTAGCCTGATAAAGACACTTTTGCTGGGCATAGTACTTCTGGACCCTGCCAGGGCATCCCATTCTGTGACTACAGCAGCCTCTGTTTAAGACCATATAACCATTTGCTCTTATTATATTTGAAATTAGCCTGATAAAGACACTTTTGCTCGGCATAGTACTTCTGGACCCTGCCAGGGCATCCCATTCTGTGACTACAGCAGCCTCTGTTTAAGACCATATAACCATTTGCTCTTATTATATTTGAAATTAGCCTGATAAAGACACTTTTGCTCGGGATAGTACTTCTGGACCCTGCCAGGGCATCCCATTCTGTGACTACAGCAGCCTCTGTTTAAGACCATATAACCATTTGCTCCTATTATATTTGAAATTAGCCTGATAAAGACACTTTTGCTCGGCATAGTACTTCTGGACCCTGTCAGGGCATCCCATTCTGTGACTACAGCAGCCTCTGTTTAAGACCATATAACCATTTGCTCTTATTATATTTGAAATTAGCCTGATAAAGACACTTTTGCTGGGCATAGGCTTACTGCTGCCTGCCAGGTGCACTTCTGTTGAGGCATCCCATTCTGTAACATAGCATACCCCTCTTTATTTACACTAAGCAGCTCTCTTATTTACACTAAGCAGGCCTGTTGGAGGCTGAGTGTTACTGCTCACTTTTGGTGTGCATTATATTCTGTTTCATATAGACCCACCGCTGTCCGGGGGATCTTAAAATATCACCTACTACCACGCCAGTTAGACTATGTCGGGCAGACAAGTGCCTGGAAGTGAAAAGAGGAGTGGCAGAGGCCAAGATTCCGCAGGCAGAGCTCGCATCAGACTGGGGGCTAGTAGCAGCAGGAGTCACACTGAGAGACCTAATCTGCCAGTATCTGCTAGCGGTCGGGTCTCCACCAGTAACGCATCTGCCGTGGTAGATTGGTTGACGCGCTCATCAACAACATCATCACAACTTACGTCTGAGACCCCCAGTCTAGGGTCGGTAGGTTCCTCTGACACAACCCTGAGTTGGCATGCCCCGAGAGCAGTCCCTGTCCTCCCATTGCCTCTGTCCTACGCCGTTCCCTCCCCCTGCGACGTATCCTATGCTTTGGGTTCAGCTCCACTCTTTAGTGAGGAGGACGATCAGATACAGGAGGACAGTCAGCAGCTACTGCCCAGCCAAGAAATGGAGGTGGCTTCTTTAGCTAGGCAGACAAATAGTGATGTGGACAGTGTCGTGGGTGCTGCGAGTGTTCCAGCTCCTGCGCCAGACACTGTTGACGAATCCACGAACATCAGTGACGTACAGCCACAACTCGGTGATGATGATGATGACGATGAAGCCGATCGCACTTGGGAGCCGGGTGAGGAAGGGGCTTCATCGTGGAGTTGGCAACAGCAGCAGTGAATCAGTGAGGCCAGGGGGTGGGAAAAGTAGCTACTCGGCAGTGTGGCAGTTTTTCCTGAGGCATCCGCAGGAGGGTAACATGGCCACATGCAAGATATGTAGGCAAAAGGTGAAGCGTGGCCAGGGTCCAAATGTTGGCACCACGGCCCTGCGTCAACATATGATGCGTCACCATAAAGCGACCTGGGAGAACCGAGGCTCCCAAGGGGTGGTCCAGTCTGCTTCCTCACCAAGTGAGCTCCCAATTTCTGCCAGCCAAGGCTCCAGCACCTCAGCCGAAGGCAGCTGTGCGTCATACCCATCCTCTGTCGCTCCTGCTCCTCCTCCTCCAAGTCATGCATCCCGCCAGCAATCCATCAGCGAAGCCATGTCCAAGAGACAGCAGTATGCGCCCACTCATCCTACGGCGCAGAAGCTGAATGTGCTCCTGTCCAAGTTGCTGGTGCTGCAGTCGCTCCCTTTTCAGGTGGTGGAATCTGCACCTTTCAGAGAACTGATGGCTTGTGCCGAGCCGAGGTGGAGAGTCCCAAGCCGTCATTTCTTTGCCAAGAAGGCAGTACCAGCGCTGCACACTTTTGTTGAACAGAAGGTGGGCCAGTCCTTGAGCCTGTCGGTGTGTAGCAAAATACATGGCAGCGCCGACATCTGGAGCTGTAACTACGGTCAGGGGCAGTACATGTCGTTTACGGCCCACTGGGTGAATGTGGTCCCTTTGCAGTAGCAGCAGCAACTTGGACAGGTCACGCCGCTTCGGCCTCCGCGCTCTCTGCCCATTGGACCTGTGACACCGTGCGACTTGGCCTCCTCATCCTCCGCCATCTCCTCACCCTCCACTGTAGGCTCAAGTCTCAGTGCCCCTCCAGTCTACCATGTGTGCAGGGCACGGAGGTGTCACGCAGTGCTTCACATGGTTTGTCTTGGCGAACGGAGTCACACAGGGGAGGAACTGCTTAAATGTATTCATCAGGAAATCCAAACATGGCTTACTCCGAGAAAACTTAAAATGGGAATCATGGTTACCGACAATGGGAAGAACATTTTGTCTGCGCTGCGCCAAGGAAGCCTGACCCATGCCCCCTGCATGGCTCACGTCTTCAATCTGGTTGTCAAGCGGTTTCTGAAGTGTTCCCCCCATCTGCAAGACATCCTAACAACTTCAAGGAAACTTTGCATGCACTTCAGCCACTCCTACACCGCCAAACACACCCTTCTTGAGCTACAGCGTCAGAATGGTATCCCCCAACATAGTCTGATTTGCGATGTTTCCACCCGTTGGAATTCCACCCTTCACATGTTGGACCGATTATATGAACAGAGAAAAGCCATCACGGATTTCCTGATGATCCAAGCAGATAGGGGGACTCCCCTGTGTAACTTCAATGTCAACCAGTGGCAGCTCATACGTGACACCTGCCGTTTGCTCAGGCCCTTTGAGGATGCCACTTTATTTGTCAGTCGGCAGGATTACGGGATGAATGACGTGATTCCACTGCTTCATGTACTACAGCACATGTTGGAAACCATGGCTGGTCAGGGCACTGGAGACATGGCGTTTACATCTTACGGCCACATGAACCCCGTTGGAGCTGAACTGGAGGAGGAAGAGGAGGAGGAGGAGTTGCCCAGCGAAACACAGTTTAGGCTTGGCGAAATGGCTGGTTTATCTAGTCAGCGGACAGGAGAGGAGGAGCAGGAGCAGCCAGAGGAGCTAGAGGTTTTTGAGGAAGGCGAGACAGAGGACCCGGGCACACCGTGGCAGTATGCAGTGGAGATGGAGACAGGTAGTCCATCCGAGTCACTTGCGCAAATGGCACGAAGCATGCTCACGTGCTTGCGTAGTGACCCCAGAATTGTTTCCATCTGTCGGCGGGATGACTTCTGGCTGTCCACCTTATTGGACCCTCGCTTCCGGCACAAAATGGGGGCATTTTTTAAACCCACCGAGAGGGAGGACAAACTCAACTACTACAAAGACATTCTACGTAGGCAGTTGGCCGATGCCTATCTGCACCATGGTCCATACTCTCGCAGGTCTGACTCGAGGGGACCTCTGCGCTCACCTTCCACTGCCATGGCCGCTGGGGGGGTTGGCAGGAGCAGCAGCAGCAGCTCCATCAGCAGCAGCAGCCTCAGTCTTCAGTCGCTAATGAGTAGCTTTCTACACCCGCATAGTGAGGCTACTCATGAGCAGCAGGAAGACCTGGAGCAGGACCTCAACCAGCAGGTCATGTCATACTTTGACATGACCATGCCAACACACCTTGAGGATCCGCTGGACTTCTGGGCAGCCAAACTTGATTTGTGGCCGCAACTAGCAGAGTTTGCCCTGGAAAAGCTGTCCTGCCCGGCAAGTAGCGTGCCATCTGAGCGGGTGTTTAGTGCGGCGGGGGCCATAGTTACGGCGAGGAGAACTCGTCTGTCAACTAAAAATGTGGAGAGACTCACCTTTGTCAAAATGAATCAGGGATGGATCAGCCAGGATTTCCACCCACCAATGCCTGATGCATGCGACTAGATTCAGCATGGTGCCACGTTTTACACTTTCCAAATGGTGCAAAACATATTTATGTCTTTAGGCCATTTTTTGGGCTCCTGCTGCTGCTGCTGCCAACTTCTGCCAACTCCAGGGTGTGATTCATCCAATTGTTGGGCTCCTGAAGCCAACCCCAGTGTCTCTTTAAAGTAATATTTGGGCTCCTGCTGCTGCTGCTGCTGTCAACTCCTGCCAACTCCAGGGTGTGATTCATCCAATTTTTGGGCTCCTGAAGCCAACTCCAGTGTATATTTGGGCTCCTGCTGCTGCTGCTGCCAACTTCTGCCAACTCCAGGGTGTGATTCATCCAATTTTTGGGCTCCTGAAGCCAACCCCAGAGTCTCTTTAAAGTAATGTTTGGGCTCCTGCTGCTGCTGCTGCTGCTGCCGCCAACTCCAGGGTGTGATTCATCCAATTTTTGGGCTCCTGAGGCCAACCCCAGGGTCTCTTTAAAGTAATATTTGGGCTCCTGCTGCTGCCAACTCCAGGGTGTGATTCATCCAATTTTTGGGCTCCTGAGGCCAACCCCAGGGTCTCTTTAAAGTAATATTTGGGCTCCTGCTGCTGCCAACTTCTGCCAACTCCAGGGTGTGATTCATCCAATTTTTGGGCTCCTGAAGCCAACCCCAGTGTCTCTTTAAAGTAATGTTTGGGCTCCTGCTGCTGCTGCCAACTCCAGGGTGTGATTCATCCAATTTTTGGGCTCCTGAGGCCAACCCCAGGGTCTCTTTAAAGTAATGTTTGGGCTCCTGCTGCTGCTGCTGCTGCCAACTCCAGGGTGTGATTCATCCAATTTTTGGGCTCCTGAGGCCAACCCCAGGGTCTCTTTAAAGTAATATTTGGGCTCCTGCTCCTGCTGCTGCTGCTGCCAACTTCTGCCAACTCCAGGGTGTGATTCATCCAATTTTTGGGCTCCTGAAGCCAACCCCAGTGTCTCTTTAAAGTAATATTTGGGCTCCTGCTGCTGCTGCTGCCAACTCCAGGGTGTGATTCATCCAATTTTTGGGCTCCTGAAGCCAACCCCAGTGTATATTTGGGCTCCTGCTGCTGCCAACTCCAGGGTGTGATTCATCCAATTTTTGGGCTCCTGAAGCCAACCCCAGGGTCTCTTTAAAGTAATATTTGGGCTCCTGCTGCTGCTACTGCCAACTTCTGCCAACTCCAGGGTGTGATTCATCCAATTTTTGGGCTCCTGAAGCCAACCCCAGGGTCTCTTTAAAGTAATATTTGGGCTCCTGCTGCTGCTACTGCCAACTTCTGCCAACTCCAGGGTGTGATTCATCCAATTTTTGGGCTCCTGAAGCCAACCCCAGGGTCTCTTTAAAGTAATATTTGGGCTCCTGCTGCTGCTGCTGCTGCTGTCAACTCCTGCCAACTCCAGGGTGTGATTCATCCAATTTTTGGGCTCCTGAAGCCAACCCCAGGGTCTCTTTAAAGTAATATTTGGGCTCCTGCTGCTGCTGCTGCCAACTCCAGGGTGTGATTCATCCAATTTTTGGGCTCCTGAAGCCAACCCCAGTGTATATTTGGGCTCCTGCTGCTGCTGCTGCCAACTCCAGGGTGTGAATCATCCAATTTTTGGGCTCCTGAAGCCAACCCCAGTGTCTCTTTAAAGTAATATTTGGGCTCCTGCTGCTGCTGCTGCCAACTTCTGCCAACTCCAGGGTGTGATTCATCCAATTTTTGGGCTCCTGAAGCCAACCCCAGTGTCTCTTTAAAGTAATGTTTGGGCTCCTGCTGCTGCTGCCAACTCCAGGGTGTGATTCATCCAATTTTTGGGCTCCTGAGGCCAACCCCAGGGTCTCTTTAAAGTAATGTTTGGGCTCCTGCTGCTGCTGCTGCTGCCAACTCCAGGGTGTGATTCATCCAATTTTTGGGCTCCTGAGGCCAACCCCAGGGTCTCTTTAAAGTAATATTTGGGCTCCTGCTCCTGCTGCTGCCAACTTCTGCCAACTCCAGGGTGTGATTCATCCAATTTTTGGGCTCCTGAAGCCAACCCCAGTGTCTCTTTAAAGTAATATTTGGGCTCCTGCTGCTGCTGCTGCCAACTCCAGGGTGTGATTCATCCAATTTTTGGGCTCCTGAAGCCAACTCCAGTGTATATTTGGGCTCCTGCTGCTGCTGCTGCCAACTCCAGGGTGTGATTCATCCAATTTTTGGGCTCCTGAAGCCAACCCCAGTGTATATTTGGGCTCCTGCTGCTGGCTGCCAACTCCAGGGTGTGATTCATCCAATTTTTGGGCTCCTGAAGCCAACCCCAGGGTCTCTTTAAAGTAATATTTGGGCTCCTGCTGCTGCTACTGCCAACTTCTGCCAACTCCAGGGTGTGATTCATCCAATTTTTGGGCTCCTGAAGCCAACCCCAGGGTCTCTTTAAAGTAATATTTGGGCTCCTGCTGCTGCTGCTGCTGTCAACTCCTGCCAACTCCAGGGTGTGATTCATCCAATTTTTGGGCTCCTGAAGCCAACCCCAGGGTCTCTTTAAAGTAATATTTGGGCTCCTGCTGCTGCTACTGCCAACTTCTGCCAACTCCAGGGTGTGATTCATCCAATTTTTGGGCTCCTGAAGCCAACCCCAGGGTCTCTTTAAAGTAATATTTGGGCTCCTGCTGCTGCTACTGCCAACTTCTGCCAACTCCAGGGTGTGATTCATCCAATTTTTGGGCTCCTGAAGCCAACCCCAGGGTCTCTTTAAAGTAATATTTGGGCTCCTGCTGCTGCTGCTGCCAACTCCAGGGTGTGATTCATCCAATTTTTGGGCTCCTGAAGCCAACCCCAGTGTATATTTGGGCTCCTGCTGCTGCTGCTGCCAACTCCAGGGTGTGAATCATCCAATTTTTGGGCTCCTGAAGCCAACCCCAGTGTCTCTTTAAAGTAATATTTGGGCTCCTGCTGCTGTTGCTGCCAACTCCAGGGTGTGATTCATCCAATTTTTGGGCTCCTGAAGCCAACCCCAGTGTATATTTGGGCTCCTGCTGCTGCCAACTCCAGGGTGTGATTCATCCAATTTTTGGGCTCCTGAAGCCAACCCCAGTGTCTCTTTAACCCTTTAAACGCCAGCCACGTAAATTTTACGTGGCTGCCTCTCCAACCGTTAAACGCCAGCCACGTAAAATTTACGTGCCTGACTTTCCCCATTAATAAAATAAAAAGTATAAAAAAATATCACTTACCTGACCCCTTGTTTGGTCCGGCCGGGTCTCCTCTTCAGCCAGCGGGGCTCCGATCGCCGATCGGGGCTTCTCCGGCTGCAGGGGAGGGCCCGGAATAGGGTGCCCCCCCCCCTTTCAGCAGCCGCCGGGATTGCCTGTTAAAAAAAAAAAAAAAAAAAAAAAATGACAGTTACTCACCTCCGCTCCCGCCGACTCCCGCCGCCTCTCCTCTTCATGGGGGGGGGCTCCGATTACCCCCCCCGGGTCTTCTGTCTTCTGGAGGGGGGCATAACAGCCCTCCCTCCGTCGCATCTTCCGATGGCGGCCGCCATCTTGGATTTTAGCCCCGCCCCTTCGGGGGCTGGGCTAATGACGTCACCTCCGGGTGTCATCGGGGCACCCGGCAGTTCTCCTCTCAGATGCCGGTGATGGCTGGGCAGAGAAGGAGGGAGGTAGGCGATCCTCCGATCGCCTGCCTCCCCCCTTCTCTGCCCAGCTGTCACCTGCATCAGATCGCCGCGGGACATTGCTTCTGAAGATCGGAGGTGAGTAAAGGTAAAATGTTTTTTTTTTTTTAATAAACATATTTGAAAACATGTGTGTTTGTTTTTATTTATACTTTTAACCCCTTGTGAACTGGTAAGGGGTCCATGACCCCTATACCAGTTCACAAGGCTTGGGGGGTGGCAAGTCACCTGCACTAGCGGGTGGCTTGCCATTAACCCCTGGCACCCCCATTACCTGCCTCCCCAAAGGCCAGGGGGGGGCAGAAGAGCCCGGGCCCACATAGGCTATGTGGGCTCGTAGGCTGCAGGGTGGGGGGGCACAAAAGCTGGCCCCCCCACTCTGTGCCTACAAGCCCCCATAGCTGGTCCCGGGCTGGTTACTGTGGGTAAGGGGGACCCCACGTCAATTTTTTTTTGATTTTTAAGGGTTTTTAACCCTTAAAAATCAAAAAAAATGGGGTCCGCCCCCCCTGGGAGGGGGGACCCTATGTCATTTTTTTTTTTTATTAACCCTTTGTGTTCTGTCATCCAGCAGCTATAAAAGGCTTCTAGCAAGTGAGCAGAAGCCAGTGATCGCCGAGGGACACAGTGCTCCAGGATGGATGGGAGGTGAGTACAGTGTAAAAAAAAATAAAAATTAATAAAAATTTTTTTTCTCTGCTTGTGTCTGTGTAATTATTTACATTTAACCCCTTGTGAACTGGTAAGGGGTCCATGACCCCTATACCAGTTCACAAGGCTGGGGGGATGGCAAGCCACCTGCGCTAGCGGGTGGCTTGCCATTAACCCCTGGCACCCCCATTACCTGCCTCCCCAAAGGCCAGGGGGGGGCAGAAGAGCCCGGGCCCACATAGGCTATGTGGGCTCGTAGGCTGCAGGGTGGGGGGGGGCACAAAAGCTGGCTCCCCCACTCTGTGCCTACAAGCCCCCATAGCTGGTCCCGGGCTGGTTACTGTGGGTAAGGGGGACCCCACGTCAATTTTTTTTTTGATTTTTAAGGGTTTTTAACCCTTAAAAATCAAAAAAAAATGGGGTCCGCCCCCCCTGGGAGGGGGGACCCTATGTCATTTTTTTTTTTTATTAACCCTTTGTGTTCTGTCATCCAGCAGCTATAAAAGGCTTCTAGCAAGTGAGCAGAAGCCAGTGATCGCCGAGGGACACAGTGCTCCAGGATGGATGGGAGGTGAGTACAGTGTAAAAAAAAATAAAAATTAATAAAAATTTTTTTTCTCTGCTTGTGTCTGTGTAATTATTTACATTTAACCCCTTGTGAACTGGTAAGGGGTCCATGACCCCTATACCAGTTCACAAGGCTGGGGGGATGGCAAGCCACCTGCGCCAGCGGGTGGCTTGCCATTAACCCCTGGCACCCCCATTACCTGCCTCCCCAAAGGCCAGGGGGGGGCAGAAGAGCCCGGGCCCACATAGGCTATGTGGGCTCGTAGGCTGCAGGGTGGGGGGGCCACAAAAGCTGGCCGCCCCACTCTGTGCCTACAAGCCCCCATAGCTGGTCCCGGGCTGGTTACTTTGGGTAAGGGGGACCCCACGTCAATTTTTTTTTTTTATTTTTAAGGGTTTTTAACCCTTAAAAATCAAAAAAAAAATGGGGTCTCCCTCCCCTGGGAGGGGGGACCCTATGTCATTTTTTTCTCGATTTAACCCTTTGTAGTGTGGATGGTATTTGTATTTTTTTTGTGAATGTTATAAAATACTTGTTTCAGTTAGAGGGGTCTCCTGGGCAGGAACAGGGGGCTACCGATAAATATGTGGTACCGTTCTAATCGGTAGAAATGGGGCTTTCACATGCAATATGATTTTCCTTAATAAAATACATTTTTTATTTAAAATAAAGGAGTCAATTTTCTAATTTATTTATTTATTTTTTTTTACTTTACAATATTGTAAAAAAAAAAAAATTTACAAACAAGACATTTCATGTTAAAGCCTAAACTCTGCCACAAAAAGAAAATATGCCATTTTCTTGGAAATTCCTGCAAAAATCACAGTTAAACATCACGCAAAATGGTGAAAAATATCCTGTCAGGAGAGGGTGACAAAATCTCAAGTAGACTGGCAGTCAAAAGGTTACAGGTACCTATGCATGTTGGGTATTGTTCTGCTCGGGGGACCTTGCGCTTTCAGATTTAGCTTGTTTTTTCTTATTTGCATATTGATATTTTAGAAAAATGTGCTTTTTATTCTGCTTTTTTATACATTTTTTTGTGAAATCCTGTGCAACCTATGAATTCTTCGAGATATTACTTCCAGAAAGATGAGCCCACTACAACAAGCTGGGTACGCTTAGAAAGCTTAACATGTGTACTTTCAGGGAATATGTGGTTTATGGGGGATATTCCAAATGTAAAGGGTTGGTTTGGTAGAAAAAGCACAAGGTGCGCACTTTGTCTGCAGAGCTGAATATCTGAAGTAAAATTACCGTTATGCGCATGCTTTACTTTGGTGTGTTTGGCAACTCTTTCCTTGACAGAACCTATGCATGTTGGGTATCATTCTGTTTGGGGGATGTTGCTTTTTCAGATTTTCTGTTTTTTTCTGGTTTGCATATAGTTTTTTTTAGGAAAATGTGGTTTTGATTCTGCTTTTTTATTCATTTTTAGGGAAACCCTGTGCAACCAAAGAATACATTGAGGGATTACTTCCAGATAACTGCACCCATGTCAACAAGCCTGGTACGCCTAGAAAAGCTTGTGTACTTCTAGGGAATATATAGTTTGTGGGGGGTATTTCAAATGTAAAGGGTTGCTTTTCTTGAAAAACTGCAAGGTGCGCATATTGCAAAGCATAGTTGTATTTTATCTGAAAATCTCCTAAAGCGTTGTTTCAGTTTGGGGGAGTCTCCTGGGCAGGAAAGGGTGTCTACCAATACATATGTGGTACCGCTGTAACCGAGAGAAATTGGGGTTTCACACGCAATAAGATTTTATTGACAAACTTACATTTTTTATCACAAAAAAACACTACAAATTGTAAAAAATCGTTTTTTTTATTTTTTTGCACAATTTTCACCCAAAAATATTGAGAATACACTTAGAAAATGACAAACAAGACATTTCATGTTAAAGCCCAGGCTCCGCTGAAAAAAACAATATATCACTTTCCTGGGAAATCCCTGGAAATCCCTTCAAAAATCACAGTTGAACATGGGGAGCGCAAAATAGTGCAAAATGGTCTGGCAACAAAGGGTGACAAAATCTCAAGGTAGGCTGGCGGTTAAAGGGTTAAAGTAATATTTGGGCTCCTGCTGCTGCTGCTGCCAACTTCTGCCAACTCCAGGGTGTGATTCATCCAATTTTTGGGCTCCTGAAGCCAACCCCAGTGTCTCTTTAAAGTAATATTTGGGCTCCTGCTGCTGCTGCTGCCAACTCCAGGGTGTGATTCATCCAATTTTTGGGCTCCTGAAGCCAACCCCAGTGTATATTTGGGCTCCTGCTGCTGCCAACTCCAGGGTGTGATTCATCCAATTTTTGGGCTCCTGAAGCCAACCCCAGGGTCTCTATAAAGTAATATTTGGGCTCCTGCTGCTGCTACTGCCAACTTCTGCCAACTCCAGGGTGTGATTCATCCAATTTTTGGGCTCCTGAAGCCAACCCCAGGGTCTCTTTAAAGTAATATTTGGGCTCCTGCTGCTGCTACTGCCAACTTCTGCCAACTCCAGGGTGTGATTCATCCAATTTTTGGGCTCCTGAAGCCAACCCCAGGGTCTCTTTAAAGTAATATTTGGGCTCCTGCTGCTGCTGCTGCTGTCAACTCCTGCCAACTCCAGGGTGTGATTCATCCAATTTTTGGGCTCCTGAAGCCAACCCCAGGGTCTCTTTAAAGTAATATTTGGGCTCCTGCTGCTGCTACTGCCAACTTCTGCCAACTCCAGGGTGTGATTCATCCAATTTTTGGGCTCCTGAAGCCAACCCCAGGGTCTCTTTAAAGTAATATTTGGGCTCCTGCTGCTGCTGCTGCCAACTCCAGGGTGTGACTCATCCAATTTTTGGGCTCCTGAAGCCAACCCCAGTGTATATTTGGGCTCCTGCTGCTGCTGCTGCCAACTCCAGGGTGTGAATCATCCAATTTTTGGGCTCCTGAAGCCAACCCCAGTGTCTCTTTAAAGTAATATTTGGGCTCCTGCTGCTGCTGCTGCTGCTGCCAACTTCTGCCAACTCCAGGGTGTGATTCATCCAATTTTTGGGCTCCTGAAGCCAACCCCAGTGTCTCTTTAAAGTAATGTTTGGGCTCCTGCTGCTGCTGCTGCTGCTGCTGCCAACTCCAGGGTGTGATTCATCCAATTTTTGGGCTCCTGAGGCCAACCCCAGGGTCTCTTTAAAGTAATGTTTGGGCTCCTGCTGCTGCTGCTGCCAACTCCAGGGTGTGATTCATCCAATTTTTGGGCTCCTGAGGCCAACCCCAGGGTCTCTTTAAAGTAATATTTGGGCTCCTGCTCCTGCTGCTGCCAACTTCTGCCAACTCCAGGGTGTGATTCATCCAATTTTTGGGCTCCTGAAGCCAACCCCAGTGTCTCTTTAAAGTAATATTTGGGCTCCTGCTGCTGCTGCTGCCAACTCCAGGGTGTGATTCATCCAATTTTTGGGCTCCTGAAGCCAACTCCAGTGTATATTTGGGCTCCTGCTGCTGCTGCTGCCAACTCCAGGGTGTGATTCATCCAATTTTTGGGCTCCTGAAGCCAACCCCAGTGTATATTTGGGCTCCTGCTGCTGGCTGCCTACTCCAGGGTGTGATTCATCCAATTTTTGGGCTCCTGAAGCCAACCCCAGGGTCTCTTTAAAGTAATATTTGGGCTCCTGCTGCTGCTACTGCCAACTTCTGCCAACTCCAGGGTGTGATTCATCCAATTTTTGGGCTCCTGAAGCCAACCCCAGGGTCTCTTTAAAGTAATATTTGGGCTCCTGCTGCTGCTGCTGCTGTCAACTCCTGCCAACTCCAGGGTGTGATTCATCCAATTTTTGGGCTCCTGAAGCCAACCCCAGGGTCTCTTTAAAGTAATATTTGGGCTCCTGCTGCTGCTACTGCCAACTTCTGCCAACTCCAGGGTGTGATTCATCCAATTTTTGGGCTCCTGAAGCCAACCCCAGGGTCTCTTTAAAGTAATATTTGGGCTCCTGCTGCTGCTACTGCCAACTTCTGCCAACTCCAGGGTGTGATTCATCCAATTTTTGGGCTCCTGAAGCCAACCCCAGGGTCTCTTTAAAGTAATATTTGGGCTCCTGCTGCTGCTGCTGCCAACTCCAGGGTGTGATTCATCCAATTTTGGGGCTCCTGAAGCCAACCCCAGTGTATATTTGGGCTCCTGCTGCTGCCAACTCCAGGGTGTGAATCATCCAATTTTTGGGCTCCTGAAGCCAACCCCAGTGTCTCTTTAAAGTAATATTTGGGCTCCTGCTGCTGCTGCTGCCAACTCCAGGGTGTGATTCATCCAATTTTTGGGCTCCTGAAGCCAACCCCAGTGTATATTTGGGCTCCTGCTGCTGCCAACTCCAGGGTGTGATTCATCCAATTTTTGGGCTCCTGAAGCCAACCCCAGTGTCTCTTTAAAGTAATATTTGGGCTCCTGCTGCTGCTGCTGCCAACTTCTGCCAACTCCAGGGTGTGATTCATCCAATTTTTGGGCTCCTGAAGCCAACCCCAGTGTCTCTTTAAAGTAATATTTGGGCTCCTGCTGCTGCTGCTGCCAACTCCAGGGTGTGATTCATCCAATTTTTGGGCTCCTGAAGCCAACCCCAGTGTATATTTGGGCTCCTGCTGCTGCTGCTGCCAACTCCAGGGTGTGAATCATCCAATTTTTGGGCTCCTGAAGCCAACCCCAGTGTCTCTTTAAAGTAATATTTGGGCTCCTGCTGCTGCTGCTGCCAACTCCAGGGTGTGATTCATCCAATTTTTGGGCTCCTGAAGCCAACCCCAGTGTCTCTTTAAAGTAATATTTGGGCTCCTGCTGCTGCTGCTGCCAACTCCAGGGTGTGATTCATCCAATTTTTGGGCTCCTGAAGCCAACCCCAGTGTCTCTTTAAAGTAATATTTGGGCTCCTGCTGCTGCTGCTGCCAACTCCAGGGTGTGATTCATCCAATTTTTGGGCTCCTGAAGCCAACCCCAGGGTCTCTTTAAAGTAATATTTGGGCTCCTGCTGCTGCTGCTGCTGCCAACTCCAGGGTGTGAATCATCCAATTTTTGGGCTCCTGAAGCCAACCCCAGGATCTCTTTAAAGTAATGTTTGGGCTCCTGTTGCTGCTGCTGCCAACTCCTGCCAACTCCAGGGTGTGATTCATCCAATTTTTGGGCTCCTGAAGCCAACCCCAGTGTCTCTTTAAAGTAATATTTGGGCTCCTGCTGCTGCTGCTGCCAACTCCAGGGTGTGATTCATCCAATTTTTGGGCTCCTGAAGCCAACCCCAGGGTCTCTTTGAAGTAATGTTTGGGCTCCTGCTGCTGCTGCTGCCAACTCCAGGGTGTGATTCATCCAATTTTTGGGCTCCTGAAGCCAACTCCAGTGTCTCTTTAAAGTAATATTTGGGCTCCTGCTGCTTCTGCTGCCAACTCCAGGGTGTGATTCATCCAATTTTTGGGCTCCTGAAGCCAACCCCAGGGTCTCTTTAAAGTAATATTTGGGCTCCTGCTGCTGCTGCTGCCAACTCCAGGGTGTGATTCATCCAATTTTTGGGCTCCTGCTGCTGCCAACTCCAGTGTCTCTTTAAAGCAATGTTTGGGCTCCTGCCCCTCATAGTGATGCCACTTCAACTCTCTTGAATTCAATTGTGCCGCTCTGCGATTCTATTAGCGATGCCTCTGATCTGCATGTGATATTTCTTCAAAGTATTATTTAACTAACCCAGCACGCATCCTGTGCGTGTTACAGCAAGGCAGAATGGTTTACAACCCTATTGAGGCTCTAGGAGGCTCAGAAATAGCCGTTTTTAATAGCGATTCGTCGCGAATTTATTCGGGTCGAAACGATTTTTGTCGGAAAATTCGGCGAATCAGTCGAATCGAATTTTTCAAAAGTTCGCTCATCTCTAGCAGGCAACATTAAATTGTCACCAGAGTATTTTTTTTTGGGGGGGGGGGCACAATGGGATAAAATGCCTCAAATTGGGACTGTTCCATTTAAAGTGGGATGTCAATTTAAGCAAGCACTAACAGTTCCTAGAGGAGCATGGACTACAAATTTGGCCCTACATGTCCTGACCATGTGCTGTTCCAGAATAATCTGGTTCTGGACTGACAAAATTAACCCATATAATAATACAGGCCTCTTGATTTCCCCAGAATAACTGCTCAAGACTCTTTACCGACACGCCTTCTCTTAATCTTACCTGTCACATTTTTTCTCTTTTAGGAAGAATTATTATGGATTTGGCTCAGGCAAAGAGTCTAGGTCTTAACTGGCCTTTGTGTAACTCATGTGTCCTGTTTTCCTTTGGAAACTGTGTTAACTGCCTCATTACCAGCAGCAAGGTTAGCAGTATGTGTGACTAGTGATTGACGCTTGCGGTGAGCTGTGTAAACAGAGTTAACAAGTTTCAATAAATAAAACACTGGCTTGTGTGCATAATGCTACCCCTCTACTGACAATGTTTCCATATTTTGCCTAGACAACCACTGTAATTGGGACTACAAGTTCCTTACTTGGATTGAAGACTTGCAGGTCACTTATGAGGCCGCCAGACAGACATCTCCTTGGCTTCTTGTCCCGCTAAAATAAGGTTGGCTTTATGTTTAATTGTTTTTGTGGTTTACTCCAATTATCTTACGCCATGGCCTGGAGGTCTGTAGTCCATTCTCTTCACATGGGACTGAAAGGTGCACAATCCTACAATGATACATTGTATATGGTGATCTTGTGCAAAAAAGTAAGAAGGTGGAGAATTCCACATTTTGAAAACTTCATAACTATGCTTATATCCTCTATGATAGCAGTTTGCAGAAGAATTTGGACCTTAGGATTTGTCGCATTTTAAAGGAGCTCTACTGCAAAAAATGTGTGAGGTTACTTATACATAAGGAACAGGAGTGAAAGGTTTCTGTATTTACCATACTACTGAACTCTAACCGAGCCACCCTGTGCTGTAATAACTGCTTATTGCTTTTACAGTTCTTCTAATGTATGTAGATGCTTTTAAATAATTGTTACTGTTTCCCATTGGCTGATCTAAGAAACAGGCTGTTAGATTTGAGTAGTCTTCCACTGTAAAAGTAGAGTGAACAATTCAGTTGCTCCTATTACTTATTCATTCTAAAGATCAGACAGGCTTGGTACCATTTTAGCACTGCAGCACTTATATGTGCTGTCTACTTTTGACCTCACGCAGGTCTTTGCAGATTTTCAAGGGAAAGTCCGCTTTCCTTTGTATTTATTTGTGTCAAAATGATGTTCTCAAGGTGCTAAGTTGATATTTTTTTTTCAGATGTGTGTTTTATGGAAGAGGTTTTTGAGGTGAGGGAGCTCACTCAACCTTACACATGTCAAGAAGCTGTGTGAAACCCCTCAGTTCGCCCACAAAAACTCATCTTTCCACGCTGTAATGGTGCGTGCAAGGGCTCTCATCCATGGGAGGCGGCTCTCATTGACTTGAATGGGTACTGCGCGCTGCTGCATGCCACTCCTGTCTCAAAAAGAATGGATCCGCTATATTGGAGGATATAATTCTTTTATTTTACACAAAGCCTGAAGAAACCTTTTATAATACCAGTACCTGGCTGAAACTGCAGTTGGTTGCAAAGCAAACTGAAAAATCTAAGCAGACCCAACTAGCACAACCCCAAAGTATGTATCTATTGTTTTTTGTGGGACAACTCTCTTGGCTAGGCCAACTGCACAGCTCAAAGGTGCTTGCACATTAAGAATATTCCCCCCAGAGTCCTGATCCACGGGGCACTAAACAAACCTAATCTATCCCCATGGTATCAGTGAGCTCTCCAAGAGATAGTCACCATTTCGTAGCAGTGAGTCAGACAATGGGTGCACTCAGCGGTGCAACCACTTGCAGCAACCACATTTATCCCAATAAGGTTTGGGCAATCACTGCACTTACAATTGCATCTATTTCCTGTCCCCATCATACAGTGGCTAATTATGGCTCCCAAAAGATTTTGCAGTGCTGACCCACAACTTCGCCACCCAATCTCTGGGCCTTCACTGAGTTACCTCAGCTGCTGCTGTCTCCTCTGCTTGGCCCTCTATTCTTCACTGCGTGGTCCTCACTGCCGTCACTGCTTGGTCCTCTATTCTTCCCTGCCTGGTCCTCACTGCTGCCACTGTGTTCAGCTGCACCCTCACTTATACCCTGCTTCACCCCCATCTCTACCATGCTCCCTGCTGTGCCCCCATGTCAGTCCTGCTCCCTGTTACACCCCCATCCCTGTCCTGCTTCCCACTGCACCACCTATTAATTTAAATAGAAAATGTAAGCTTTTCAAGAAAAGCTCTTTTCCTCCTGATTACAACGGACACCCCAACCTGAAAAGAGTGCTTTATGAGATTTTTAGATAAAATACAACTACTATGTGCACCTTGCAGTTAACTTGCAATAACTATCAAGGTTTAAACCCGGGGGAGAGGAGTTTTTTGGGGTCCCTTTTCAGCAAAACCAGCCTAGACCCCCAGCCCACATAGACCACTTAGGCACTGGTCTCTTCTGCGCTTCCCTGGCCATTGGGGATGCAGATAATTTGGCGGGGAGTTTTGGCAAGTCACCCGGCCCCTCCTGCCCTTTGAACTGGTATAGGGGGTCCCATAGACCCCTTACCAAATCACAAAGGGTTAAGTTAAACAAAAACACACACACATAAAATCCATTATTATTCATTTATTTTAGTATTTACCCCCTTCCATCGTCGGGTGCTGTCCCACACCATCTGATCCCAGCCGGAGTGAGCATCGGAAGTGGGACTCCCGTTGCATGTTGGGGTCTTTTATACTGGCGGAGTGTGCTGACATCAGCTTACTCGCCGTATAAAAAGCCTCTTTTGTCCTGCTGCAGACCCTGGCCAGAGGATCAGAAGCCCACTGGGGGATGAGACCCCCGGGCATTGAAACCTGGGCGGAGGGAAGTTTTTTTGGCTCTAAAGGGGAGTAAAAGCCAGCCGCATCAAATTTACATGGCTGGCACTTAACGGTTGGAGATGCAGCCAATTAGATTTCAAGTGGCTCCCACTTAAAGGTTTAATTTTTTTAGTTCTTAAGTTTCTTTAGTTTCTTAATCCTTATAAATTCTCAAGTTATACACATGACACGTAAAGGTTAGGTATAATAAGCTGTATAAAACAAGTTCATAAACACAATATAGAACAGAAATAAACAATACAACTATTTGCAATACCAATACACAATGTTATCTATGGTTCCGTCACCACCGCACATCAAGTGTGTATTTTTTCTTTCATTTTCTCCACATTTATACACCATTCATCAAATATAATTATGAAAAATAACAAAGACGCTTTTCAGATAGCCTGCTGAAAGGTCGCTTTCATCTAAAGGCAATGTCAGGAGTCTGCCAGGGAATTCCTGGAAGTGGTGTGTGCTTATATTCACAAACGGAAAAGTCAGTCCGTGTGGAAATGTTGGTTTTGTTGAAATCAATGGCACATATAGGCGTATAATTACACTATGCAATTCACAATCCGGCAGCTCCGTGGCCTTGTTATTCCAACGTGCTATTACAATTAGGTTTTCTGACTACTGAACGTTTAGTTCTTTAGTTCTTTGTGCAGGTTATACAGAGGCAGAAAATGCCAACAAATGAAAAAGATCATTTAAGATAACAATCCAATGACTCTCTGTCGGACTTTGGTAAAGGAGGCCTTAAAGAGGAATAACCACCCTCCTCAAATCTATGAGATTCTTGGGGTGTTGGTCTACCTCTTTATGGGATGCACTGCTGTATGAAACTCCAGGGGTTTCCATCAGATCTAGTCACCGTTGCATCTCCGTGCCGCACCCGCATTGGGTCTTTCTGAACAGCTCACCCCCAGCTAGAGGCAAGCACAATGTGGCCAGCGGTGCTCGCTCCATTCAGACATAAGGAGGAACAACCATCCCACTCGAGTCTATGACTCTTGGGGTGTTGATTTACCTGTTTAAGGGATACTCCACTGTTATGTAACACCTGGAGTTGCCCGATTTACTTACCTCACTCACCTCTTTACGGGCGAGTTACATAGTTAATACAGCTGAAAGAGTACGACATATGTCCATCAAGTTCAACCAAGGGTGTTGAGATAGGGGAAGTTATTTTTTATTTTATTTAGTTTTTAGTTTTTTATTATTTCTACTGATAAGAGCTAATGGTAACTGTTAATGTTATTTTCTTCTAAATAAGCATCTAATCCTTTTTTGAAGCTGTCAGCGGTTGATGCTCTAATAAGCTTCTGTGGGAGGCTATTGCACAGATTTATAGTTCTTATGGTAAAGAAGATTGCTTCCGGAGACTGAATTTCTTTTTTTCGAAGGGAGTGCCCCCTTGTCTTTAGAGAGGATTTAATCATGTCCCCCCTCAGTCGTTTCCCCTCAAGACTAAACAGATTTAATTCTCATAATATTTCCTCATAACTAAGATCCTTTATTCCTCTGATTAGTTTGGTGGCTCTCCTCTGCACCCTTTCCATAGTCTAGGTGCCCAGAACTGTACGGTATATTCCAAGCGAGGGCGCACCAGTGCCTTGAAAAGAGGCAAAATTACATCCCTATCCCGTGATTCCATGCCTCTTTTAATACATGATAATATCTTGGTGGCCTTGGAAGCAGCTGCTTGACATTGCATGCTGTTATTTAGCCTGTAAACTACCAGTACCCCCAGAGTCTTCTCAACAAGTGTTTCTCCCAGTCTTATTTCCCCGAGGATGTATGTGGCCTTCAGGTTGTTAGACCCCAAGTGCATGACTTAACATTTCTCCACATTGAACGTCATTTGCCAAGTGGATGTCCAGACACTCAAAGTGTCCAAGTCAGTCTGAAGCTTGTGAACATCTTCAATAGACTGCACTGTGCTACATATCTTTGTGTCATCTGCAAATTGCATCTTCCATGTCGTTTAAAAACAAGTTGAATAAAAGTGGGCCCAGGACTGAACCCTGGGGTACACCACTTACAACCAGTAACCATTCAGGGTGGGTATCATTAACCACAACTCTCTGCACATGATCCTTCAGCCAGTTTTCAATCCAGTTACAAACTGTATTTTCTTATCCTTGTCCCCAGTAAGCGTCTATGGGGGACAGTGTCAAATGCTTTTGAAAAATCCAGAAAAACTATATCTACAGCAGTGCCTCTGTCCAGGCTTCTACTCACCTCCTCATAGAGGCCAATCAGGTTAGTCTGGCAGCTTCTGTACTTAGTAAAACTATGCTGGTTGTCACTTATAATATAATATATAGTTACATATTTGTGTATATAGTCCCTAATAGCCCTCAAGCAATTTTCCCACAATGGATGTTAAACTTACCAGTCTGTAATTGCCCAGAGAAGACCTAGAGCCCTTTTTAAAAATGAGCACTACATTTGCCTTGCGCCAATCTCTTGGCACTATACCAGTTGTTAGTGAGTCTTTAAAGATCAAGAACAGGGGTGATGTGATAACTGAGCTGAGTTCTTTAAGAACGCTTGGGTGAAGTTCATCTGGTCCTGAGTCTTATGCACATTTAAATTATTTATCTTTCTTGGATGATATCCATGTTTGGCTTGTTAATTATTATACTAGGGCTATTGCTATCAGTGGCATCTCCTGTGTTGGCTCTTTGCTCCTCTCTTGTGTACACTGAGCTAAAGAATACATTCAACAGCTCAGCCTTCTCTTCCTCCTCAGTGTTGATTTCCACATTATCATCAATCAGGGCACCTATCTGTTCTGATTTTAGTTTTCTTTGAATTTTTATATTTAAAAAAACGTTTATGGTTTGTTTTGCTTATTTTGGTCACATCTTTCATTTTGTGCTTTCGCCAACCTTATTTCTTTCTTACATGCTTTATTTACTAATTTATACTTTTCAAGAGTTACAGCTGAGAGCTCAGCCTTGTAATGTTTAAATGCCATTTTCTTTTACACAGGGGATACACAGGAGCAGGGCATCCCATATTGGGTTGTTACCACCAGGAATTTTCAGCTCAGATTGTTTAAAGCAGGGATACACACCTGCGGTCCACATTGCCATTAGTTGCGGCCCTCAGCCTACCTTTCCTCAGCCCACATAGACTTTTCCCACCTGACCCTTGCACACATCTGTAATACACAGTCTTGATGGATGAGGGGCAAGGATCCCTATGCCACTACCACACCAACATTGTTTATTTTTAAGAACATTTCTTTATTGTGACATGCTTAGTTTTTCCCTTTGGGCACAGTTCTTATTAGGCAGCAGCCATTGACATTGAGTAATCTTTATGGTGCGGTCATATGCAGCAACTCTTCCCTCCAAAGGGGTTTTCAGGTACCTCTCAGAAACAGGGGGAGGGCCAGCCCACTGCAATGCCTGTGGTTGGATGCCTTCTTCGGATGGATGAGGGTGTTTAAGTAAGGCCTCTTCAGTATCAGGGGTTCCTCGCAATAGGATAAGACCTGGTCACCTGGAAGTTTTTCTATAGTTTGCACTGGCCACAGGTTTCTGGTCCCCCACCTGTTCAGTTCCAGGGGGCTTCAGGTGTTCCTGTCCATCACCCTCTTGCTTTAGGGGAATATGTAGGCTTCTTGTCCCCCACCCTACTTTTTTAATCCGAGCATCTGCTCCGTGCCCAAGCAGTCTCACTTTCTTTCCCCCATATGGGACCACTAGCTTCACTGGGCACTTGCACCCAGGGTTTCACAGCACACTCCTCGACATTCTCTGGTCATTAACCAGCCAGCAGCACATCCAAAGCTACACAGGCTAAATCCACATAGGCCTTTTGCCCACCCGTGCTTATATACAGCCTGAGAGGGGTGAGATCTTGAGAGCTCCTCTCCCCAGGCGTGATCACATTCTGTTGGCTATATGTGGGTGTGACCACACCTCCTCACCTTCCCTTAAACAAGATGGTGAAGAGAGCAAAAACCTGGCACCTGCCCTCTTCAACCTCTAACATCTGCACACTGCACACAGTGCCTTTGTCTCTTCCTGTGTGACTTTAAGCCTTGTTAAAAGAAAGATGGTTTCAGATTTCGGTCATATAATACCATACCTCCCAACTTTTTAGGGTGGAAAAGAGGGACATTTGTTAAATTAAGCCACACCCTTTCATTGAGGGATAGACAGGAGATATGATATAACAGTTACATCAATATAAACACTTTGAATAGGCAAATGAATCATTTATTGATGTAGATCTGCATGTTACACCCCAAGGAGGGGCAAATGAGAACAACGAGGGACAGGAGGACATGGACTCAAAAGAGGGACAGTCCCTCCAAATCAGGGACAATTGGGAGTTGTGTAATGCAAGTACTATTCCTTTTGCCCACCAAGTGGGAGTCCAGAGATTTTCTGGCACAAAAGAATTTTTATTCTCCTGTGTGGTCTAATTGATACAATCTGAGCAGCATGAATACACATTAAGTATTAAGTCCATCATATCACTGACAGTGAATACTGGCATGCAACTTTTTTCCTTTAAAATCACTTTAGTTCTTCCATATAATTCCAACTTCTGGTTTATGATACAGCCACAGGTTCCATCTTACTAGCATGGCAGCACGGCTGGTCCTTGCTCTCGCTGTGGCCGGTGTTGCTCCCAGTGTCCACCATCTTTGTTGGAGACAAAGTGCATATTCCCACTGTAATAACAGTGTCGAAGCATCTTCCCGGGCCTACAGGGGGGTTCACACCAGCCATGTAAGTTCCCATTAAGAAAGAAGATGCAGCTGTTTATTTAAAATTGATAATATCATATTTTCTATATATGTATTTCATTTAATAGCATATCCAGGCCGAATGTCTTGAAATCCCTCCCAGAGGAAAACCATGTTTTTCATCTTTTGCAAGCTGATCATGTGAGTACACTAAATTAATGCTTTGAATATATGCTGGGCATGTGCAGCATCTTTCAATTGTAGTGATTATACGTCTTATTAATTGTAGGTCCACCTAAAGGTGACCAAGGCTAATCGCTGAAACAAGTGCATCATAAACAAGAAGTTGGTCCTGAGACTCCCTTCTGGTGGGTTGTGGCCCTCTTCCCTGCCAGTGTTGGCAGCCAAAGCAGGTTGGTCTGCCATCTATAATGCTCTAAGGAGACAAAGGTGCCCCATCCTTACAGCCTAACATCCTACCACAGGGAGGGGAATTTATACCCTAGTGTGCTTCCTTCCTAGAATATGTCTCCTGCCTCCTAGCTGCCTGTGATGTTAGGGAAAACTCTAAAGAAGGCACTGTCTAGGGTATAAATGCCCATCCCTGCAGAGGTGAGTGCTCAGTACCTGTCAGGATGCCTTCCGACACCGACAGAGAAGAGGACTATTTGCTGCCAGAAGGGAGCTGTAGGATTCACGCTAGGCCCTTTGGACAGAGGACTTTGCCCAGCAATGGAGAAGATTGTGAAGACGAGTATCATTAATGTATATTTATTAATGTATATCTATTATATATTTATTTTTCTAAAGTGTCAGTGTGTTATTTTTACTGCTCTGTTCACTCTTTGTGAACTAGCAAGGGATGTTGGAGATACTGTGCAACAGCTTACAGTTTGTCTTTGTATGTGATCTGCAAATATATTACTAGGTTAATGCAGTTTATATTCACAATTGTAGATGACTGCTGTTAAATATACCTATGTGTAGTCTCTGTTGTACAGTCTGTACTGCATGTTGCGTTTCCTGTACAGTTATACAAAGCAATACTCGTAGCCAAGGGATATTCTCAAAAATATGGGGTGGCCTATGATGAGACTTTTGTTCCAGTAGTCAAACATGCTACAATAAGGCCTTTGAAAGGATGTTAAAACAGCGTTTCTACATGGCAAGTTAACATAAGACATCTACATGGAAAAACCACCAGGATTCAAAGATGAACAAAGGCCAGACTTAGTATGTAAACTTCAAAGGAGTATATACGCAAGCCGCCAGAGTATGAAAAATGAAAATAAATTAAGTGCTTACACATAAATCGTAAAACCGACCCCTGCTCATACACAAACATATTGGCAGAACGATGGATCTATATGCTCATTTATGGGGACGATATTCTGATTTGTTTTCAGCAAGAAGAGGATGAGACAGAAATACTACAAATCCAGTCAGCACTTTGAGACCAAGGATCTTCAAGAGCAGGGACTTTGTTATGGTTTTGCTCAACTTAGGATATGACAGCAGATATCCTTACCAAGCAATGACCACTGAAAGACACGCAAGGCTTACAAATTAGAGGAGTCTTACAGATTAAGCCTCAGCTGTTGAGTGAGGGTGTTGGAGATGTGCAACAGCTTACAGCTTGTCCCTGTATGTGATCTGCATCTATATTGCTAGGCTAAAGCAGTTTACATTTATGACAGTAGATGGCGCTGTTACATATACATATTACATATATGTGAAGCCTCTGTTGTACATTCTCTACTGCATTTTGTGTTTCCTGTACATTGAGGAGATCTCTATAACTTCTTTGTCCTGTCCATGTAAGGTGACTTTCTCTTACTGCACTTATGTTCCAGTAAAGCTAGTTCCAGTTACACCACAAATGTCTATCTGGATTTGACTCACACCTAGTACTCACACTCTGCACAAGAGGTCTCATGGACCCTATACAACACTGTCCAGGCAACTCTGGTGCTGGGAACTTGCTAGGGTCAGGGGGTGCTTATTCTTAAGCCCCTATGGCTGGAGCAAATGCTAGAAGCCAAGGGAAAGGGAGGGAAGGTCTTATTTTTTTAATGTAAAAAAATGTAAATAGTCCACTTTTGATGGAATTTTTGAAAGTGAATATTTTTGTGCCAAAACGATAAGCTCAGGGTGCTGTTAGCTGTGTTAGCAAATGTGTGTTTTATGGAAGCAGTTTTCACTGGAATCTGTTGCTATTGGCAACATACACCAAGAAGAGAGAAGTAAGCCCTGTACACACAGAACACTGATGCTATGGCCGCTGCTGTGGTGAGGGAGCTCACTCTACCTTACACACGCCCAGCAACAGGGTTCTGTGCAACTATCTGCAATATGTTGCTATTGGCAACGTATACCAAGTCTGTACTTGTGTACATTGCCAGTAGCAACATATTGCAGATAGTGAAGACTGCTTCTATAAAATACACATTTGCTAACATTAGAAATAATATAAATTACTAGATCGTCTCAGCTCAGCTTTAAAACATCATTTTGCCATACAAAAATATACACTTTAAAAAATCCAATCGAAAGTGGACTAGAGTTTGTCTCTAGTGAGGAAGGGTTTAAACTGTGAATACTCCCAAGTTGTGACCGCAAGGGTTCCTTGATCACAAGTATCCTAGCCAAGGAACAGTATGCCCTGAATCAGGGTGGTTGGATCAGCAGTGATGGGCACAGCAGGGCACAGTGGATCACAACAAGGCAAAGTGAATCTTAGCAGGGCATCTTCCCCTCTCTCCCATTTAGAAAATGTTAATTTCGTGTGAGAAATGTAAATGTGTAAATTCAGGGAATGTTTTAAAGTGGACCATCACCCTCCCGTGATCGGCCCGGGAATCTATAAGATTCCCGGGCCGATCACCTCCCTCCCCGCGGGACATCCGAGATCGGGATGTCCTGCGGGGTGAAACCCCCCCAAACACCCCAAATCCCCTTACCTTGTCTTCGTGGCGGCTAGCCGCCGCCGCCTCCCTCGCGCCCCTCTAGACGTGCGCGCGCGCGTGCCGGCCGTCTGTGAATGAGTGACGCGCGGGAGGCGGCGGCGGAGGAGCCGCTTGTCCGCGGCTGTCAAATCGCTTGTCCGTCGGCGCGGGGAGAGGTGAGTTTTTCGGGTGATCGGGGGAGTTTCACACAGCGGGGCACCCCGATTTGGGGTGCCCCACCGAAGTGGACCAAGATCCAGGATAGTCAAAATCCTGGGTGTTGGTCCACTTTAAATGGGGACATTTGGGCAAAAAAAAATAGCCGTGCCACAATTGCCAGCATAAATATAAATAAAAATATTATAAAAACATATTTATCTGGTCCTATGCATAAGGGTTGTTATACCAGCTAGGCCAGGGGCCGGTCAGACAGCCTCTGAGTCCTTGGTTACCAGTCCTTATGCCTGGTACCTGGGCTAGTTGCCTCTGGGGAGGGGGGAATACATTTTTTTAGATTTTCTAGGTGTACCCAGCTTGTTGTAGTGGGCACATCTTTATGGAAGTAATCCCTCGAAGAACTTGGATGCAGAGGGTTTCCCTAAAAGATGTATAAGAAAAGCAGAATAAAAGCCACATTTTCCTAAAATATCAATATGCAAACAAGAAAAACCAAACTCAATCTGAAAGCGCAAGGTCCCCCAAACAGAACATGCATAGCAACTTTTAACCCTTTTAACTGTCAGCCTACTTGAGATTTTGTCACCCTCTGATGACAAGTTGTTTTGCACCATTTTGCGCTTGTTATGTTTAACTTTGATTTTCACAGGAAATTCCAGGAAAATTATATATTGTTTTTTTCGGCAGAGCTTGGACTTTAACATAAAATGTCTTGTTTGTAATGTTTTTTGTGCTTTCATAATTTTGGAGAGAAAAGGGGGGCGGATATGCACAGCCAGGTAATAAAACAATGGACAAACTGGGTGCAGGCCCTGGGATGATTCTGAACAAACACAGTGAATTGGAGAGGCTCTGAAGCTGCCCCGCCAAGGAACCCAGAAAAGCACACTTCAAAAATGTATAAAATAGCTACATTTATTAATTTGCAAAGCTACACATACTTGAAATACATATAACACAAATACCAAGTGCAATACAGTAAAAGAAATACAATAAATAACATACAAGAAACATATAAAGACTGAGCCCGATGGGGGCAGGCGAGGGCTGTTTGGGATGCAAAGTATGTCAAATGCTATAAAAATGTGCAATGTAATGCACTAATATATTTGCCACAGCTGAAAATGGCCTATGCTGGAAAGAAACCCGATGCACAAATGCATGTAAGTTATGCCAATAAATTACCAAAGGCTGCAAAACACTGAAGAGCGTTATTGTATATAGAACGTGTAAGGTGCATGACTTGGTGAAAGAAAGTGATCTCTAACAAGATATGCCAAAAAAGTGGCAGCTGGCAAGAAAAGCCAGATGCCAAAGTGAAATGAACATGTGCAAAACTGCTAAGGAAAGTGCTAGTGCAAAGAAATATACAATAAAAATATATGAACCATTAAAGAACTGGTATTGAGAGTAAGTGCAGAGTGCAACAAAAACAGGGTCAGCAGTCTCCCATAAGTTGTCGGCATAAGCTGATTGGCAATGAAACAATAATAATACAATGATAATAAAGGTGTCAATACATCACCAAATAATTGTTATCATCCCCAGCCGTCCTGCACCCCACTGCTCCGGGCAACAGCACAGACGAGTTGCGTAGTTAAACAACTACTTTGCCAGGGTGTCTTAAGATTTTCTAGGTGTACCTAGCTTGTTGTAGTGGGTGTATCTTTATGGAAGTAATCCCTCGAAGAATTTGGATGCAGAGGGTTTCCCTAAAAGATGTATAAGAAAAGCAGAATAAAAGCCACAATTTCCTAAAATATCGATATGCAAACATGAAAAACCAAACTCAATCTGAAAGAGCAAGGTCCCCCAAACAGAACATGCATAGCAACTTTTAACCCTTTTAACTGTCAGCCTACTTGAGATTTTGTCACCCTCTGCTGACAAGTTGTTTTGTACCATTTTGTGCTTGTTATGTTTAACTGTGATTTTCGCAGGAAATTTATATTGTTTTTTCGGCAGAGCTTGGACTTTAACATGAAATGTCTTGTTTGTAATTTTTTTGTGCTTTCATAATATTTTGGGTAAAAATAAAGAATATATATTTTTTAAATGTTTTCGCATTTTTATTTAATTGTTTTCTTTTTAAGTAAACCATATTGCAATGGTACCTTTTATGTATCCCCCATTCCTGCTCAGGAGAACCCCCAAAACAGAAAAAAGCGCTTTATAAAATATTCAAATAAAAGATAACTACTATCCGCACTCAATCAAGTGTTTTAAAAAAAAATGGAAGGTTCAATGTAAAAAAAACACACACACAGAATAAAGTTTTGTTTTTTTTAATACTTACCTCCAATCCATTCCCGATCACTGTGCTGATCACCCTGGCTTCTGCTCTCCTGCTGCTGCTGGAAGGAGCCTTTTATACCGGCTGAGTGACAGGACACCAAGGAGGGGCAGGTTTTAAAACCCTTCTAAATTAAAACCAAAATTGCGGGGGATCCCCCCTATCCATCTATGCAGGGCTTGTAGACCAGGGAGCAGGGGTCAACCTCGGTGGCCCGCAAACCTGAAGCACGCATAGCCTTCAGGGGCTACAGGCTCTTCTGCCCCTCCCCCCGGCTTTGGAGAGGCAGGTAATGGGCTCAAAGGGTTAATGGCAAGTCACTCACTTGCTGGGTGACTTGCCAGTCCCTCAAGACTTGTGAAATGAAATAGGGGGTCTCACCCCTACCAGTTCACCAGGGTAAAATTAAAAAAAAAAAACACAGACAGCAAGAATAAGGTATTTTATTATTTGTTTTAAAGGAGGCAAGTAATGGGGCCGAAGGGTTAATAGTAAGTCATTCAGTCTCACTGCAGGTGACTTGCCAGCCACTCAAGCCTTTTAAACGAGTATAGGGGTCTCATGGATCCCTTACCAGTTCACAATGGTTTTGAACAAAAATGTAATTTATTAAAAAGTTTTTTTTCTTTACTCACCTCCGATCCAATGCTGCTGTCCCGTGCCAATCACTGACAGGTGGCAGATGATCATCAGAAGCCGGCTTTGGGAGACAGAACACCCCCGAATCAGTCCTCCACCGATCACCGGGGACTTCTGACAGCTAACTGGTGCCGGAAGCATACATTTATACAGGAAGGAGCAGGATGACATCATCCCGCTGCCAGAAGCAGAGGGGTACCAGAACAGACCCTCTGACCCAGACAGACCCAGGGGGTAAATCGTAGCCCCCCGCATCTGCACCACTGGATCATGGCCCGAGGTGAGAGGCTTTTCTTTTATTTTGCCACAAACAGGGGGAAACGCCAGGCAAATTTACGTGGCTGGCGTCTAATGGTAGGAGAGGCAGCCATGCAAATTTGTCATGGCTTGCATTTAAAACTTCAAAAGAAAGTGTGGGGTCCCCCTCTCCAGCAAAACCAGGGTGCAGAGGCCGAATAGCCAGCTCCTGGCCTAAATCCTACCAGCCCCCATAGCCCACATGGGCACTGAGCCCTTCTGCACCATCCCAGCCTTTGGGGATGCAGATAATCAGGTGATGAGGGGGGGGTGACTTTCTGGCAGATAAGATGATTCTGTGATACTCACCTGTAGAATTAACTTCTCTTACATTATTACTTCAGGACATCAGATGATTTAGATAGTCATGGGTTAACCTCTTAGCCGAAGTGCATGGACTGCAAGAACAAATGTGTGGCTCCTCCTGGCCTATACACTTCCGCCTTTATTTCCACAATCCAGTTAATTGGCTTCCCTATATCTTTGTTGGGAGACAAAAGGGAAGAAAAAACCAAACTCCTCTCTAGCTCTCTCCGTTTATTTTTTCTTCTCTTCCTTCTTTTTTTTCGATGCTGATCATCTATTTACATATACACATATACAACCTCCACTAGTACTTAGGCATACAAGGAAGGGATATAGTAACCTAGCAGACAGGGAGAGTCAGATGTCCTTAAAGGAGCAGTATCGCGAAATTTGCATTATAAAAGATAAATAATTAAATAGCCACACAATAGCTTCTAACATGTGTATAAATAATGTGGCGATAGAAAAAGGAAAAAATATATGCCTTTCTTTTAAATTGTATAATGACAATGGCTCAGTCCATTTGCTGAATAGGGGGATCTGCTGGGTTGTATTTAGTGAGCTGCTTCATTTAGCCCACTGGTCTCCTAGCAACACTTTACCTCAGAAGCTGACACTGTAATCAGTGGTAACGGCTGTGTGTGTGTGAGGTGCTGCTTTTGTTATGAGACCAGGTGACTCAAATGTGTAAAATCTATACAAAATAAACTAAACTGACTGAAAATGACTGAAATTCTTCTTTGAATAACTGTGCAGGAAAATCTAAAGGTATTAAAGTGGAACAAAACCCTGAGTGGCCGACCCTGAAGTCTATAAGACCCGGCCATTGACCTTCCCCCTTGGGCATCCTAAATCGGGATGCCCCACTGTGTGAAACGACCCCTGGATACCCACAGATCCCCCCATTTTTCTGGCGCGCTCACGCAGATAGTCATTTAGACAGGCCGGGCGGCCAGGAAGGTTACTGCTCAGGCTCCCCATCTGCGTGCAAACAGAGCTGATTGTATGAGAGCCCGCGCATGCACTGTGGGACAGGGAAAGGTACGTTTTCACAGGCGACCATGGGGATTTCACATATCAGGGCATCCCAAGTCGGGATGCCCCTAGGGACACAAAACAAAGCTCCAGATAATGAAAATCCTGGGTTGGGCTTTGCTCAAAACACACAAAGCTGAAAGAAAGATCATATGGAAAAATGTGTTGTAAGAATATGAAAGAGAAAATGGTAAACTGAAAGATTCTGCAGCACAGCCAACATGAAGGGAAAACTGTCAAAATAAAAAATGTTTAGAGAAAAAAAACAGGATGTAAACAAAAAAATCCAATTCTGAAATAAAATAACCCCCCCGCCCCCCCCAAAAAAAAAAAAACTGGTGAGTCTGAGATTCGAACCAATGACTCTCTGGTTCAAACTGACATTGAATTTACCAATGAGCTAAATGACTTCTAGAGCTTTTCTTTCTGTTTTAGATATATGAGTTCTGGCCAGGCAATGTTGTTATCTTATGCTGGACGGCTGCCAGCACTGAACAGCTGATTACTTTGTTACATTGTTTCCCCCTCTCCTCAGCGTGGAACAGGCCAGAGAGTCGGGCCCCGACACTCAGCAGACATAAACACGAGCTATTAGTCTCCAGCTGCACTACACACACATCATTTTTTTCTAAATTTTTAATTCTTACTCCAACACTTACCTACATTCAAAGTACCATTTAAATATAAGGCACCAAGAAAAATTTGCGATACTGCTCCTTTAAGTAATAATGGAAGAGAAATCAATTCAACGTTAAATGAAGAATAATCTATACCAAACTAAATACTTTTTACTTACTATTCAGCGAAGAATCTCTGAAAAGCGAAAACTCTAATTTACAGAAAGCAATAATACCAATAATACCAAAAACTCTATAGTAAACCATTGCTGAAGCTGCTCCCCACCCCCAAAGGTAAGGATGTCCACTCATGCTTGAAAGGGCTTTGAAGGTGATTTTTCCTTGTTCTGCCAGACACCTCTTACTCTATCCTGGGACTTTGGTTTATTTCAATTTTTTTTTCAGTATCCTGAAGAGGCGGAAACTCTACCCTCACGAAACAGCAGAGGGTTAGATGACCTGCGAGAAAAAAGGGAAAACCATTCCCTGTGGAAGTCTAGTAGACTTACCTCCAGTAGCTTCCGTTAAAATGTCATCCAAGCGCTCCCCAAACAGAAGCCCCCCCCCCTCGAAAAGGGAGCCCCATCCGATTCTTCTTTGAGTCAGCATCAGCCGACCATTCATTTAGCCATAATGAATGCCTTAACCCTTCTATTGCCAGCCACGTAAATTTTAAAAGTATAAAAAAATATCACTTACCTGACCCCTTGTTTGATTCATCCGGGTCTCCTCTTCAGCCAGAGGGGCTCCGATCGGCGATTGGGGGTCCTCCAGGGGAGGGCCCGGAATAGGGTGACCCCCCCCGTTTCAGCAGCCGCCGGCATTTGCCTGCAAAAAAAAAAAAAAAAGACATTTACTCACCTCCCCCCTCCTCTGCCCAGCCGTCACTGACAGCAGATCGCCGCGGGACACAGGAAATGAAGATCGGAGGTGAGTAAAGTAAAAAAAGTTTTTTTTTTTAAATAAAGTGTTTAAAAAAAAAGTGTCTTGTCTTTTTTTTTACTTTAACCCTTTGTGAACTGGTAAGGGGTCCATGTGACCCCTTATACCAGTTCACAGGGCTCGGGGGTCTGGCAAGTCACCTGCGCAAGCGGGTGACTTGCCATTAACCCCTGGCCCCCCAAATTACCTGCCTCCCCAAAGCCCAGGGGGGGGCAGAAGAGCCGTGGCCCTAGGCTATGGCTGCTTGTAGCCGCAGGGCCAGGGGCCACTAAAGCTGGCCCCTGCGCCCTGTTCTACAAGCCCCCATAGCTGGTCACAGGCTGGTTACGCTGGGTTTTTTAAAATTAACCCTTTCTTACCTGTAACCCAGTAGGTATAAAAGGCTTCCAGCAGCAGCAGGAGAGCAGAAGCCTAAGTGATCAGCGTGGGACACATGGATGGATCGGAGGTAAGTATTAAAAAAAAATATTAAAAAACATTTATTTTTTTTTAATAAAAATATTTTTAAATAAGTGTGTCTGTGTGTTTTTTTTACTTTTAACCCTTTGTGAACTGGTAAGGGGTCCATGTGACCCCTTATACCAGTTCACAGGGCTCGGGGGTCTGGCAAGTCACCTGCGCTAGCGGGTGGCTTGCCATTAACCCCTGGCCCCCCAAATTACCTGCCTCCCCAAAGCCCAGGGGGGGGCAGAAGAGCCGTGGCCCTAGGCTATGACGGCTTGTAGCCGCAGGGCCAGGGGCCACTAAAGCTGGCCCCTGGCCCTGCGGCTACAAGCCGCCATAGCCTAGGGCCACAGGCTGGTTACGCTGGGTAGGGGGGACCTCACGCCATTTTTTGGGGGGATTTTTAAGGGTTTTAACCCTTAAAAATCCAAAAAAAAAATGGGGTCCCCCTCCCTTCGAGGGGGGACCCTATGTCATTTTTTTTTTTTAATTAACCCTTTCTTACCTGTAACCCAGTAGGTATAAAAGGCTTCCAGCAGCAGCAGGAGAGCAGAAGCCTAATGATCAGCGTGGGACACAGGGATGGATGGGAGGTAAGTATTAAAAAAAATATTAAAAAACATTTATTTTTTTTTTAAATAAAGATATTATTTAAAAAGTGTGTCTGTGTGTTTGTTTTTACTTTTAACCCTTTGTGAACTGGTAAGGGGTCCATGTGACCCCTATACCAGTTCACAGGGCTCGGGGGTCTGGCAAGTCACTTGCGGCTAGTGGGTGACTCGCCATTAACCCAGAGACCCCCCATTACCTGCCTCCCAAAAAAACCTTAAAATTCCCCCAAGAAATGGTGGACCCCCCCCCCCCCCGTGAAGGGGGACCCCACACCAATTTTTTTTTATTTAACCCTTTATTATGTGGATAGTAGTTGTATTTTATTTGTAAATGTTATAAAGTGCTCTTTTCAGTTTATGGGATCACCTGGACAGGAACGGGGGGCTACCGATGCATATGTGGTATCATTGTAATCGGGAGAAATGGGGCTTTCACATGCAATATGGTTTTCTTTAATAAAATAAATGTTTTTGTTTAAAATAAAGGAGACAATTTAAAAAATATATATTTTTTTATTTTTTCATTTTTTAATTTTTTAAAAAATATTTAAAAAAGTAGAAAAAATACAAACAAGACATTTCATGTTAAAGCCTAAACTCTGCCACAAAAAGAAAATATGCCATTTTCTTGGAAATTCCTGCAAAAATCACAGTTAAACATCACGTAAAATGGTGAAAAATATCCTGTCAGGAGAGGGTGACAAAATCTCAAGTAGACTGGCAGTCAAAAGGTTACAGGTACCTATGCATGTTGGGTATTGTTCTGCTCGGGGGACCTTGCGCTTTCAGATTTAGCTTGTTTTTTCTTATTTGCATATTGATATTTTAAGAAAAGGTGTTTTTTATTCTGCTTTTTTATACATTTTTTTGTAAAACCCTGTGCAACCTAAGAATTCTTTTTTTCTGGTTTGCATATAGGTTTTTTTTAGGAAAATGTGGTTTTGATTCTGCTTTTTTATTCATTTTTAGGGAAACCCTGTGCAACCTAAGAATTCTTCGAGATATTGCTTCCAGAAAGATGAGCCCACTACAACAAGCTGGGTACGCTTAGAAAGCTTAACATGTGTACTTTCAGGGAATATATGGTTTATGGGGGATATTCCAAATGTAAAGGGTTGTTTTGGTAGAAAAAGCACAAGGTGCGCACTTTGTCTGCAGAGCTGAAAATCCGAAGTAAAACTACCGCTATGCGCATGCTTTACTTTGGGGTGTTTGGCAACTCTTTCCTTGACAGAACCTATGCATGTTGGGTATCGTTCTGTTCAGGGGATGTTGCTTTTTCAGATTTTCTGTTTTTTTCTGGTTTGCATATAGGTTTTTTTTAGGAAAATGTGGTTTTGATTCTGCTTTTTTTTCATTTTTAGGGAAACCCTGTGCAACCTAAGAATTCTTCGAGATATTACTTCCAGAAAGATGAGCCCACTACAACAAGCTGGGTACGCTTAGAAAGCTTAACATGTGTACTTTCAGGGAATATATAGTTTATGGGGGATATTCCAAATGTAAAGGGTTGTTTTGGTAGAAAAAGCACAAGGTGTGCACTTTGTCTGCAGAGCTGAAAATCTGAAGTAAAACTACCGCTATGCGCATGCTTTACTTTGGGGTGTTTGGCAACTCTTTCCTTGACAGAACCTATGCATGTTGGATATCGTTCTGTTCAGGGGATGTTGCTTTTTCAGATTTTCTGTTTTTTTCTGGTTTGCATATAGGTTTTTTTAGGAAAATGTGGCTTTGATTCTGCTTTTTTATCCTTTTTTTAGGGAAACTCTTTGCAACCAAAGAATCCACTGAGGGATTACTTTCAGAAAACTATGGCCACATCAACAAGCCTGGTACGCCTAGAAAGCCTGAGGTGTGTACTTCCAGAGAATATATAGTTTGTTGGGGGTATTTCAAATGTAAAGGGTTGTTTTTCTTGAAAAACTGCAAGGTGCGCATATTGCATAGCATAGTTGTATTTTATCTGAAAATCCCCTAAAGCGTTGTTTCAATTTGGGGGAGTCTCCTGGGCAGGAAAGGGTGTCTACCTATACATATGTGGTACCGCTGTAACCGGGAGAAATTGGGGTTTCACACGCAATAAGATTTTATTGACAAACTTACATTTTTTATTACAAAAAAACACTACAAATTGTAAAAAATAGTTTTTTTTTATTTTTTTGCACAATTTTCACCAAAAATATTGAGAATACACTTAGAAAATGACAAACAAGACATTTCATGTTAAAGCCCAGGCTCCGCTGAAAAAAACAATATATCACTTTCCTGGGAAATCCCTGGAAATCCCTTCAAAAATCACAGTTGAACATGGGGAGCGCAAAATAGGGCAAAATAATCTGGCAACAAAGGGTGACAAAATCTCAAGGTAGGCTGGCAGTTAAAGGGTTAAAGCATCCATAGCTAAAATAACATACCTATTAATAGCCAAACTGGACCAAACAACTGGGAGCATACCATCCCTGAGCGACCCAAACAAGTCTTGGTTGTTTTAACAACTTTCTGCTCGCCAAGTATGCTATGAATGTGGCACAGGCCGTCCGCAAGGTTGATTCTACAATAGAACAAACATGACGTGCCACCCGATCTATGCGCTTATCCACTGGATCACTTGGGGATGCACTACCCGAGGATGGCATAATGGAAGTCTTAGAAAGACCAGAAACTGAAGTGTCTATCAAAGGAGCGTGAGACCATAATTCAATTTGATCTGAGGAAAAAGAGAATACTTAGTATCTAATATTCTAGGGATAGATGAAAGACTACCCAGCTCCTGTTATTCCTTTCGGATAAGATTGGAAAAAATGAGTTTGCTCCAGAAACAACCTGTTTTAGTTTTTCCTGGCTTAAACATCCTGGGAGACTACAGTAGCAAAAAGATCCTCTTCCACATCAGAGGAAACTAAATTTTCCCTTTTTTCTAATGTCTTTTTTTGGAGTCGGTGGATCCGAACAACTCTCTTGATGACCCATACTTTCCACCATCTCCCGGGGGACACTATCGCCTTGGTTATCCTTATGAGGCTGAGCTACCGAAGGAGCCCTAGGATTTGAGGGTCCAGCGACAGGGGTCTGTATCCTTGCTGGAGGAGACATATGTCTACTATAATTTAGCCACTATTACTGTAGCACAATCTCTACAAATAGTGCTATCTTTGTCCAGTGCCACTTGCAAGCATACTGGACATGGGGTGAACCTGTCTGCTTACGAGGCCAGATCTGATTACCCTAGATGCCTCCGTCATGGTGAAATTAATACAGTTTAAACTCCCAGAGGGTCAAGACCAAGTATATAACAGGCCTTGATAGTCATACGTGGAAGCCGGCCCGCTGACAGCGCAGCCGGCCTGCCCGCTCCCACCATGCCGGCATTTGTTTAAAAAGCAAACACTTACCTGCATGGTCGGAGCGTGGAGGCCGGCGCCGCTCTCAGGCGCCCTCTGATGACACGTCCTCTGATGACAGCTGAGATCGGCGCCAGAGCGTGGAGGCCGGCGCCGCTCTCAGCTGTCATCAGAGGACGCGTCATCAGAGGGCGACTGAGAGCGGCGCCGGCCTCCACGCTCCGACCATGCAGGTAGCGTAGCCGGCCTGCCCGCTCCCACCATGCCGGCATTTATTTTTTTCAGATGAGCGATTCGTGAAAGTTCAATTCGGGCGAACCCGAATTTCTTGGGGAAATTCGGCAAACCGCCCGATTCGAACTTTCAAGAAGTTCGCTAATCTCTAGTCCAGACGAAGAGGCGCAGTATGCAGCCAGGGCAGCCAACCCACCGATGGAGGGAGCCGTCCAAAACCGCAGCAGAATTTAGCTGCGGCTCAGCCGGAGAAGCAATCACGCTCAAGGGGAAGACGAGAAGAAAACAGTGGAGGTGGCAGAGGTGCTAGGAACCCAGCCTAACCGAAAAAAAGGATCAGAGGCGGCAAACAAGGCAGTGAACTTCCTTCGCTGTACCGGCAGAAGAAAGCCTCTGTCTCTTCCTGCTGCCTTAGCTCCGCCCCCTCCAAGGGCGTGAAATTCAAACATTTTAAAGTGCAATACACCATATACAAAATTGTGAGAAAAGCAATAAAAGAGGAAAATGATTCCACTGGTTCCCCCAGTCAGGCTTACCATACAGAAACCTACAGCTGACTCTTCCTTAAAGTGGAATTGCAGCTCAGGAGTGACAACTACTTAAAAAACAAAAGTGACACCCCAAAGAACCCAAGACCATGGCGCTTACCCTTACTGTCCTAATCTGCATACAGCATAGCTGAGCAGGCATTGTGGGTCCATCCAGATCAGTGGGATATAAGTGCCAGGAAGACAGTCAGGGTTGGATTGTCTGGATTGTGTGAATACAGCTGGAGTTATATAGGCCGGGAGGAGCCACACCTTTGTTCTTGCAGTTTCTGCCCTTCGGCCAAGAGGTTAATCTATGCATATCTGAATCATCGTAGTAAAAGCCCCCTTACTACTAACTTCCTTCCATTGGCGGGGTGGAGTGAGTGGCATCTGTATTCTCTGCCCAGCTGAAGACCACAGCCCAGAAGATTTGGGGGCCTGTCTGGGGGTGAGGAGTCACCAAAGCTGGAACCTGGTTGGAGGTGATATTTTTTTTTCTTGTCTCTAAACTGGGGAAAATAGCAGGCACGTGGAATCTACAGAGCTGGCACATAACAGTCTGAGAAGCAGCCCCGTAAATGTGCTTGGCACTTAAAGGGTCAAGGGGCAAAAATGTACTTTACTAGACTGTAGGGTCCCTGATATAGACATCAGGGGGCATGCCAATGAGAGATAGCTTACAATATCTATATGTCATATATCACATTACTGGCATCCCAAAAAACAAAGATAAATAGCATGTTTCTTTTTTCAGAACACAACAATTTTTACACTTTTCGCAAATGAAAAAGTATAAATGTGAAAAATAATTATAAAGGGCTGTGTATTTTAATACTGAACACTTGTAAAACAGCAGCTAGTGGAGGAACACATCAGCGTCATCATACTTGTGATTCTATGTCTGTCGTCCAGTTTAGTCTTGTTTTGGCAGAAAAAGACTCACTATTCCATCTCAACATTCTTTAATCTTTCATTTGCAAACTTGCTGCCTATGTTAATATGTAAAATGTATCCACAGTATGCAAAAGAAATATTTAATCACTCATCTTGCAGACAGTATACATATTAAATAATATTGATTTTATTTTATACATTAAAAACAAGCCTTAAATTCATCTCAGAACTGCACATGGTCTCCTATCCAGAAACCACAAGAAGGTAGTAGCTATATTTCATAAACACCTTGAAGATCTCTATAATCCCCAAAAAGCTCTAGATGAAACCCTAGCAGAATCCCTTTCATCTCAAGTTCACCTATCTTCGCTCCCTGAAGAAGCAAAAATTCTTTTGGACAGACCCATTGAAACTACTGATGTCCATGATGCCATTAAAATCCTCAAGATAAGTATATAGCCAGACCTCAAATGATTTACTGCTTTGTACTATAAAACATTTTTCTAGATTTTAGCTCCTTACTTGTTCCTAGATTTAACCCTCTAAATGCCTCTCTGTTAAGTGCCAGCTATGTGGATTTCACTTACCTGGCATTTTCCCCTGTTTGCGATAAAACCCCCCCACCAATGTCCGATCCCCCCCGTGTCTTCAGCAGGGCCAATGCCAGAAGCAGGAGAACTGTCAGAAGCCAGCAATGGGTGTGGGGCCGGGGACACCCGTGATCTGTGTCTATCTTCCTCCAATTCCTTCTGGCTGTCTGTGCAGCAGCGGTTATCGACCCGGAACATTGCAATAGGTGATGGAATCGAGTTAAGTAGAAAAAATAAAATAAATGACATTTTCGCTGTATTTTTATTTTTTTTCTACATTTAACCCTTTGTGAAAGTAAGGTGTTCTTGAGACTATACCAGTTCACAAGGCAGATGGGTCTTCTGTGGCTAGTTGCCCCCCGCCTCATTACCTGCACCCCAGGGGGGGTGTGCAGAAAACTCAGTGGCCCCTAGCTGATGCCCGGGCTGGTTTCTATAGGAAAAGGAGACTCCATGAGTTTTATTAATTCCTGCAAAAATCATACATAACGTAAAATGGTGAAAGATGGTCTGGCAACAGAGGGTGACAACTACTCTAGGTAGGCAGGCAGCGAAAAGGTTAAAACAGGGAAGGGGTGCCCTGGGACCCAGATATGCTTAAAGCAGCTGTGAGCATGATTCCAAAACCAAGTACAGATGGCAAAATTTGGACTAACTATAGACCCGTTTCATTATTAAATATTAATAGCATTGCTTAATCTGCTGTGCACAGTACCTACAGTCTGCCATATGAGAGTATGCACGCAGGGACCCCTGGGGGATATCTGTTGGGTCTTTTCAACACAGCACAGGAAAACACTGCTGTAAAGTGGTGTCAGGATAAATGAATGAAAACTTATAGCAGGATGAGAAACATGGAGCTGAGTTGCTAAGGTGGGTTCACTTACTAAAACATGGGACAGAATTGCTCATATCTTTTCTTTGGCTTGGTCTTCTCCCACCACGTCAGAGCCAAAATGTCACTTCCGAAATGTCTTTCAATAAAGCTCTTGTTGTGTTGTTTGTGATACACCATCCTAAAATTAGAAGGAATTAAAAGCACCTATTTTATTAGGTCAGGAGCAAGCCGGCCTGATATTTCAGAATGTTTACCCTGTAAATAGGGCTGAGGAAAAGCCAGATTTCCACAAACATGCCATGGCTGCTAAACAGAAGACCTGGAATTTATATTTGTAATATGTTTGTTGAAATTCTTGAGGGTCTGTTTAACCAGTTTATGGGTGGGCTGGTTTCATGTGAAAACTATCCCATCTTTTACTGGTCTTAAAGATGGCATTTATCTGCCTGTGGGGGTAGATTGCAATGTAATCATATAGTTCTTAGGGACAGGGACTTCAACTGACAGGTTTGTACCCTATGGCCACATTCACATTATACATTTCCACTGCAATGCAGTAAAAATGCACAAATGCAGCACAATACACAAATATGTGCTAGCGGTGGATCAGTGGCGATGGACCCTGAGGTGGTGGTGAATAAGGCCGTTCCACAGCAATGCAATGTAGTGCAGGTACAGCGCAATACATGTGCTTTAACTGCAGTGCTTATAAACTTATATGGGCTTTTTTAAGTGAAAGGGGTCTGTCAGGGAACCGCGGGTCACGTGATCCAACTATAAACCAGGGACCTCCTGACACACAGACTGCATTCCCAAAACCCCTTTGTCCGAGTTCTCCTATCAGAACCAGCAGGCCCAAAGCCTGCGGACACACAGATTCTTGGTTTAAGGCAAACAGATCACTCAAGTTAAAATGTAAGTTTTAATGCTATAAGCACACTAGGCAGAGATAACAAGCATTTGGCTATGATGTAATATGAAATGATACAGATGATACAAATGCTGTTCTGAGATGGTTACAGGATAGAGTGAGTTACACAGAGACACAATAATCAGTTACCTTAGTATGCAGTTGCAGAGTAGTAGTGATGGAGGGCTCTCACAAGGGGTATGCCAAGAGCTTATCGATGATTATGGACACCTCCAGTATGCTGCCGCACATCCCCTCCAGATAAGTGACCCTGTTCTCATCCCCTTACCCTACCTTTAAGCAGGGCTCTCACCTCCACCCATCCCACCCCTCTCAGACACAGATCCTGGATCATTCCTTTGAAGCACCAGGCTATCACACCTTTCCAGGGAAGAAGCAGGCAGGCTCCTCTGTGTCTCAGTAAGGTGTGGGAAGGGCAGCCGGGGAGCAGCAGGAAAGCAGCGGGGGGGGGGGGGGCTTTGAAGCTCAAACTGCCTGTTCTGAAGTGTCAGGACCCCATGCCCATATATGGACTTCCTTTTCCTGCTGGCCTTGTAATGGCAGACATCTGCTTAAGAAGAGAGAATCTTAAAGGGGGATGCCGACATCAGCGATAAAGTGCAATGTAATATTTGACCTATTCCTCACAGGGTCTTTTTGCATTCATGGGCTGCTCTTTTGTCCTGTTGTTGACATGTTGGAGTATTTCTACTTCAACTCCTCCTTCTGGGTTTCCTGCTGCCATCTGCCTCTGTGCATTGCAATGGAGACAGTGCAGTACACAGTAATGTAAAGCGCTGTGCTACTTGTGCAGCCTGGTGGAAATGCACAGTGTGAAAGAAAACTTAGAAATGTATATACTATTCAGATAATCGATACATTGCATTTTTAGATAAAGAATGGACCTGGTGTACATTTTTGGTTTGGTTCCATTTTCTTTTCACTCATTAGTTGTGTAGTATTACAGATGTTGGAAACACTGTGAAGGGTTGACACTACATTGGAATAGGATAAACAACAAAGGGGCACTCACTTTAGTCCTCCGCAGCTGATTGGTCCAACTATAGCTATCAGCAACCCACCTGATCGCTGGATTGCATCTTCCACCATCCGGAGCCTTGAAAAGCAGTCAGTGGCACTTCTGTGTCTGACTTGCACCCCCAAACATCAGTAACAGGAGCACCACCACACCCTTTACGTTCACTACATAGTCTGCAATGAACACATTTGGAACTTGAGGAAAACCCCCACTGTACCAGCAACTGGCATTGGAGAGGCCCCTTTGGTGTAGGGTCTTTAAGTGTACATTACTAGCTTGCCCCCCACTTCTCTAAGAGTAAATGAAAAATAGTGACTTGTGGCTCCATTATTCCACATAGTGGGGCCCCACTGAAGTCTTCTTATACTTTGATGCACATTATTTGCACTCTCTGCACTAAGAGACCACCCAATAGACACATCTGATACACTTCACACTGGCAGTGTGATGATGTGTTGATTGCTGTGTGGGGGGGGGGGGGGGGAGGCCCCTACCAGCAATACTGGCTCTGGGTTTATTTTGGCCCTTGGTTAAGACCCCTTTTGCTTTGTGTCATTTCATGTCACCCTTTAGCTCCTCTACATCCAATGGGTCTTCCACTCCTCCGCCTTTTGCAATGCCATGAATGGTCCTCTAGTCCTTGCCAGCTTCTCTGATAACATGAATCATCCTCTGTCCATTCTTCTCCATTGCTACCAATCCTTGCTGCCTTCCCTGCTACTGCTGAAAAGTCTAACATTGCCACATGTCATCCTCTGTTTCCTGCTAATAATCCCATGGCCCAGTTGGAGCCGGAGTGGGCTCCTGAAGATGCCAGGACTTGCCCAGCTCTGTCTAGCGAAAACTCTGCCCCCTGGGATAGGAAAAGTGGAGTTTTGTCTAGGGTTAGGATTTTGTTAAATAATTAATACGTTCATTTTGAATAATCAGATGATATATGAATAAAATGTATCCACTTCAAGTTGTTTTGTGTAGTACAGTCTAACAAAACAAGATTGCAAGATCACTTTATAATTACAGATTTCCTGCGCACATAATTTTCATTCGTTTAAAGGGATACTGCAGGCAAAGAAAATTCTTACACCATTGTGTCAAGCTACATTTGGCACTGTCCTAAACTGTTTTCTGTTTTTAAATTGAAGCAGAAATGGCCGAGATATTGGGGTTTACAGGTCCAGCCAGTGACATTCTCTTTTTTAGCCCAACCCCCAATCAGCTCAGCAGAGCAGGACAGGGCCACACCCACTTTTTTCAGAAGAGAAATCATGATCGGCCATTTCTTCTTCAATTTTTAAAACGGAAAACTGTTTAGGACAGCGCCAAACGCAGCCAGACACAATGGTGTAACAATTAACTTTGCCTACAGTATCACTTTAACTTTCATATACTATTGTCAGCCGACCTGTGTTTCAGGCCAACCAACAAGCAATGATTATTTTTATTTCAACATTGAAACATTTTGGACTTTAAAAACTATTTGCCTCCTGATTGGGGTCTGAACATTGGGCCAATATATTTTAAAAATATAACTATTAAGTATTTCATGCCCCTCCTCTATATGTGATGTGATTTTTGTCTCCCAGACCTTTCGCAATGTTTTCAAATTAATTGCTCCCTGTCTCTCGGTTCTCACGCCCTCCCCACCCTCTGAAATGTCACGTCACTGATTAGTTCAGCAGTACTGTAGGGTCATCCCCTGCCACTGCTCTCATTAGGACCTAGGTAGTCTGACCCATTGATTTGGTGTTTGAAATCAGTGTATGTATATAATGTTCTCATGTTGTACAGAAGCTCTGGACCCTTTCCTACTTTTGGAGCATTGTCTCCAAAAATTCCATGTGGACCAAGTATTCTAATTGTATCCATTGTTGTAAAATAGATTTCCTGGTGCTCATTTGATATTTTTAAGGCTAGTGATGAGACTATGGACCAAGTCTAGAGTAGAATGAAAAAGTGAAAAAGAGGAAATGCTGGGTGAGTGTGGTCTAGGTAAGTAACCTATGGCACAGCATATATTCCATTTTTTCACAGCAGATCAGCAGAAATCACCTACAGTTAAGGTAAAATAGTTTGCTTTTAACTATTAGCCCACAAATGCCATTTTAAAAAATTCATACACTAGACACTTAGTGGAAACTTTTTACAATGCCAATTTTAAAAGTAAAAATGTAGACAAGAAAAGAATACAATGCAAAATGATTTAAACATATGAAGGGGGAGGTAGAGAAGAAAGGTGGAGTCCTTGCTCAAAATTCTTGTTTAATGTTGAATTAAGACATGGCAGGGTTATTGGCTATGTGTATGTGTTTCCAAACTGTTCTGGAATGTTATGTATTTCATTGCTGTTCTTAAACTATTTCATTGTGTCTCAGTAGAAAATATTTGTTATACTTGCTATTCTTGTCTCCCTACATTTTCCAAGTTTATTTGCTTAAATATTGTTTTTTTCATCAAACTTGCATGCTAGTTTCTATTCATTCATTTTCACACTAGAACAGTATTCTAGATTGATGGCATACATTTTTTGTCCATGCCTCCCCCAGCTTCCTGTCCTTAGCATGGACATTATAATTGCCACCTTGGATTTTAGTGAGACGCTAATAAGTATCAGCAAAGTGAGCTGGAGAGGTTCTCCAGTTAGTAAGATCTTTACACTTTGGTAAAATGTTGTCCAAAGAATAGTCATGCCAATATGAATAAAGATCTATATAAAGTAATTACAAATAAAATAATGGATTACTGTATTTTTCGCCCTATAAAAGGCACCTGCCCATAAGACGCACAAAGGATTTGAGTGGAAAATAAGAAAAAATATATTCTAAACCAAATATTGTGCTAAAACACACCATTACAGCCAATGGGGAATTCCCCACATATCCTCCCCCATAGGCAGTGTGTCATTCCCCCTCCCATTCCCCAAAGGCAGTGTGGTATTTCCACATCCCATAGGCAGTGTGGCATCCCCCCCATCCTATTCCCATATGCAGTGTGGCATTCCCCCCATCCCCATACAATGGACACGGACACAGGCCATGCCCATCGACTGCACAGACCCGAGTGTTTGTGTCAGCGTGCACGTCGGCCCGAGAGACAGGGCAGTGGCGGTGGCGGAAGCCAGAGCAGAGACAGTAAGCAGGGTTTATTTACCTTGCCCATCTACCTGCTACTCCTCCACCCGCTGGCCTCCCAGTGGCTGTGGGGTGGGAGCGAGGCTCATGTAAGTTTATTTTTTTTTACTTTTTCTGTTTGTTTGTTTTTGGGAAAAATAGTGCGTCTTATAGTGTGAAATGTGGCATGTATTTACCCATTTCACAAAAAGGTTAAATAATCACTTGTTCAGCATATTAGGCCCAATTCAGAGAGACAAAAAAAAACTTCAGTTTTAATGCCAATCTGTTTTTTTTTAAATGTTTCCGTTCTCGTATGAGTGTACGAGCGATTCTATGCATGCATTGCAATCCTTCTGTAAAGTTTCCGGCAGATTACGAATACGAGTATGTCATTTTCCAGCGTGACTTTTCCGTTTCATTTTCACATGTTACAACGTAGGCTTTCGTTTTTGCCCTTTTCCCATCATATCCTCCCACGAATCCTTTACGTTTCCCGTTAGATTCTGTTTCCCTTTTTCAATAAATATTCGTCCAGACGGAAATCCTTACAACTCATTAAAGTGCTCGCCTACATATTTGCCACCCTCACTTCTACTACAATGTTTAGCTAAATCACTTAGCACTATCCTCCATCTTCCCTTTTGGACCCTTAAAGCTCACCCAAATCACTTAGCACTATCCTTCATCTTCCCTTTTGGACCCTTAAAGCTCACCCAAACCACTTAGCACTATCCTCCATCTTCCCTTTTGGACCCTTAAAGCTCACCCAAACCACTTAGCACTATCCTCCATCTTCCCTTTTGGACCCTTAAAGCTCACCCAAACCACTTCGCGGTTAGGTTCTTCTTCCATTTTAGCCCCCTAAAACTTACCCAAAACACTTCTCGGTCATGTGAATATTCATCTTTAAATATTTCTGGGCCCATTAGTTTGTGTTAATGTATTTTGGAAATGAAATGACAATGTAACATTTATTTTTATTCCATCATAAAATATAAAATGTTTAAAAACTATGAAAACAAAATACATAGCAATGGCAGGCCAGATAACATTATTCTTCATCTGTGGTCCCCAATGAGTTGCGCAGCTCCTGCATCTCGCCCACCAACTGAAGGACCCTGACACTCAGTTGTGCCACTCTGCACGTGTGGTCCCTGTTAAAAAACGTAAATTAAAATATTGCTATAACCTTGTTGGGGTCATACTGCAGTGCCCCCCCCCCCCCCCGTATGGTCCAGACACATAAATCTGGACTTCAAAAGCCAGAGGGCCCTCGCCACCACGGGCCGGGTTTTGCATAGTGCCCGATTAGAGAACCCCTGGCCCGCATTCTGCAGGCAAAGAACGGGCATCAGGAGCAAGGGCAGGAGTGGATATCCAGAATCCCCTGAAAGAATTTAAAAATACTAACATAAAATACACATTCTAAGCTACAATAATGTTTAACATGTCATAAAGGGCTAAAAACAGCCATAGGTTAAGACATGAGTCATCAACTATATTCATTGCCATACAGTGAAAATGGATTGATGAAATGTGAGCAAACTTACCCTGGAGCCATCTACCAGATAATTCTCCTGACTCAAACTGACTAAATAAGCCGGAGCTCTGCAATATATAAGCATCATGGGACGGCCCTGGATGCCCTGCAAGAACACTGAGGAATCACATAGCTGGACCAAACACTGCTTGTATGTTGTGTGAGTGGCACATCTTGCGGTTCCTGCAACCAAATATAAAATAATTACACAAAGCAAAGGTAACCAACTAAAACAATAACTCCTACAACAAATTTAGATTCAAGTTCAACAATCCAAATATAATTCACAAAGGACATAAGTCTAAAAAAATATAACAATTATATGGATGTGTGGGAAAATAAAGGTTTACATGCTAAGGACTAATTAAGGTCAGCATTAAAATGCTTCTATAAGGCATACATTAAATGTATTGATTCAGGTATGCATTGCTATACAATTTATGGCCTCGGCCATGCTGATACATGCAATGCCTTGGTGCTAAAGGCGCGCAACAATAGCAATCTGAGCCCTCAAAGGTCCCGTAAGTGGATCGGAAATGAAACGGATTTATAGGGTGGTGGTCCGTTGGAAATCAGCTCTCTGAATCAGATGTAAGCCCATCCCAACAACGTAAGTTATCTGAACGAACGAAAAATATCAGATTTTGTTTGGAAAATGATCCGAACTAACGGAAATGATCCGATTTGCTTCCGTTCATCGAAAGTGCATATACACATTTTCCCGAACGTTCGTACGAATGAAAAATGAACGAAAAAAAATGACAAACACCCACTAAAACTTTCACAGAAAGCTACGGAAGTCCAGACGAATGTGTCTCTGAATCAAGCCTATTGTTTGAATTAAATTATTAAAGGTAGTCACAAAAAATATATATATTTGTATCAGAGGATTGGATACATGAAAATAACACACCCAGTGTATGGCAGTCTTTTGTGCCAAGCAGATGATCCCAAAGAACATTCCAAACTGCAATTAGAAACAAACAGCTTAGGAACAAACTTGCACTCTTCTTTCCATTTTACTAGGTTTTCATTTCCTACCCTCTGAACTGATGATACAAAGAAAAATCCTGGTGGAAACACCTCCCCCTGTCTATAAATCTCTGCAATAGCAACCTTGTTCTCTGCAATCCAGAATGAATATATAGGAGATCTGTGGTCCTCTGTTCCTCCAGATGCTATGACTGAGCCGTAACCCCACAGGGCTACTGTGTGTTTAGGAGGGACCTGTAAAAACCCACACTGCAGAAGGATATATGTGAGGGAAACGAACATTTGGAGTCTATCCCCTCGATTCAAAGAGCAAAAGTTAATTGATTTCGGATCGAGAATCGTAAGTTTGGGTGGGTGTTAGTCATTTTTTCCTGTTTTTTTGGCCATTTCCGACTCGCACGAGCCTACGTACGAATGCGTATATGCTCTTACGATCATCGCAAGTTCGTTCCTAAATTTTAGGATCAAAACGTAAAACTTAGGATCAAATCCTAAAACTTAGGATCAAATCCTAAAACTTAGGATCAAAACGTAAAACTTAGGATAATCGAATGTGTTTAGGTGTGATTCAGAGAACAGTTTTCAAACCTCTAAATACGTTTTAAAAGAAAGCCACTGCCGACACCTTTTAGCAGTCGGATTGCTGTTCTTGAACAGGTTTTTTGGCTATGTGGAGGAGTCTGCGCGTCTTGAGCTCCAATGAACTGCATGTATCAGCATGGCCGAGGCCATAAATTGTATGGCAATGCATACCTGATTCAATACATTTCAGGTATGCCTTATAAAAGCATTTTAATGTGGACCTTAATTAGTCCTTTTCATGTAAACCTTTATTTTGCAATATATTTGCGTTAATTAAAGAAACTTATGTCCTTTGTTATTTATTTTTAAATTGATGTACTAGAATAATATTTTTAGATTGCATTTATTGGTGTAGTTGTTTACCTTTGCTTTGTTTAATTATTTAAGCACATCTTTGGTCAGATGCATCACACTTACTGAGGAGAGGAGAGCGGGATAAAGTGCAGGATGTGGGTTACTGCTGTATTTTGCACAGACACAGCAGAGCTGGGGGCACGGAAAGGTCAGAAATCAAAGAATGCAGAGCAACACAGTCACAAGGCCCTTTCTGTTTGCAGGCTGCCCGATAATACCTGACCCGCCATCTTGGCTGTTTCTAGACTCATAACATGCAGAAGTTGCTGGGTGTTTTTTTATATTTGAGAGCAATCTGTATGTAGAGGGTGTGGGTAACCACACACAAAATTTTAAGTTGTACCATTTGAAGCCAAAATATTAAAATTAAATCCACAAGTAAAAAATGCAAGTTAACTAAAAATTAAACAAAGTAAGATTTACTTATGCAAATGCATTCATTAATGGTTGGTTACTACAAAATGAATGAAATAAAGAAAAATAAGACCAAATATTTAGAATGCACTTTAATGAGGTAAGTTTGTAGTGCGCAGCCGCAAGATCAGAAGGATTTACGTCCAGACAAAAAAGGAAAAAGGGCAAAACCAATGTTGCAACCTGAGAAATGAAACGGGAAATTCAGGATGGAAACTGACATAGGTCTGATTCCCGAACTGCCATACGAACGGACGTAAATTTTAGGATAGAAACGTATTTGCTTATAGAATCACTCGCAAGTTCATACGAACGCACGAGCGTACGGGAAAAATAGGATGATCGGCACCAAAATCCAAGCTGTTACATGTGTCTTTGAATCGACCCTTATATGAGTAGAAATGTCGGGAAAATACTGATCTTGGTTGCTACAATACTTCAAATATTACAGAATTTAGCTGTTAACAGATAAAGCTGCTAATTTGAATGAGGTAATTATTATGGGGGACTACCCAGATATAGATTGGGGAGGCCAACCAGTGGATCTCATAAAGTCAACAATAAAAGATGGCTCAACCCTCCAGTTGTAGGAGACTGTAGAAGAGCACTTCTTAAAAGAGTACAATGGTGAAAAAATGGCCCAATGATAAAAGTCCATATGAATATGCTGGGTGGCAGAAAGGAGGGGTCACTTATACACCCGGCATCAAGATATACTGTATACAGTCAGACTTATTTCTTTCTATTAATGGAAGGAAGAGGTTATGTCTCTGCTGATACACACACAACTGGCACCCCTGGATTTTATTTCTCCTAGGAGAAGAACCCTCAGGCTTGGTGGCTAAGTTGTATTCAGTTCAGGTGTATAAGTGACCCCTTCTCTCATTTGCCGACGTGTTTATATCGAGTGTTAGTATTACATCATTTTATGATAAACCTCCTTTAAAGTGGACCAAAACCCACCCTGAACTCTCCTTCTCCCTAATCTAATAGCGCATTGACGAGCGGCACCGCTCTTCTACAACTTTCGCAGCGCCGGGCATTTGTGAATGGCTGGCCCAGGTAAGCTCCCTGTTGGAGGGTAGTGGGGATGCGGCACTGGAGCACTAGACTTGGCTGGAGCTGAGTCTTAGACTATCCTTAGGCGAGTGAGTGGGAGCAGATCCGAGTGTGCTGACTGGACGAGAGGCCATGCATGTGCTGTAGGACCAAGGAAAGGTGAGTTAGATTAGGCAACCTGGGGGGTTTTACACAGCAGGGCACCCGGGGACAAGGACCAAAACCCAGGCTAGTCCACTGATCCACTTTTTAATCAGTCCCATTGTTACTGTAAACTTGAATGCATACAATTTATTTTTTTTTATGTCATTGTTGGGTTACTACTTATATTTCTTTGCATGCCATCACTTTTTAAGCTGTGATGCCAGTATCCAAATGGTACACCTCTTAATTAAAAGAATTAAAAAAACAACATGTGCAAGCTCCAGTTTGGTGGAGGGCCACCTTGGACTTAACCAATACATCAGACAAGGTAACAAAGATAAAGGGCTGGGTCAACTTGGAAACAGTGACCAGAATATTATACATTTCCACTTCTCTGTCACTATATAATGGAACTTCAGAAAGGCAACATTTGATCAGCTTAGAGATGCCCTAAACTGCACTGATTGGGAAAATATCCTCTAAAACAAAAGACAAAAGCACAAACACCAAATGGGATACTTTTAAATAAATTCTTAATATTTTTTGTGATAGATATTTACCTTATGGGGAAAAAAGTAAACCTATGTGGCTAAACAAAAGGGTAAAGGGGGCCATAAACAAAAAAAAAAAGCATTTAAATGTTCAAGGCGAAACGAAACCCGGAGCAGCTAGTCCTCGAATGTAAAAGATAGGCTGGGGCAGGAGTGTGCCCACTTGCGCTCCCCATTGAAGCACATAAGAGCTCAGCTTGCAGAGTTTGCCAAATAGCATACCGCATTTTTCGCCCTATACACTCCCCCCACCCAAGTGAGGGGAGGAAATGTCAGTGCATCTTACAGGGCGAATGTTAAAAGAAACGTAAAAAAGTAAACTTACATGAGCCTCCCTCACACAATCCCCGCTCTGGCCACCGCTGCTTCTGGGCGATGTGTAAAATAAAAAAATAAACTCACATAAGCCTCACTCCTGTGCTGAAGGAGGAGCAGCGGCCAGGCAGGTAGAGGAACCCTGCACGCTGTCTCTGGTCTGACTGCCACCACTGCTGCAGAAGGGGGGAAAGCCACACTGCCTATGGGAATGGGAAGGGGGAATGCCACACTGCCTATAAAAATGGGATGGGGCAATGCCACACTGCCTATCAGAAGGGGAGGGGGGATGCACACTGCATGTAAATAGGGGATTCTGCACCTTGCCTATTATTTCGTTATTGGGGGAATGTTGTTTGAGTAAATTTGGTTCAGAATAACTTTCCTCCTCCAAATCCTAGATGTGTCTTATGGGCAGGTGTATCTTATAAGGTGAAAAATACTGTAGTCAAAGCAAACGGCTCTGATTGGATGAAATCTGGGGAGTTTCACACAGCGGGGCATCCCACATCCCACAGCAGGGCACATAACGGAATAAAAATCCCAGCTTTTGTTTCGCTTTAACGCAAGAAGGCACAATGGAAGTATTTCAAAACTATAAAAACAGATAAGGGCAGAAAAGCTGTAGGCAGAAACACTAATTGCCAAAGAGAGTAAAACTAACCCCATAATGTTCTATAGTTATGTAAACGGTAAAATATACAAACCTGTGGGCTTCCTGAAAATCAAGGATGGGGAGACTATGGGAGGGAATGAAAAGAAAACCAATTTACTAAACCTCTTCTTTGCTTTCGTTTTCACAGAGGAACATGTAATGCCAGGAGAAATGCAGAGAAATAACCCAAAATGTCATCTGTCTAACCAAGGAAAAAGTGCAGCACCACCTTAAACAGATTAAAATAGACAAATGGCCTTCAACATTAGTCTGCAGGACACCAGATCAGTACTGAAATATACATTGGCTGGTATAAGCATGGCTGTAGGCCTACTGTTGCAGCCACTGAAGTGTAGGGATACCAGCTAGATGTAAAAAGATGAGGACCTTACATATTTGTTGACCAAAGCTTAGATCATTATGATATGATAGCAGACAAAGTAGCTAGCATTACTGAGGATCCACACTGTGGAGATGCATTTCCCATACCCCCTTTTACCACCCACAAGCCAGGCAGTGAGGTATACTCTCCTAATGCATGTTCTGTGCAATGCGGGTCCAGAAGCTGCAGTACACACTGAAGCAGCTCATACCTTCTTTAAGAGGAGGAGCCAGCTGCCATAAGTGTGCTGTAGTTCCTGGTGACCCAGTGGTGGAAGAGATATGCTTGAGTGCTGGGCTGGGTGCTATTTAGATGAATGAACAGACTTTTTCCAGGCTGTAGGTTTTAAATGATAACAGAGAATATAGAAAAGGAACAGTTTAGTCAATTTGGGTAAATGCGGAGAATACAGAAGGCAGAGGATTATTATTATTATTGTTTATTTATATAGCGCCATCAACTTCCGTAGCGCTTTACAAGGTAAGAATACAGACAAGGTAAAACATATAGCACAGATAACAATACAAAATTAGATGCCACAGGTTAAAACCAAGTGTTGTGAGCACAGGAGACAATAGGGAGGAGTGCCCTGCCCTTACAGTCTAAAGGATGGGGGTGGAGACAAAGGAGACGGGGTTACAAGTGGTAGAGCTTGAGTATGGCTGCATGTGCCATTGAAGGTTATAGGAGTTGCTTACGCCAGGTCATATGCTTGTCTGAAGAAGTACGTTTCGAGGGCGCTTTTAAAGGCTTGGAGTGATGGAGAGTGGCGGATCGAGCGGGGAAGTGCATTCCAGAGAAGTGGGGAGGCACGGGAGAAGTCTTGAAGGCGGGAGTGCGAGGAAGTAACCAAGGAAGAGGACAGGAGAATGTCAGAGGCAGAGCGGAGGTTGCGCTTTGGTTGGTAATGCTGGATCAGAGATGAAATGTAGGAAGGGGCCTGGTTAGAGAGAGCTTTGTAGGTTAGCACTAGGAGATTGAACTGAACTCTATGGGAGACAGGTAACCAGTGGAGGGATTGACAGAGGGGAGTAGCACTGGAGAAGCGAGAAGAGAGATGGATGAGGTGAGCAGCAGAGTTTAGGATAGATTGGAGGGGAGCCAGTCTGTTTGTTGGCAAACCACAAAAGAGGGTGTTGCAGTAGTCCAGTCGGGATATGACCAGGGCGTGCACTAACATTTTAGTGGTGTCAGGTGAGAGGAAGGGACGGATGCGAGAGATATTTTTGTGTTGGAGGCGACAGGAGGTGGCTAGGAAGTGAATGTGAGGTCTGAAGGAGAGAGAGGAGTCCAGAATGACACCCAGGCATCGAGCTTGAGGAGTTGCAGTTATTATAAGATTATTTACAGAGATTGTGGTGTTAGAGAGGGGAGGGGAGTGAGATGGTGGGAAAATGACCAGTTCTGTTTTGTCCATGTTCAGTTTAAGAGAGCGATATGTCATGAAGGAAGAGATGGCTGTTAGACAGTCAGGAAGGCGAGAGAGGATAGAAGAGAAATTCAGGCCAGAGAGGTAGATCTGAGTGATACTGGAAGCCTAACGAGGTTATTAGTTGTCCTAGACCAGAAGTGTATATTGAAAAAAGTAGGGGTCCTAGGACTGAGCCTTGTGGTACCCCTACAGACAGAGCCCGGGGAGAGGAAATGGTGTTTGAGTAAGATACACTAAATGTGCGGTGAGAGAGATAGGAGGAGAGCCAAGAGAGACCTTGGATTCCAAGAGAAGAAAGAATATTGAGGAGCAGAGCATGGTCGACAGTGTCAAAAGCAGATGATTAATTAGATTTACAATCTAATGAAGTTTTAGGAGGGTACAGAGGACAACAGATTCATTAGGGTGTATAGGAATGTACCAACAGCAGATTTATTTACAATCGTACTATAACATTAAGGATTATTTTAGTTTTAGAAGGGGAAAGAGGATGCAATTTGTTGGATATATATATAGGAGGGTGCAAAACATTTAAGGTAGGATGCAGAAAGGGTAACAGCTTACTAAACCTGTTTCTTGGACTGGTGACTTCCTCAGCCATGACTAAACTGAGCAAGCATTTGGCCCCACTGCCCCCCCAAAGCTTTGCTAAAACATCCCACTTTGCTGACATTATGGGACTGTCCCACAAATCCAGGATGTTTGGTACATGTATTGGAACATATCTGCTGAGCATTAGGTCAATGACTAACATCCTTTGAGATATTCAAGCTGTGCTTTAAGCATATACCCAGAAGAGTAGCATAGATATTTGTTCCTTAAAAACCTGCGAGTATGCCACAAGCTAAGCACCAACCTCCGCAACATTCATTACCCTGTAAAATGGTCAGTTTAACTTAGTGTCCCTCTTTGAGTCCCCCAAAAAATGGTTACTTTGACAAAAGCCCCCTTGCCTCTGAGCCCGAAGCAGCTGCAGGGGCTGTTTTCGCTATAGTTATCCCCTTGGCTAGAAGGTCTGCTGTTGAGTTACCATGTCGTGTTTCGCGTTTTATTGCTCACTTTTTATCGCAACCTTTTTGCACCACACCATTGCATTTACAATGCCTTGACTGTGGTCCACATCCTCTAAACGTTACACCTATTCAGTACTCTCTATATTGATATAAGTCAAATTATCCTTTTAAAAGCAGGAGTATAAGAGCATACACATCCTACAAGCAAAAAGCTGAGAGCAGCGAGGAACAGAGCAGCTGTAGGACCACTTTTTGTGTGGTCCTGGAGGAATGCAGTTGAAAAAAGGCATTCATAGGCATGGCAAATGGTTCTGATTGGGTGATCTGGGAGGTTTTGCACAGTAGGGCATCCCAACTCATCAACAAATAATCAAAATCCCAGGTTTTGTTCCGCTCTAAACAAGATTGCAAGCTCGCTAGATTGATACCTACTGGATATATAAAAGTAGTACCTGGAAAACTGAAGAAAAAAGTATAGTCTGTTGTTTTTCTTTTGCCATCCCATTCACTATCATCTACTGGGTAATTGTCCTGAAAAACATACAAATACAAATGTTTTACAAGGCCTTTTGTGTCTAAATTGAATTATTCATCTAACATTTACCTGATTCCCAGCTGAAGTAAACTCTATGCGGGAGAAGCTCATAGTCTTGTGTTAATATGATGGCTGCTGGAAATCATCAGAATTCTATGGAGGAATATGAGGAATGTTCTTTTTAGTAGGTAAATAGACACTGGCACAGAGGCCTTGTTTGACATCCTCCGCAAAAACACATGGTGAAATCTTCATCTAAATTGAGTGTACTGCAAGTAATGATCATTCAGTGTTCACAGGCTGCTCAAGATGTTCTCCATGTTGGGTCATCCATTTCTGTTTTAGTATCCTGATATTCCTTCCCCTTACTGTGGTGATGGATATATGATAGACTTGTGATTCAAGCCCAGTAACGCACAGTAACTAATTTTGAATGCAAGTATCATAGACAAAAAAGTTCACACATAAGGGTAGTAATTAAGATCAAAAAACAGAAAAAAATGGAGTAGTATATGAATCTGAGGCCCAATTGGAGTCTATATAGCACACAACAGAATCATATGAACCATAGCAGTAGCTAAGTATCAAAAAAATGCATGCAATTTTGTGGTAACTGTCAATTACTATAATAACTGTATACTTTTTTATGTGTATACATCCAGACATCATAGTTTCAGTAAGACTATGTAATGTATATACTGATATGTGAACATGTATGTACTGTATGTATATTAGCATTCATGTTCTTAACTTCTTAACCTATGGGTACAGCTCCTATGTAATCTTGACCACTTGGGAGTCTTGGAACTTTATGGTACTTTGCCATATAATGTACTGTAATGTAGTGTACCCTGTTTCCCCAAAATAAGACATACCCCAATAATAAGCCCTAGCATGATATTTGAAGATACTTTAAATATAAGCCCTACCAAAAATAAGTCCTAGATACAGAGGCAAAAAAAGGCAATTGCCTGGGGAACCAGGGCCAGATGGCCTGCATCAGGGTCAGGGCCATTTCTTGCCTGGGGCGCCACGCTAACAACTTGGCCCGCCAATAAGGCAAAGGCATAACGTGACAGCCTTTATCATATTGTGAGGTCACAGAGTCGCCTCACAATGCACAATCTGCAGCAATGTCTGCTTGCAAGAAAGCCCACTATAGGTGTAGTAGGGCCCATAGCAAATAATAACATTTTTTTACAGCAAGAACCAGGGACCCACCAGGAACATTAGGGAGGGGGGAGTTGGGCTGCTATGTTATGGTAGCTCCAACTATTTGTAAATGAAAATAAAGCAGATGGCAGCCAATCACATGACCACCGGCAACCATTCAGGTTTGATGTGCAAGCTTACTTAGCAAACCCATTTGGTCACCAGTAGAGATGAGCGAGTAGTGAAATATTCGAAATTTCGAATTTCGATTCGAATAGACCGCGTTACTCGACTACTCGACCGATTATCGAATCCCATTATAGTCTATGGGAAAAAAATGCTCGCCACTTGGAAATCTCAATTCGACCACTTGGAGGTCACCAAGTCCACCCTGAAACATCAGAAAATGATGCCAACACTGCTGGAATGCAACTGGGACAGCAGGGGAAGCATGTCTGGGTGCATATAACGCGCCCAAGTCGCACTATTACGCCACTATCACAGCCACTCAACAATACACTCCAAACACAATATAACTTCTACGTAAAGTGAGACAAGACAAGGAAACCTTCTTTCCTCTACATTGCCATGGACCCCAAGCCAAACTGTACAAAAAAGAAGAACAAAATTCTGCACCCCTTAAAATCACGTTGCCTAATGACAACAACAGATGGCATAGGCAAGGGGGAAAATAAATAGACCCCACCCCTAATTGTCATTGTGTGTGTGTGTGTGTGTGTGTGTGTGTCTGTGTGTGTGTGTGAGATGTGGTCAGACATGTCCTCTTGTGTCATTGTGTCACCCCAGCAGTAAGGGAAGCTTAAAGGAGGAGGTATGTTACAGTGTGTTACCCCAGCAGTAAGGGAAGCTTACAGGAGGAGGTTTGTTACAGTGTGTCACCCCAGCAGTAAGGGAAGCTTACAGGAGGAGGTTTGTTACAGTGTGTCACCCCAGCAGTCAGGGAAGCTTACAGGAGGAGGTTTGTTACAGTGTGTCACCCCAGCAGTCGGGGAAGCTTACAGGAGGAGGTTTGTTACAGTGTGTCACCCCAGCAGTCAGGGAAGCTTACAGGAGGAGGTTTGTTACAGTGTGTTACGCCAGCAGTAAGGGAAGCTTAAAGGAGGAGGTTTGTTACATTGTGTCACCCCAGCAGTCAGGGAAGCTTACAGGAGGAGGTTTGTTACAGTGTGTCACCCCAGCAGTAAGGGAAGCTTAGAGCTGAGACCTCTTAAAAATTGTGTGGAGTCCCAAGAGCTGAGACCTCTTAGAAATTGTGTGGAGGCCCAAGAGCTGAGACCTCTTAAAAATTGTGTGGAGTCCCAAGAGCTGAGACCTCTTAAAAATTGTGTGGAGGCCCAAGAGCTGAGACCTCTTAAAAATTGTGTGGAGTCCCAAGAGCTGAGACCTCTTAAAAATTGTGTGGAGGCCCAAGAGCTGAGACCTTTTAAAAATTGTGTGGAGTCCCAAGAGCTGAGACCTCTCAAACATTGTGTGGAGGCCCAAGAGCTGAGACCTCTTGAAAATTGTGTGGAGTCCCAAGAGCTGAGACCTCGTAAAAATTATGTGGAGTCCCAAGAGCTGAGACCTCTTAAAAATTGTGTGGAGGCCCAAGAGCTGAGACCTCTTAAAAATTGTGTGGAGTCCCAAGAGCTGAGACCTCTTAAAAATTGTGTGGAGGCCCAAGAGCTGAGACCTTTTAAAAATTGTGTGGAGTCCCAAGAGCTGAGACCTCTTAAAAATTGTGTGGAGGCCCAAGAGCTGAGACCTCTCAAACATTGTGTGGAGGCCCAAGAGCTGAGACCTCTTAAAAATTGTGTGGAGTCCCAAGAGCTGAGACCTCTTAAAAATTGTGTGGAGGCCCAAGAGCTGAGACCTCTTAAAAATTGTGTGGAGGCCCAAGAGCTGAGACCTCTTAAAAATTGTGTGGAGTCCCAAGAGCTGAGACCTCTCAAACATTGTGTGGAGGCCCAAGAGCTGAGACCTCTTAAAAATTGATTGTATTAAGCCCAAGAGGTGAGCCATAATTTTTTTTATTAATACAGCAATTCTACGGCGGTTAAGGAGGAGGAGGAGGAGGAAATGGCACTTCATACAGATGGCACTTCACTCTTGGCTGCTTTCCACTGTTGTACAAGCAAAGTCCGGGTCAATCCACTTGCTGTTCATTTTGATTAGCGTCAGCCTGTCGGCACTGTCGGTTGACAGGCGGCTGCGCTTATCGGTTATAATGCCCCCGGCTGCGCTGAACACCCTTTCTGATAGCACGCTGGTGGCAGGGCAGGCAAGCACCTCCAAGGCGTACAGGGACAGTTCCAGCCACGTGTCCAACTTGGAGACCCAGTAAGTGTAGGGCGCCGAGGGATCGGGGAGGACAGGGGTGTGGTCTGCCAGGTAGTCCCGCAACATCCGCCGATACTTGTCCCTCCTGCTGATAGCGGGCCCCGCAGTGATGGAAGTTGCACGAGGGGGTGACATGAACGTGTCCCACACCTTGGAGAGTGTTCCCCTGGTGGCTGTGGGCCTGATCGATGTTGTCAGACTTTGGGAGACACTCTCCTCTCTGCCGCCAGCGATGCTGGGTGGGAAAATCTGCATCATGTTCTGCAAGAGTTCCCTCTGGTATTCCAGTAATCGATTCGTCCTCTCCTCTACCGGAATAAAAGAGGAGAAGTTATCTTTATACCGGGGGTCCAGGAGTGCGAAGACCCAGTATAGTTTGTTCTCCAATATCCGGACAACACGTATGTCCCGGGAAAAGCAGCCCAGCATGAAGTCAGCCATGTGTGCCAGACTCTGAGTAGGCATGACGTCACTGCCCCCACCAGAAGGATCATTTTCCATTTCCTCCTCTTCCTCCTCCTCTCCGCCCCATCCGCGCTGAACCAATGGGACGCACACAGCCTGACTGCTACCCTCGCCGCCAGCATCCTCTTCCACAGCCACCTCCACGTTGTCCTCCTCCTCCTCATCCTCCTCCTCCTGCAACTGCCACCGAGCAGCAGACAAAAGTGTGGTCTGACTGTCTACCTGCGTTGCGTCTCCTCCTACCCCCGTCTCCTCTGTGTGCAATGCGTTCTCCCTTATTGCGATGAGCGATTCTTTAAGGACGCATAGGAGCGGGATGGTTACGCTCACTATAGCGTCCTCGCTGCTGACCTTCTTAGTGGACTCCTCAAAGATACGCAATACATCGCATATGTCTGCCATCCATGGCCACTCGTGGTTGGCAAACTGAGGGAGCTGAGTTGGATGCACGCGTGGATGCATCATCTGGTACTCCATCAATGCTCTCTGCTGCTCACACACCCTGGCCAACATGCAATAGGTGGAATTCCAGCGAGTGGGCAGGTCACACAACAGCCGATGTTGAGGCAAATGGAGGCGTTGCTGGATTTTTTTTAAGCTAGCAGCAGCTACAGTTGACTTCCGAAAGTGAGCGCACAAGCGCCGCACTTTGACCAATAGCTCTGCCAGGTTGGGGTAAGTCTTTAGAAACTTTTGTACTACCAAATTAAAAACGTGGGCCAGGCATGGTACGTGATTGAGTTCTGCAAGCTCCAGAGCCGCCACCAGGTTACGGCCGTTATCGCACACGACCATGCCTGGTCCTAGCTGCAGCGGCGACAGCCACATCTCTGTCTGCTGCAATATGGCGTGCCTCACCTCTGCGGCGCTGTGCTTCCTGTCGCCCAAGCTGATGAGCTTAAGCACCGCCTGCTGACGTCTCCCCGCGCCAGTGCTGCAACGCTTCCAGCTAGGGGCTGAGGGCGATGTTAAGGCAGAGGAGGAGGAGGAGGAGGAGGAGGAAGAAGAGGAGGGGGGTCTATCAGAACCCGTGCTGGCAATCTTGGGTGGGGGTGGTATGTAGGCCGTCCCTGTTTGCGACCCCGTCCCCGCTTCCACAACATTCACCCAGTGTGCCGTCAAAGAGATGTAGCGTCCTTGGCCGCAAGCGCTTGTCCACGAGTCGGTGGTCAAGTGGACCTTTGCGCTGACTGCGTACCTCAGGGCCCACCTGATGTTACGCGACACGTGCTGGTGCAGGGCGGGGACGCCACACCGGGAAAAATAGTGGCGGCTAGGGACGGAATAGCGAGGTGCGGCAGCCGCCATCAGGTCGCGGAAGGCCTGCGTCTCCACAAGCCTAAACGGCAACATCTCCAGGGCCAGCAGTTTGGAGATGAGGCAGGTTAAGGCTTGGGCTTGGGGGTGACTGGAGGCGTACTTCCGCCTGCGGTTGAACGCCTGTGAGATGGACAGTTGATGGGACGAGGAGATGGAAGGTGCAGACGAAGATGCGGGAGAAGGGGGGCTGAAGGAGAAGGCCCCAAAGTAGCCGAGGCAGAGGCAGATGTGGAGGTGTCCTGTCTGGAGGTCTGGACCGCAGTGGCAGCACACAACAAAGGGGAAGAGGCAGTGGCAGCAAGACCGGGCGCAGGTTGTATTGCGTTTGCTCTCTCCCACTCAGCCCAGTGCTTGACTTCCAAGTGACGGCGCATGCCTGAGGTGGTCAGATTGCTCTTCTCAGAGCCCCTACTCAGTTTTGAGTGGCAAATTGCGCAAACCGCGCTCAGTTTGTCGTCCGCGCAAACATTAAAAAATCTCCACACCACAGAAGTACGAGGCCTCGATGGGGGAGCTTCGCGCGACTGCCTGCTGCCGGGAAGAGCTTCGGCCCTGCTGGCTGTAGCCTGCCTTCTCTGTCTGGACTGTCCTCTGCCTCTGGACTGTCCTCTGCCTCTTGCTGCCTTATTCGGTGATGCGCAGACCGCATCTCCACTGCTTTCCCCGCTGGACATCACCCCTGTCCAAGTGGGGTCGGTCATTTCATCGTCCACCACCTCCTCTTCCACTTCCTCTCTCTGCTCCTCCTCCTGCCCACTGGACATTCCAACAGCCTCCCTTGATGGCAACTGCGTCTCATCATCATCGCTCATGATAGCAGATGCTGGTTCCGGGTCCACATCACTAGGAGATGGCGGATACTCAAGTGTTTGGGCATCACTACAAACAAATTCCTCTGCTAGCTCCTGGGATTCTTGCAGCACATCTGGAAAAGGACCCGAAAAGAGGTCCTGGGAGGGGTCAAGGGTGGGCTGACTCTGTTGGCCAGGTTGGGAGGAAGGAGGGTCAGAGTGAGACTGTGTGGATGACTGGGTGGTGGACAAGTGACTGGAAGCGTTATCGGCCATCCATTGCACCACCTGTTCACGCTGCTCAGGCCTCAACAGAGGTGTACCCCGCCCCCCGCATAACTGTCCCATAAAGGCAGGGAAGCTGCATGAGCGTAATGCTGGCTGCCCCTCACCAGCACGCATTGTATCCCCACTGGCTTCAATGCGGTTTGTGCCCCCACCAGCATTTCCGCGCCCCCGTCCTCGTCCCTTTGCGCTAGCCCTCCGCATTTCAGACGTTTTACTTTTTTGGCCACGCGTTATGCCAAATATAAATATATTTTTTAGGAGAACACCTGGCTATACAGCCGTATACTGCCAGAAGGTGAAATGGTGCCTATACGCACCGGGTATATAACAGTCTTTTGTTGGCACAGAGGACACAAAACAGTAGAGCCAAATATAAATATATTTTTAAGGAGAACACCTGGCTATACAGCCGTATACTGCCAGAAGGTGAAATGGTGCCTAATACGCACTGGGTATATAACAGGGTTTTGTTGGCACAGAGGACACAAAACAGTAGAGCCAAATATAAATATATTGTTTAGGAGAACACCTGGCTATACAGCCGTATACTGCCAGAAGGTGAAATGGTGCCTAATACGCACTGGGTATATAACAGTCTTTTGTTGGCACAGAGGACACAAAACAGTAGAGCCAAATATAAATATATTTTTAAGGAGAACACCTGGCTATACAGCCGTATACTGCCAGAAGGTGAAATGGTGCCTAATACGCACTGGGTATATAACAGGGTTTTGTTGGTAAAGAGGACACAAAACAGTAGTGCCAAATATAAATATATTTTTTAGGAGAACACCTGGCTATACAGCCGTATACTGCCAGAAGGTGAAATGGTGCCTATACGCAACGGGGTATATAACAGGGTTTTGTTGGTAAAGAGGACACAAAACAGTAGTGCCAAATATAAATATATTTTTTAGGAGAACACCTGGCTATACAGCCGTATACTGCCAGAAGGTGAAATGGTGCCTATACGCAACGGGGTATATAACAGGGTTTTGTTGGTAAAGAGGACACAAAACAGTAGTGCCAAATATAAATATATTTTTTAGGAGAACACCTGGCTATACAGCCGTATACTGCCAGAAGGTGAAATGGTGCCTATACGCAACGGGGTATATAACAGGGTTTTGTTGGTAAAGAGGACACAAAACAGTAGTGCCAAATATAAATATATTGTTTAGGAGAACACCTGGCTATACAGCTGTATACTGCCAGAAGGTGAAATGGTGCCTATACGCACCGGGTATATAACAGGCTAGTGTTTTGTTGGCACAGAGGACACAAAACAGTAGTGCAAAATATAGTTTTGTATATAGGTGCTAATACACCACTGAAGTCTTTCTGTCCCTATTCCAGCAGCAGCAGCTACCCCTCACTAAAGCAGCCGTTTTGTGCAGAGTGTATATAGTTTTGTATATAGGTGCTAATACACCACTGAAGTCTTTCTGTCCCTATTCCAGCAGCAGCTACCCCTCACTAAAGCAGCCGTTGTGTGCAGTGTGTATATAGCTAGAATGAGCTATATACCGTTCAGCATAGTAGCCCTAATATGGACTCTCAATGACTCTCTTGTCTTCTGGTAGCTGGTATATATGGTGGTAAATGCGATATTCTGAGCTTCTGGGGCCCTGCCTGCCTACATATGAGCTATATACTGTTCAGCATAGTAGCCCTAATAATAAGGACTCTCAATGACTCTCTTGTCTTCTGGTAGCTGGTATATATGGTGGTAAAAGCGATATTCTGAGCTTCTGGGGCCCTGCCTGCCTACGTATGAGCTATATACTGTTCAGCATAGTAGCCCTAATAAGGGCTCTCAATGACTCTCTTGTCTTCTGGTAGCTGGTATATATGGTGGTAAAAACGATATTCTGAGCTTCTAGGGCCCTGCCTGCCTACATAAGAGCTATATACTGTTCAACATAGTAGCCCTAATAGGGCTCTCAATGACTCTCTTGTCTTCTGGTAGCTGGTATATATGGTGGTAAAAGCGATATTCTGAGCTTCTGGGGCCCTGCCTGCCTACATATGAGCTATATACTGTTCAGCATAGTAGCCCTAATAAGGGCTCTCAATGACTCTCTTGTCTTCTGGTAGCTGGTATATATGGTGGTAAAAGCGATATTCTGAGCTTCTGGGGCCCTGCCTGCCTACATATGAGCTATATACTGTTCAGCATAGTAGCCCTAATAAGGGCTCTCAATGACTCTCTTGTCTTCTGGTAGCTGGTATATATGGTGGTAAAAGCGATATTCTGAGCTTCTGGGGCCCTGCCTGCCTACATATGAGCTATATACTGTTCAGCATAGTAGCCCTAATAAGGGCTCTCAATGACTCTCTTGTCTTCTGGTAGCTGGTATATATGGTGGTAAATGCGATTTTCTGAGCTTCTGGGGCCCTGCCTGCCTACATAGGAGCTATATACCGTTCAGCATAGTAGCCCTAATAAGGGCTCTTAATGACTCTCTTGTCTTCTGGTAGCTGGTATATACGGTGGTAAATGCGATATTCTGAGCTTCTGGGGCCCTGCCTGCCTACATAAGAGCTATATACTGTTCAACATAGTAGCCCTAATAAGGGCTCTCAATGACTCTCTTGTCTTCTGGTAGCTGGTATATATGGTGGTAAAAGCGATATTCTGAGCTTCTGGGGCCCTGCCTGCCTACATAGGAGCTATATACCGTTCAGCATAGTAGCCCTAATAAGGGCTCTTAATGACTCTCTTGTCTTCTGGTAGCTGGTATATATGGTGGTAAAAGCGATATTCTGAGCTTCTGGGGCCCTGCCTGCCTACATATGAGCTATATACTGTTCAGCATAGTAGCCCTAATAAGGGCTCTCAATGACTCTCTTGTCTTCTGGTAGCTGGTATATATGGTGGTAAATGCGATATTCTGAGCTTCTGGGGCCCTGCCTGCCTACATAGGAGCTATATACCGTTCAGCATAGTAGCCCTAATAAGGGCTCTTAATGACTCTCTTGTCTTCTGGTAGCTGGTATATATGGTGGTAAATGCGATATTCCGAGCTTCTGGGGCCCTGCCTGCCTACATAGGAGCTATATACCGTTCAGCATAGTAGCCCTAATAAGGGCTCTTAATGACTCTCTTGTCTTCTGGTAGCTGGTATATATGGTGGTAAATGCGATCTTCCGAGCTTCTGGGGCCCTGCCAGCTACAGCCTGTCTTTCCCTGCTGTGAGCGTCTATCCCTCACTAAGTTCAAGCTGCTAATGCTGACGAAGAGGAAGTGCTGAGTTTTGTAGATTCAAGGTCACATGGTTTTTCCAGCCAATGCGTGTAGACGCCGTTCTCGCGATGCCAGCGTCCTCCCAGGACCTGTCCCACCCCCCCTGCATGGTGATTGGTGTAAAAAACGCGCCAGGGAAGGTGTGAGGGGAAACGAATTGTGAGTGCGCCATCGCCGCTGTACTCGATCGAAATCGAGTATGACGAATAGCGTAGTATTCGATCGAATACCGACTCTGTCGAATACTACTCGCTCATCTCTAGTCACCAGCAGTCATGTAATTGCCAGCTATACAAAGAATGAAGAATTGGTAGGTATTTGCTGACCTGACTTCCATTTTGACTTTCTCTTTGTAGGTGTGCCAATCACAGTGCTGGATTTCTCCAGGGGACCAAAGAGAAAGGTAAGATTTCTCCTGTTTTTAGCCATTAATGTGCAGGAGTACACCCAATCCTGATTGGTTTAACATACAATCAGAGATGTTCAAGTTCTTTGAAATGTCTAATTTTATACTGTTCTCAAGGGGGATAATGTGGGAGAAGGTTAGTTTGTGCCTGGAAATGAACTTTTACAAAGTAAAAGTCCCCAAAACTCACCTGCCCCATCTGCACAATACTCAAACGTTGTCAACACTTATATTTGCTCCTGAACCCACTCAAAGCTGAAACACTGCCTCACTGATTTTTTCCTGATCACGGCCATCTTGGAGAACCTGGGAGGCTTCCTTATTTAGCATCCCTGCCATACTGCTGCCTGGATTTAACTAACATAACCCACAATGCACAGCAGCAGGAAGCCCATCACCACTTTCTCTATGCAGGCTACTAGCAGGTCCATAGGGCAGCATTGAGGGGGGTATATTCACCACGGCAGGAGTTAAAAAAGGTAAATTAATTGTTATGTGCAGCAATCTGAATTGCCCTGAGGAGGGATGTATATGAGCACTGTTTCTTTGTAAGGGAGTTGGTCCGGTTTAAGGATAAATTCTACCACTATAGTGTTACATCTTTACTTTCACACTTTTAGCAACAATGTTTATATAGCATATGTAACTTGAAGTGGACCTAAAGTAAAAAAATAACACAGCATGACTTAAAATACTATTACATTCCACATATCTCTCTTATTCGAAACTATCTGCCAGCTTGCATGACTGCCAGACTCCCAACAGAACTCTGCCTGTGCTGGTAGCCTCTCCCTTCACTCCAGACTGTCCAAAATGTTATTTTTCACCAAGAAAGAACAAAGACATATGTTTTTTTTTTAATGTTTACACAGTTAGTCCACTCATGCTCAGAAGCAGGTCTCTCTGGTAGCTCCCTCACAGTCCAGGAGCACAGAATCTTCAAATGTGTTCTGCAACATCTGAATGGGGTGAGAACTTTTCAAGCAGCTTATGAACCTAACCACGGGAGGGGGTTTAATTTACTCAACTTCTTTTGACTGGAGGCCTGCTTTAATCATTAGATTGCATGTAAATACACAAGGTATTGCCTTTCAAGTCAAAGAAGCCTCTCACTGTCTGCTTAGGGGACTTTTAATCAAGAGACTATTTATCTCAGTCTTTTTTGTTTACAGAACATGTAAGAATAGAGGGACAAAAATCATCCTAAATGTTTCTCTACCTTTTTGTGGTTGTATTGAAAAGGAAGTTGAATTGTGTATGTAACATGAGTCCAATCCTCTTTGATGATGTGAAAAATATGTTATATTTTTTGAGTTGTTAATTTGTTGACTGATGACGCTCTTTAATAATGTATACGGCAAAGGAGACCTTAGTAGCATTATTTTGAGTATTCCCAGCTTCTCAATGGAATTATAATTACTATTTCCCACCATGCGTTGACCGGCTTTTGCTGGGATCAGGAAGTTACTCCTAGGTATTGGATTGTCTGTTGAGGGTCACTACACTAATGTGACTAATCACAAGGCAGCAATCATTTGTGACCTTAAAAGCAATTTCCAGCCAAAAACAAAAAAATATACCTTAAACCGGACCAACAGCCTGGCACAGTTGGAAAAGAAAGGTAGTGGCCATTTTGGAGCTTTTCCCAGCATCTTAGTCGTACTTCTGACCAGCAGCACTTCCTATTTGCAGATGGCCTGCACATCTCTGTATCTACATTGCCATGGGGAGGGATGCATATGAGCACTGTTTGCTGTGTTGGTCTGGTTTAAGTCATTTTTGACTGTTGGTCCACTTTAAGTCCCAGGTAGCCCATAGCTGCTAGTCTGGGGATGCAGGGCTTACCTTATTGTTAGATCCACTTCCAGAGCTGCCCAGCCGATCAGATTGACCAGAGAATAATTAGTGGTACTGAATTAGTGGTAATCTATATCCTAAATCACCTTTCATAACTGAGAATAATTGTTTCTTAAACTTGGAACCATGAATGACCATTGTCTAGCCTAGACAGCTGAGCTAAGCTATCTGACCTTAATAATTATTGATCTTTGTTTGTGATTGATGGAAGTATCAGGTGTAAGAGACTTACCTGTGTCTTGGGGCCCGCGGCGAGCATCTGCTGGGGGACGCGGCGCTCGGCGATCCTGCTGCTGAGCACAGCCGCCACTCCTGGATGACGGGGAGCACAGTGCGTCACTCTGGCAGCCCCCCCCCCGCCCCTCTCTAGCTGTTCTCAGGCCCGCACCCCGCAGTCTGTCAGTTTCGCCACTAGGAGGCACTGCACTGCGAGTGGCAGGCGGCGCAGGGTCCTCCACACCTGATGGGAATCAGGGGCTGGTTAGCCTTGCTTCCAAGACTGACCAGCCCCTGGATAGTGTGTCCAATCACTCACAGTGTTGTACGTTACACCAATCACATTGCACCAATCAGCACATACACTCCCCCAATAAATATGGAGTCAGCCCAGTACTCAGTGCTCGTGATAGTCTCTTGTGATTAGGGTGTGATTTTATTAGTGATTATCTGTTTCCGACCCGGCTTGATCGACCATCCCGTCCACTGCCTGTACTGACCTCTGCTTTGTCTGACCTGCCCCTTTGGATACCCCGCTATCTCTGACCTCCCAGGTTGACCCTCCGGCTACCCCTGACTACGCACCTGTCTCATCCCTGTACTCTGACGCACCATCTGGACTGTCTTCCCGTGTATGACCTTGGCTTTGGGATACCCTTGTGGTTCATCGTCCTTCACCGACACCCTTTGCGCCCATTAAGACCTGGGGGCAACAGTGTCTGGCGAGGCATTCCTAGCTTCCCGGAAAACGGGGGCTTGACTATAGGCAGAAGCGGCGGTGGAGATTGGGGGTTGTCTGCTTAAAGAAGGCTGGTGTCCCGCTGGGCATCACATCAGGTACTGGCTGTTGGTAGAGCAAACAAAGTGGCATAACGGTAAGGGGGGGATTATGCAGGGGTGTAGCTGGGGGGGTGGTGGGGCACATGTCTGGGTGCAGCAGGTCAGGGGGGTGCCAAAAGGGGGCCTGAGCACAGGTGGGGGGTGCCATTTCGAATCTCTGCCCTGGGTGCCAGAAAGCCTAGCTACTCCTCTGGATTATGACATTTAATGTTGACGAATAGGGATGGTACAGGGGGAAAATTCTGTGGATTATTTTCTCTTCAGTCACATCAGCCAAGGAAGTCTGTATAATTCAGACTTTGTGTTTAATCCCTTCAGTGTCAGCCTACCTAGAGATTTTGTCACCATCTGTTGCCAGAATATTTTTCACTATTTTGCAATATACATGTTTAACTGTGATTTTCGAAGGAATTTCCAGGAAAATTATATATTCTTTTTTTTCCAGCAGAGTTTGGGCTTTAACCCTTGTAATGGTAGCTATGTAAAATTTGTGTAGCTGCCTCTCCTACCATTAACTGCGAGCTACATACATTTTTACGTACCTGGCTTTCCTCCCTTCCCACCCAAAATTAAAAAAAGAAACCCACCTATCCTTCAATAAATCCATTCTGGTCTCCTCTTCACCCGGGGAGGCCTCCGATCCCCCTGAGCTCTTCCAGCTTCAGGAGAGGGTCCGGACAGAAAAAAAAATGACATTTGCTTACCTCCGTGCGCGATCCCTCACGCTGAGTCTCTTCTTCACTGGGGATGGGGAACACTCTGATCTCCCCTTGGCTCTTCCGCGGTGAGGAGAGGGCCCAAAAGAAGCCCCTCCTCCGCCTCCACTTTGTCTCTTCTAGACCTGCCTCTTGTGGGCGGAGAGGATGACGTCCCCCGTGATCATCACGCTCCTGGTGCTGAGCGGTCAGATGCTGAGGATGATCACTGGAGGGAGGTTGTATAGGTAGACACCCCAAACTGAAAAGAGTGTTATAGGAGATTTTCAAAGTAAATGCAACTGCTATGCGCACCTTGCAGCTTTTCAAGAAAAACAACATTTACATTTGCAAACCCCCCCCCCCCCCGCACACACACACAATCTCTATATATTCTCTGGAAGTACACACCTCAAGCTTTCTAGGTGTGCCAGGCTTGTTGTCTGGATTCTCTAAAAAATGCTTAAAAAAGCAGAATGAAAACCACATTTTCCTGAACTATCAATGCGAACAGGAAAAAACATGCTAAATCTGAAAGAGCAAGGCCCCCTAAACATAACAATACCCAATATTAAATTGACTAGATGCCCTGATTTTGGCAGAAGAGTCCCACTTTGAGGCCCTGTCCTTCTGAAAACTCTGGGAACATCTAAATGTCCCACTTTGCTGACATGGCGAAGACTGTCCCACCAAATGCAGAACGCTGGATGTCTGGGTGGTTTGCTTGAATAGTGGCGGTGGAATGCATGGATTTCTGAGCATTGGCTCAATCAGCAAACTCGTTTATGGACCAAATTTTCTTAGAGCAATTAAGCCACATGCTAAACAACACCTCAGCCATGCCCATCAACTCATTTAAATTTTCCGGCTTTGAGGACCCCAAGAAATTTTGCCCAACATGCATAGGTACTTTTAACCCTTCAGTTGCCAGCCTACTTTAGATTTTGTCACTCTGTTGACAGGCCATATTGTATGTATGTTTAACTGGAATTTTTGCAGGGATTCTCAGGAAAATAATATATTTTTTTTTGCGGAGTTTGGGCTTTAACATGAAATAACTTTTTTGTATTTCCGTGCTTTCACAATAATTTTGTATAAAAATAAAAAATCATATTTTTTAAAGGTTGCCTTGTTTTATAATAAAAAAATGTTTTTTTTTTTCCAAGAAAATCATATTGCGTGTAAAAGCCCCAGTTACAACAGTACCACATATGTATGCTGCCAGCATGCAGTTAATTTAATGCCAGTGCCATAGAGGTTGCAACTCCAGGCACTTTGGTTAAAGCTGCGCCGGTTCATAGTGGCCCTATAGCACAAGATCACATAGAGCTCAATGGACAGAACTGTATTGAAGTGTTTCTTGCTTATAAATGTATAACTTGCATTGAACGTGCACTGTGACTTGTCAATAATGTAAACACAGGACCTAGATGTCACCAAATGTATTTTTAATGTTTTCTAAAACCATTTTTTATGGCTTCTTTTGCTTACCAATGTATAATATGGACAACAACAGCTAAAATGCAGCCTAAACGAACTGTAACTTGTATCCAACTTGTCCCCAGCAATGATGAAACACTGACTAGCAAAAAAAAAAGGCTGCAGTATAAAGTGGTGCAATATGGCGCTGTTAAAATCGACACTCGGGTCCACAGGCCAGACACTACCTAACAAAAAAAGCATATCCAGCTCCATTCTAGTCAAAATAGCAGCACCAAAAAAAATGCGGGTACTCCAAAACTGGTGCTATAGCCACCAGAAAGATGCTAAATGGCGCACTTGATAAATAATCCAATCCTCTTACCCGTTTCAGACAAGACACAGCCTTTAGGAATAGCTGGGGCCGAATTGCACGCACAACACCAGGAATGCAGCAGTGTATGTCGAAGGACGTTGTCACAGCAGGCAGCTCTCATTGGACGATGAGAGACATGGGATGGCTTTTAAGGCTTGAGGAGGTTTACACAGTGGACCATACCGATTCAGGATGCCCTGAGGAAACACCAGCGGCCGGCCCTGGAATCTTTTTCATTTCAGGCCAGCCGCTAGGCTTTGTTCAGTACTGTAAGGACACTCAGACTATGTGCCAGTTCCAGAGAGTAGGGCATAGCCTTAGAACTACAGGCATAGCCAGTACAAACAGCAAAGAATCATGTGGTAGGTAGTTCAGGCAAACAATAGCATGCCATCTGTCCATGAACACGCTTGGGCTTGAACAGAACCTCAATAAATACACATTGGATCATACAGACCTACCAGAAAAATAAGTTAGATTATTGTTTGTGCATATCTTCTCCAAATTCAATATCACAGACCCATATATCCTTGAGGGAACGCTGATGGAAATGGGCATTCCTAAAAAAAACTCGTACTTTTCCTAAATAAAATACTGTAGCACCTTTTTTATCTTCCTCCAGACAACCAATATTGGGGCACCTCAGAGTTGTGTACTTTCCGCTATGCACGTCTTTTTTTCTTTCCTTCTTTATTTCTTTATTTGGGATTCTCATTGAAATACAGTTAAGTTACAATTATAGAGCAATACAGTTTCCGTTTGTGGTTTGAGATATATTCACACGTTTGAGTGTACATCAATCAAACACAAATTGTGTATGAGCAGAGAGTACTTACAGGGGGTATCCATCAGGTTTTCTAACCATATGGATAGAAGTATTCGATTATTTGGGCCCTGTCACATAATCACATAAAGTAAGTACAACATATTACTAACCAAAAATCTTTAAAATATTTATCAAATATGATTGTTGAACTAAACAGGCTGTTTGGACAATGAGACAAAGAACGAGGAACAGTCAGTAGGGAAAGAGGTTTTGGGGGGGGGGGGGGGTCAGACATGTGTTGTGTATTGGAACTTGCTGTGTTGTCTGCTCTGGGGGGAATTTCCATAAGACCGTTCCAGGCGATGTTTTTTTATTACTAAATTAGACTCTCTAGCATGCCACTTGTGTCTTTCAGAGTGTCCATATCTGCTCATGTGCTTCTAATCTTGTATAATTATAGTTACAAGAAATCACTGCTGGGGACAAACTTTACAGTGTGTTTTGGCTGTGTTTTAGTTGTAGTTGAAATCACACTTTGTTAAGCAAATTACATTTTGGACCATCTAGGTCCTGCATTTCAATTATTGACAAGTCACAAAGCCTTAAATCCGGTTCTGCCTATTGTACTCTATGGGATCTGAGGCCAAAAAAGTGGCACTATGTGGTGCTGTGTGGCGCTAATGCTTGTTAAATAAGCCTCCCCCGTTAGTTTTAGTAAAGTAAAATCTACATATTTACATTGGGTTCCTGGTCCCAGGGGCCCAATTGAGTGCCTTCATTACCTGAACTATGTGTAGCTTAGTTGTGGCATCCCAAGTGCATATACAGAAACAGAGACAGTCTGACATAATGTTTCTGTCAAAGGGCCCTAAATATAAGTCGGTAATACTTGCATCTAAATGTGAGGTGGGACCCCAGAGTCAGTTCTACTGGTGAGCCCCAGGCTTCCCAGTCCAACACTGTTTGCATCCATGTATTAGTCAATGCCAGTTCATATAATTTTATTTCAGCTTTCAGCTTTTAGCAATGAAAATGAAAGTCATAATAAAACCCTTTAAACACTTAGACATTTCTAAAGCAGAGCCCTCCTTGTGCCAAATTGTACAGTTATTATTTGTAATCCTGTACTCTTGTCATGACATCCATCTTGCCATTTTTCTGGAGAAAACTTATGCTTACTTTGCAGACAGAATTAACATGTCCAAATTATTCCTCACTCATTGCCTCTTATTAAATTAACAAGAAATAACTTACTCCTCGTTTGCTTTGCCTCACCTATAAATTAAAAGTAATGGAAGCTGGCACGCTAAAAGTGATGCCATCCAACATCAGTCTTGTGTTCCTGGCACACTTTGCAGTCACCAACAGGGTCAATTAGATGTCAGGTGATCTTCTGAACATTTGAGTGTTGTGTAGAAGTTCCATTACCACTTACTGTTCCTTTTCTAGTGAAAGAAATGACATTTGGTATTCCACTACAAAATGTTAATGACGTAAGTTGTGACTGTCTGGTGCCCATTATAAGGGGGCCTCTGTGGAAATATGTTGCCTGTTAATCTGGCACCTAAATAGCCTGTTCAGGGGCTCACACCAAGTTTTGGGTGAACCTTTCAGGATCATTTGGACCTTCTTTCTGTGGGAAGTTGACAGAAGTTAAATATAGTATTTCTACTAGAAACCAGTTATTCTAGAAGGTAACTAAATTTGGCATTCACTATATGGCTCTTTTACTTTACTTTACTTAAAAAAAGTAAATGTTTTTTGTAACATAGAGCCAAACCTGTGTTAACAAAACATTAATGAGGTAATTTGCAAAAGTTGTGAATGTCTGGTGCCCATTACTCTTTAAGGGGCCACTGTGGAATATGTTGACTGTTAACCTGTTAAAAGTCTTGTTTAGGTGCTCACATAAGTTCTAGTTGAACATTTTCAAAGATAATTTGGCCCTTCGTTATAAGGGAAGTTGACAGCAGCTAAAGATAGTATCTTGCAGAGTAGAAACAAACCTCTGATTTTTAAGACCGATATGTTAAACAAATGTCAGACCAGCGCATAACAGGGGACACGTGTGCAATAATTGACACTAGCTGGCACAGGAGTACCTCCATATTCCTCATTTGGACTTCAACTTGGCTTTTGTCTTGGGTTGACTAAAACCGTCCCAAGTTCTTTTCTAGTACTTATTGATATGTCTCCTGCTCCACTATTGAATAGGTTCTAGCTCTGACCTTTATCTCTACTTGCCTGGATGTTTACCTCCAATATTTGATTAATCAGCTTGCCATTTTGGCAGATTTGGTTAAGCATTACAGGGACAGGTAATGTTGTCTAGATCTCATACAGCATAAAATTCATATCAAAAGTTTTAACAGAAATAAGGTGTGCATGCCAGCCTCACTCTTTCACATCGGATTCAGTAAACCATTTGCTTATACATCAACTTATGGACATTGACTTCGTTGAGTCCTTGCAGACCTGGACCCTACCTTGCACATAGGGTTTGAGTCCACCTCAGGTAAACTTTTTTCTTAGTCAACAGTCAATGGGTACACTATTAACCACTCCAACCAACATGTTATTAAATAATGAGCCCAGGCTAAGTGTAAAGACAAAGCAAACATGCCAGCCTATTACTGCACAGAAAATTTAGTTTTATTCTGTAATTACCTTCTGCTGCAAACCTATATCTACAAAAAAATCTCTAGTTCATGTGATGCACAGGCAGAATGTTACATTTCTTGGAAACAAGGGGGGGCTCTGTGTTTCCACTGAGCACAATTTTTACAACCAACACACTTTTAATATTTAACAGTCCCTTATGCAGGATATTGGTTGTACTGCTTTGGGGGTGGACTGTTATTGCTCCAAGAGGCTTCCCCACAATAGAGTTTGAGTATCAAGTTTGAGACTTTGCTAACAGGACATACGTTTTTCTGATTTGTAGAAAACGTGGCCTCCTATAACAGAATCACAATGCAAGACACTGAACTTCATGTAAAAACTCACATGATTAATGGCTATTATATAATGGTCAATAAGCAGTCCAGCCCACATGTAATTGTAAAACCTTACATCTTATAGCAGATGTACAAGCCTACAATAAAACCATTTCAGTTTTTTATAGAGTATTCACTGTTTAGGGAATATATATATATATATATATATATATATATATATATATATATATACATATAAATATATGAAAATGTAGACTAATATGTACCTACACTTGTGTAAATAAAATTAATATTAAAATATTATATCAATATCTAGATATTAATTTATAACTATAAATCTCCTGCCTGGGTTGCCACTTTGTAAACAATATTAATATTAATAACTAATATTAATATTATCTCCTGGCTGGCGCAAGCCAATTATGTAAACAATTTAACTAGCATAAACAATATCAATATGAATGACTAAAATATTAATAATATTATATATATATTTATCCTGCCCGGCTCGACTAAAATAGGCAACACATATACCAATATTATCAATATCTGGCCAATGATCATGCAATGGATACACGCATAAGACTATAAGACTGTAGGTTCTTTTGACTTCTGGTAAATGCAAGAGACACTGAGACACGTAGTAAATAAAGAGATATATTGTAGTAAAAACAAAACAACATGGCAAAAGACAATACAATTTACTTTACATGCAACCACAGATATATTAACCCCTAATGGGTGGATTTACAGCACCAATACCATACTGACAGACAATTCACACAAGGAACTTACAATTAATCATGCAGAAAAGAAAAGAGCCACACAAGTTAAATGGACACCCCAATACAGCAATATTCCCTGATAGCACTAACCCGTGTTAGCTATGGCACAACATCCGTATCCGCTCAGTTACCTGCCTCAGTGAATCGTCTCCCCCAGCGCTATTCAGGGCCCTTCTCCTCTACTCACATCGACTCTCCGTCTTGCCTTCCTTCCTTCTGCCTTCTTTCTTCTGCCTCCCTCTCCTGGCTGCACCCACTTCAATTATACTTCCCTGCCCTTTGATCTCCAGTCCTGCTGTCCTCCCCCCTTTCTCCTGTCCTACCGGTTATGCTAAAAGGGTCCATCACGGAAATTCCCAGAAGCCGTTTGTATATTTTGTGGTGCCAGCGTCTATTATCTGTCTAACCCTTTGATGTCCAGTCGTTTTGCTAAGAGGGTGCATCTGCTATTTCAGGTCTATATGTCTATTTACAACATATTTATGGTATGGTCACAGAATGTTGATATTATCTAGTGCCCTCTCAGATGTCTTTTGTTCCTATTTTTCTGGTTTCGGAATGCAGATATTATCTAGCTTGGAAAACCTGCCTTAGGCCTTCCCACTTCATGTCATGCCATGCTGTATATTCCTATATATATATATATATATATATATATATATGCACCATTATTAACAATATTGATTTTCCATAAAGGCCCATTATTTACAGATTCGCCCACTAGAGACAGATATATATATATATATATATATATATATATATATATATATTATATATATATATATATCAAGGTCTCTCAAATATATAAAACATAAGTCTTAAAAGTGATTCAAATTTGCTGAGACTGATGGGACCCGATATATATCAACACAAAGCTATGACAACCTGCAGTATCTCAAGTTACAGTCCGAATCCTTCAGCCACCACACAAATGTTTTAATGCCACACCTTCTTCAACAGATCATTAAACATAGTTCATGTTTTTACACCATCCATAACTGCTTATGTGATTTTGGGTGACCAAATCTGGTGACATCCGGATTTATTCACTGCTGCTGGTATTGACAGACATCAGTCGACTTCCATTGTATGTTGCAGACAATGCTTTATCAGCTGTCACTGAGTCTCCAAGGCCTGTATTATCAATGAAGTGGGTGCACAAGGTGACAGTCCATAATATACTGATTGCACCACGTGACAGTCCATATGGTTATGAGTGCACATCATCAGAACTGCCCATGGTTTCATGGTGCACAGCATCAGAACTGCCCATATTGTCATGGGAGCATATCATTAGAACAGTCCATATTGTTATGGGTGCACATGTACTTTGACAGTTCACACAGACCATAAGGAGTTACAGCAACAGTACATCTGCAATATTAGAAGCAATCGGCGATATACTCTCCAACACAGTGATACACAGCAGACTCCAAGGAATAGATTTTTGGTCACAGAGCATAAACATAATGCAACATAGCAAATGGCGTATTACAGTGGAAATGTCTGAAAGAAAACCTTGAACAAAAGAAAGTGTGACTCTGTAGATGTGGCTTTGAGGATTCAAGCTATAACCAAAGAACAATATGGTTGCTACTATGCTATATCAATAATCCCCCTCCGTCTCTGCAAACTCAAATCAAGGGCGTCTCTGGGCTATCTATGGAAAAATACTGTTTAAAGGTTATTTTACAACAATATACAACATATTAAAACAAACATCCATAAGATCTTAGGTCCGCCTAATGCAGACCTGGTATGTTGACCATATTGTACAATCCTAAGCTCTGAACCTCGCCCACTTCATAACATTTAAAAGTAATGCATGAGGAGGAACTGGGGAGAAAAAGCTGCTCGCCCACTTCATACCATTCAAAGTAGGAAACATAAACAAACAGTTTCAAATTGTGTGCCTGTGTACCAACTAAAAAAAAAGTTACTTAGCAAAAAAAGTAATGGTTCCCACTCCAATAACATAACAACAGGAGAAATAGCTTACAAGCACACAATTTAAAATGATTGATCCAATGAACAGGCTAAATTATGAATTTTAGCCTTTTCATTATTCATTGTAAAAGGAAAAAAAACGCTTTAAAACCGGTTCTCAATGCATTGTCACTGGAAAGACACTGGCTGTATAGAAATGCTAATCAGCCTGGGGGTGACACTCTGCAGTCCCAGCAACAGAGCATTCCACACAGCATGCCAGTGACACCTGGGAGCAAAACCTACAAACACTAGGCTGGCACTAGTTACTAAATATGCGCAATCTGTAAAACATAGCGCAATCATAAAAAAATACTAAATTTACACTTTAATGGAAATCAGGGATAATTCAGAAACCCTGTCCATGCCAGCTTAGCAGTTCAGGTCTTTTAACTAAAAAAACAAAAATGAATTTAGATTTTTGATAACCTGACTGCTTTCATCAAATTAATCTTTGAGGCTTATCCTAAACGTGTGCACATAAAAAAACCCAACACATAAAAGCCCACGTTAAGGTCCTCAAAACCTAATGGAAAAATCAAAGCGTTATTCGGAGACTTAACCGGGGTTTTATCCAATGGACCTGAAAAACAAAGCACACAGAGTTAATAACACCTAACTGGGTGCCTCTCTATAACCTTTTGTGCAAGCCTTGGCTCATCCGATATTCTTCTGTTCCCCGACATACTTACCTCTTCTCAGGGGCGTAGCTAAAGTCTTGTGGGCCCCGATGCGAGGAGTCAAACTGGGCCCCCCCCCCATCATCAGTGACAGCGACCTACCTTATAATGAGCGGCGCCGGGCCACCGGCTCTCCGTGCTCCAGTCTGGCAGTCCCCTTCAGAGTGAATCCGCAGGCGCAGGCGCTCCCCCGTGTAGCTGCACGTGCTCACTGTGCGCCGGCGCGCCGCCTGGGAGGCGCCACCGACAGCCTCCTGCCAGTGAGCCCGTGACGTGACCTGACCTTCTCATTCCTCCAGCCCCGCCCCACCAGACCTTCTGTCTCTCCTCCGGGCCCTGCGCGACCCAGTCGCAATGGCGACCCTTGCGACCCCTATAGCTACGCCCCTGTGCAGGGGTAAACCATGAGCCAGCCCCAGAGTCTCTAAAGTGGACCAAAACCCAGGATTTTGACTAGCCTTGGTTCTTGCCCCGAGGGCACCCCGATCAGGGATGCCCCGCTGTGTGAAACTCCCCAGGTTGTCCCATCTCACTCACCCTTCCTCGGTCCTACATCGCATGAACAGCCCTCTCATCTAATCTGCACGCTTGGGTACGAGCACGCTGGCAGCCACATCCCCTGCTACCCTCTAACAGGGAGCGTGCCCACAACGGCCATTCACAAATGCCTGATGCGGGCATATGCCCTGCTAAAGGAATAGCGGGGATGCAGCCACATCTCGCGCACGTGCCATTGGACCAGGAAAGAAGGCGAGTTTCCGGGCAACTTAGGGGGTTTCACACAGTGGGACATCCCAATTCTAGATGCCCCAGGAGAGGGAATTCATCTATAAGATTCCAGGGCCATTGGGGCATGGGGGGTTTCGAGCCACTTTAAGACTCTAGAGCTGGATTACTATGGTTATAGTCTGCTTTAAAGATCCACAGGAAGCCAAAATCAGTCAAGGAATGCTGTATGATGGAGACAGACAGGAAATAACAGAGCAATGCCTGGCAGAATGTCTCCTATTGGAGGCAGTACAGATGCCGCAGCAGTTTCCTGTCCCCCATCAGCAGATGGGTAAAGGGAAGGCCTGGCTGACTAATGATGGGAGGGGGTAGGTTACAATAGGGTCTCTGTGAATCTGATGCAGTGTTCTTCACATAGAGAGCATGAGTCGCAGTGAGGGCTCTACAATGGCATGAGAGTCATTCATTCAGTCCACCCTCCCCTAGCTGTCATGCAGCACCCATACACCCCTCATAGTCCGCCCACCCTGGGATCACTGTACCTTATAGACAGCCACACAGGTACACGTGCAGCCCAAGTGTACACCGATAGCCGCCATACCGGTGTCTGGCAAAAAGGAAAGCGCCTGCCGACCAGAGCTTGCAGCCAATCAGCTCACAAAGCCAGTCAGCTAAGCGGCCAATAGCAGCTCAGTACAGGCGGGCTCTTTGCTGTGTCAGCCGGACATGACGTCAGGCAGAGTTGAGGGGTGTATTGCTATGAGGAAGGTAGCAGTGGTGTGGTGGCGGCGGCGCTGTCAGGGAACAGTGGGCAGGGGGAACAGACAGTTACAGTGGGCAGGGGAGCCCTGCGGGCCCCCCTGGCTTAGGGGCCCGGTCGCAATGGCGACCCCTGCGACCCCTATAGCTACGCCCCTGCCTCTTCTCTTATGGCCATAACCTGTTGGATCAGTGAGCTCATATCACTCCTCAACTGCAGATTTTCTGCCATAAGGTATTCATTTCGGGCTCTTAACCATTTTACTGGGACACACTTTATAGGTTTGCTTTGACTATAATGCTCCCTAGCAAATTTCTTTTGGTTAAAGCTCCCTGTCCCAAATCTAGCAGAATACACCATTGTCTGCCTTTTGTGGGTTCTATAGTTCTGGGCCTCATTACTATACATTTGTGTTGCAGAGGGGCAGAGCCTGGAAATGTGACCCGATTGGCCACAGGATTGGCACTTCACACTTCCAGCTCTCTTTAAATTGTCTCTGCAGGCTACAGCAGAGTTAATTATTCTAGGCATTGCTTTTTGTAATGGGGACCTTGCAACTGCCATTTGAGCTTGTTTGACTGCACTAACCTTTGGGGCTACCTTTGGGTAATTTTCACTCATACACTTACCCTGCACCCCCGAATCTATATGCTTATTTGGTGAAGACCCACATGAAACCTCCTCAGCAGCACTAGGAAAGGCATCTTCCTGTCTCCTGATATCCACAGACACAAGTTCAACTTCCTTTTCTGTGGCTATCAGCTTTTCTGACATTGCCTGATTGTTCCTGCGCAATTCTATGGTCTCAGCTCTCAGCTGCTCCACAATTGCGCCCAAACTTTCAGTAGATGCCCTCATGGCTCCTAGCGCTTTATCCAAGGAGTTTACCTCTTCTCTGAGGCTTTCATTTTGTATTCTCACCAAAACAAACTCCTTTGCAATCCACACTGCCCCATAAATCAAAAAGCATTTGCCCTCTGATTTCGAGATTTGCTTAGCAGCAATGCATTTAGACACATAATCCTGGGCTTCAGCCCATGGGTTACTGGATCCCTGCATTGCTCTAATAATCCCCTCTGCATTCTTTATCTTGTTCATCTTTTTTGCAAGACCCTCCATGTCTATACAATAAGGCACTTCAAATCAATTGCAACACTTTAAAATATGCTATAGTTACCAATAGCAACCGTGGTCTGTGAACTATAGAAATTGAATTGCACACTGTATTATATACCACAATACACTCAATATTCACCACAACACAGTGCTCTGCAAATACACAAGATGCCTCCTGCCCGTGGCTTAGCCAAATGTAAATAAAATTAATATTAAAATATTATATCAATATCTAGATATTCATTTATAACTATAAATCTCCTGCCTGGGTTGCCACTTTGTAAACCATATTAATATTAATAACTAATATTAATATTATCTCCTGGCTGGCGCAAACCAATTATGTAAACAATTTAACTAGCATAAACAATATCAATACGAATGACTAAAATATTAATAATATTATATATATTTATCCTGCCCGGCTCGACTAAAATAGGCAACACATATACCAATATTATCAATATCTGGCCAATGAGCACGCAATGGATACACGCATAAGACTTCTGGTAAATGCAAGAGACACTGAGACACGTAGTAAATAAATAGATATATTGTAGTAAAAGCAAAACAACATGGCAAAAGACAATACAATTTACTTTACATGCAACCACAGATATATTAACCCAGAATGGGTGGATTTACAGCACCAATACCATACTGACAGACAATTCACACAAGGAACTTACAATTAATCATGCAGAAAAGAAAAGAGCCACACAAGTTAAATGGACACCCCAATACAGCAATATTCCCTGATAGCACTAACTCGTGTTAGCTATGGCACAACATCCGTATCCGCTCAGTTACCTGCCTCAGTGAATCGTCTCCCCCAGCGCTATTCAGGGCCCTTCTCCTCTACTCACACCGACTCTCCGTCTTGCCTTCCTTCCTTCTGCCTTCTTTCTTCTGCCTCCCTCTCCTGGCTGCACCCACTTCAATTATACTTCCCTGCCCTTTGATCTCCAGTCCTGCTGTCCTCCCCCCTTTCTCCTGTCCTACCGGTTATGCTAAAAGGGTCCATCACGGAAATTCCCAGAAGCCGTTTGTATATTTTGTGGTGCCAGCGTCTATTATCTGTCTAACCCTTTGATGTCCAGTCGTTTTGCTAAGAGGGTGCATCTGCTATTTCAGGTCTATATGTCTATTTACAACATATTTATGGTATGGTCACAGAATGTTGATATTATCTAGTGCCCTCTCAGATGTCTTTTGTTCTTATTTTTCTGGTTTCGGAATGCAGATATTATCTAGCTTGGAAAACCTGCCTTAGGCCTTCCCACTTCATGTCATGCCATGCTGTATATTCCTATATTATATATATATATATATATATGCACCATTATTAACAATATTGATTTTCCATAAAGGCCCATTATTTACACTTGTACGTTTAAGAAAAAGTCAAAGCAATGTACATTGCTGAGTATTTTTGCTAGTCATCCGTCAAGTTTTTCAGTTCAGGGTGACTATTACAGAGGTAAAATCCCTGTTATGTTGTTCCGAAAACATGGGGGTTAAAAACGTCATGCAACTGAGTTGACTGAATTTTAGCCATTAAGGGTGTTCTAAAACTGCAGAGGGATAGACATTAATAGCAAATTGATTAGAACACCCCTGGCTCTGTCCAACTCTGGATTCTCAATTTTAACATATGTGGCTTTCTTTATACATCAGAAACACTTTAAATACCGCGCTCTAAAAAACTCTTAGCTTACTAGAAACTTTTTGGGTGCTCAACGTATAAAAACTCCTTTGTCCATAGAGTCCAAATAGATTTGCAAAAAATAATAACAGAGCTCCCCTAATTCAGGGCAGTATTCTTAAGTATCCCCAAGTGGGATGCCCCGAAAAAGTCTTAACAGGTAAATCGACATCCACAGTGCATATACTTTCAAAGAATCGTGCTGGTTCCAATCATCCACCACCACACAGATCTTCTTACCGGAGTGTCACAGGAAGTGGGCTTATACCGGGATCCAGAATCAATTATTCCAAAATTAATTGCAGCCAGGCCGAAAGAAAGCTTCTCCACCAAAATATCTCAACAGGTGAGCTTAACAGGTTAATCTTCCATCATTCCCAAAGTTAGACACAACCCAGTCAAAAGAGAGCTTCTCCACCTCGGCAGTGAATGGAATCAAGCAAGGATGCTGGAACAATATCTCTTCAATCTGGGTTCCAAACAGTGTTCAGAGTGTCTCAGGAAGTGAGCTTTATAACGGGTTACTTTTTCAACAATTCCAAAATTAAATGCAGCCAGGCCGAAAGAGAGCTTCTCCACCAAAGTGTCTCAACAGGTGGGTTTAACAGATTAATCTTACATCATTCCCAAATTTAGACACGGCCCTGTCAAAAGAGAGCTTCTCCACCTCAGCAGTAAATAAAATCAGGCAGGAATGCTGGAACAATATCTCTCCAATCTGGGTTCCAAACAGTGTTCTCAGCACATAACAAAAAAAAGAAAAAAAAAGCAAATCTTGCGTGATACCCTCAAAAGCAGTATTTTTAATACTTAAAAATGCACTCACATGTTATATAAGCAAATTGCGCATATAAAAATCCAGGGATGGTTCTCCTCCAATCCCCCTCATGTAACAATCTGGCCAGATATACAGTGAATAAAAGTCCGCCGCCCGCCGCCACCGGCGCGTTTCGTTGCTGTGGGAAACTTTTACAAGGCTTCTTTATACATCATTTGACCCATTCCCTATCTCTGTCAAGAATGTGAGCCTGACTTGTTAAATACTAACTCGCTCTTTGAGGTACCCGTGGTACCTCCAGTGCTACCTGACACTGGGTACCACTACTGCAGCTTAGTGGAAAGCGTTCTGGAGGCCAGTAGAGCCCAACTGGCCAAACCACTGAAAACCAAAATTAACCAGGTGCTGGAGTTTACAAGGTGCCCTAGTTTTCACTGGAGTAGAGACAGATGGGTTGCCGGCTGCTAGCCCCGCCTTTATTAAAAAAAAAAAGAATAACATATTTTTTTTCTCTGTGTGTGTGCGTTTTTTTTTTTTTTTTACATATAACCTGTTGTGAACTTGTAAGGGGTCCATGAGACCCCTATATCAGTTTACAAGGCTTATGGGCTGGCAAGTCACCTGCGGCTAGAGAGTGACTTGCTACGAACCCTCAGCCCCCCATTACCTGCCTCCCCAAAGCTCGGGGGGGGCAAAAGGGTCCGGGGCCAATTTAGGCTGTGCGGGCTTGCAGCCTGCAAGGCGGGGGGCCACCGAAGCTGGCCCCTGTGCCCTGTTTCTACAAGCCCTGCATAGTTGGTCCTGGGCTGGTTATGCTGGGAAGGAGGATCCCACATCATTTTTGTGGATTTTTAGCTGTTAAAATTCACCCAAAAAATAGGCATATTGATATTTTAGAAAAACGTGTTTTTATTCTGCTTTTTTATACATTTTTTAGGGAAACCCTGTGCAACCTAAGAATTCTTCGAGATATTACTTCCAGAAAGATGAGCCCACTACAACAAGCTGGGTGCGCTTAGAAAGCTTATCATGTGTACTTTCAGTGAATATATGGTTTATGGGGGGTATTCCAAATGTAAAGGGTTGTTTTGGTTGAAAAAGCACAAGGTGCGCACTTTGTCTGCAGAGCTAACATTTTCAAGTAAAATGAATGTTACGCGCATGCTTTACTTTGGGGTGTTTGTCAACTCTTCCCTTGACTGTACGAGGGACCTGGCTTTGTCAGATTTAATTTGTTTTTTCTTGCTTGCATATAGTTTTTTTTAGGAAAATGTGGCTTTGAATCTTCTTTTTTATTCTTTTTTAGGGAAACTCTGTGCAACCAAAGAATTAATTGAGGGATTCTCTTCCAGATACCTGTACCCATGTCAACATGCCTGGTACGCCTAGAATGCTCGAGGTGTGTACTTCCCAGAGAATATATAATTTGTGGGGGTATTTCAAATGTAAAGGGTTGTTTTAAAAAAAAAAAAACGCAAGGTGTGCATAACGCATAGCAGTTGTATTTTATCTGTGAAATCTCCTACAGAGCTGTTTCAGTTTAGGGGAGTCTTCTGGGCAGGAAAGGGTGTCTAACAATACATATGCGGTACCGCTGTAACCAGGAGCAATTGGGATTTCACACGCAATAAGATTTTATTGACAAACTTACATTTTTTATTACAAAAAACACTACAAATTGTAATAAATAGATTTAAAATAAATTGTTTTGCACATATTATTTTACAGAAAGAGTAGAAGATGCTTGGAACAAACTTCCAACAGAGGTAAAATCAATTGAAAAATCAACAGTCACTGAATTTAAACATGCCTGGGATAAGCATCTATCCTAAGATAAAGAGAACATAAGGGCAGACTAGATGGACCGTATGGTCTCCTTCTGCCATCAACCTTCTATGTTTCTATGTTTCAACCAAAAGTATTGAGAATACACAAAAAAGGCCAAACAAGACATTTCATGTTAAAGCACAGGCTGAAAAAAACAATATATCATTTTCCTAGGAAATCTCTTCAAAAATCACAGTTGAACATGTGTAGCGCAAAATATTGAAACATGGTCTGGCAACAGAGGGTGACAAAAACTCTAGGTAGGCTGCCACTTAAAGGGTTAAAAAAAGCAAATATGGGCGGCGAGCAAACCTGAACCCGGATGGTCAGTATTGAATCTATTAATACATTGCTCCCATCATAACACCCCTGGCTCTGATCTCCATAGTAGGTGCAAAAATAAATCAGTAATGCAATATGAAAAATAAATATAATAAAAATTGTATGAATCTTAAGACAGATAATACCAGAACTGTGGCTTCCAGGCCAGTGCCAGTGCACCCACACATTCCATGATGCCATCATTGTGACTTCCTGAATGTTCCTACCTGTCTCTATCTTTTCCTCTACCACCCCCAGGCCTCTTTTGCTGCCTGTGGTTTACTGGGCTTGGGTTGATTTATTGCACTTTGAGGTTCTTTATATTAGATTCAAACAATTTGAATTGCAGCCTTTTTTGGCCGCTTTGGGTTTTCAGGGAACTCCTATTTTTAAAATGCATAGACACAGTTGGAAAACAGAGCAGTAGATTTAGGTATTTAAATGAGAATTTAGGCTGAGGTCAGGAGGCAGGATTTACAGTTTCCGAGGTCAGATCCAATGAGTCAGTCCATTGGGAAATCCAGAGCCAAGGTTGAAGGAGAAGAAAGACAGGAAGTTCAGGATGGGTCCCCAGAGAGTTGCAAGTGCCTTACTTTCCAAGGCCAAAGCATGGGAATCCCAGTGGCTGATACATGCTGTAGCACATGCATACTGTCTGTATTCCATGATGCATTCTGTGATGCGTTCTAATGTATTTGCACATTGGTCTATAATGTGTGTGAACATTGGATACAATACGCTTGTGTACATATCATAGCACATGTGCACCATGCTGATGGCCCATGCCAATTGGAGACTAGGAGGCTGATTCATTAATAGCGGCAGGTAGCGACAGATGAGCGTCTGTAGCAGGCATTTTCAGAGCGCCCGCTAGTAGTCGCTTTGCTCAGCCGTGGGTCGCTACTTCATAGCGACTCAGTCGCTGTTCAGTAATGTTGAATACATTGTGAGGAGTCGCTATTTGACCAGTACAGCGCTGTATGGGAGCGCATGTTAGCGACTGCTCATAGCGACCGACTCACACCATATTCAGCAAAAAAACAGCCTTACTAATCTCTGGCGCTGAAAAATGCTTGTTTGAAGCCCACAGCGCAGGAGGCGGTGTGTTTAAAGTGTGTTTTCCAGCATCTATCCACTAGTAACAAAGAGAAAACATATGGAATTACATTGTAACCACATTGTAACATGAACACTTTAATGTCATTTCTGAAGAAATTTTTAAAAAATCATAAAAATGTGAAAAAACTGCTTTTTCAATGTTAGAAGAGGACATAGAATTATTAGTGATTTTTGGGGGGGAAAAAAAAAACCCGGTTTAAAGAGAAGAAAAGGTTCGTCCATTGAAATGTATTGGAGAGCGACAGGTAGCGAGAGGTCATACCTGGCGCTGTGCAAGGCTGAACGCTGGCGCTGTTCGCTGAGGCTGTGAAAATGATGAATTAGACGCTACATGGCGCTATCCCAGTCGCTAAACAGATTCTGCTTGATAAATGTGGAATTGCGTGCCGTGTCCGGCATTCACCAGTCGCTATCTGTCGCTACCTCTCATTAACCAGGCGCTACCTGACGCTATCCTTTCTTAAATAAGGGCCTAAGATATACAGCTTATACTGAGTGGCACAGCATTAGAAATTACGGTACCTAATTTCCAAAAATATTTTGTACATGTAATAATCTGATGACAAGAAAATTGTCTTAAAAACAAAGTAAGTCCAGTTGCTTTGGTTTATCACTACAGATATACCATGATCTGGATGAATGTGTACCTTTGTAGACATATGGACTTGTTCTTGTACCAGACTTTTCAAGATTATATAGGGGCTTCCAACTCATATTAACTTTAAATTCCAACAATCCATGACCTACTAAATTGAGTAAGATAGGACACGTCCTTGGCTTTTGTCCAAGATATTTCTATTATGCCTTGACATCTGCATATTATTACATACCATACAAAAGTTTAGGATGAAATATGGTCCACTCTTAGATGAGAATGTGTAAAATACCAGTATGTATCTAGAAGTAAATGCCACTTTGTTGCCAGGGATTGCTATTTCTGAATTTCATTTTGTAGAAAATGTTAGCTCTTATATTGTTTAATAAGTACTATAATGTACAAAAGTACATCTGTGTTCAATACCTTTATTTTTTCAATTCCCTTCAGGTGATCAGAGTCAAAGGTTCATTTCCTTTTATTAGATGCTTTTAGACAATCACTCTCACACTCCCAGTTCACCAGCACAGAGACTGTATTGTAAATACGGGCTACCAGGAGCTACTTGTGTGAATGGTAGAACAACACAGGGTTCTATATTACAAAAATAGATACCATTGACTTGGATAGATGGTAAAGTATATAATGAACCGAGGAGATTTATCGGAAACTAATATCTCTGAAATTGCCCTGTTTCCCTTATTACATTTTTATTTCTGCAATCCAGTTATTTAAATGTTATAAAACACATAGAAGAAGCAGTGACAATGTAATTATTGTTTAAAATGGGAAATCTATTTGAGTTAGGGCAGAGGAGTAGTATACTTTTCTGCACCTGGGGCAAAGATTCAGAATAGCGCCCCCCCCCCAAATAAGCTTAAGCTGAGTTGCCCTGTGCCCAATTGACTTGCTCAGGTTTTGTTCTGTGCCCCCAGGGCATCCTGAATTGGGATGCCCCACTATGTGAAACCCCCCAGTTCGCCCAGTAAAATCTCTCGTCCAATCAGAGCTCTTTGCAAAGTTTTCAACCTGAGAAGAAGGACTCTGATTGCCCTTTGCAGGTCACTGGGGGTGCAGGAGATACGACAGCGTGTGCACCCCACTCTAGGGAAAAGCCAGCGGTCGGCCCTGAATCTGAGGATTATAGGCCCGGCCGCTGGAGGGTTTTGTTCCACTTTAAAGAGAAAATCCAGAAAAAGATGCAAAAAAACTCACCTCTCCTCACCGGCTGCTTCAGCAATATCTGGGGGAATACCTGTCCAAAACCAGGTACCACAATGTGCATGTGTCCAAGGATTCCACCTATCCACTTGTGAAATGTACTGCTCACTTCATTCACTGCAATGGAGGTGTGCTTGGATGCCGGTGAACCTAATCTTAGGATTAGGTAAGTGTTAAAAAAAGCTGGGTATTGCTAAAGCAGGTGCAGGGGAGGAGGGGAAGTAAAGGCATAGTAATTGCAAACTACTTTATCCCATGGCAAAATACATAGCCAATAGCCATTTTCATTAATCAGAATAGATTGGCATGCATATTAATGCACTTTATTTTGGGGCTTCTGCTGGCTGTGTGCATACTCGCTGACTATTCAATTATGCCTGGCAGGTGTTTGACTTTGGATAAAGGGGTGGGGGGATGTCTCTGTTTATGCAGAGTGGGAGCGAGGAACGAGAAAAGATTCCCAGTGATTCTGGGGAGTTAGACAGTTGGGCATTCTAAACTGGGAAGTTTTTCCAGGTGCCACGTGGACAGGATTTTGGTCCACTTCAAAGAGGAGCAACCAACCAGCCTAGAGTCTGTATGAATTGGGATGTCCCACTGTGTCAAACCCCCTGAATCGCCCGATTTACATACCTCTTCCTGGAACCCTCGCTGCACCGCGAGCGTATCCCCAGCATACCTCTATCTGGGTGCTTGCACCCATGCCAGGCCTTTCTGAATGGAATGTCAACAGCTAGAGGTGAGCAGGGATGTGGCCGGCACCGTTCTGCCCATTCAGATCTCCTTGCTGCACTGACATCAGTGTGTCAAAGGAAATCTGAAAGGAACGAAATACTTTTGGTTTTGCTCTCTTTGGTTAACTACCAAAGCCATATCTAGTCCAATATAATTAAAATCTATCCAGAACAGAACCATCTTCCTCCCTATTAAGACATGGCAGGGTGGCAAAAAAAAACTAAAAATAAATATTTAAAGCAGAGCCAAACATGGGAATTTGACTTTTCCAGGTTTTGATCTGTGCCCCCGGAAGCCAAAAAAACTAATCTGTCCAGGCTGCAATGGCGCATGCGCAGACTTTCGTCCAATGAGAGCCGTCTGCTGTGACGGGGAGGCTGATTCATTAATAGCGACAGATAGCGACTGTTGAGCGACTGTAGCGGTATTTTGACAGCGACCGCTATTCATTAAAAAATCAGCCTTAAAAATTCCTAGCGCTGTGAAATGCATGTTTAAATCCCAGAGCGCAGTAGGCGACGTGTTAAAAGTAGTTTTTTAACCCCCTAACCACCCAAAAAAAATGGAATGATTTTGAAATAATATTCAAACCTGAATAGTTTAAAATCAGACCTGTAATATCAATTCTGCAAAAAAAAAAAATTTTTTTTAAATCCCCAAAAAATACATTTTCAAAGGAAGAAGCGTTCACGGATTTTTTTTTTTTAAATGTAAAAAAAATATATATATATTAAAAAATAATTATTAATTAAAATACATTCTGCCATTGAAATGCATTGGAGAGCGCCAGGTAGCGAGAGGTCATACCTGTCGCTGTTCAAGGATGTTCGCTGGCGCTGTGGGATGAGGCTGGGATAATGATGAATGAGTTGCTAGGTGGCGCTATCTCAGTCGCTAAGCAGTATCGGCTTGATAAATGTGTGATTGTGGAGGGGAGCCGGCGTTCTAGTTGCGGTACCTGGCTTTAATGGCGGCTCCCCAGTCGCTATCTGTCGCTATTCCTTGATAAATAAGACCCTAAGTAATAGGGCAGCCTTTTCTCACTTACTAGAATGCGGAGCGCGAGCTGCTGCATCCCTGGCCATGCACATGACACCAAGGATGCAGCAGTGCGTGCTCTCTATTGTAAACAATGAGAGTCATCTGCCAAATGACATAGTCATAGCAGGCAACTCTAATTGGACAAAGGCTTGTTCATGCTGTTTGAGTGGGGAAAAGTGAGTTTTTATGGACACCCTGGTGGGGTTTCACACACACAGCAGGGCATCCCAATTCTGGATGGCCCAGGGGAAAGCCAGTGGCTGGCCCTGGAATCTGTTAGATTCCAGACCAGCCACTGCTTAGTTTTGTTCCGCTTTAATCAGGGTTCCATCATTTAAATCATAGCCAGATTTGTCAGTGCTTTAGTAAATGGTAAAAACACAGACAGAGACTCATGCACAGACTGATGGAAAGAGACTCACAGGCAGTTAAAGACTCAGAGAGAGAGAGAGACTCTCACAGAGAGATAGAGACACACACACGGGCTGACTCACATGTTTCTCAGCGCTACAACAGAACTTCTTCCTCTCTCCTCACAGCCCAGGAGAATAGGCAGCAGAGTGAAAATGCATCTGGGGGCAGAGCCTGCTCAGTCAGGAAAACACAGTGTGTGCAGCTTTGCCTGTGCGGCTCCGGCGACCGTAACAGCTTGGCTTGCCCTTCATGCTACCCTCACACAGAGCTGGCGCCCCACTGACAAATCAGCACCAGGGTTGGCTACCCCCATTCTATGCTAGCTTCCTTACCAGCAAAAACAAGGCAGTGGACAAGGGGTATTAAAACTTTTTATTTTTAAAGGTGAACTTCCGCAAAGCCCTTTTTCCATTTTGGAGAGAGATCTACACTGCCAGCAGGGCCAGTTTTGACAAATGTGGCCCTAGACAAAATGTAGAAGTGGAGCAAGGGTCAGGGCCAGTGAATGGAGGTAGGTAAGGGTTTAGCGAGAGTCAGTGACTGGGGAGGTTAGCTGAGGGGTTCAGGTCAGGAGCTGCAGATGCAGGGTTAGGTGAGGGGTTGGGGTCAACAACTTGTGAGGGGCATTAGGTGGGGGTTAGCATCTGGGGAGGGGGGTTATGTAAGGGAGCGACTCGGCGACTGAAAAGAGAGGTGTGGTGAGGTTGCAGTTTAGCAGCAGCTGAAAGGGGTTAAATGAGGGGGCAAGTCATTGAATGAGGAGTAGAGTTAGGTGAAGGTGCTCATTAGCAACTGGGGAGGGGGCATGCATGAGGGTCAGCAACTGGGAATGGGGGTTAGCTGAGGGGTGCAGACCAGTGGCTGGGGAGAAGTGCAGGATAGTGGTTGGGGAGTGGGGGTAAGGTGAAGGTCAGCGACGGGAGGGGATAGGAGGGGTGCAGATCAGCAGCTGGGAAGGGGGGTTAGGTGAGGGTTAGTGATAGGAGAAGGATGTGTTAGGTGAGGCTCAGTGATTGGGGAGGGAGGTAAGGTGAGGTTCAGCTACTGCAAAGTGTGGTAGGTGATGGTCAGTAACTGTGGCAGGGGTAAGGTAAGGGGCAGCCGCTGCAGGAGAGGGTTTAAGGAGAGGAGAGGATCAGAGACTGGGCAGTGGGGTTTATGTGAGAGTGCAGATCAGCAGCTGGGGAGGAGGTAGGTGAAAGTCAGGGTCTAGGGGGGTGTTAAGTGAAGGGTGCAGACCAGTGACTGGCAAAGGGAGCAGGCCATTAGCTGTTTGGAGGGGGGTTGTGACTGGGTAAGGGAGATTAGGTGAGGGTCAGTGTAATACTAGTCGATTTTGCATAGTTAAATTGGAAGCTAACATTTGCTGATTTGGGTTTTATAAGACATTTATTATTTCTTATGCTGAATTGACTTCTCTGTGCTGACTGATTGAGAAACAGAGACCAGCCATTGTCTCTAACAATTCCTCAAGATGTGTTTGTTTAAATCATGTGTGCTCTGTGTAATGCCGTGTTGATTTAGGCTTACCTTTTGTGTTGTGTGTCAACCTTGACACTGGAGGTCTAACCATTGTCATTATACTTAAACAAGGTTTAAACTGCCGACTATAATCTGTCCCTAAAATTTCTGAAAAGATGCCTGACTCAGCAAAATCTGCTGTTTAGTACCAAAAAACAGTGCCACAAGGAAGCTGCCACTTGTGTGCCAATGACCTGCCTTGTATGTGCCAGAAGGAGGTACCATTCCCATTCAAGTTCCCATAGGAAAGGTGATATTAACTGAGTGGTGATGCCATGTTAGTGTGTGAATGAAGGAGCTACACTACCTGTGTCAGAGACATAAAGGTCAATTCACAGCCTCTTTTATGTGCATTTAACAATGAAAAAGCATGTGCATTTGTATTTTTTGGGCATTTTTGAATTTCTCATCTGTTTCTTCTTTGTATTTTTATTTTCTTGGGTGGGTTTAAGCCTTTTCGTTTGCGTATCTAATGTGTCATTGCTTCATATTGTTTTCGCATAGATGCGTATAAGCCATTATTAGTGAGCCCTGATTACAGGGCCAATAAAATGGAATATTTCCAGCTCCACTTACTGCCAGTATTTTCTCGAGTGTTTGAGCTTTCGTGGTGTGTGGGAAAACGGAATGGAGTCCTCCAACCATTATTATGGTGAGCATCTGCATTGTCAAGCCTTGCTTTACATATATGTGTGTGTGATTGCTTGAGCGCACGTGGTGCTAGCGCATCCAGTCGTTGATGAATATATCTACAGGTATGTCTTTGCCCTTTGCCTCCTTTATTTCATGCAATGCAGTTAATGATATTTGTAGTCTAGCTTCACCGTATTTAATGTGTATTTTGAACTTGCAATGTATTGGCTCCTTTATTCTTGTTTTTTTTGCCTCGTGTCTAACTAGTAGATATGTTTTCAGTTGTTAATGTTTGTATGTGTGTTCTGGCTACCCCCTACTTCCATGGCTCATCACCCCAATTCAGCGACCTCACACTCAGCCACATGCTGCCTACAATGTAGCAAATAGGAAGAACCCATCTGCTTCCAATTTTTACTGTGTACTTTTTCATATCTTGTCCTTTTATGGCCCAGCAACACCACTTAGGCCCTGGTGATATCATGAACTAGACACTTGAAAAGAGTAATACATCTTTTGAGATTAAGCAACCTAAATCATTGAACTACTTACCTACTACAGCAGCAGCAGCACGAATTTCTGTCGATGGTCCCTGGCAAGCCCAGGAGTTTAGCTGGGTTCAAAAGCCCATACATAATTTCTTTGGCTGCATTGAATTGACTTTTTTTGTGGTATTCCACCTCTGGCTTGCTACCTTAAACAAATACACCAAGGATTTTGTCATGCAAAGGTCACGCCCAACATCAACATTCACCACAGCACAAAACATTGTTACCCTGTACTTGGTGGAATAGGGGACATTTGCTCTACGGGTGTTGATTGGATTGGTCAGTGGCTGAAGACTGGACAGGGCTCGCTGGGGGGGCTGGGTGTCTGGCCCGGGTCTGGACATGATGAGGATGGAGTGGATGTTGAGGATGATGAGGCTTGCCCTAGCACAATGGCTGGGACTGCTCTGACTTGGCAAACATCCAGCAGGGCATGACTTGAATCAGCTGTTCTGTTTTTTTTCAGCCATCTTGGTCAATCACGCAATGTACACTGCAATAGTGGAGTGGTGCTGTCTTTACTTTAACAATGTATTCTTTCGTAAGACGTAATTGGTTGGCACTGAAGCTCCGATGCATGCCAACTTCCGGGAACCATATGTCAGATGACATATACACCATCCCCCCAATATGGCACCCTTGCTGTTTACCCGCGGCCAGCAGGATACCATCATGCACGTAAGTATGCGAAAATGCCTGCATTTGCACACGCCTAGGAATAGGATTAGTTACCCAAGGCCCAAAGTGCATAGTCAGACAGGCCGATCGTACATAGCTAGCTGGGGCCCAAGTGTCTAGAAGGGCAGGGTGAGAAGAACGCTGTGAAAGCTAGTGCGCACATGGGCACCATGTGGGGACTGTTTGGGGCAAGGTGGATCTATTAGTGCCTAGCTGGGTGTGGCAGCAAGATACCAGGGGGCATCTCAGGTGGTAAGAACAACAGCCACTAAGATCACAAAAATACAATTCTGTGAATACTCACCTGTAGAATTGATTTTGCCGGTGTTCAGTCCGAGCTGTCCCAGTTATCCATATACGTGTGAGTAGTCTGCCACAAGGTAGCGCCAGTCACTGCAAGATACAAAGCTGTAACTCCTCCCGGCCTCCTATAAAAGGGATCAGTCTCCATAGCAACCCCAGAAAGTTAAAAGGCAGTAAATGAGACAGGCCGGGAGGCCAAGAAAAAACATGTTAACTAACATGCTACAGCATGAACTCTCTCCAAAAAAGATAAGGACAAAGGTCCAATACAAATGACAATAATCACCATAAAAGGCAAAAGAGAAAATGAACTAAGGGCGGGGTGGGACAGCCCAGAACGAACACCGGCAAAATCAATTCTACAGGTGAGTACTCACAGAATTGTATTTTTCCCTGTGTTCGGTCCGGGCTGTCCCAGTTATCCATATACGTGTGGGACATCCGAAAGCAGTGTCCAAAATAAGGCGGGATCCCCAGAGCGGAAAAGCATGTAGTTCATTTCACTACCGCCTGAAGCACCTTTCGGCCAAAAGCAGCATCAGCTGATGCCAAAACATCAACCTTGTAAAAATTAGTAAAGGTATGAACCGAAGACTAGGTAGCGGCCTTACAAACTTTTTCAACAGAGGCCTGGTGCTGAAAAGCCCAGGAAGCACCAATAGCTCTAGTAGAGTGAGCGGTAACACGAAAAGGGGGATCCTTCCCCTTGGCAGAGTAGGCTTGCACCCCCGCCTGTCTAATCCACCTACTAAGAGTGGACTTAGCCGGAGACAAACCCTTCCTAACACCTTCAGAGAGGACAAAAAGAGAATCCGACTTCCTGAAGGATTCAGTCGCAACCAGGTAGTACTTAATGGCTCTGACCACATCCAGGGAATGAAGGGCCCTTTCCTTAGAGTTAGACGAATCCAGACACAGGGAAGGTAAAATAACCTCCTCATTAAGATGAAAGGGAGACACAAACTTAGGTAAAAAATCAGGTTTAAATCGAAAAACCACCTCTTCCTTGTCCGGCTCAAAGTAAGGGGGCTTCATATAAAGTGCAGCCGGTTCTGACACCGATACCGAGGTGATGGCTACCAAAAAGACCACCTTTAGATTCAGGATAGACAAGGCAGCATCGCACAAAAGCTCAAAGGGGGGACCCTGGAGAGCAGAAAGCACCAAAATCAAATCCCACACCGGTAATACAGGCTTACGCGGTGGACATACATGGGTAACTCCTTGGAGAAAAGACCAAAGCAGTCTATGATTGGCAAAGGATCTTTGGAAAGAGACAGCCAAGGCCGAGACCTGGCCCTCGAGGGTGCCCAGCTGTAGACCCAAGGCTAAGCCGTGTTGTAAAAATTCCAAAATCCTAAAAAAGAGAATAGGCTCGATTCAGAGAGACACAAAAAAACTTTCGGTTTGGTGCCGACGTCGTAACATTTTCAAAATTTCCCGCTCTCATATGAGCGTACGAGCGATTCTATGAATGCATTGAAAACCTTGTGTAAAGTTTCCGTCCGTTCGTACGGCAGATTACGAATTACGCGGATGTCATTTTCCATCCAGACTTTTCCGTTTCATTTCCACATGTTACAACGTAGGCTTTCGTTTTTGCCCTTTTCCCATCGTATCCTCCAACGAATCCTTTACGTTTCCCGATAGATTCTGTTTCCATTTTACCAAAAATAAACGTCCAGACGGAATCCTTACGATCTTGCGCCTGCGCACTACAAACTTAAGTCATGAAAGTGCTCGCCTACATATTTGCCACCCTCACTTCTACTACAATGTTTAGCTAAACCACTTAGCACTCCATCCTCCATCTTCCCTTTTGGACCCTTAAAGCACACCCAAACCACTTATCGTTCATGTGAATATTCATCTTTAAATATTTCTGTGCCTATTAGTTTTGTGTTAATGTAGTTTGTTAATGAAATGACAATGTAACTTTTTAAAAATAATTACCAGCATCAAATATGCATTTTTAAAAAATGTTTTAAATTTCAACTTTTTACAACTATAAATAATTAAATACATAGCAATGGCAGGCCACTGAACATTATTCTTCATCTGTGGTCCCCAACGAGTTGCACAGCTCCTGCATCTCGCCCACCAACTGAAGGACCCTGACACTCAGTTGTGCCACTCTGGCACGTGTGGTCCCTGTAAATTACAATTTTGGGATAACCTTGTTGGGGTCATACTGCAGTGCCCCCCCCCCCCCCCCCCCCCCGTATGGTCCAAACACCTAAATCTGGACTTCATAAGCCAGAGGGCCCTCGCCACCACGGCCCGGGTTTTGCATAGTGCCCGATTAGAGAACCCCTGGCCCGCATTCTGCAGGCAAAGAACGGGCATCAGGAGCAAGGGCGAGCAGCACATCTTGCAGTTCCTGCAACCAAATATAAAATAATTACACAAAGCAAAGGTAACCGACTAAAACACTAACTCCTACAACACATTAAGATTCAAGTTCAACAATTCAAATATAATTCACAAAGGACATAAGTCTTCAAAAATATTGCAATTGTGTGGATGTGTGGAAAAATACATTTTTACATGCTAAAGACTAATTTAGGTCAGCATTAAAATGCATCTATAAGGCATACATGAAATGTATTGATTCAGGTATGCATTGCTATACAATTTATGGCCTCGGCCATGCTGATACATGCAATGCCTTGGTGCAAAAGGCGCGCAGACTCCTCCACATAGCCGCAAAACATGTTCAAAAATAGCAATCCGAGTCCTCAGAGGTGTCGGAAGTGGTTTTACAATTATACGATTTTATAGGGTGGTGAGCCGTCGGCAAACAGCTCTCTGAATGTGACGTAAACCATCCCAGCAACGGAAGTTTTCTGAAGGAACGAAAATTTTCCAATTTTGTTTGGAAATGTTCCGAATTGCTTTCGCTAATCGAAAGCGCATATACGCATTCTCCCGAACGTTCGTGCGAGTGAAAAATGTACGAAAAAAAGCCAAAAAATGACAAACACCCAACAAAACTTTCGATTGCAAATACGAACATAATGACATTTGGGATTTTGAATCGAGCCTAATGTGCGACAAGGGAAACTCTTGGATTCACACCAAGCAATGTAGGCATGCCAAACTCTGTAGTAAATCACTTCTTCCGCGCCTGAATCATGGTCTGAACAACCTTAGCAGACAACCCCTTCTCCGTAGGATTGAGGTTTCAATAGCCAGGCCATCAAAGCCAGCGTCTCTAAATTGGGGTGCCGCAGCGACCCCTGTGTGAGAAGCCCTGGGAGCTTGTGATTGTGTCTGGATGCAAAAAGGTCCACATCCGGTAGACCCCAGCGGAGACACAGAGCGTGAAAGATCTTGTTGCTGGGAGACCATTCCCCCAGACGAGAGGCCCCCCCTGCTCAGGGAGTCTGCCTCCTGGTTCACTACCCCGGGGATGTAAACCGCCGAGATGCAGGGAACATTCTCCTCTGCCCAAGTCAGGATCTTGGTCACCTCCTGGAGGGCTCGCTTGCTCCGAGTCCCACCCTGGTGATTGACATAGGCAACCGCTGTCTGATTGTCCGAGCGGATCTGGATCGCACGACCCCTGAGATGGGGAGTGAAGAAGCACCAATCGGATCGCTCTCAGTTCCAGGAAATTGATGGGCAACTGGGCCTCCTGCGGCCCCCACTGGCCCTGGAACTTCAGCGTTTGCCAAAAAACCTCGCCAACCGGTCAGACTGGCGTCCGTGGTGACAACCTCCCAACGGGGAGTCAGAAAGGACTTGTCCACCCATAGATTTCTGGGGTCCAACCACCACAAGAGGGACTGTCTGGCCAGGGGGGACAGTGAAAATTCCTGTTCCAGGGACTCCAGCTTCTGGTCCCAACCGGTCAACAGATTCAATTGAAGAGGTCTCATGAGGAACTGAGCAAAGGGCACTGCCTCGAAGCATGACACCATTAGGCCCACCAGTTTCATCCCTAGACGGATCGATGGCCGCTGACAAGCCAGTAGGGCCTGCACCTGCATCTGGAGGCCTGCCACCTTCTGCTGGGGCAGGAATACCTTGACCTGAGAGGTGTCCAATGTCATGCCCAGAAAGGACCTCACCATTGAGGGAGTGATAGAAGACTTGGGGTAAATGATTACCCATCCGAAATCCTCAAGAGTGGATAACACCGTCCGGGTGTCGCTCTCGGCCTGCTGAAGGGACTGAGCTGCAATCAGCAAATCATCCAGATAAGGAAGAACACGATTGCCCTGGTTCCTCAGGATAGCCATGATGCCCACCAGCACCTTGGTGAACACACGGGGGGCTGAGCACATTCTGAACGGCAGTGCCACAAACTGGTAATGCCGATCCTTCAACGCAAACCTCAGGTACTTCTGATGTCCCTGAAAAAATCGGGATGTGCAGCTAAGCATCCTTGATGTCCACCGTCACACATGAAGTCGCCGGGCCGAAGCGAGCTCACCGCGGACCGTAAGGTCTCCATGCGGAAATGTCTGACTCTGACAAACTTGTTGAGACCCTTCAGATCCAAGATAGGTCTCAGTGTTCCGTCCTTCTTGGGCACCGTGAACAGAATGAAGTAGAACCCTCGACCCCATTCCTGGTGAGGCACGGGACAAATCACACCTGATAGCAGAAGGCGTTGACTGGCCATTCTTAGGCCCTGCGCCGTCAATGTGTTCTGGGGAATCCGCGACCGAAGAAATATTGAGGGCGGCCAAACTGCCAGCTCTATTTTGTACCAGGAGGAAACCACCTCCTGAATCCACCGATCTGAGATGTGCTGTCTCCTGATGTGAGCAAAAAGCAGAAGCCGTCCCCCCACCCAGGTGGGTGAGGGCGTCCCCTCATGCCTGAGAGGGCTTGGTATGGATTTAGCTCCCCAGGAGGGATTGGGTCGGCCGCGAGACCTACCTCGCCCCAGGAATATCTGCGGCCACCAGAAAATGAAGAGCCTCTTTCCTCCTCGAAAGGAGCGATAGGCAGATGAACCCCGAAAGGGCCGCGCAGGCTTCCTGATGGTCAAAGAGACAATGGCCGCGGCACAAACAGGACGAAGCCCAGCACCCACAAAGGTGAACGCATGACAAGCCAGCTGATCCATGCGCCTGTGAGCAGGTCGCGCAAGGAAGCAGTATCGGGTGACGGCATAACCGTAGTGTTGAATAACCCCGACACAAGGGCATCCACATCAGGGGGACGGGACCAGAGGCGGATCAGCTCCTCAGGGAAGGGATACCGCCTGTCCAGGCCCTTAGGCACCGATGGCAATTTGTTAGGTCTTTCCATTCCGTAAACACCATATTGGAAAAGTGGGCCTGCTCAGGGAAAACAAGCCTCTGTCTCTCAGGCCGAAATAAACCACCCTGCTTCCTCTTAGCTGCTGTAGGAGGGACAATATGCAAAGTCTCAAACACAGAAGACAGCAACTTTTCCATGTCGTCAGGGAGCAACATATCCTCGTCCGAGGAGGAACCAGGCTCGCTGTCATAGCCGACCGACCAATCCCCTGAGGAAGCGGAGTCCTTCAACTCTCCCTCCTCCATGGAGTCCCGACCTCCAAAAGGATCATCATCATCGTCAGCAAAATCCGAGTAGCCCGGCTCGATGTGCCGCTTCTTACTCGTGTCCTTCCCAGTAGCCATGCGAGATAACTGTCTCTCCAGGCTGGCCACCCGGTGTGTCAAATCGGCTTGGGACCCCCTGCTGGCTTCCCCTTCACTGAGGGTCAAATGCAGCAGCGGGGGTGTTGGCGAGGCCGCAGGTAAAAGAGGGCTAGGGGCAGGGACGCCCGCCCTAACATGTTCCAAAAGTACACTCCCAGCGCAAGTGACACAAACTGTGCTGAGTCCACCCAGAGGGCTGGTACCGCACATGGGGCAGAGTTTAACCTGCCCAGATGGGGCCCCTAGCTCATTATCCCCAGAAGCCTCCATTATGGTGATTATGGTGATAAAAATACAGGTTACAAGGTACTAACTGCCCAAACCGAAGTGACCCCCAGTTTTGTCCCTCTTTTTAGTAATCACTCTTTAAGGGGAGAGGGTGCAGAGAGAGAGGGTGGTGTAGAAGACCGGGAGGAACCACAACCCTCAGCTGGCAATGGGAGGGGGGGCACCTAGAAAACAGAAGCGGAAGGATTCATGAGCATCCCACAGCACATGCACATAAAAAATTACACAGATGAAAGAGGGACTCACGGACCTGACCGGCGAGTTAGCGGGGAGTCCGGAAGGCAGGCACCAGAAACAATGCAGGCAGTGAGTGGTGAAACTGATGCCCGTCAGCCAGTGGGGACCCTCGGCAGGGTCCGCAATTGACAAATAGAGCAGCACAGAAAATGGGGCCCGAGCGCAGCAAAGATGAAACTTGAGGGGCGGGCCACGCAGCAATGATGCAAAACACATCTCAGCGCGGCCCCGCCCCCCGCTGCAGGCGCAAACAGGGGCGCCACGCAGCACCTAAAATGGCGCCGAGAGTGCAGGAAGGAGGGGGGGCGGCCCACGGAGGAGCCCCTCCCCCGGACGCAAAGCGCGGCGCACCCCGCACCACATGTCGAGGCCTCGCCTCAAACGCCGCTCCCAGCCCCCCCCCCCTCACAGCCTCAAGATGGAGGGGAAGAGGAAGAGGTGAGGGAACGAGGGAAGGTGAGTATCCACACAGCTGCCGGCAACAACAAAGTCTGGGGTAAAAATGAAGTAAAAGTGAAGTAAAAAGCACAACATATGACAATAAAGCATGTGGGCACAGATAAGGGCATAACCCCGGGCAATTTTCCACACAGCTGCCAGCAACAACAAAGTCTGAGGTAAAAATGAAGTAAAATGCACAACATATGACAATAAAGCTTGTGGGCACAGATAAGGGCATAACCCCGGGCAATTTTCCACACAGCTGCCAGCAACAACAAAGTCTGAGGTAAAAATTAAGTAAAAGTGAAGTAAAAAGCACAACATATGACAAAAAAGTATGTGGGCAAAGATAAGGGAATAACCCCGGGCAATTTCCACACAGCTGCCAGCAACAACAAAGTCTGAGGTAAAAATTAAGTAAAAGTGAAGTAAAAAGTACAACATATGACAAAAAAGTATGTGGGCAAAGATAAGGGCATAACCACGGGCAATTTTGTAGTTCCTCCCCCCCATAGGCTCACCATCGCATATGGCCGGCTACCCTTTATGGAGGGTCTGCGGCCCAGAGCCTAGCTCTGACAACGCCTGACCCTCAGCGTTCACCCTACCTTACACCCGTCCCGTCAGCCGCAGCTGGGAGGCAGAAGTGGGTCCACGGGGACGGTGGTAATAGGGGAGCAGCTCCGCTCAACTGCAATATCCAGAGAGAGTATTCCAGACGATCCTAGCAGCAGCACTGCAAGAGAACTCTGGGGTTGCTTTGGAGACTGATCCCTTTTATAGGAGACCGGGAGGAGTTACAGCTTTGTATCTTGCAGTGACTGGTGCCACCCTGTGGCGGACTACCCACACGTATATGAATAACTGGGACAGCCCGGACCGAACACAGGGAAAAACAAGGATGCAGAATTACAATCATGCAGAGCTAAAGTGGTTGGGGGGGTTAAAAACCTACTAGGCTTATTTTGAATATATTTAGACAAGTGACTATTTACTAACATCGCTTCTTCAACAGGTTGTCAGAAAGCAGAGTCTAGACACTAATTGTTGTCATTTTTTCTTTTACAGTACAAACACAAGAGACGCAGCAGCACCTGGAGGAGCTTACAGCTGCTGTGCATGGGCTGGTGGGGGATATTGAGGAGCTGGCCACAGCCATGGGGAGCCACACAGCATAAGGCACTGGGGCAAGCCACCTTTGTTTACCCACCCCAACAACATTGTACAAGAAATATTACAGAAAATGTAAAAAATAAAAAATACACAATTAATAATTGAATAATGTTGTGCTGTCTTCAATAGAACAATAGCATCAGAATAATGTTGACATTCTATCCATGTGACCATCTTAAATATACAAATATCAAGGAGAATGAGCTTCCCTTGAAAGAAGAAATGGTTAAGGTAAGCATTAGGAAGAAGAAGAAAAGAATGAAAGCCAAGCATTAAGGTGGTTAAGGTAAGCATTAGGAAAAAGAAGAATGCATGCCAAGCATTACAGTGGTTAAGGTAAGCATTAGGAAGAATGTATGCCAAGCATAGCATGCTAAGTAGTTTGGAACAGAAGAGAATTGGCACAGCAATAAGTAAGTAATGGGCTAGCAGGGCCAGGGTCTTAAAAAAAGAGGTTCGCATATGCGTAGAAGCCACCAAAAAAGCCAGCGTATGCATATAAATTTCACAAAAACAAAAATATTACAGAGTTTAGGGGCTAAATGAAGGGTAAAAATAGACTTTTTGGATGGGAACGAGTAGGACTACTTTCCAAGGAGGATTTCCCACATTACAAAAGGGCAATCTGCTAGGCCCCCCCACCAATCTATGTGTCTCCTCCTCCATACACATATGCACACCAATACATCCCCCTCCCTATTATATAAAGATCCCGAATTGGGATGCCCCACTTTGTGAAACCCTCCAGAAAATTCAGAAAAACTCTTGACCAATCAGAGCCGTTTGCCCTGCATATGTAATGCTTGGCAAACGGCTCTGTTCACATGCACGGCTTTGGCAAGCTCCCGCATACCCAGCAGTGAGGATGCTTCTGCCCCCAGCCTAGGGTGCCAGGAGGCAGGTAAGTTCTGTGGTGCCCGGGGGGAGGGGGTTGCACAAAGTGCGGCATCCTGATATGGAACGCCCCCCGATAAGGCCATTGCCCAGCCCTGGAATCTTAAGGACTCCAGGGCTGGCCATTGGCCTTACCCAGGGGAGTTCCATATCAGGATGCCCTACTTTGAACAACCCCCTCCCCTCGGGGTGCCACGGTGGATTTTGTTCCCCTTAAATAAAATTTCCCTGCTCCAAATGCCATGTCTCCCCCCCAGGTAAGGGGAGGGGAGGTGAGGTAAGGGGAGGAGTGGAGAGGGGGGATGCCGTGGGTGTGCAACCGTGCTGGTGCACGCCAGGCGCGAGTGCACGATCGCGCCCCCCGTGTGCACTAGTGCGATCGCGCACTCGGGCCCACCAGCGTGATCGCGCACCTCCACTGACCACCAATGCTTACAAAAGCAAAAAAAAGTTACTGCAGCCGCCGTCAGGCCGCCTCCATGCCTGGGTACCGCCGCCTTAGCGGAAATACGGCCCTGGGTGCACCCAGCTTATAAGACGACCCCCCAACTTGGAGGCATGTTTTACAGGGCGAAAAAGTCGTCTTATACGCCGGCAAATACGGTAAGTAAATATACTTATTGTTTCTTTAAGCTGCAAAGTGTGAAGTTTTGGAATTTGTTTCTGTTGTATAATGATCAATTACTTAGGCAGCATGGTGAATAGTTGTGATGATATAGCTGATGCTGATTTTGTTGATAAATGGATTCTGAAACACATTAAGCACTGTGGAGGTCCAGTTGAACTCCCTGATCTGTCTAGACATTTAAGGGTATTGATGCGGGAGTTTTTGAAAGCAAATCCTGCATCCTGCAGTTGGGAGTTAGTATACAAGTTGTACACTACCTTAGTATACAAGTTTTAATCTACCATTTTTTAAACAGATGAGAAAATTATTTCATTTTCTACATTTCCCCAAAGAGGTCCTCTGAAAGCATAATGACCTTACCTCATTTTGCACAAGATTTGAGTTTAGGTGTACAGATATGCTGACGTCATATGATGTCATAGTAAAAGGGTTGCTCGAGGGGTTGGTCAGTTAGAATGGGTCTTCAGATGTTCTAGGGGTCAAAGGACAGCATACCTATCTGACAGGGACTAACAAGACAAGGACTAACAAGGTACCACAGTAAAAAACAGCCAGAAGCAACATCAAGCCTCAATTCATTCCTCGTGGATAACCTTGACTATAACTAGAAAATCTGAACTGATAAAGTGGGTATTCAGATTTCACTCCTTCAGACACCTGTCTGAAATGAAGGGTCAGGGCTGCAGATTTATATAAAGAAGTTTGGAATTCCCCTGATTAAACCATTCTGGTGGCAAGTAGTCAGTTTTAGTCAAATGTTTCTCATAAATTATTTACCATACAATCCAGAGTGGGCAATTTTGGGCATTTGGCCTGACAAATTCTAGAGGGTCATTAAGGGGCCTAGAATGCTAAACCGTGATATCTCCTCCTTGGGAAACACATGTGTATTACAGCCCCCCACCCCCAACCATCTGTATACGGGTGCCAAGATAAACTCAGCCATCTCCTCCACATGGAGTGGACTGACATCCAGTTTGACAGAGAGAGGTTGGTGGGGACATTGTTTGAAACATGGAAGATATATAGATATGTTCCATAGGTACTCAGATTACTGCTCAGTGAAGGTAAGATTCATGTGTAGGTGAGAATATGATTGGCATGCTAGTAGCAGCAGCAGCAGGTCAATATTAAACAATTAAATAAAAAAGGGAAATGCCAGAAGAAGAGAAAATACTAGATAAGTAGACACTACTGGATGAAATCTGGGAAAGGGGAAAAGGGGGACTAAAAAGCTGGAAAATGAAGGCATATCAGAAGAGAAGATACTGAAAACTAGAGATCAAGCGCGGTAGACCAGGGTCCCCAACCTTTATTCATCATCATCAAGTACCACTTTTCTATGTTATCTCAAGTACCACCTTGTTGGCCAGCATGGTTTGTCAGTCACCTGAAGTATTAAAGCACAAAACAACCATTTTATAGTTCATAAAATGTACAAAAATGCACATAAATAGTTTTCATAAAATTTGGAGCAGTTTTCTGCCTATCAAATCAGACCTAGGTTAAGATGGCAGCAGATCGGGTTAGACTATAGATTTGCAGCAGAAATAGGCCAGGGATCAGCCATATATAAGATTATACATAGACATGATGGAATATCAAGAGCCTCAAACCTCCAAAACCCGAAGTATCTCCTATTTGACCCCCCAAAAAATCACCGGCATATAATGTTCTCCAAATCAGCAGGGCATTTGTTCAACTCCTTTACCGCTTGAACTTAATAGTATGATGGTAGAAATATCCTTGTTAGGAATAAGAAACAGCAAAAGTGCTAGTGCTTTGCATAGCAAATTCAAATGTTCATTTTAGAAAGTGAAGACTGTCATTAGAAGCTAAGGGGTAATATTTTCATTTTAAAAAATGAAATCCTATGCATCTACATAAAAGCTGTATGTGTATATATAGCGTTTGACCCAGTACAAATGAAGAAAAGAGTTAGCTATCTGTGCAGGAAATGCTGTAATGTCTAGACATGCCATCCTCACAGGCTATCGAGTGTTAAAGACATAACTTCTCCCATTACAGAACATGTTGTACTTCAATTTTCTTTACCTATTGGTAGGTTTTTATTTAACAGAATATAATGTTAATCTGTTTGCATTCAATTTAATACACAAACCGTGAGCATTTAGCAACACCTAGCTAAACTAATTCGTCCTTCTACCCCTAGCCCCATAGTTAGGAATACTCCCCTAACAGAGCAAAAGACCTCGGGCTTCCAGTCCCCCTGTGCGTACTGATGCCAGCAGGGTATGGCTGGGTGTAAGACTTGGGGGAGTGCTATATTGTGGGAGCCTGCAGCAACTGTGTTTCAACTGTTGGCTCTGTCTTTTTATATTTCCTGTGCCTTTCCCTGATCTATCAGCAGGTGTCTTTCTATAGCATCAAAGTTGGATATTCCTGTTTGCAGGTCTAATCTAGGCCAACCTTTATTAGCGGGGCTGTCCAGCAGACACGCAAGCATTTTCTCATATGCCAGATGGGTCTGGACCCATGGAATCTGCAACCGTGGCATCCTGCTATCTGTAGTATTAGCCTTTCCTGGGTTTGACTTATTCTCTGTACCTCTCTGGCTGTTTCCTATTCTCTCCATTTGTTAGCAGTTGAATGTGTTCATATAATCTAGGTAAATTGTTGCCTCTCTAGTAGTATATCATTTGTACTGCATTTGTGAGTCTGGTTCTATTTTCTTTACTTCCCTCTCCATCACCATCCCTGTACTGTTCTACACCTTTCGCCTTATTGTTGTGTAATTATTTTGAAATAGAATTTTTCACTAAATAACTCACCTGGTACGCTGAATTCCATGTATGGTCTCCCCAATACCTTGCTTTTACACTGAGCCTCAAGAATGAACATCTGGTGAACATCCTTGCTAGGGGGCATACAGATTCAAATGCTCTCTCTTCCCCCTGGTTTAAGCCCAGCTGTAAGCTACGGTAAAGAGTAGTCTGCTGCAGAAAAGTATCATCCCTCCATGTTCCTATTTTTCCAATACACTCTCAGTAGCTGTACTCTAGCATGGTTGGCTTCATTTTCATAGGTAACAATCAAACAAGTTCCTTAGTTATGACACTTGGGACTTAAGCTTCCTCCTCAGGTTCCCAGATTCTGCTTCCAGGCTCCACTTGGGCTGTTGGTTCCATGGATCCCTTGCAGGGCTGCCTACACCTTTAGCCCGGAGCACATGCGCACCAGGCATTTGTGAAATGCTGACGTGGGTACGCACCCTGTTTGAGGGTAATGGGGATGAGTGCCCGCACATTTGCCGTAGGACCCGGGAAACTGGGTGAACTGGGTGACCTTGGGGGTTTCACAAAGCAGGGCATCCCCAATCAGGGTGCCCTGGGGGCAAGAACCAAATCCGGGGGTTTGGTCCACTTTAACAAGTGGTGTTGGCCCCCATGCGGAGGAAGCCATGGACATGAGCTTTGGTTTTCCGCTCCTTTAATCCAGCCCTACCTGCAACAACTAATTCTATTCTTCTCATTTTGATTATCTACAGACCTCACTTACATAACCACAGTCACCTCCCTCCTAAGCAATAAGCGTAACCCATTGGCAGAGCATTCACATGTCACCGGACTTCTAACACTGGTTCTGCTTTTGGCCATGTGCTGTTGAAGAACAACCTGGTTCTGGCTTCCACTGACTGACACCTAACACACATTACTGCACAATAGAATTCTCTGTTAACTCCAATATAAATGCTTTGGGCTCTTTAGTCTTAATAGAGCATTACTCCTTTTGCAGTTACTGACCTAATGTTACTAAATTTTGGCATGGTAACCCTAATACATTAATACATGTCTCACGTGGATCTCAGTCTCACTACCACTTATAGCATCTTGACACTCTAATTCTCCTTTTATCTATCTCCACTAAAGTACACATCTTCAGTACTTAGGTTAGAGTAATTGGTCAGGGCTCGACCACCTTTATGGGGCATTTCCCTCTCTTATTAAACTAATTTGAGGTTTAGTGCCTCTGGTGGACCTGAGGTTCTCCAGACTGACTCTGGATGACCTGCTGTAGATTACAGTTTCCTGTAAACCAAAGATAAAATGGTGAGACAATAAAAAAACTGTGGTTCTTTTGGCAATTTACAAACCCTTATATGTGAGTGGAGACTGTACTGCCCCAGGACTTCGACTTAAATCTCTTCACTTCAAAGGTAATTTTCAGTCAGGATATGTAAAGTTAGGTGCAGTTCAAAAAAAAAAAGGAAGACAGGAAATGACTCATGGCCTCTATAGGATCTATGGTCTTCCCAGTACAAATATATTTATACCGTATTCTGGTCAGTATAATTACCAGGTAGACGTACCAGGTACCTATACCCGTTTGCTTGCTGTTATTTGCCATGTTTATTATCCCTATATAAGAACAGCACATCCCAATTTATAAAGAAGTGAAATATACTTTATGAAAGTTCAAATGCCAACAGCAACTTTACATGCATTAAAGGATATTTCGGCTATAGTATGTGCCCCATTCTTGAAATAATTTAGTACTCAATGTTCCTACTAGCAATGCAGCTTAATCTGTACTTTACCTGTTTTTTTACATGAAAAATGGCTGAAACAAAGTTATAGCCATGAAGCGACAAAGCAAGGTGGCTGCACCACAATAATAGGTAATCAAATATACATGTTATTGTGATTCATCAAATCAGTATAAAAACATTACAAAGACTGCAAAAAATACAATTCTTGATTACTCACCTGTAGAATTGGTATTATGAGTATACAGCACGTCCTGCTTCAAAGATGATTCCTTACGGTTGGGATTACCTCCGCCAGATGGTGCTGGACTGCAGAGACAGCAAAAAGAGGCCCCTCCCGGTCCCTTATATACCCGGGACCTCCCACAATTCCCCAGTATTGAAAAGCAGTCAAAGAGAACCGGGAGAAGCTAAAAGATCAACAAAAAAACTTCAACAAGTACAACAATCACCCACGAATCCATTTGCTAATCGTAGACTTAGCAGGAGCCAGACCCTTCCTGGGCCCAGAAGGGACCACAAACAAGGCATCAGTCCTTCTGAAAGATTCAGTTGCCACCAAGTAGAACTTCAAATTCCTGACCACATCCAAGGAATGCAAAGCCCTCTCCTTTGAGTTACCAGGATTAGGGCACAAGGAAGGAAGTACAATGTCCTGATTGAGATGAAAGGCTGAAACCACTTTAGGCAGAAAATCTGGTTTAAAGAGAAACACCGCCATGTCCTGGTGTCTCTCAAAGTAGGGGGCCTGGATGGAAAGCGCCGCCAACTCCGAAACACGCCTAACAGAGGTGATAGCCACCAAAAAGACAACCTTAAGAGTAAGAATGGACAAAGCAGCCTCCTGTACAGGCTCAAAAGGAGACCCCTGCAAGCAGATAGGACCAAGTTCAGGTCCCAGACAGGTAACATAGGCTTACAAGGGGGGCGCACATGAGTAACCCCCTGGAAGAAGGTCTTGACCAGCTGATGTTGAGCAAAAGACCTTTGGAAGAAAACAGCCAAGGCAGAAACCTGACCCTTCAGAGTGCTAAGCTGAAATCCCAGATCCAAACCATTTTGAAGGAACTCCAGAATCCTAGGGATGGAAAACACACGACAGGAAAGGGACATGGACTCGCACCAATCAATTTAGGCCCGCCAAATCCTATAATAAATGGAGGAAGAAGATTTCTTTCTAGCCCTGATCAAGGTGTTAACCACAGCAGCAGACAGCCCCTTTTCCATCAAGATGGAGGTTTCAGCAGCCAGGCCGTCAAAGCCAGCGTTTGTAAATTGGGATGCCATAGCCGCCCCTGAGTGCAAAGGTCTGGGTCCAGGGGCAGGGCGCACTGCGAACTACACCTGTCTTGGCCAACGGGAGGCCACCAGAATTCCTGGCACCCCTTCCTGAACCAACTTGCGCAGAACCCAACAGGGGGAATGGCGGGAAGACATACAGGAGGGGAAAGCTCTGCCAAGACAGGAACAGAGCATCCACCGCCAGAGCCAGGGGGTCCTGGGACAGAGAGACAAAGACTGGAAGCTTTTGATTGTGGCGAGATGCAAAAAGATCCATGTCCGGCAGCCCCCAACGGCGACACAGGGTGTGAAACACTCTGTTGCTGAGGGACCATTCTCCCAGGTGAGAAGTCCCCCTGCTCAGAAAGTCTGCCTCCAGATTCTCTACCCCTGGGATATACATGGCTGAGATGCAGGGAAAATTGTCTTCCGCCCAGGACAGGATCTTGGACACTTCCTCGAGGGCACCCTTGCTCCGGGTCCCTCCCTGATGATTGATGTAGGCAACCGCCGTCTGGTTGTCCGAGCGTACCTGGACCAGCCCCAAAGGTGTAGAGTCAAGTGGGCCAGAACCAACCTGACCGCCCTTAGTTCCAGGATGTTGATAGGGGCATGGGCCTCCTGAGGTCCCCACAACGCCTGTAATTTTAGGGATTTCCAGACTGGCATCTGTGGTGATTGTCTCCCAACAGGGGCAGAAAGGATCTGCCCCCCAACAGGTTCCTTGAGTCCAGCCACCACAAGAGGGACCGCCGGGCTAGAGGGGACAGGGCAAAGGCCTGATCCAGAGACAGAGGGTCCTTGTCCCACACTGACAAGAGGTGGAGCTGAAGAGGTCTCATGTGGAACTGTGCATAGGGAACTGCCTTGAAGCAGGACACCATCAGCCCCACCAGCTGCATCCCCTGCCGGATGGAGGGATGGTGGCAAGACAAAAGGAACTGGACTTGAGCTTGCAGTGCATCCACCTTCTGCTGAGGAAGAAAAATCCTGGCCTGAACCGTATCCAGATTCATGCCCAGAAAGGACGCCACCAGGGAGGGTAACAGGGAAGATTTGGGATGGTTGATCACCCAGCCGAATGACTCCAGAATTGTCACCACCCTCTCGGTATCCAGCTCCGCTTGCTGGAGAGACTGAGAAGTAATGAGAAACTCGTCCAGATAGGGAAGAATGCGAATACCCTGAGATCTGAGTAAAGCCATCACCCCTAACAGCGCCTTGGTGAAAACTCTGGGAGCTGAAGTGAGACCGAAGGGCAATGCCACAAATTGGTAGTGCTGATCCTCCACCGCGAACCTGAGGAATCTCTGATGCCACGGAAAGACTGGAACATGAAGGTAAGCGTCCTTGATGTCTATAGAGGTCATGAAGTCCCCTGGGCGCAGCGAGCTGACAGCTGAGCCCAGAGTCTCCATGCGAAAGTGCCTGGGTTTGACAAATTTGTTGAGAAGCTTTAAGTCCAGGATGGGCCTGATAGAACCATCTCTCTTGGGTACTGTGAAAAGATTGGAGTAATAACCCCGGCGCCTTTCTGACAGAGGGACCTGACAGACGACCCCCATCTCCATAAGGCTTTGCACCGCGAGAACCAGAGCCTGAGCAGCCAGGGGGTTTTGAGGCATCCGGGACCTGATGAATCTTGGGGGCGGCCAGGCAGCGAACTCTATCTTGTAACCGGAGGACACAACCTCCTGAATCCACCAGTCTGAGACATGTTGCCTCCAGACATGAGCGAAGGGGGCTTGGGAGAAGACTTAGGCTTGGAACCCCAGGAGGATCCTGGACGGGCACGTCCTCTGCCTCTTCCCCAGAAGTCCCCTCTGTTCCCTGCAATTGGAAACCCCTCTCCCCGACCTGGATCCACGGTAGGAGGGATAAAAGGAACCCGAGCCCCGAAAGGGCCGGGACTGTCTTTTACGATGAGGCAGCCTGCCACCTTTAGCAAACAGATCCAGATCACCAAACAAACGCAGCCCCTTAAATGGAAAACCAGTGAGAGCCTTCTTGGCAGCGTTGTCAGCTGCCCACTGGCGCAGCCAAACCGAGCAGCGGATAGCACATCCTAATGGTATCATCCAAGGCAGAAAGGATATAAACCATAAAAACCTCACAATGCGAAAGGGCCCGGAACTCTGCACTAGAAGTATCATCAGGGGCACCATTTAACACATTCTTGAGTCCTAACAGCCACAGCCGTGATAGCAGAAGCACAGACAGGGGGCGCAGAGCAGTCCCAGCACAGGCAAAGGCATGGGAAGCCAGCTGATCAATGCGCCGGTCCTCACCATCCTTCAGGGTAGTAGAATCAGGGGAATGTACAACAGAGGTGTTAGACAACCCCAAAACTGAAGCATCCACTTCAGGAGGGGCTGACCAACGTTTGACCACCTCGGCGGGAAAAGGATATCGCTTATCCCAGCTCTTAGGTACTCTGGGAAGTCTGCTGGGACGTTCCCATTCCTTAAGAACGAGATTATTGAAATGGGACTGCTCGGGGAACTCTAACCGCGGCTTAGCGGTATGAAACAATTCCCCCTGCTGCCTGGGGAAGGGAGATAGAAAGGACTTCAAAAATCTGAGCCAAAAGTCTGTCAGTGTCATCTGAATCCCATGGGTCAGAGCCAGAATCAGCATAACCCTTGGGCTGCTCATGAGATGACTCTGAATCCGAGAACAATTCCCCCTCTTCAAGGGGGGTATAACCAGCCAGATAAAAAAATTCCCCTGCCTCCATAGGGAAAATAGACACGCCAGGCGCCAAATGCCGCCTCTTAGCAGAGGCCTTACGGGCCGTAGTATTAGCAATCAACTTCTCAATGCTAGCCAATCTAGAAGACACATCAGGTTGAGACTCCCCACTGGTATTCAGCTCACTGGGAGTCAAATGCAAGCGTGGAGGGGTAGCTCAAGCACCTGCTGGGCGCAGGGCACACAGCCCCGCACATCGTCACTTATAGGGGACACCCCGCACGCCACACACTGCCGGGCTTGTCCCGAAGGAACCCTGAGCCCAATATCCTGGGAAGCCTCCATATGGTGATTATAGTGGCACAGTTGGCCAATAGGAATTACGCTATAAAAGCAACCCGGGATGCCCCAATAGTCCGCCAGGGAAGTGGGGGGATTTTAGCAATTAGGCCTCTAATAAAGTTTTTGAAAACTAATAGAGGGGGTAGGACCAGGAGAAACCTCTTATACAGTTTTCCCCGCCTGAAAGACATAAGCAAGACACCCATAACCGTACAGCAATAAACATCAAGATAAAAGATAAGCCCGCCGGGGCACTCACGGACCGTGGAGGAGAGACACCAATCACGGTGCACGAGGAACCAAAATGGCGCCGAGGGTACCTCAAGGGGCGGGCCGCAGGGAAGGTGACGTGGAGCGCACCAACCAAGAGGCTCCGCCCCCCTCGAAGAGCACAAAGTCACACATGTGACCAACAGCCAATACCAGCACAGCAGTGCCTGAGGTAATGTCGCCACCGACCACCAGGCGCGCTCGTCAGCGGCGCAAATACAAAAAGGCACACAGCAAAACCAGAGAGAATGACAGTGCTAACGAGGGTCCAGAACCCTAAGACCAGTATAAGCATAGCATGCAACAATACACCCCCCCCCCAGAACGACCGGGGAGAGCGAGGGAGGGCGGCGGTCAGCTAAACAGGGACCCACCGAGACCGAAGCGGGAGCGAGGGGCGGAAGGGGCATCCCAAGTAAGGCTCACCATAAGCCTGCACCGCCTACCCTTTGGTGGGGGATTGCGGTTGGTGCAGCCAAGGCTGGGAGGCAGTTTAAAGAAAATAAACGGGTGGGAATAGTCCTACAGGGCCGCGGGCTGTTAAGCCCCGCTCACCTGCGAGTAGAGAGAGCCATCTTCTTGTCCTTCGCAGCCGACTGCATAGAAGATCTGGGGAATTGTGGGAGGTCCCGGGTATATAAGGGACCGGGAGGGGCCTTTTTTGCTGTCTCTGCAGTCCAGCGCCATCTGGCGGAGGTAATCCCAACCGTAAGGAATAATCTTTGGAGCAGGACGTGCTGTATACTTAGAATATACATAAAAAGCTGAGGCCATAAACCTGCCTGAATTAAAAATGAGTACAGATGCAAACTCGCACATGAATGCTAAAGCGGCAAAGTGCATGGTCTTTGACATGTTTTTATACTGATTTGATGAATTACAATAAAATGTATATTTGATTTCTCATTATTGTGGTGCAGCCACCCTGCTTTGGTGCTTTACAGCTGTAACTTTATTTCAGCCATTCCTCTTTATCCATTATCCTATAGCCAGAGCAGGCTTGCACACTATTACTAATTCAGGTAGGGCCAGCCCAGTTTTTCTTGTTGCCTGTAAAAATTCTGTAATTTTTCTATGCTGATAAATGTATAAATCAGAGTTAAGTAGCTCCAAATAAAAATCCATTTTGAATTTCACAAGAAAAAACGTTTTGCTTTTTGGAAGGAATCCCAGTCAAATTTTCATTGCTCCTTTATTGATATGTTCTTTGACCATGACTACAAAACAGCAGTAAATCAGACCTTAAACTCGTAAATCAGACCTTAAATCAAGTTTAAAACTCAGCAGAGTGAAGCAAATTCATCTCAAAGTTGTATTTAAGCCTCATTTATTTTTATGAATATTCCTAATTCCTACGGGTTTGACTAATTATACTAGAGATTTACAAGTCAGCATTCCTCTGCACATAGTCCATTGCCCTTTTTCCTTCAAATACTTTGCTGTTAGAATCTTCAGTCAGCTTCTTATTGGCTGAGTTATTAGACCAGTCGATTCACCAGCACAATGACATCATAGCATAAACCCAGCAGAGAAAGAGGAGCACAAAACAGGTAAGTATATCAGTATAGACCATGCCATTTCAGCTTGTTAGGGTGGGTAGAGCAATGGGCATTAATGAAGTTATGTGAGCATTTACCCATATGAATAAGACCATATTACATATCCTCAAAAATATTATGCAGTGCATACTATACCCTCTAGAGAGTGTTGACAACTCAACCATAATTAGAGTGAAAAGACAAAAATAAAAGCTATAGCCTTACCACTGCAGATTTGAGGGGTTATTCATTAAGGGATAGCGCCAGGTAGTGCCTCGTAGCGGCAGGAAGCGCCTGGTGAACGCTGGGCACTGTAAGGGAAACCACATTTATGAAAGAGAATCTGGTGAGCGGCTCTAACAGCACCATGTAGCGTCCGATTCATCATTACAGGCAGCTCAGCTTATAGCGCCGGCGCTCTTGCTTCCAGAGCGCCAGGTATTACCTGTCACTACCTGTCGCTCTCCCATACATTTCAATGGAAGTTCCCTTTCTTCTGTTTAAACAGGGTTTAAACAATGGCTCTGAGTATGCTTTTGTTCACCCACCACTTAAACATGTCACAGGTTGCTGCCCTCTGACTGAGCAACTATTGGCAGTGGCTAATATGGGAAAGTGGGGGAGCTCACCGTTGACTTGCTTTTTTTGGGTGTTGTTCCTCTTTAACTATCTAAACACCCTGTTGTTAAGTGGGTCATGTCTGACCTCATCCTAGCCAAGTTTCCCACAGCTGACCAAGTTCCAAACCAGTTGCAGCTGAAATGGATTCTGATTACTTTTTTTTGGGAAGGGATACTTTTAAAGATTCCAGATTAAATGCTATGTTTTAAATGCTTTGCCGGATAAGTGAGCTGGACTTTCCCTTTAAAACCCCTGAAATGAGGAAACCTACTATATAGTGACTGGAAACAAGGGCATGCACAGAAGCTGCCAGTAGAAACAGCACCGGAACCAGGAATATTCAGCCCTCAGAACTCCAGAAACTTTACCTCTCTGTTATTCCCATTGTACCTTATCATCTGAAAGAGCATGTATTCCTCCAGCAGACACCTTAAAGCAGAACAAAACCCTCAGGGCACTAATCTTTTAGATTCCATGGCCAGCTGCTGGCCTCTCCCTCTTCGGGCATCCCGGACCGGGGTTACCCTGCTGTGTTGGGGGAGCTAGAGGGATGAACATACTACTATATTACTGTATATTGTTGCTGGATGGGGTAGGGCTACATCATTTTATGCTGCTGGATGGGGAGCACTGTGCAGTTCTGGGGGTGAAAGCCCATGTACGAATTTTCTTTAGGCAATATCTATTGGTAAAAATGGGATTTGGCACCCTTCTTTTAATTTTTGCCCAGGGCCACCGTTTGTCCAAAACCAGCCCTCTACACACATCATGTTAGAAAGATGGCTGTTATAAATACAGTCATGGACGTAAATATTGGCACCTAACATTTTTCAAGAAAATGAAGTATTTCTCACAGAAAAGGATTGCAGTAACACATGTTTTGCTATACACATGTTTATTGCCTTTGTGTGTATTGGAACTAAACCAAAAAAAGGGAGGAAAAAGCAAATTGGACATAGTGTCAAACCGAACTCCAATAATGGGCTGGACAAAATTATTGGCACCTTTAACTTAATATTTGGTTGCACACCCTTTGGAAGAAATAACAGAAAACAGTCGTTTCCTATAACCATCAATAGGCTTCTTACACCTTACACCATTGCAAACTGCTCCAGGTCTCTCCTATTGGAAGGGAGTCTTTTCCCAACAGCAATTTTTAAGATCTCTCCACAGGTGTTCAATGGAATTTAGATCTGGACTCATTGCTAGCCACTTCAGAACTCTCCAGTGCTAGGTTGCCACCCATTCCTGGAGGCTTTTTGATGTATGTTTTGGGTCATTGTCTTGCTGGAAGACCCAAGATCTCGGACGCAAACCCAGCTTTCTGACACTGGGCTGTACAGTACAACCCTCAGATTTCATGATGCCTTGCACACATTCAAGGCACCCAGTGCCAGAGGCAGCAAAACCCCAAAAGATCATTGAACCTTCACCATATTTCTCTGTAGGTACTGTGTTCTTTTCTTTGTAGACCTCATTCCATTTTCAGAAAACAGTATGATGTGTTTTACCAAAAAGCTCTATCTTGGTCTCATCTGCTCACAAGACGTTTTCTCAGAAGCATTTTGGCTTACTCAAGTGCATTTTGGCAAAATGTAATCTTGATTTTTTATGTCTCTGTGTCAGCAATGCGGTCCTCCTGGGTTTCCCGCCATAGCGAAACATTTGTCCAGCTCAACCAAGCCCCTAAAACGTAACTTTTACCGAAAACATTAAAACATACCTTAGGTATGACTAAGGGGTTTACACCCCGAAACGCATGACCGATCCAGCGGCGCTGAGATATCTACACTTACGTTTCAGGGGCTTGGTTGAGCTGGACATATGTTTTGCTAGTTTGAACTGGCTCTCAGGCAGATCCCTTTGGGGTTTAAGCTGTCTGGAATTTGTTGTTTTGCATTCTCTTGCCATAGCGTTTTATTTCATTTAAATGTTGACGGATAGTTCGCAACACTGATGCTCCCTGAGCCTGCAGGATAGCTTGAATATTTTTGGAACTTGTTTGGGGCTTCTTATCTAACATCCGCTGTGGCCTGACTAGGCAGAGCACTAGAAAGGTGATTTTAGTTCTTATTTTATTGACTCTCTGCACTAATCAACAACTCATTTTTTAAACTAACCACTTAACTACCAGAAAGCAGATCCATACTGCATGTGTAGTAGTGAGAAACAATGATCTCTTTTGATATAGGCTAACACAAAACAATGATTGTCCCATAACACTGTTCATTTCCCTGTACCATCAGTTAGTTGGACCAGAATGTCCCAAGGGTAACAAGGGAATCTCCCAGTAAGTCTCTAAACACATGGTGCTAACAGCCCCAGAGCTTTATTCAGCTTTGTTGATGCTGTACAAATAGATGACAAATATATGTTTCAGTTTTCTATAAGAGTAACAGGTAATGCTGGATGTGGGACTTGAGAGTCAGTACTACTGGTAGCTTCAAGAAACCCCGGTTCAACACTGATTTGGACAACTCTTGCTATTGTTCCAAACACATGTAAAATATAAAAACATTAGAAGGTCACATTTGCTCTTTAAAGTGGACCAACACCCAGGATTTTCACTATCCTGGGTTTTGGTCCACTTCTGCGGGGCACCCCGCTGTGTGAAACCCCCCAGAACGCCCCAAAAAACTCACCTCACCCCGCTCCTACGCAAGCGCTCGTCCAATCAGAGCGCTCAGAGCCGCTGTGGTATGGACAGACAAGTGACGGACAACCACAGCGGCTCTGAGCGCGCTGGAGGCCGCCTCTCGCGCTTCCTTCTAACAGGGAGCGTGCCCGCGTCGGCTATTCACAAACGGCCGGCACGGGTGCACGCCCTGCTAGAGGGAAGCGCGAGAGGCGGCCGCGGCCCGCGCATGCGCCGTTGGAACGGGGAGAAGGTAAGGTTTGTGGGTTGGCGGGTTTGTTAATTATTCCACCCTGTCAACTCCTAATACTGCATAAGAATATACTCTAATGTGACAAATAAGAAATCTGAAAAAAATTTACTCAACAGCCCAGGTGCATGGTGAGCCATCCTTCATACGTCACCCAGCACAGGAGTACTAGTACCTCTTACACCTTAATCGCAGCCCATTCCTCTCAATCCCCTCTCGGCCTCTATGTTCCCCGTCCACTTTGTTAGATCTTACTGTGTCGCTCAGGACAGACCACACCACAGTAGAACTTTTACCTTCTAAACCCACAAACAAAAACAAATTGAACCCCGCCCCCCCCCCCCCTGGTCGTCTCTTAGACGAGAGCAATCTTCCAGGCTGACACCTGTTTCATCACTGTTCATGTGACATAGTCAAAGCTAATGACATCTATTAATTGAAAAAAAAAACCCTGTTTCCCTCTGTAGCATGAAGAAGGTGCTGCTCAGCTGTTCATTGGACCTTTCTTCCAACTTCCCCAATGCTCTACACCATCAATAATGGTCATGTTGAGACGACAGAGAAGAAGAGGATGGCCAGTAGGTTAATACAAGGGCAGCATGGGCAGCTCTAGCACACATGTGGTGTTCTGGTGGAAAATTCTGCCAAGACTTCCACTATCCTCCACACCCACTCAATGTGACACCAGTGTAGACCTCTGGATACAGGGAATATCTCTAAAATGTCATACATTTAAGGGGAGCATGTTCTTCTCAAGTCTGTCACTACAGATCACCAGTGACCTTACCCACATAACGAATGCAGCAACCACCATTTGCTATTGACATTGTAGAAACTTGTAGAAACTTATAGTCAGGGACCTGGCACTGTAGGGGCAATACAAGAAACTTTGAGCATCTATGAACCTGAATTATGAACTCAAGCCTTCACTTATTGCCCCAACCTTGACTTTGCCCCTAACCATATTTACTGCCAGACTTTGCCTGGCATCCCACAGGGAATCTCCAATTGTCAGTACTACTTGTTGTCTCCTCTAAGCCTCAGTTTGACAATCCTGAGAACCTGGGTATACCATGCTGCTAAGTTAATTTACCACCATCTGGAGAAGAGTCTGCACTTTGAGTCAGCCTCTGTCACATGCCGATACCCACAAGCAGGACAGTGCCATCACAAAAGGAAGAATTAGGCCACAAGAAGCTCTTTGGACAGGTTTCATAGGCCTCAGCTTAACCACCAATGGTTGCTATAATTGTTTTTCATGTATATAAACAGAGGTTTTCAGGATTAAGAGGTCATACCGTCACACATACTGAATACTGCATCAGCATATTCAGCTAAAATTTCCAGTTACTTACTCATCTCTGAAACCTATGTGATGGACTAAATGGACATTTTTGCCTGTTTAAAATGTACTAACTACTTAATCTAATCTATTCTACGAATATAAACCTTTACTTGTCCCAGTTGCATGACATGTAAATACTAAACGACATATGGATGCCCCCCGGATTACAGTGCCAGCATTTTATCTGTAAAAACAAAAACAGCCCAGAAACAACTGACCCCTGAAACCCCTCCAGTGGAAGTAAGGAAGTGTTACAAAAAAGGGATAAAATACAAGCTCTATAAAAACAGTCTATAAAAAGGACCTAAACTCTAAAATGGACATCGGTCCCAGAGACTGTTAGGCCCTTAAGAAAACCCCTTTTTAAACAGGCAATGGGTCAACTTTATAGTACTGTGTGGAAGAATTGGGTGGCCTGTCAGACAATATACTATTGTTGTTTAATATCACTACACATGGTTGTTATTAGAGTTGGGTGCAATTTATTTTGCCACTAAGTTACTATGATAGCAACTGTCAGAAACATGAGGCTATGGATGATTCTTCCATTCAAGACAGCAAGATGAGCAGATACGCAGTTTAGTCCCGCCAGTGATAATCAAAATCATTCTCTTTATCGCCAAGTATCTACATACATACAAGGGATTTTAATATGGGACACTTTATGAAGCTATAAGGCCATTAAGTGCCTTTGGACAGGGGTTCCCAACCAGTGGTACGAGTAGCACTGGGGGTATGCAAGATTCTATCAAGTGTTATTCAGCAAGGCTGCAGACTGACCTGTACTCCAACCCAATCTGGTTCCATCTACACTTAAGCCAAGCCTGATTTGCTCCATATGTACAAAACTACTTCAAATCTATTAATGTGCACTATTAATGTGCCCCTGTCAGCCGCAGATGCGCCATGGACACTTTTAGGAGTTAAGCATATCTTGCAACTGGGGTGGGGTTCACACAGCAGGGCATCCCAAATTGGAATACCCCAGGGAATTTAAAATTAAAGTTTTATAGACTGCAGGGCTATTTTTGATCCACTTTAATTCTAAATATACATTCTTGCCTAGCCTGCAGTTTGTTGAAGATTGCTGTAGGAGACTTTAATGAGCAAGCAGACCAAGTTCTCCCCAAAAGAATTAAAATGCCAAATTTATCAGCCATTGCTTATTGCTTATCTTTTTCACTGAAGATCCATAACTCCATAATCTATGATCCATAAGCATAGTGAGATTTTCTCTATTTGTCCCAGAGGTGGGATGCACTGCTAGTTTGCAGTACTTAAACATAGAGGTTATTTGTGTTCTGCACCCCAAAGTGAGGAGATTAACTACATATATTACCTTTCGCTAAACACCTACCCAGTGGCTGCATTAAGTAGTAGCACAGTAAAGTGCTTTGTTTCCAAAGGTCTGTTATTTGCATTGAGCTATGTACACAGCCATGAGGGCAGAGGTCCTGACACAAATTAGCAGAAAATTCACTACACAAGGCAAACACCACAAAGCCCTAAACCATACAATAAAGCACGTAGAAGGCTATTTACTAACATGGTGCAAAAGTTCGCATGTACAGTAAAGTATGGCCCAAGACATTTACTTTCGTTGCCTAAAGTTGACCTCCAAATGCACCTCTAATAATGCTGGTTAGGTGATCTCACAATGGACTATGGGGAAGTAAAGTCATGTCAGCCTATCTGTATTGTATCAGTAGTGCTATAACAGCAACTTAAAGCGGACCTTCACTCTGAATAAGAGTCTATCTTATATGTTTCCCACACCCTGTACATACAGATTGGCCACATTAAAAATCATCCTACCTGCATCTACTGCATATCCAAGATGGCGGCTTATGGAAGCCGCCATCTTATCAGGCAGCCTGCAGACAGGAAGTGCCTCCTGACTGTGCTGTTCTGCATTCTGGGACTGCTGACCTTTACCTGACCCCAGCTCTGCTCTGTCTGAGCAAAGCACAGCTATAACCCGCCCCTCTGCACCATATCCCACTCTCCTCTCCTCAGTAAGTGTGATGCTTCTGAGTCAAGATGGCGGTGCCCATATCCTAAATTCCTGAACAGAGTTGCAGCCCAGTGGGGGAAAGAATAATAAGTTAGTGACTAAAAACGTAAAATATATTAATTTTAGATGCTGGGGAACTGTTTTTTAACAGTTTAGGCTTTTCATTAAATCACGCTGAAGGTCCGGTTTAATGGGGTCTGGCAATTTTCAGGAAAGCTGTAGCTGGGACCTTGAGTGACAGATCAGTCACCCAATCTCATGCAGCAGTGTGACTTTACTAGTCCAACACTCAAATACAATTGTCATTCTATGGCTGCCATGCAGAGCCCCAACCCCTACCGGCAGCAGAGGAGGATTTCAGTGATCAGGTACGTTGCTTGTAGGGGTGGCTGTGGGGCTACAAAAAGATTGGACTCCCTCTTTAAATATAAGCCAGAGTAATTAAAAGGTCCGCTGAACATATAAATTAACATATAAAAACATGACACAGTGCAAGTGAAGTAATAAAATAAGTTACCAAAAACAAATTAAAAAATGCATATCACACCCATAAATAAATACATACAGGTCAACTTCCTATTCTAAGTATACAGCACGTCCTGCTCCAAAGATGACTCCTTACGGTTGGGTTAACCTCCGCCAGATGGCGCTGGACTGCAGAGACAGCAAAAAGAGGCCCCTCCCGGTCCCTTATATACCCAGGACCTCCCACAATTCCCCAGATCTTCTCTGCAGTCGGCTGCGAAGGACAAGAAGATGGCTCTCTCTATTCGCAGGTGAGCGGGGCTTCACAGCCCGCGGCCCTGTAGGACTATTCCCACCCGTTTCATTTCTCTGAACTGCCTCCCAGCCTTGGCTGCACTGGTCGGGTGATGGTAGGCAGCACCACTGCCAGGTGCTTTAGGAGTGCTGCTCCAACCGCAACCCCCCACCAAAGGGTAGGCGGTGCAGGCTTATGGTGAGCCTTTATTGGGATGCCCCTTCCGCCCCTCGTCCCGGTTCTCGGTGGGTCCCTGTTTTAGATGACCGCCACCCTCCCTCGCTCTCCCTGGTCATTCTGGGGGGGGGGGGGCGGGTGTATATGTTGCATGTAATGCTTAAACTGGTTTAAGGGCTCCGGACCCTGGTTAGCACTATCATTCTCCTTGGATTTGCTGGTGTGCTTTTTTGTATTTACCGCCGCTGACACACAGGCCTTGTGGCGTTCCGTGGTCAGCGGCGACATTACCTCAGGCGCTGCTGCGCTGGTATTGGCTGTTGGTCACATGTGTGACTTCGCGCTCTTTGGGGGGGCGGAGCCTCTTGGCTGGCGCGTTCCGCGTCACCTTCCCTGTGGCCCGCCCCTTGAGGTCCTCTCTGCGCCATTTTGGTCCCTCGTGCTGCGTGATTGGTGTCTTTCCTCCGCGGTCCGTGAGTGCCCCGCCGGGCTTATCTTTTATCTTGATGTTTATTGCTGTACGCTTATGGGGTGTCTTGCTTATGTCTTTCAGGCGGGAAAAACTGTATAAGAGGTTTCTCCCGGTCCTACCCCCTCTATTAGTTTCACAAACTTTATTAGAGGCCTGCTTGCTAAAATCCTCCCACTTACCTGGCGGACTATTGGGGCATCCTGGGTTGCTTTTATAGCGTAATTCCTATTGGCCAACTGTGCCACTATAATCACTATATGGAGGCTTCCCAGGATATTGGACTCGGGCTTCCTTTGGGACAAGCCCGGCTAAGTGACGATGTGCGGGTCTGTGTGCCCTGCGCTCAGCAGATGCTTGCGCTACATTCTGGGTTACCGGTGGCTGGGCCTGCGCCCCCCTATGGCTTTGCCTACCCTTCCACGCTTGCATTTGACTCGCAATGAGCTGAATACCAGTGGGGAGTCTCAACCTGATGTGTCTTCTAGATTGGCTGGCATTGAGAAGTTGATTGCTAATACTACGGCCCGTAAGGCCTCTGCTAAGAGGCGGCATTTGGCGCCTGGGGTGTCTAGTTTTCCTATGGAGGCAGAGGAATTCTTTGATCTGGCTGGTTATACCCCACTTGAAGAGGGGGAATTGTTCTCAGATTCAGAGTCATCTGATGAGCAGTCTAAGGGTTATGCTGATTCTGGCTCTGACCCATGGGATTCAGATGACACGGATTTTTGAAGTCCTTTCTATCTCCCTTCCTGCTGCGGCCCCCAGGCAGCAGGGGGAATTATTTCATACCGCTAAGCCGCGGTTAGAGTTCCCCGAGCAGTCCCATTTCAATAATCTAGTTCTTAAGGAATGGGAGTGCCCCAGCAGACTTCCCGGAGTACCAAAGAGCTGGGATAAGAGATATCCATTTCCCGCCGAGGTGGTTAAACGTTGGTCAGCCCCCCGGGAAATGGATGCTCCAGTTTTGGGGTTGTCTAACACCTCTGTTGTACATTCCCCTGATTCTACTACCCTGAAGGATGGTGAGGACTGGCGCATTGATCAGCTGGCTTCCCCAGCCTTTGCCTGTGCTGGGACTGCTCTGCGCCCTGTCTGTGCTTCTGCTATCACGGCTGTGGCTGTCAGGACTCTGCTCAAGAATGTGTTGGATGGTGCCCCTGATGACATTTCTAGTGCAGAGTTCCAGGCCCTTTCGCATTGTGAGGTTTTTAAGGCTTATATCCTTTCTGCCTTGGATAATACCATTAGAATGTGTGGTAGAACCTCTGCTTTGGCGGTGGCTATACGCCGCTCGGTTTGGCTGCGCCAATGGGCAGCTGACAATGCTGCCAAGAAGGCTCTCACTGGTTTTCCATTTAAGGGGCTGCGTTTATTTGGTGATTGCTTGGATCTGTTTGCTAAGGGTGGCAGGCTGCCTCAACGTAAAAGACGAGGAGTCGGGGAGAGGGGTTTCCTTTGCAGGGCACAGGGGGGACTTCTGGGGAAAAGGTAGAGGTCGTGCCCGTCCGGGATCCTCCTGGAGCCTAGTCTTCTCCCAAGTCCCCTCAGGCATGAAGGCTGAGGGTCTTCGCTCATGTCTGGAAGCAACATGTCTCAGACTGGTGGATTCAGGAGGTAGTGTCCTCCGGTTACAAGATAGAGTTCGCTGCCTGGCCGCCCCCAAGATTCATCAGCTCATCAGATCCCAGATGCCTCAAAACCCCCTGGCAGCTCAGGCCCTGGTCCTTGCGGTGCAAAGCCTTATGGAGATGGGGGTCGTCTGTCAGGTCCCTCTGTCAGAAAGGGGCCGGGGTTATTACTCCAATCTTTTCACGGTACCCAAGAGGGATGGTTCTATCAGGCCCATCCTGGACTTAAAGCTTCTCAACAAATTTGTCAAACCCAGGGGCTTTCGCATGGAGACTCTGCGCTCAGCGGTCAGCTCGCTGCACCCAGGGAACTTCATGACCTCTATAGACATCAAGGACGCTTACCTTCATGTTCCAGTCTTTCTGGGGCATCAGAGATTCCTCAGGTTCGCACTGGAGGATCAGCACTAACAATTTGTGGCACTGCCCTTCGGTCCCACTTCAGCTCCCAGAGTTTTCACCAAGGTGCTGGCGGGAGTGATGGCTCTGCTCAGATCTCAGGGTATTCGCATTCTTCCCTATCTGGACGACCTTCTCATTACTTCTCAGTCTCTCCAGCAAGCAGAGCTGGATACCCAGAGGGTGGTGACCATTCTGGAATCATTCGGCTGGGTGATCAATCATCCCAAATCTTCCCTGTTACCCTCCCTGGTGGCATCCTTTCTGGGCATGAATCTGGATACGGTTCAGGCCAGGATTTTTCTTCCTCAGCAGAAGGTGGATGCCCTGCAAGCACAAGTTCAGTTCCTTCTGTCTTGCCCTCATCCCTCCATCCGGCAGGGGATGCAGCTGGTGGAGCTGATGGTGTCCTGCTTCGAGGCAGTTCCCTATGCACAGTTCCACATGAGACCTCTTCAGCTCCACCTCTTGTCAGTGTGGGACAAGGACCCTGTGTCTCTGGATCAGGCCTTGCCATGTCCCCTCTAGCCCGGCGTTCCCTCTTGTGGTGGCTGGACTCAAGGAACCTGTTGGGGGGCAGATCCTTTCTGGCCCCCTGCTGGGAGACAGTCACCACGGATGCCAGTCTGACGGGTTGGGGGGGTTTCTGGAAATCCCTAAAATTCCAGGGGCTGTGGGGACCTCAGGAGGCCCACGCCCCTATCAACGTCCTGGAACTAAGGGCGGTCAGGTTGGTTCTGGCCTATTTGACTCCACACCCTTAGGGCCGGACGGTCCAGGTACGCTCGGACAATCAGACGGCGGTTGCCTACATCAATCATCAGGGGGGAACCCGGAGCAAGGGTGCCCTCGAGGAAGTGTCCAAAATCCTGTCCTGGGCGGAGGACAATGTTCCCTGCATCTCAGCTATGTATATTCCGGGGGTAGAGAATCTGGAGGCGGACTTTCTGAGCAGGGGGACTTCTTGTCTGGGAGAATGGTCCCTCAGCAACAGAGTGTTTCACTCCCTGTGTCGCCATTGGGGGCTGCCGGACGTGGATCTTTTTGCGCCTCGCCACAATCGAAAGCTCCCAGTCTTTGTCTCTCTGTCCCAGGACCCTCTGGCTCTGGCGGTGGATGCTCTGACCCTGTCTTGGCAGGGCTTCCATCTCCTGTATGTCTTCCCGCCATTCCCCCTGTTGGGCAGGGTACTGCGTAAGTTGGTTCAGGAAAGGGTGCCAGCAATTCCGGTGGCCCCCCTTTGGCCAGGACAGGTGTGGTTCGCAGACATCGTGCAGTTGGCAGTAGACCAGTACGCTCTGCCCCTGGACCCAGACCTTCTCACTCAGGGGCGGCTATGACATCCCAATTTACAAGCGCTGGCTTTGACGGCCTGGCTGCTGAAACCTCTATCTTGATGGAAAAGGGACTGTCTGCTGCTGTGGTTCGCACCTTGATCAGGGCTAGAAAGAAGTCTTTTTCCTCCATTTACTATAGGATTTGGCGGGCCTACATTGACTGGTGTGAGTCCAAGTCCCTTCCCTGTCGCGTGTTTTCCATCCCCAGGATTCTGGAGTTCCTTCAACATGGTTTGGATCTGGGCCTTCAGCTTAGCACTCTGAAGGGTCAGGTTTCTGCCTTGGCTGTTTTCTTCCAGAGGTCTTTTGCTCAATATCATCTGGTCAAGACCTTCTTCCAGGGGGTTACTCATGTGCGTTCCCCTCGTAAGCCTATGTTACCAGTCTGGGATTTGAACTTGGTCTAGTCTGCCCTTCAGGGGTCTCCCTTTGAACCTGTGCATGAGGCTGCTTTGTCTATTCTCACTCTTAAGGTTGTCTTTTTGGTGGCTATCACCTCTGTTAGGCGTGTTTCGGAGTTGGCGGCGCTTTACATCCAGGCCCCCTACTTTGAGAGACACCAGGACAAGGTGGCGTTTTGCTTTAAGCCAGATTTTCTGCCTAAAGTGGTTTCAGCCTTTCATCTCAATCAGGACATTGTGCTTTCGTCCTTGTGCCCTAATCCTGGTAACTCACAGGAGAGGGCTTTGCATTCCTTGGATGTGGTCAGGAATTTGAAGTTCTACTTGGTGGCTACTGAATATTTCAGAAAGACTGATGCCTTGTATGTGGTCCCTGCTGGTCCCAGGAAGGGTATGGCTCCTGCGAAGTCTACAGTTAGCAAATGGATTCGTCAGGCTGTGTGTCGGGCCTACTCTGCTAAGGGAAGGAATCCTCCCTTCCGTGTTACTGGTCATTCCACTCGTGCTATTAGTGCCGCTTGGGCCTTTCAGCACCAGGCTTCTGTTGAACAAGTTTGCAAGGCCGCTACTTGGTCTTCTGTTCATACCTTTTCCAAGTTTTACAAGGTTGATGTTCGGGCTCAGCTGATGCTGTTTTTGGCCGCAAGGTTCTGCAGGCAGCAGTGGTTTAAACTGCGCGTTGTTGCCTTTTTGGGGATCCCACCCTATCTTACGGACACTGCTATTGGATGTCCCAACCTTAAGGAATCATCTTTGGAGCAGGACGTGCTGTATACTTAGAATAATACAATTCTGTGATTACTCACCTGTAGAATTGGTATTATGAGTATACAGCACGTCCTGCTCCACCCCACCCTGTTTTCTTTATCCTTGGATCCTCTTTATGGTGATTGCTATATTTGTTGAGGTTTTTTGGTTGATCTTTTAGCTTCTCTCGGTTCTCTTTGACTGCTTTTCAATAATGGGGAATTGTGGGAGGTCCCGGGTATATAAGGGACCGGGAGGGGCCTCTTTTTGCTGTCTCTGCAGTCCAGCGCCATCTGGCGGAGGTTAACCCAACCGTAAGGTATCATCTTTGGAGCAGGACGTGCTGTATACTCATAATACCAATTCTACAGGTGAGTAATCACAGAATTGTATTTTTCCCCTGTCCTCTAAATAGTTTTTTTGTAATTTTTCAACTTCTAATCACTACCCACTCACCTTTTTTCAGGGGAACCCTTGTTAGGGCACCAGGCTAATTCTGAAGGGCACGAACGCTGGCCATAAGGCATACACATGGTACAGATGGCCGTTGGCCCTGGGAGGCAAGGCCACTTGTCATTTATTTAAATTAAGGCAGAGTTCTCCATTTGATAGACAGAAGCAGTACTTTGTCCTTTTTTACACTTGCCTAAAGTAGGAAAAGTAAGTGAAAGTGAGGGGTAAAATGAAGTGTCACAAAACAATTAAACAATTATATACAAGCTTTACATCCACACATTGCTCTATAATTTGCATTTATTGGATTACATAAGTACATAAAAATGGTCATTTCGCCCTGATGAAGTGACGTAGGTGACGTCACGATACGCGTCGGCTGTGATCTGGGGGCCTTAGCTGTTTTGTCCATGGCTAATACTTGGAACATGTGAGATTGTATGATTATTCATCCTTACTTATCCTGACCCGGCTTGTCCCTCTGATTTTTAGCACTTTAAGCACTTAGCACTTTTTGGGAACATAATTTGCACATTCATCAATTTGATATTTTGTATTGTATATATATATATATAGATTATGCACTGTGATGACTCTCTGGGAATATCTGGATAGGTTATGTGGAAAGCAGTTATCAGACTAGTAATACATGGATTAATGTGGACACAGCATTAGCGCCCCCTTGTGTGGTCTTTGTTTTATGTTTTTTTGAGTTTTTTTAACTATGTCTATACATGTCTTGTTGGCTTGGATATTAACTAAAATGTGATACTTTGTGGATTACATTATAGCGGTGCCACTTTTTTGCCAAATTAGGCATCTCTTTTCTTAAAAAAATAGGCACTTTTTGCCAAAAAATGTAAATCCCTTTTAAAACCATTGTTCATAGAGACCCATGGGTGGCCTTGCTACACGTGAAACCTGAGGACATCAACAAAACTCAGCATAAAATGATGTCCCATTGTCACGGGCCAGGTGTGGCGGCACAGGTGTGGAGGTGTGGCGGCACAGGTGTGGATCCGCTGTGACTGTGATACTGATAGCAAGTGCCGTGTCAGGGGAGCGGAGTCTAAGAGGCCACCGGTATTCACCAGAGCCCGCTGCAAGGCAGATTGGTCTTGTAGCGGCGAGTGACCCCCAGGTCGCTACCCCCCAACAGTGGCTCAGCCACACAGTCAGCCGAGGTACTGCGTGGTACAAAGGAGGCAGGCAATAGGCGATGTGAAAGTTCAAGCAGAGGTCAGGGCTGGCAGCATAACCTCGAGATCGAAGATAAGTAGCCAAGGTCGGGACGGGCAGCGAAGGTTCAGAGTCGGTTCAGAGCTAAAGCCCCACCGGCAGGAGCAGGTAAGGAGGGAGAATGGGGAGCGCTGTCAGATGGACGCGCAGCGCTCGCCCGGGCAGTAGGGGCAGCCATGGAGGTGAGGGGAGTGCTGTGAGAAGGGCGCGCGGTGCTCGCTCTAACAGTCCCCCCCCCCCTAGGGTCTCCCCCCCTTCTTGGGACCAAGAAAATCCGAGATGAGACTGTGGTCCAGAATGTTCTCCTCGGGTTCCCAAGATCTTTCCTCTGGGCCACAGCCTTCCCAGTCGACCAAAAAATATATTTTGCATCTGGAGACCTTAGAGACCAGGATCTCTTTCACCGTGAAAACGTCCCCGGTACCAGAGATTGGAGCGGGCACCAAGATTTTCGGAGAAAAACGACTGCAGATCACTGGCTTCAAAAGAGAGACGTGGAAGGAGTTGGAGATACAAAGAGATGCTGGAAGGTGAAGCTTATAGCAAACCGGATTGATCTGTTGCTTGATCTTATAAGGGCCCAGGTAGCGGGGACCCAGTTTGTAGCTGGGAATTCGGAAGCGGATGTATTTCGCCAGGAGAGTAAACAAGGAGGAGCTCTTCTCTTTTATCAGCGCTAATTTTCATACAAACGGAAGCTTGAAAAAGAGCACCTTGAGTCTCTTGCCAGATGGTGGAAAAATCCTGTGTGAGTTCTTCCATTGCAGGTACTTCAGAAGACGTGAACAAGGGCAGTGGCGGAAGAGGATGACGACCGTACACCACAAAGAACGGGGATTTTCTCGTAGATTCAGCATCCTTAAAGTTATATGGGAATCCGCCCAGGGCAGAAGGTCGACCCAATCATCTTGACGCGCAGAAACATAATGGCGAAGATAATGGCCGAGGACTTGGTTAACTCTTTCCACTTGGCCATTTGACTGGAGATGATAAGCAGAGGAAAAGTCCAACTTAATCTTCATTTGTTTACAAAGAGCCCTTCAGAACTTAGAAACAAATTGCACTCCTCTGTCAGACACGATGTGTGTAGGCAGCCCATGAAGTCGAAAGATATGCATAAGGAAGTGTTTCGCCAGCTGAGGAGCCGAAGGAAGGCCAGGCAAAGGTGTAAAATGAGCCATCTTAGAAAACCTATCCACTACCACCCAAATAACGGTGTTGCCATGCGAAGAAGGGAGGTCAGAAATAAAGTCCATAGCAATGTGTGACCATGGAGTATTTGGACTAGGTAGGGGAAGAAGTAAGCCTGCAGGTCTTTAGCGAGGAGTCTTGTCATGTGCACAGATGGTACAAGCCTGAATGAATTCCGTCATGTCCTTCCCTATAGAGGGCCACCAATAATATCTGGAAATGAGAGAACAAGATTTTCTGATACCAGCATGGCCAGCTACACGAGAAGAATGTCCCCATTTTAATATTCTGCAACGTTGGCGAGGAGGCACGAAGGTCTTTCCAGGTGGTGCCTGTACCAGAGTAGCGGGGGTAGAGTGGACTAGACATTCAGGAGGGATAATATGCTGTGGAGTGGATTCTGACCCGTAGACTTCTGAAGAGCAAGAAAGGGCGTCCGCCCTGATGTTCTTGGCGGCTGGACGGAAGTGGATTTGAAAGTTGAAACGGGCGAAAAATAACGACCATCGCGCTTGTCGAGGTTTTAACCGCTGGGCAGTTTCTAAGTAAGATAGAGTTTTGTGCTCGGTAAAGATGGAAACAAGATGGGCAGAACCTTCCAAAAGATGTCTCCACTCCTCCAATGCTATCTTGATGGCGAGTAATTCCCGATCTCCAATGGAGTAATATCTCTCTGCCGGAAAAAACGTTTTTGAAAAGAAACCGCAGGTGAGAACCCTGCCAGTAGTGGATTTTTGAGTAAGCACGGCTCCAGCTACAATTGAGGAGGCATCTACCTCAAGGGCAAAGGGTCTAGCTGGATCTGGTCTTGAAAGCACCGGAGCAGAAGAGAAGGCATTTTTATGAGTATTAGCCTCTTCAGCCTGAGGAGGCAACGACTTAGAATTGGCGTTCTTCGTTGTGAGAGCCACAATAGGCGCAACTATAGTTGAAAAGTAGGGAATGAACTGGCGATAATAAGTCCAAAAATCGTTGCATAGCCCGTAGGCCAGAAGGATATGGCCAGTCCAACACTGCCTTTAACTTGCTGGGGTCCATCTGGAGACCTCGACCAGAAACTATGTACCCAAGAAATGGTAGAGTGGTATGGTCAAATATGCACTTCTCCAGCTTGGAGTATAAGCGATGTAGGCGGAGGCGGGACAGAACTTGCCGGACGTGGCGGTGATGTTCTTCAGGATTAGAAGAGAAGATGAGTATATCACCATATACACCACCACGCAGGAGTAAAGCAAGTCCCGAAATATGTAGTTCACGTATTCCTGGAATACAGCGGGTGCATTGCAAAGTCCAAAGGGCATCACTAAGTATTCAAAGTGGCCATCGCAGGTGTTAAAGACGGTCTTCCACTCATCGCGTATACGTATCAGATTATAGGCCTCTCTCAGGTCGAGTTTAGTAAAAATCTTGGCACCACGAAGTCGATCAAATAATTCAGAAATCAAAGGTAAAGGGTATCGATTTTTGAAGGTAATCTTGTTGAGGCCCCGGTAGTCAATGCAAAGCCTGCACCTGCTGGAGAGGAAGACTTCACTAAGTATTTTGCAAGACAGTCCCTTCTTGAGGGAGGCACATAAGGCCTCATTATTTCAAGACAGTTCAGATGCCAGGGTACGGAACTGAATGGCGTATTCACCAAGGGACAGGTTGCCCTGGACCAAGTTCAATAGGACCGTTTCTGCAGATGAGGCCCGGCTGGTTCCTCGAAGGCCTGGCGGAACTCAGAGACAAAGGCGAGTACATTGGAAGTAACTGGATCCTTGCGATCCCATAATGGGGTAGCCCAGGCCAGAACCTTTCCTGAGAGCAGACTAATAACAAAGGCCACCTTGGCACGTTCAGTGGGGAATTGGTCCGCCAACATTTCCAAATGCATAGAACACTGGGTAAGGAAGCCTCGGCATAACTTGGCATCCCCGTCAAACTTAGCCGGCAAGGAGAGACGGATTCTAGAAGTTAATGCAACTGGAGGCTGTGGCGGCAACACTGGAGTAGATGGTGGCAATTGCTGCTGCTGAATCGATAAGAGCTGCTGAACCATGGCGGAGAGCTGGTTAATTTGGCAAGACTGCATAGCCACTATTGTAGGCAGTTCAGTGGCATCAAGCAGTGGCACCTAAGCGGGATCCATGGCCGGATCTTACTGTCACGGACCAGTTGTGGATCCGCTGTGACTGTGATACTGATAGCGAGTGCCGTGTCAGGGGAGTCTAAGAGGCCACCGGTATTCACCAGAGCCCGCCGCAAGGCAGGTTGGTCTTGTAGCAGCGAGTGACCCCCAGGTCGCTACCCCCCAACAGTGGCTCAGCCACACAGTCAGCCGAGGTACTGTGTGGTACAAAGGAGGCAGGCAAAAGGCGATGTCAAAGTTAAAGCAGAGGTCAGGGCTGGCAACATAACCTCGAGAACGAAAATAAGTAGCCAAGGTCGGGACGGGCAGCAAAGGTTCAGAGTCGGGGACAGGCAAAGGTTGGTACACGGGTGAGCAATACTGAAAACAACTGACTTTCTGCATACATAGGAAGACCAAGATCCGGCACTGATGGAAAAGGAAGTGCCCTTTAAATAGGGGAAGTGGATGCAGGATTGGATGACTGGGCACCAATCAGTTGTGTACCGGCACCTTTAAACTTCAGGCCCCCTAGAGGACGGCAACGTGCATGCACCGGACCATGCGAGGAGGCAGAGCGAGGAGAAGGGAGACGACTGGGAGCAGCAGGCGCGGTCAGCTGCCGCGCCGGAAGCCGCGGCCCCGCCGGCAGGAGCAGGTAAGGAGGGAGAATAGGGAGCGCTGTGAGATGGACGCGCAGCGCTCGCCCGGGCAGCGGGGGCAGCAACGGAGGTGAGGGGAGTGCTGCGAGATGGGCGCGCGGCGCTTGCCCTAACACCCATGTTTTACTGGCTGCAAAATTAGCCATCACTAGTTCCTCGAAAAAAATAATGTTCCTTTCCAAGCGAGAGTCAGAGAGAGGCTAGATAAATTCTAATTAACAAAAAATTAACAAGCCTGCTAAAAGACAGCTACAAGACATTTGTGAAAGGGTGGGGTCCATGGGTGGAATACCCTTTCCCTGATCAAAGCAGTGCTATTCTCCAGTGATGTACACCCACCCCCCCCCCCTTCTCTTGTTACCCTTGACCTTTTTTTCTTTCCTTTCTCTTTTCTCTTTCCTTCTTCCTTATCTCCTTTTTCTTGCTCCTATATTTCACTCAGTGGGTGGTGGCACTGGTGCTGTTGGCTGGCAGGAGTGGGTTTGCTCTGGCTGGCTTTCCCACCCCAAACCCTAATCAACAAGGTAAATGTGCCTTTGGCATTCACCACAGAGTGTAATTTCTTCATACTCAAATATCGTAGCAAAAAATAACTTTTGTCTAGATTCAAGAAAAGCTAACTAAGCAACAACTTAACAAGACGTGTATTTGAAAAAGTATATCTATTGTATTGCACTATTGTAATGTTACAAAATAACAATAAAAATATTGAAACAGAAAAATGGGTTTCAATACATTTATAGGACGTCCTAAGGGCTATCTTAGGATTTTTATCCCAGAATGACCTTGCAGACATAAACAAAGGGAAGCTAGCAGAAGACCATATTAAGAACTGTTGGTTAGGGATGAGCAAGCCCAAGCTGCAAAGTTAGGGTTCGTACTGAACTTTGCAAGCTCGGGCCCCCGTACCCCCCAAGGATGAACTTTAGCGAGAATTCCGTGCTCAGGTTTGGCACTCAAACACAGAAACCAGGAAGCTGATTGATTGAATTAACCAGCTTTTTACATTTATAAATCACAGCCATGCACATGGTAGGCATGTGCATGGCACATCTTGCAATATACCCTCTTGGTCTTTGATAAACTATTTACTTGCTGTCACACCTTATACCCTCTTAGGCTTTGATAAACTAATTACTTGTGGGCATACCTTGCTTTAAACCCTCTTGGGCTTTGATAAACTATTTACTTGACACACCTTGCATTAGACCCTTTTGGGCTTTGATAAACTAGTTACTTGGTACACCTTGCATTAGACTCTTCTGAGCTTTGATAAACTATTTACTTGGCACACCTTGCATTAGACCCTCTTGGGCTTTGATACACTAGTTACTTGTGGGCATACCTTGCATTAGACCCTCCTGGGCTTTGATAAACTAGTTACTTGTCACCCCTTGCATTAGACCTTGCATTAGCCCATTTTGGACTTTGATAAACTATTTAACTGTGGGCCCACTTTGCATTATACCCGTTTGAGCTTTGATAAATTAGTTACTTGTGGGTAAACCTTGCATTATACCCTCTAGGGCTTTGATAAACTAGTTACCTGTGGGCATACCTTGCATTACACCCTCTTGGGCTTTGATAAACTAGTTACTTGGCACACCTTGCCTTCAACTTATTGGGTAGTTGATAGAATTACTCATCTCTGCCCACCTGCATTTCACTTACTGAGGCAAGCAGCATATACACTGTGTCCAACAATGCAGAAAGCAACAAATAATATATATATATATATACTTATTTATTTATTTATCTTAATATTAAGTTTGGGTCCCCATTGACTTTAATGGGGTTCAGGTCGAGTTTGTCGAACCCGAACCTCCATATGCTGGCTCATCACTGTAGATGCAATACATAAACAGTGTTCATCTCAGCTAGGTTATATATATTTAGCAAAATTTAGGCAAAGCATATATTAATTATTTCTTTTTGTCCCAACAACGTGGTCACTTTTGCTCTTCTAGCTCTTTTTGAATAGTTCTATTCATTTGCCAAAAAATATGAATAACAAAATTTAAACATTTTCAATAGTGTCTAATGATGTTAAACACTAACTTTAACTGAGTAATGACTGGCAATTAAGATAGATGATGATGGAAAAATAACGCTATAGAATGTGATTTCCACCCACATAAGATAAGCCGCACAGATGACTTGGATTTGTGTAACTTTAGTAACTTGTATTAACAAGGCATCAAGACTTCATTTTCAGAAAACCACATCAAGCACATTCAACATCAACATGAGTCTTTGTAAAACCACACAGAACAAGTATTCATTTAACTATTAATGTAGATTGCATATAAAATGAAGATAGCAAAATATGTTATGCAAACACGCCTGTGGGCAAAAGCTACCTGTAATCATTTCAGATTTACTGGGCAGGTAAATAATGTATAATTGCTCTATGTTTTACCTCATTTGAACTCATGTTTCAAATGTCAGACAGACTGATGGATTTCTAGAATTTGACTAGACCAGTAGGAAAAATGAATCTGCTCACTCAGAGGCAGTAAAGGATGTTAAGAGGGGGTATGGCAACTCTAGAGGATATTGGATGAGTTAATATGCTAGGTTGGGATGGAGCCTCTGGGTTCGGAGGCTGGTCCCATTGCCTACCCCCTGAGTGAAGCTGTAGGTTCACTTTAAACCGGACCTTCACCATGATTTAATGAAAAGCCCAAACTCTTAAAAAACAATTCCTCAGCATCTAAAATTAATATATTTTACATGTTTAGTCACTAATTTATTATACTTTCCCCCACTGGGCTGCAACTCTGTTCGGGAATTTAGGATACGGGCGCCGCCATCTTGACTCAGAAGCATCACACTTACTGAGGAGAGGAGAGTGGGATAAGGTACAGGGGGGCGGGTTATAGCTGTGCTTTGCTCAGACAGAGCAGAGCTGGGGTCAGGGAATGGTCAGCAGTCCCAGAATGCAGAGCAGCACAGTCACTTCCTGTTTGCAGGCACTTCCTGTTTGCAGGCTGCCTGCAAAAATGGCAGCTTCCATAAGCCGCCATCTTGGATGTTTAAAGGCTTATAAAATGCAGTAGATGCAGGTAGGATGATTTTTAATGTGAGCAATCTGTATGTACAGGGTGTGGAAAACATATAAGATAGACTCTTATTTAGAGTGAAGGTCCGCTTTAAGTATAATATACTTATGATAACTTACACCAAGAACTTTCATGGACAGGTCTAAATCTTTCTTGGTGGGCAAAAATGGCAAGGGCTATCTCCTGCCCTATACCTACTTTCTTGGTTGATGCAGAAACAGGCATTAGTGATAATTATTTGAGACATGATATAGGTTATAAAACCACTTCCTATGATGGTCCTTTCTGTGTTTGACATATAAATAGGGTGCCCATAGTATAGCCTTTTATAAAACATATAATCATTTGCACCTAAAATGTAAGCAGCATATCAACCAAGATAATTACCATTTGCCATCATTTAAACCGGACCTTCACCCTGATTTAATGAAAAGCCCAAACTCTTAAAAAACAATTCCTCAGCATCTAAAATTAATATATTTTACATGTTTAGTCACTAATTTATTATACTTTCCCCCCCTGGGCTGCAACCCTGTTCGGGAATTTAGGATACGGGCGCCGCCATCTTGACTCAGAAGCATCACACTTACTGAGGAGAGGAGAGTGGGATAAGGTACAGGGGGGCGGGTTATAGCTGTGCTTTGCTCAGACAGAGCAGAGCTGGGGTCAGGGAAAGGTCAGCAGTCCCAGAATGCAGAGCAGCACAGTCACTTCCTGTTTGCCGGCACTTCCTGTTTGCAGGCTGCCTGCAAAAATGGCAGCTTCCATAAGCCGCCATCTTGGACGTTTAAAGGCTTATAAAATGCAGTAGATGCAGGTAGGATGATTTTTAATGTGAGCAATCTGTATGTACAGGGTGTGGGAAACATATAAGATAGGCTCTTATTTAGAGTGAAGGTCCGCTTTAAGCCCCAAGGAGCAAAAAAAATGTAACTGTCAGAAAATCCCCAAGGCATAACCATCTAATGTAGTGCACAGCAACATCAATGAGGAAGCCAAGGTCTGATCTCCGGCAGCAGTGTGTGCTTGTAGTGCCAGCCGCATGCACAGATTAGTATGTTTGGTGTGCATGCACTAATTATTGCACACACACAAAGTACCATACATACCATACTCACAAAATAAAACGCTCATAAGGTATAGTTGAGGAAAACAAGAAAACAAATCCTATGAATCAAATGGTGTGCTAAAATCACCCCTTCCCCAAAGAGCCGAATAACAAGAAGTTTGGCAGGCAGTGTGGCAGAATCCCCCCCCAATCACCCCATAACAGGCAGCGTGCAGAACCCCCCCCGCCAGTCGCCCCATAACAGACAGTGTAAAGAATCCCAGCAATCACCCTATAACTGGCAGTGTGCATATTTCCCCCCCCCCCCCAATCAACCCATAACAGACATGTGAAGAATTCCCCAATCCCCCTGTCATAGGCAGTGTGGTTGAATCCCCCCAATCCCCTTATAAAAGGCAGCGTGGCAGAATTCCCACAACCCCCCTATAATATGCAGTGTAGCAGAATCCCTCCCTTAATCACTGTGCAGAGGCAGAAAAATTCCTTACCCTGCCCAGGATCCAGCAATGCCACCGGGACTGTGTGCATGTCCATCTGCTCATTTAAGTGAATGGGCGGGTGGAGCCGTTCATAGAGCGGGGAAAGCCACTCTGTGCGGCAAACCAAAATGGCTGCGCTCCATACCTGGAGCCTGAATTGTTTCTTGATCCCAGCTGAGATAATGAGCTCTTTTAACCCCCAGCCCTGTTTACCCACCTTACCATGATGCTGTGCCCTGCATCTGATTGTAGATCAGAAGTAGCGGTGCAGGAGTGGCGGTAAGGTGAGTGGACATTTCTTTTACATTTACTCCATAAGACACACAGGCATTTTACCTCCATTTTTGGGGGGGGGAGTGCTCTTTATGGGGCTAAAAAATATGGTTCTTGGAGGACCTGTGTGGCTTTTGCACATGCACACATGCACTCATTTTATCATGTTCAAAGGTTTAAAAGGCATCGTCACATTGCTGCCTGATCTTTAGCCATTTTGTGTGTTCCAGAGATACCTGTTAACTTCGGACTACCCGTTGTGACCTGGCTAATAACTCGATCCCTCTTCTGGATTCAGGATCCGTACTTTTGACCCCTTGACCGCGGCTAGTTTATGGACTAGGCTTCCTTGCTCCTTGGGTACTGTGCTAACTCAGTCTAGAGGGATACCCGAGAAAAAATCCCGGCGGGCCATTGTCATGTACCATCTACTGTAGGTTCTGGGTCATCGGCGCAGATGGCAAATGCTGGTGCGTGACCTGAGAAAGCTGGTATGGGTGCGCGACCTGGGAAAACTGCTATGCGTGCGCAGTCTGCAAACACTGGTGCGCATGCACGAATGTGCGAACGCTAATTCGGGATGCAAACTTTAGAAAACATGTCTGGGATGCGAACGCTTGTGTGCGGCTGGGGAAAACGAACCACCAACAACAGTCTCTCGGCAACATCTGGTCCTCGTCAGCCATGACCAGTGAACCAATAGCCTAGAGTCCTAGCCCTATAAAAGGAAGCCTATGGCTGTGGTCCACTGCCAGAATATTCCCATGAAGTTCTTCCTGTGCTCCCTTATGACCTTGCTGTTATCCAGATCTGTGAAACTCTGAATCTCTTGTGTATGACCCCGGGCTTCACTGACTGACCTTGCTTCTGGATTAACCCCTTGAACCCCGCTGATTTCGCGGTGTATAACCCTTCGTCTGACTTTTAGACCTTTTTGGATTAACCCTCTAGTGACAAGTGACCAGTGAACCACCTCTTGCCTGCCTCACAGATCACCCTTTTGGATTGCCCATTACTTTTGCTTACATTCCTTATCCTTCATCTCTGCTTGTGACCTTTGGCCTCGGCTATCCATATTGTCTTCCTCTTTCTGTCTGGTAAACCACCGCTGTTTGCACAGGCTCTTTTCTCTCCGGAGAGCGACCTGGGACCACCCAGCAGCAAACCTATCCTCCCTTGTGGGGTGCACGAGAGAAGGGGTGATCCTTAAACTATGTTCCTGCAGGGTTGAGCTTGAAAACTGGCCAGTAGTCTCTGAGTGCCATCCTTAGCAATTTAAATCTGGACTCTCCGCCAATTGTGCTCATTAACTGTGATAGCTATACTGCTTTTGGACCAGCTGGGCTGTTGCCTCTAACCCCATCTCCCTAGTCCTCCTTCAGTCCCCTTGTACCAAGTCCCACTGGCAGCCAACATCAGCCAAGAAACCCTAGCTGATGTTCTGCCTGCAGTGCTACAGCCTGGGAAAAGGGTCTATACCCACCCTGCCAAAGTACCAGTGATACAGGAGTAAAATATATATTGTGGTAAGGTGCAAGGTGCCGTCATTGACGGTAGGTATGTGGCACCAAGGTACCTGGCCTTGGTGCAGTAAAGCTGTGTAGTTTTCTCCAGCATCAGCTGCTAATGGCAGTCTGCAGCTAAAATTTTAGTATAGATGAAAGGCTAACCCGGGACGGCTTTACTGGGATGGAGTAGAGCAGGGTGGGACTCTATCCCCTACCCAGGTCTGGGTTTTGCGGGCCGCATAAATAGCCTGGGGAGTCAGCTGTGCACTGGCTGTGTCTAGAGCTCACTTGTGGAGTGAGACTCTGTGTGCCTGGCTGGAAGCTCTTATACAGGCTATTTCATGTGGACCCGAGGTGGATTCGGCTACACGTGTGCAAGCTTGGACAAAAACTAAAAAGGGCCGTTGCCTGTCTGATGCAATTCTGTGGCGTTTTTCCTGAAAAGGTGATGTAACCCAAAAAGGATATTTAGTGTTATGGACTTTTTGTGTGAATAAACACGGACTTTAAGTTGAACTTTTGCCTCCATACTGCTAACATCCTGCTGTCTACCAGAGCTGATCCTCACAATATATATATATATATATATATATATATATATCATCCTCTGCTCATGATTAGTCCCTGCAATGCTATAGACATACAGAGAACTCATGTGAGCTAGGCTGCCCTGCGACAAGGAGAAACTGACCTCAGTGTCAGGTGTCTCCTCCTCCTGCTCCCCCTCCAGCCACGCTCCAGTGACGCCCCCGTGCTGTGCTGGGTGCCACCCTGCTGTGAGAAGTCCTCTTCCTCCCGCATCCCGGAAGCGCTGCAGCAACAGCAAGAATGTCCTTCATGAAGGCCCACTCATTGGTGGCGAAGTGCTGTTGGTCTGCACTTCGACTCACCCAGGCATTTTGGAGCTAGAACCCCACTATGGCCTGCTGATGTTCACACACCCTTTCCAGCATACACAAAACATGTAATTCCACCAGGTTGGCAAGTCACATATGAGGTGGGTGGGAAGTCCGAAGTTCCTTTGCAGTGTAAACAGGCCAGCAGCAGGGTGGGAACAGCAGCAGCTCCAGCATCTCTGGATAATGGGCCCGGAAGCTCTGCACCAACAAGTTGAGCACATGCGTCAGCCAAGGGATATGCGTCAACCCAGCTCAGCCTAAGGCTTCTAAAAGGTTACGCTTATTGTTACACGCTACTTTGACAGGCTTTAGGTGCAATGGCAGCAACCACGCATCTGTCTGCTCCTGGGCAGTGTGGGGTCTTTTGCCAAGACAGATGAGTTTTAGCCTGCTGCCATTTCCCCGTGGATTGGAGGTGCGGGGGCTGCACTGACTGCTTGAGGAGGAAGCAGAGGAGGAATTAGATTAGGAAAAGGAGGCACCGACTGATTTCCAGCAATCCTGGGTGGTGGAAGGATGTGCGCCAAAGTGCTTCCCGCCTCAGTCCCAGCTGCCACTACATTGACCCAGTGTACAGTTAAAGAGATGTAACGTCCCTGCCCCTGCTTACTTGTCCACTTGTCAGTGGTGATGTGGACACTGAAACTAATAGCAATGCACAGTGCACGTCTTGTGAGAAAAGTGGTTGTGGCTGGGAATGACAAATTGTAAGACAGCCACCTCCATCAGATATTTAAAATTGTCTGTCTCCACCAGGTAGAATGGGAACATTTCAAAGGGCACCAATTTGAAAATGCTTGTATTTAAGGCCAGGGCTAATGGGTAAGATAGCCTCAACTTCGACTTCCAAAGTTTGAGGGATGGAAAGCTGAACGCTTCCCTGGAATGGTTTGGAATGGCTTGGTGAGGGTGGTGGAGGTGATGAAGACAGGTGGCCTTGTTGTTGAAACAGCAAAGGGAGACTAAGGTGCTTACATGTTTTTGCGTTCATGTGTTTCTGCCACTGCAGCTCATGTTTTGTTTGCAGGGATCTGATTATGCACGGGGTGTTGACATTACTAGCACTTTTTCCATGCTTCAGGGACTGTTGCCACAGTGTGCACATGACCCATGTTTTGTGGTCTGTGCACTGCTTGAAAAATGCCATGCTGGTGAGTTCCTTTGAAGCTGCTTTGACGTGCCCAGTCCCTGGGCGTGGTGAGCAGTAGAAGCTACAGGCTGACTGCTGATGGTTTGTACCCTTCTCCTTTTCTGCTGGCTGCCAGGGGCTGTGTGGCCCCACCTTTTCCTCCAAACTCTGAAGGCCTTCAGTCCACATTGGGTCTAGGACCTCATCCTCACCCATGGCATCATCTTTCACCCACTCCTCCCCACTAGCCTCCCTCTCGGCCTCAACATTGCAGAAACCTGCAGCAGTCAGCACTATGGTTTCATCATCGTAGGTGCCATGCGATGGTCCGCTGGCCATGTTCTCATCCTCCAACATAAGTTGTTGGGCAACTGGGGCAGGGGCAGGTCAATGACCCACAGTATCCCAGCTGGGAGTGTCATCATGGAGCATTAGTGACTCTATGACTTATTGACTGGGATGGCTTTGCTGATTTAAAGGGAGGTGAGGAGGAGGAAGTGTAGTGGTTGGAGAACAATCTCATGGAACTGGTAGCACTGCTTGCCATAAAATCTCCATGCCTCAACTTGTTCTGGCCTACAACAACACACCCCAAACCCTTGCCTGCTGTAGCAGGCAAGAATGAAACACATCCTCTCCCTGCAGCACCAGCTTCATCACCAGAAGTACCATAGCCATGTCTCTGTCCCTTATTTGCTGCTTTCTGCATTGTTAAGCACCTGCAGTTACAGTGGCCCAGAAGGGAAGATTTAAAAAATGAACAGGATAATGACCCTTAAGTGGCCTGAACAAGTGGAGATACTACTAATACTTATTTAACAGCAGTGACCACTCCACTAATATTTGGACACTCCACTAATATTATAAAACAGTAGTGACCCTAACTAGGCCTAAACAAGGGGACACCCCACTAATATTTGTTATTAAACAGCAGTGATCCCCCAAGTGGGCTGAACAAGTGGACATTCCACTAACAGTTGTTATTAAACAGCAGGACCCCTGGTTGGCCTGAACAAGTGGATACTCAGTTACTATTTTTTATTAAACAGCAGTGATCCTCATGTAGCCTGAACAAGGAGAAACTCCAAATTTACAAATTAAACAGCAGTGACCCCCAAGTGGCCTGAACAAGTGGACACCCCACTACCACTGGAAATTAAACAGCAGTGACCCCTTAAGTGGCCCGAAGAAGTGGGCACTTCACTAATATTTGTTATTAAATAGCAGTGACCCCCAAGTGGCCTGAGCCTGAGAAAGTACATACTCCACTTATATTTGTTATTAAACAGCAGTGACCTCACATTTGCTGAACAAGTTGACACTCTACTAATATTTGTTATTAAACATCAGTGACCACCAAGTGGCCTGAGAAAGTGGATACTCCACTAATATAGCAGTGACCCCCACGTTGCCTGGACACTCAACTACTATTTGTTTTTAAACCCAAATGACCCTCATGTGGCCTGAACAAGTGAACACTCAACACATGAGGCCTGAACAAGTGAACGCTGAATGACTATTTGTTATTAAACACAAATGGCTCTCAGGTGGCCTGAACTAGTGGTCACTACACAAATTCTTTTAGTTTTATTTTTTTACAAATGAGCCTCGTATGGCCTGAACAAGTGGAAACTCAACTACTATTTGCTATTAAACACAAATTAGCCTCACATGGCCTGAACAAGTGGACATTAAACTACTATTTGTATTTAAATACAACTGAGCCTCACGTATCCTGAACAATTGGACACTTAACTACTATTTGTTATTAAACACAAATGAGCCTCACAAGGCCTGAACAAGTGGACACTTAACTACTGTTTGTTATTAAATACAAATGATCCTCACATGGCCTGAACAAGTGGATACTTAACTGCTTTTTGTTATTAAACACAAATCAGCCTCACGTGGCCTGAACAAGTGGATACTTAACTAGTATTTGTTGTTAAACACAAATAAGTCCTACATTGCCTGAATAAGAGAACACTCAACTACTATTTGTTATTAAATCCACATGACCCTCACTTGGCCTCAACTACAATGTTACTGTTCCTCACCCCAGCTATTGTCCCTACTGCCCTGAAAAAGACAATTTGTTTTTTAAACAACTCCCTCACTGTTCTTCACTCCAGTCACTGTCCTAACTACCCTAAAAAGTAAATTTTTTTAAACAACTCCCTTAGTGTACCTGATTCCAGCCACTGTCCCTAACTGCCCTGAAAAGGACAATTTAGTTTTTAACAGCTCCCTCACTGTCTTTCAGAACTGCTGTTCCTTACTCACTGCCCTGAGAAGGACAATTTGGTTTTCAACAACTGCCTATCTGCCCCTCACTGGAGCCACTGTTCCTAAATAAATGTTGTGAAAAGGAAATTTTTTTTCTTCAAACACCCTTTCTGTCCCTCACTCCACAGACAACCTCTCCCTATATAATGCAGAGCGCTCCGAGAGCGCCGACAGGCGGACCCCACCTCTTATAGAGTGGGGTCACGTGTCTCATCTGGCCAATTACAGCCTTGCCCAAAATGAGCATGGTTGTGGTTGCTTGGGCTGCAAGAAGGGCCGAATGCCAAACTCAGACTTCTGACATTTGTTCTTTGTTACACTAGGGCCCTTATTTATGAAGGAATAGCGACAGGTAGCGACTGGTGAGCGGCCGGTAATGACGGGCCCCGCCGCGAGAACGCCGGCTCCCCACCACAATCACACATTTATCAAGCCGATCCTGCTTAGCGACTGAGATAGTGCCAGATAGCCACTCATTCATCATTATTCCAGCCTCAGCCCACAGCGCCAGCGTCCGACCTTGAACAGCGACAGGTATGACCTCTCGCTACCTGGCGCTCTCCAATGCATTTCAATGGAACAATCTTTAAATATTCATAATTAATTGTTATTAATGTTTTTTTTTTTTTTCAAATGTGAAAAATTCTGTGACCACTTCTGCCATGTTATATAATTTTTTTAAGGTAAAAAAAAAAAAATGTGTGCAGAATTGATATTACAGGTCTGATATTATTGTATTCATATTACTAAATTCTTTTTTTTTTTGGTTTCCAAAAATATGGTGGTTTGGGGGTTAAAAAACTACTTTTAACACATCGCCGCCAGCGCTCTGGGGTTTAAACATGCATTTCACAGCACGAGAATTATTTGAGCATGATTTTTTGATGAATATGGTGGGAGCCGGTCGCTCTGACCAGTCGCTATCATGCACTCCCATACAGCGCGGAACCTGTCAAATAGCGACTGGTCACCCCGTATTCAACATTACTGCACACCGACTCAGTCGCTATCAACAACCGAACAATGGTCAAGCACAGCGACTACTAGCGGGCGCTGTGAAAATACTGCTACAGTCGCTCAACTGTCGCTACCTGCCGCTATTAATGAATCGGCCTCTAGGTGGTCATCGCGTGTACTGTGTAATGGTTTTGTGGTTGTCAGTCTGGTAGAAGTTAGTGTTGCAGAGTGTGAGTGCTGGGTGCAGCAGAGTTAACTCCAGATAGACATAAGTGGTTTAACAGAAACTGGCTTTACTGGGACATGAATGTAGTTAGAGAATGTCACCTTACATGATGAATAACACAGAAAAAAAAAAGGAAGGAAGTACCACTGATAGAGCAACTGAACACAGGAAATACAACACAGTAGTAAAATGCATAGACTCTACAATTAAGCACTGGTCACAGCACAATCTAGTGTCATTACTTCCCATAGCTGTAAACTGCAGTAAATCTAGAAAAAGTCACTCTAGCATAGAATAAGCTGTTTCGCAGTTTCTCCAACAGTTAGAGGCCACATTTAACTGAGTGCATTTGGGCATCGCCAGACTCCAACAAAGTTGACATGTCTATATTAACCCAATGGAATGTCTGCACTGGAATATTTTTTTACTTGTCAGCAATATCCTTCTGAGGACTGGTGTGATCCCTTGAGAAAAAAAGCAACCAAGCCAGGTTGGAGAGGTTTTTACAAGGGGGTCTTTGCAGGATGCCAGGATGCCTTTAAAAGTAAGCAGATGTCTAACTGACTATTCAGTGTGCCTAGTTTACAGCCAAGACCTGAAAGTAAGGTGATCATCATCAGATCCAATGGCACAGCCCTGCAAAGTTCATTATGAGACTCTTTTAGAAATTGGTTGTGACCTTATAAAATCACTGACTGTGCAGTAGGGATCTGAGTTTACCACAGGCCCAGGTGGCATGCATATGATTGCTGTAGGAAATAGGAGAGTATTTATGGTGGATTATAATTAGGTACATGCACAAATGTATGCTGAGTCACAAAATTCAGTTTTCACCAGCAGAACAGGGGGATCATTGTTCTAATATACCTTTTAGTGAACACAACACACACTTAACCATTGACATACATCTCTAATGACCAAGTATATGGAACAGAAAGAGTTAACAGAAGTGCTGAATAAGTTATCCCAGATCTACATGTTTCATTTTACCAAACTTAGACTCCAATACTCTATGAATAATAGTTGGCTGAATACAGCTGTACGATTACACCATTATTAAAGAGCACCTAAAGGCCAGGAGTAAAAAAAAAAGCACAATTAACTTACCACATATGCAGCTCAACCCTCCGGTCTTCTTTCTCAAAAGGAGTTCTAGGGAGCACTCCCTAGGGTTTAGAGAGATGCAATATCATTCTAAAGAATCAGTATGGCTATGTTCATCTTAGAAGAGCAGCACAAGCAAACACAATCCAGCAGCCACTTATGGTTGTTATACTGTATATTTGAGGTATGGCCCACATATTGGAGACATTCACCAAGTTGCGACTTTTGCCAACTCCTATGCTGGGAGCTTGCTGCAGCCCTGGCTTCTGGCATGCTGTGAGTGACAGTCTCATCATTTACAGCTGCTGTGAAAGGGTGACACGAATGTCACACACAAGACTTGGGAGGTAAGGAAATTATGTTCTAGTTTCCCGCTTGAGAGGTTTTTAAGGACATGGGACAAGTATGAACTGGGCCACCAAATGTAGCTGCTGGTGATCAGTGCTGGAGGGAATAGTTCTTTGTTGAGCTCAGGAATAGATATTATGGACAACTATATCCTAGTGAGAAAGCACTCTAGCAGAAATCAACTGGGAAATAAGGTTATTTTATATGCTTGGCCTTAAGACATTCTTTAAAGAGCTACAGCAGGCAAAGGCAATTATTAGACCATTGTGTTGGGCTAAATTTTGCGCTGCCCTAAACTGTTCTTGGCGCTGCAACGCTGCATAATAATCAGCATAATGGCTGGAGTCTGTAAGAGCCCAAAAACTTTCTACAGACACAGGAATTCACATTACCCTGGCTGTGCTCCTTCCTCTCTCTCTGTTGCTAGGTGACAGGCAACACTCCACACGCACTCTGCCACACACGTAAGTAGACACTCCCACAAGTGCATTCATGCACTTCCACACGTGCACTCCCAGATGCGCATGCGTGCACTCCCAGAGGCGCACTCCCACACATGCATGCACGCACTCCCAGATGTGCACTCCCATATGCTCCCACCAGTGCATGTGTGAATGCACACAATCCCACGCACACATGAACTCCCACACATGCATGTTTGCACTCCCAGATGCACATGCGCACACTTCCAGATGCACATGCGCACACTTCCTCGCGTACACACTCCCACCCATGCTTGCATGCACACCCACTAGTGCTTGCATGCACACCCACTAGTGCTTGCATGCACTCCCTCATGCGCATACGTGCACTCTTACATGCCAATCCCACACATGCATGCATGCACTCCCACTCATGCTTGTATGCACATCCACATGTGCATGTGCACACCCCTAAGCATCTCTAGCATTTTTATGTTTTACCTGAACAAAACCCAGTAATGATGCTGCTGGTGGTAATGCTAAAGTTGGAAGTTTCCATCTGAACCATTTGGACAGAAAAATACTTCAAAGGCATGATCCCAAAAGGCACTGCAGATAAGAGCCGATAACCAACAGCTGATTTCAAAAAGGTTAAAATGATACACATAGGCAATGGTAGTAAAAAATTAAATTCATAAGAATTTCACTGTTAGTGAATCACCAGATAGGAAAACCATGAAAGTCAATGGCACTTTTTTACCCCTGGAAAAAGTATTGAACTTTTTACCTGTAGTAAAAAGTGCCATTGACTTTCATGGTTTTCCTATCTGGTGATTCACTAACAGTGAAATTCTCAGGCTTTTTTCTTATGAATTGATTTTTTTACTACCATGAGTTTTTTTCAACTCTTAGAGAATCAAGGCCATAGCCCCAGAAGACTGCAACATACACAAAGGAATAGGTTAAAATGATATACAAGAGCTGTGTCGGACCACCACTAGAATCAACCACTAGACTCCTTACACCAGTAGTCCTAAAACTTCCTCCTCAAGGGCCGAGACAGGCCAGGTTTTGCAGCTCTCTATGCTGATGCACAGATGTAATAATTAGGGCTATAGCTCTGTCTGAGCACCAGTTAATTCACCTGTGGAGTAGCGTGGAGAGCTGCAAAACTTGGCCTGTCTCGGCCCTTGAGGAGGAAGTTTGAGGACTACTGCCTTACACAGAAGTGCAGATCAGCAATAGGTTATTTTAAAAGACTTGGTTGAAATGATACAGAAAGATTAGACAATCTCTCAGGATCATGAACAAGTAAGAAAGAATAGTCAAAAGTCAACCCCAGAACCTTCACAGTCAAGACCAAATTGCTATACAGAAGCAATGCTGGCCGCCAGAAGGAAATCAAAGATGGATTGCGCAACACAGCTGAGGTTAAAGTTGAGCTGAAGCTAAAGATCAAGCTTAGATCAAGATAATTGCATGTCAGTGCTGATTAGATGTCAACACTGTGCCTTGGGTGTAGAATCATTAAAAAAAACAACCATTGTATTTTTTTAATGGATATTCGTTGCCATGCTCTGACCAAGGCAATTCTTATGAAAAGTATGAGGACTAACCAATTAACTGCTTGCTGCCTAATGTATATAAATGAATATGTGAATAGAACTTTAACATCTTCATTCGTATTAATACATTTTAAATGTATTTGCTGTTTGACATATAAGGCTTCAGAAAATCAATAAAGTTTCTCTTTGAGTACCTCCTGTGGTGGTCTTGGTATATGAATTAGAGGCTCTCCCGTGTACATTCTCTCAGAAGCCATACCGTATTGTGGTGGGATTTCCCCATTATAGTCTGTCACTCACAAGCAGTATTTTTAGCTTTGGCTATCCCCGTTATACATCTTCTACCCGTGTTATTACAATGAGGTTCTGTAGTCACAGTCTATCAATCTTCATCTACTGCTGGTTGCAGTGACTTTTTCATGGTCATCTTGTTAAATGATGGAAAAATATAATGTTCTATCCAGTTTAGAAAGAATCTTGTATTCTCCATCAAGAACGTTACTTTGTCTATTCACTGTAGACAAAACACTGATAGACTTTTATTTGTCTGGAAGGTCAAGGAAGTTTACATTTCATCTGTAATACATTTCAGAGATGGGGCCTTTTCAATCAAATGCCTTAGTGGGAGAGCGAACCATAGGACAGGCAATAAAGTTTACAGTGTTTATTGACATGTTCTACAGTGTAATTCTATTCATGGTTTCTCAAGAGAAAGTCTTGATTGCCGTCTACACCATGTGTTGGTTTGGTTTTTATAGGGTTGCACTAGTAGCATAAAGAGGTCTTTGACCACAGCATATGTGTTGGATGCAGAAGGAAACATTACGTAACTACTGTTCCGACAGTCGCGGGAACGAACCCTGTACTGAGACTTTACTGCTATAAATATCTTCAACTCAAGGTCTTCTATGATTGCACAAGCCAGGTAAAATGTTGCTAATTTTAGGCTACAAGGAATGTTACCATATGTCATAAATTCATTTATTTACTGATCATTGAAAAATTAATAATTTAACAACAAAGAATGTGCATCATCTGTATCTCATGCTTTTTCACACTTTTCACACTATTCTGGACAAGCAGTAAAAAGTAGCCACAAGCCATGGACCAGAGGATCCTCCAGTGGACCCCAGCAAGATAGTACAGGATATACTATTGTATGGGTCAAGAAGTCAGAAGGTCCACTTACACTATTATTTTTGGGGACTGCCCGTTTTTTTGAGGGTTAATACTACGAATTGCACAACTAAATATGATGCTGAATTGTACTTAGGGAAAAAATTCAAAGAAAAGGTGTTTACTCTCTAAAAAAATTACTCATGGCCATGAATCAATCTTTATAGTGTCTGGGCAACTGGGCAAGTGAAAAGTAGCAAAAGGAAGTGTTCTGAGGGGTGCCATTGTAGTTTAGGAGGACCATTTATTTGGGACTTGATGTACCTGGTTGGGCTGAAGAATGATTTTCTCTGGTGGAGGTAGTGATTTGGGGTGAAGTCAAATTTGATTATGGTTGGTTCTGTATTGGACATAAATATAATGTTTCATATATTTATACATTGCCACATAATACCACATATAACAACAATAAGGTTCTGCACTCAAGTGGTGGTATCTTTCTATTGATATATAGCAGATAAATCTAGGGCTAAAAGTAATCATACTCTTTCCTTTCTATCTTATTCCCCTAAAGTGGAACAAAAGCCAGATTTTGTTCTGTGCAAAACCCTGCTGATCGCCCTTTAAAACTCACCTCTTCCCTGTGGAGCAGCGTGTACACGGGCTCACGTCCAATCAGAGCTGTTCTCCATGCATTTTTATTGCTCAGCAAATGTGCTCTGTTTACACACAGAGCCCAGCAATGGGAGCCAGAGCGCCTGCATCCCCTGTCGCGCAGTTTCCAGTCCACAGCATATTTAAATGGCTAGGCATGGGAGCGTGCGCACAGCTGAAAGGAGCGGAGATGCGGCCACCCTTGTTTACATCGGCATGAGTGCCCCAGAAAGAGCGGGGGGGTCACACAGTGGGGCAGCCCTAGAATTTTTACCAGTGCTGGCCCAGCTGGGGTTTGTTCCGCTTTAAAATACCTTTTTTGAGATGTCCTTCCTGATCAGAAGTGCACCAAGGCAGCCGCATTAAGAGCAGTGGAGCAAAGAGGAATCACATGTAGAGTACATATAAAGGTTGATTCAGCACCAGATTTTTTTTACTCATGTTTTTCTCATGTATTTGTCCCTCAGTGCAATTCAGCATCAAATTGCACAGCTAAATATGGTGCTGAACTGAACCAAGGAAAAAAATCATGACAAAAAGTGTTTACTCAAAAAAAAAGTGAGTAAACATATACTCATCGTGCTGAACCAACCCTACAGTGATCCCGCTATTGCAGCGATTGTCTTGCCTGCAGAATGACTTTAACAAGTCAAGTAAAATGAAGCAGAAGGATTTGTTTTCCATTTTATGTGGCACAAAAAGTCACATTGAAATATGAGCCATAGTGTTAGAAGAGATTTGGATGATAGATATTTGGAGATTAACATTAAATTAATCAAACAAATCACATGCGCCATCAGCAATGGGTGCTAAGCGATCAGTGGGGGAATGCTCATTGCACAATAGCTACCAAGCGAAGCCGCTGACAACTTGATGCAGGAAAATGTTTGCTGTCAGACCAGCTGCATAGCCCACATGGGCACCAGGCAGTTCTGTACCCCTATGGCCTTTGGGGATGCAGGTAGCGGGGTAGGGGGTTATGGCAAGTCACCCACTTGCCTGCCCCGTGAACTGGTTTGTGGGTTTCAAAAACACACACACACACTAGTAAAATTCCTTTAAAATACATATATATTCTTTTTACTGCTTACCTCTTCCATCACAAATCGCTGCTGTCCTGTGCCATCCATCACCGCTCTGACAGTTGGAAGAGAGTGGTGGAAGCCGGGAATGAGGTAGAGGATTGGTGTCCCCTGACCCACACCTGGCTTCTGCCGATCACTCCAGGTTCGACTATCACTCCTTCTGAATGGAGGGGCCTTTTATAGTGGCAGGGTGAGCTGACATCATCTCAGTCACCGGAATTAAAGGTCTCTCCCTGCGCTGGGGAGGGAGATGACAGAAGCCACTGGTGTTCTCTGCTCCACTGAAGAAACTGACCCAGGATCGGAGGCCCCCCAGGGAAGAGGTGAACTGCTGAGATGCAGCAGACTTGCTGTTGTAGGGGTCTTAGAATGGAGTCTGACATCTGATCTGGTCCCTACCTGATGATTTAGGTTGGCTACTGTTGAGGCATTATCTGATCATACCTGTATGTCCCTGCCTACTATGACTGGCAGAAAGTGACTCAGTGCCAGGTAGACTGCCAGGAGTTCTCGGAAATTTGAATACCTGGCTGCCAAGGACCTTGGCCACTTTCCCTGAACCTGCTGACTTCCCAAGTGGGCTTCCCAACCCCAGCTGAGCTGGTGTCTGATGTGATAATTACTGGGTTGATTGGTCTGCAGGCTCTTCCCCTTTCTAGTATTTCTGGATCTGTCCACCACGTGAGGTCCTCTAGGACACTCACTTGTACTTTGACTAACTTATCGAGAGAGTCCTGTTGTTAGTCCCACTTGGATAGAAGGGACTTCTGCAGTGTTCCTGTGTGAAGCTGTGTCCATGGCAGGAATCACTGCAGTTCAAAGACCAAGCAATGAAATGATTCCTCTTATGGCAACCTGAGGGACAGTGAACAGTCTCTGTGGCTCCCTCCTGATCTTCTCTATTTTTTCTGGTGAAAGAAAAGTCTCTTGACAAACAGTGTCTATATTGTACATACTAGGGTCGATTCAAAGAAACATGTAACAGCTTGGATTTGTGTGCCGATCATCCTATTTTTCCCGTCCGCTCGTGCGTTCGTATGAACTTGCGAGTGATTCAATAAGCAAATACGTTTCTATCCTAAAATATACGTCCGTTCGTATGGCAGTTCGGGAATCAGACCTATGTCAGTTTCCATCCTGAATTTTCCGTTTCATTTCTCAGGTTGCAACATTGGTTTTGCCCTTTTTCCTTTTTTGTCTGGACGTAAATCCTTCTGATCTTGCGGCTGCGCACTACAAACTTACCTCATTAAAGTGCATTCTAAATATTTGGTCTTTTATTTTTCTTTATTTCATTCATTTTGTAGTAACCAACCATTAATGAATGCATTTGCATAAGTAAATCTTACTTTGTTTAATTTTTAGTTAACTTGCATTTTTTACTTGTGGATTTAATTTTAATATTTAGGCTTCAAATGGTACAACTTAAAATTTTGTGTGTGGTTACCCACACCCTCTACATACAGATTGCTCTCAAATATTAAAAAACACCCAGCAACTTCTGCATGTTATGAGCCTAGAAACAGCCAAGATGGCAGCTCAGGTATTATCGGGCAGCCTGCAAACAGAAAGGGCCTTGTGACTGTGTTGCTCTGGATTCTTTGATTTCTGACCTTTCCGTGCCCCCAGCTCTGCTGTGTCTGTGCAAAATACAGCAGTAACCCACATCCTGCACTTTATCCCGCTCTCCTCTCCTCAGTAAGTGTGATGCATCTGACCAAAGATGTGCTTAAATAATTAAACAAAGCAAAGGTAAACAACTACACCAATAAATGCAATCTAAAAATATTATTCTAGTACATCAATTTAAAAATAAATAACAAAGGACATAAGTTTCTTTAATTAACGCAAATATATTGCCAAATAAAGGTTTACATGCAAAGGACTAATTAAGGTCCACATTAAAATGCTTTTATAAGGCATACATGAATCAGGTATGCATTGCCATACAATTTATGGCCATGCTGATACATGCAGTTCATTGCAGCTCAAGACGCGCAGACTCCTCCACATAGCCAAAAAACCTGTTCAAGAACAGCAATACGACTGCTAAAAGGTGTCGGCAGTGGCTTTCTTTTAAAACGTATTTAGAGGTTTGAAAACTGTTCTCTGAATCACACCGAAACACATCCAATTATCCTAAGTTTTACGTTTTCATCCTAAGTTTTAGGATTTGATCCTAAGTTTTACGTTTTCATCCTAAAATTTAGGAACGAACTTGCGATGATCGTAAGAGCATATACGCATTCGAACGTAGGCTCGTGCGAGTCGTAAATGGCCAAAAAAACAAGAAAAAATGACAAACACCCACCCAAACTTACGATTCTCGATACGAAATCAATTAACTTTTGCTCTTTGAATCGAGGGGACTGTGTATATTGTGCATAGGTGACTGGTAGAGATGAGCGAACTTTTAAAAAATTCGATTCGACTGATTCGCCGAATTTTCCGACAAAAAACGTTTCGACCCGAATTTATTCGCGACGAATCGCTATTAAAAACAGCTATTTCTGAGCCTCCTAGAGCCTCAATAGGGTTGTAAACCATTCTGCCTTGCTGTAACACGCATAGGATGCGTGCTGGGTTAGTTAAATAATACTTTAAATAAATATCACATGCAGATCAGAGGCATCGCTAATAGAATCGCAGAGCGGCACAATTGCAGAGAGTTGGAATGGCATCACTATGAGGGGCAGGAGCCCAAACATTGCTTTAAAGAGACACTGGAGTTGGCAGCAGCAGGAGCCCAAAAATTGGATGAATCACACCCTGGAGTTGCAAGCAGGAGCCCAAACATTGGCTGAAAGAGACACTGGAGTTGGCAGCAGCAGGAGCCCAAAAATTGACTGACACACCCTGGAGTTTCAAGCAGCAGCAGCAGGAGCCCAAATATAGCTTGAAAGAGACACTGGAGTTGGCTGCAGGAGCCCAAAGATTGGATGAATCACACCCTGGAGTTGCAAGCAGCAGCAGCAGGAGCCCAAATATTACTTTAAAGAGACACTGGATTTGGCAGCAGGAGCCCAAAATTGGATGAATCACACCCTGGAGTTGGCAGCAGCAGCAGCAGCAGGAGCCCAAACATTACTTTAAAGAGACACTGGGGTTGGCTTCAGGAGCCCAAAAATTGGATGAATCACACCCTGGAGTTGGCAGCAGCAGCAGCAGGAGCCCAAACATTACTTTAAAGAGACACTGGAGTTGGCTTCAGGAGCCCAAAAATTGGATGAATAACACCCTGGAGTTGGCAGCAGCAGCAGCCCAAACATAACTTTAAAGAGACACTGGGGTTGGCAGCAGGAGCCCAAAAATTGGATGAATCACACCCTGGAGTTGGCAGCAGCAGGAGCCCAAACATTACTTTAAAGAGACACTGGGGTTGGCTTCAGGAGCCCAAAAATTGGATGAATCACACCCTGGAGTTGGCAGCAGCAGCCCAAACATTACTTTAAAGAGACACTGGGGTTGGCAGCAGGAGCCCAAAAATTGGATGAATCACACCCTGGAGTTGGCAGCAGCAGCAGGAGCCCAAACATTACTTTAAAGAGACACTGGGGTTGGCTTCAGGAGCCCAAAAATTGGATGAATCACACCCTGGAGTTGGCAGCAGCAGCCCAAACATTACTTTAAAGAGACACTGGGGTTGGCTTCAGGAGCCCAAAAATTGGATGAATCACACCCTGGAGTTGGCAGCAGCAGCAGCAGGAGCCCAAACATAACTTTAAAGAGATACTGGAGTTGGCAGCAGGAGCCCAAAAATTGGATGAATCACACCCTGGAGTTGGCAGCAGCAGCAGCAGGAGCCCAAACATTACTTTAAAGAGACACTGGGGTTGGCTTCAGGAGCCCAAAAATTGACTGACACTTGGAAGAACATCTTGTTTGCGCTGCGACAAGGAAGCCAGAGTCATGCGTCCTGACATGGCACACGTGTTCAGTCTAGTTGTCAAGCGTTTTCTGAAGTCTTCCGCCCATCTGAAAGACATCCGAACAGCAGGAAAGAAAGTTAGCAAGCCCTTCTGGCACTCCTACACCACCAAGCACAACCTTATTGAGCTTCAGCGTCAGAACGGTGTACCCCAACATAGTCTGATTTGCCATATTTCCACCCGTTGGAATTCCACCCTCCATATGCAGGATCCACTATAGGAACAGAGAAAAGCCATCACGGATTTCTGGATGATCCAAACGGATAGGGGGACACCCCTGTGTAAATTCAATGTAAACCATTGGCAGCTCATACGTGACACCGGCCGTTTGCTCAGGCCCTTTGAGGAAGCTACTTTATTAGTCAGTTGCCAGGACTATGAGATGAACGATGAGATTCCACTGCTTCATGTACTACAACACATGTTGGAAACAATGGCTGGTCAGGGCACTGGAGACATGGCACATACATTTCACAGCCACATGAAGCCTGTGGGGGCTGAAGTGGAGGAGGAGGAGGGGGTGGGGCACAGCAAACCACAGTTTAGGTTTCACAAAATGACCATTTTATCTAGTCATCTGACAGGAGAGGAGGAGCAGGAGCAGCCACAGGAGCTAGAGGGTTGTGAGGAAGGCGAGACAGAGGACCCAGACACACCGTGGCAGTTTACAGTGGAGATGGAGACAGGTAGTCCCTCCGAGTCACTTGCACAAATGGCACGATGCATGCTCACATGCTTGTGTACTAGTGAGCGCAGAATTGTCTCCATTTGTCAGCGGGAAGACTTCTGGCTCTCCAACTTATTGGACCCTCGCATCCGGCACAAAATGGGGGCATTTTTTACGCCCACTGAGAGGGAGGACAAACTGACCTACTACAGAGACATCCCACGTAGTCAGTTGGGCGATGTCTATCTGCGCCATGGCCCATACTCCCGCAGGTCTGACTCGGGGGGACCTCTGCGATCACCTTCCACTGCCATGGCTGCTGGGGGGGTGGAAGGAGCAGCAGCAGCAGCTCCATCAGCAGCAGCCTCAGTCTTCAGTCGCTAGTGAGTAGCTTTCTACACCCGCATAGTGAGTCTACTCATGAGCAGCAGGAAGACCTGGAGCTGGACCTCAAACAGCAGGTCATGCCATACCTTGACATGACCATGCCAACACACCTTCAGGATCCACTGGATTTGCTGGGAAGCCAAACTTGACTTGTGTCCGCAACTAGCAGAGTTTGCCCTGGAAAAGCTGTACTGGCCGGACAGTAGTTGATTTAGATGGCAACTGGGCTGCTCTATATAATGAAGCAAAATGACAAATTTACCTCACAATATAAGCTATTGCCCCTCAGATTTACACAGGGGCTGCTCCATATAATGGTGCAAAACCATGAATTTACCTCATAATATAAACTATTGCCCCTCAGATTTACACAGGGGCTGATCTATATAATGAAGCAAAATGGCAAATTTACCTCACTATATAAGCTATTGCCCCTCAGATTTACACAGGGGCTGCTCTATATTATGCTGCAAAATGGCAAATTTTTTTTTTTTTTTAAAGTTTTTATTTATGCTTTTCAATTTGTACAACAAGGCAATACAATTACAATTGCAATTATACACCCACTACGCTATATTACAACTATAAACATAACCGCTACAATAATAACAACGGTACACACACACCGCACCCGCGTCATTCACCACTCATTCACTCTCATTCTCACCTGCTTAAGTAGAGCTCAGAGTATAAAGGAGAGATTTCAGCCCTGGAAAGTGAGCAACCATCGGCCCCTAGCCATTAGTAGAATTGGGGACATTAAGCCACGCCCCCCATACTCGCTCAAACTTGTCTGGGCATCCTCTGGCCTGGTAGGTCATCTTATACAGAACCAGTCTGCCGTTAATCAAACTCTTCCAACCTGAGAGGCTCGGCTTATTTGGATGTTTCCAATGTAAGAGAAGGCATTTCCTCGCATAAAACATCAGTAGGCGTAATAGGATTATCTGCGGACCATCATCTAACATGGGTTCTACCACACTTAGGAGACAGAGGGGCGCTGTTTTCCTCACAGGGAGACCCATGGAGGTCGAGATAAAGTTGGACACCTCATCCCAGAATGCAGAGATAGTCGGACATTCCCAGATCACGTGGAGTAAAGATCCGGTGCCAGTGTTGCACCTAGGGCAAAGGTCTGTTTCTGCCAGGCCCATCCTTTTCAGTCTAACCGGGGTCAGATACACCTGATGAAGCCATTTGGCCTGGATCAGCCTATCTCTAGCATCTATAACAGAAGAGTATAGGTTGTCCACCGCTTCCTCCCAAGTCTCCTGGTCCATACCCGGGATCAAAGCCTCCCACTTCCTCTGTGCTGTTTCCAAGGGGGACGGTTGGCTTGTAAGAAGGGCGGTGTATAATGTAGAAGTGGGTTTCCTTATATCAGTGGATCTTATCAGGGATTCGAGTGGTGCCTCCACCAGCTGCAGTCCCTCTATAGGGATCTGGGATCTCAGGGCGTGCCGGAGCTGTAAGTACCGGAAGAAGTCCCTGGGCGACAGCATGTATGCATGGCACAGCTGCTCGTATGTCATCAAAGTCCCTCCCGTAAATAGCTGCGCTAATACGGTTATTCCCTTTCTTTTCCAAAAAATTGTGTCAGGAAGGGCCTTCAGTTCTGGCAGATTAGGATTATCCCAGAGGGGGGCATTGGGAGACCATTCAGTAGGGGGTCGGGGGGGACTCCTCATAGCCTGTGCTTTCTGCCACACATGCAATGTCGCTCTCATACATGTAGTGGCGTATGGGAGACCCTTTGCTCCTCTGTACACCAGACTCTGCAAAGGGAGCAGTGGGCCCATCAGAGCGGACTCAAGAGCCACCACCGGGTTGCCAACGGGGGGGTTCATCCACCACGTAGCATATACCAACTGCGCAGCATAAAAATACAGCATCATGTGCGGAGCAGCCAGGCCACCCAGTCCCGACGGAGCTCTAAGGATGGTCCTGTTCATTTTGGGGGGGGAGACCCCCCATATGAACCGGAATATGATAGAGTCTAGAAGTCGAAAGTGTGAAGCCGGCAGCACCACAGGCGACGCTTGGTATAGGTATAGGAACTTAGGGAGAAAGACCATTTTAATTATGTTAATGCGACCAATGACCGACAAGGGGAGAGTCGCCCACTGGGTCACTTTTTTCTTAAGGGCGCCTACCATTGGGAGGATATTAAGTTCGATAAATTTGGGGGCGTGGCTATGTAGCTGAGCTAGGAAGACGTGTGACACGAGGGCTCCTGACAGAAAATCCTGAAAAACCCTGAAATCCACTGGGAATAGCACTCTAACCACCCTAGAGTGCCACTGCCTACTCTCTGGACCCTATACCAGTCTTTGTGGGGACGGGGCTCTTTTGTGGGGCTTCCCTGTGCCTCTGAGGGACTCTCGCACGAGGTCGGGCGGCGCCATTTTGGAGTGTGAGGAGTGGAGGAGGAACGGGGCTGACTTACCCCAGTGCCGCGTTCGGCTTGATTGTGCCTGATCCTTAAGTGCTGCTTGTGCTAAATATCGCTGATCTGGACCCGGGGGAGGAGGATTGAGGATCCGGAAGCTGATGGGCGACCCACCTGGAGCCTCGCGCCTGTCCTGCTACATTCTGTAAGTGTCCGGCTTGCCCCCTCCTCACCTCTGACTATGTCTCTGCTGGTGTTCCGCCGGCGGCCGGCGGGTGATCGCTCGTCTCCGGGACTGCCTGCTCCGCTCCTGTCATCTGTCGGGCCGCTCTGATCCCCTCCGCCTGCACTGACGGCGGGCACACAGCTCCCCTCCGCCTCTACTGACAGCCGGCGCTCCGCTCCCTTCCGCCTCCACTGACGACGGGCGCTCCGCTCCCCTCCGCCTCCACTGACAGCGGGCGCTCCGCTCCCCTCCGCCTCCACTGACAGCGGGCGCTCCGCTCCTCTCCGCCTCAGCTGACGACGGGCGCTCCGCTCCCCTCCGCCTCCACTGACAGCGGGCGATCTGCTCCTCCCCGCCTCCATTGACAACAGGCGTTCCGCTCCCCTCCGCTTCCACTGACAGCGGGCGCTCCGCTCCCCTCCCTTACCGGCAGCAGACACCCAGTTATCTTCTGCCACTGTTGGCAGGTGCTCCGCTCTCCCCTGCCCCCTACGGCGGGCTCCTTCTGTGGCGTGCTGGCAGCCCCTGCGAGGTGACCTGTCTCCCGGCTCACTGCTATCAGCGGGTGGCTCCCCTGTGTCTTCCCACTCCTGCTCCCTGTGCTGAGAGAACGCCTGCCAAATATACCCTCCTGTTTCTGCTGGGAGTCTGCTTGTTAAACTTATTGGAGCCCTAATGCGACTCTGAGGTGGCCATAGAGGATCAGCCAATTCTCTGCCCTGTGACCTGCGGGGGGCTTGCCTTTCCCCCTTGGACGTTGTGTGGGGGGCTGGCCCGGTGGTGCATCGCGGAGGGGGTCTGCCTGGAGGCCTGGGTGGATGCACAACCTCACTGTGATATAGGGCTGAAGACGACTCGGCTGAGACCCTTGCAGAGCGGCGATCGTGCGTCCCGCCGGGTGCTGCGCCTGGGCGGTGTCTGTCCTGGGGGTCTGCCCCCTCCACCCCTCTGTTGATACGCTCGGAGCTTTGTTCACTGTGCTGTATTTTACCCTGCAATTATCAGCCCCTTGAATACTCCCTGGGCAAAAAAGGAGAGGGGAGAGAGTAACACATCTGACAGGAGCCATCCAGCCATATATGAAAGGAAATAAAAGGAGGCGTACTGTGCTTTTGAGCTGCGGCACGCAAACTATGGCCGACTCACCTGCTGAACGTCCTGGATCTCCCGCTTCGGATCCTGATAATGCTGCAATAATGGCGGCTATCACGAACTGCCAGAGCGTGCTTACCGCTAAGTTTGATAATTTGCAGGAGCAACTAAACTACTTTAAACATGACCTAGACAAGGTGAAGGATAGAGCAAAGGAGTCGGAGAGAAGAATTGGGGAGGCGGAGGATAGCTTATCAACTGTCACCTCAACGGTGGATTCTCTGAGGCGCCAGGTGCGGATTCTCACGGAACGGGCGGAGGATGCTGAGAATCGTTCCAGACGAAATAATATAAGGATTGTTGGACTGCCGGAGAGGGCGGAAGGGGACGCTCCTGAAAGATTTATTGAGAACCTCATCCAAAATACGGTGGCGCCGGAGGGCCTTTCTCCTTTCTTCACGGTTGAGAGAGCACATCGTATCCCATTTAGGCCTCCGCCGCCCGGGGCACCACCCCGCCCCTTTATCTTGAGGTTGCTGAACTTTAGAGACAGGGACACCGTTTTGATGGCGGCTCGGAAGCAAAAGGATATACTATTTAATGGGGCGAGATTGTCCTTCTTCCCGGATTTCACGTCCGAGGTGCAGAGACAGCGACGATCCTTCAATGAGGTGAGGGCGCGACTCCGAGGGAAGAACATTAGATACGCCATGCTGTTTCCTGCTAAGCTGCGGGTCCAGGATGGGACTACCACAAGATTCTTCCTCACGGCTGAGGAGGCCAACGCCTGGATAGACTCACTTCCCGCAGCCTGAGGGCCGAATATGCATCGCTGATCCGGAACAATGCTACTTCGCCTTTCCTGACTTTGCTGTTGTCAGGAATTATACCAGGAGGGCCTGAAGATTGTTTCTTTTTCATGGGACTGCCGGTCTCTCCTCCCCCATCCGCGGTTTGGTGTTCCCTGTTTCTCCTCCCCTGTTCTCATCCGTTACTTGTTCCACACCTTCCTTTTCCCCCTCTCACAGAATATGATAGCTGGGCTTCATGGGGATGATTACTCTTTTATTACCCCTCTGTGTGACTGTCTTCAACGACCACGGATCACCGACACTACAGTTAACCAGTGTTTTTTTTTTGTCTTTTAGGTTAAGGGATTAAGCTCGCCTTAGTTTGGGTTGGTAGAGCCGGGTGGGTTTGGTTGTTACCTCAGGGCACATCACTGTTGTTGAGCCCCAGAGGTTAAGGGATGGTTATTATGGTTGCTATTGTTATCGTTGTTGCTATCGTTATTACTGCTAATGTTTTTCTTTCTCATTGTACAGTGTATTTCGTAGGGCGAATGAGTGTGTGTGTGGGTGTGAATGGGTTGGCCTGCTGCTATGAGGTTTGGGAGGGGGCTGTGAGATACTGGGATATGATGTACTTCCCTGGCAAAATTGACTATGACCACAAGGTTAGATGACTTGTAAGGTGATTTCATGGAACGTGCGAGGTCTTAATGATCGTATAAAGAGGTCTACCGTGTTTCAATTCCTGAAGCGCCACAGCCCTGACATTATAATTCTACAAGAGACTCATTTACTGGGCCGGAAAGCGATGGCCATTAAAAAACCCTGGATAGCGCAGCTGTTCCATTCCCACTACTCTAACTATGCCAGGGGAGTATCAATCCTAGTGGCTAAGCATCTCCCCTTTGTCCTCCTGTCGATTTGCTCTGACCCTAAGGGACGATTTGTTATAATGCATGCTAAAATACATGATACTAATATCTTGGTAGTGGGCTTATATGTCCCGCCCCCCTTTGATGTGCGATTTCTCCAGGAGATCATGGATAAAGTTGCCGCCTTCCCGTCTGATCCTCTCTTACTCATAGGGGACTTTAATATGATCCTGGATAGATCCTTGGACCGACTGACCCCCGGGGTGGGCCCAATTACGGCATTAGCTGCCTGGGCTGAGGCCCTGGGCTTAACTGAGCTGTGGAGATGGAAGCATCCAAACGACAGAGCATTTTCTTGTCATTCCGCCCCCCACAAATCGCTTTCACGAATTGATTTGGCTTTTGCATCCGGATGCCTCCTGGCTAGGGTAGTGGCTAGCGAATACTTGCCAAGAGGTATATCGGACCACTCACCATTAATGGTGTCTTTGCGCATGTCTGGGACCCAAATTGGTGTAAGGAGATGGGCTCTTAACCCCTTATGGCTAGAAGATGAAGAAGTCTGCAACACCCTATCAAGAGATCAAGAGGTGTATTGGCAATGTAACGGGGAGGAAACCTCAATTAACACTAGGTGGGATGCATTTAAAGCGGTGGTCAGAGGGAGTGCTATAAGTGCCATAAAGGGGGTTAGGGTGAAGCGGGGGAGGTCAATTCGGGAATTGGAGGAGAAAATGGCTGGGGCAGAAGAGGAGTTTGTGAAATCAGCGACGTCTGTGTCCCATAATCTGCTTAAATCACTCCAAAGAGAATATAATCTTGCATTAACTGAGTCCACAAGGAAGATATTATTACTAAAACAGCAAACAATATTTGAAAAGGGGGATAAAAATGGGAGAACTTTGGCATACTTGTCGAGAGCAGAGTGCCCGCAAACGCTAATAGCCGGTATCACGGACCAGACCCAGTTTATAACTGATTCAGAAGGGATCTCCAACCAGTTCCGTGACTACTACAGTCAGTTGTACTCCTCTAGGGTGCAATATGACTCGGCAGCTCTAGATACCTATCTCCGGAACATAAATCTTCCATCTTTGTCAGCTGCGGATAGTGCGGTGCTGGATGGACCAATAACGGCCGAGGAAATTAGAAAAGCAATCGCTCTGATGTCAAGCCGGAAGGCCCCCGGGCCGGATGGTTTGCCCTCGGAATGGTATAAAAAGTACGGTGATGCTGTGGTGCCAAGATTGCTAGAGGTTTTCTCTAAAGCCCTGCACTCTGAAACCCTACCCGAATCTTTTACACAGGCAATTATTACTTTGATATACAAAGACGGTAAGCCTCGGGATTCTTGCAGTTCATATAGGCCGATCTCTCTCCTGAATCAAGATGCCAAGGTTCTCGCTAAGATTTTGGCGCTCCGACTGAACACTGTAATCCTCTCGCTTATAGGGCCCGATCAATCCGGCTTTATGCCTGGCCGCACGACAAGCATTAATCTGAGAAGACTGTTCAGTAACCTGCAAATCTGTCATGATAATGCTGGAAGTAGGGTGGTTATATCCCTTGACAATGAAAAGGCCTTCGACTCTGTCGAATGGCCTTATTTATGGGCTGTCCTGACCAAATTTGGCCTTCCTCCTACCTACATTAAATATGTACAACTACTTTATAAGAACCCCAGAGCGAGAGTAAGGGTGAATGGAGTTACAACAGCTGAATTTTCCTTGCATCGGGGCACGCGGCAGGGGTGTCCTCTCTCCCCCCTATTATTTGCGCTTGCCATTGAACCCCTGGCATCGTTAATTAGAGATTCCTCAGAAATCCAGGGTTGGAGACTGGGTCCCACTGTCGAAAAGGTCTCCATGTACGCTGATGACACCCTGGTCTATCTGGCTGATGCTAGCAGTTCCCTAGAGGCACTGCTGAATGTGATGGCTGGATTTGGGGAGTTCTCTGGATTAAAAGTTAACTGGGAGAAATCTAGTTTGTGTTTGGTAGATAGACCAGGGGACACTCAGATCTCTCTAGCTTCATCGCTTCAAGTGGTGGACCGGTTTAGATATCTGGGAGTCATTATACACGGGGTCCCCTCAAAATTTGTGGAGCTGAACGTATGCCCGGTAATTGATGCACTCAGGAGGAAGACGGCTCAATGGGCATCTCTCCCCCTCTCGGTGATTGGTCGGATTAATATTTTCAAAATGGTTTTCCTTCCCAAATTTTTATACATTTATCAGGCCTCACCTGTTGTATTGCCAGCTGCTCATTTCCGACTGCTAGATTCTATAATATTTCAGTTTATCTGGGGCGCCTCCCCCCCTAAATTGAATAGATCTATCCTCAGAACGCCACTGAAAGCTGGGGGCCTAGCAGTGCCACATATGTTGCTTTATTTTTACGCTGCCCAACTAGTCTACACTACGTGGTGGATGTACCCCTCAGCGACCAATCCAGTGACTGCCCTGGAGACTTCCTTATTGGGATCAGTAACCCCACTTCAGACTCTGGTATATAGGGGAGCTAGGGGCCTCCCACACGCTACTACGTGTATGAGAACCACCCTGCACGTCTGGCATAAAGTGCATGAGTTGGGGGGAGCTCCCCGTGCTCCATTAGAGTGGTCCCCCAATACACCTCTCTGGGACAACCCTAAGTTGCCTGAGCTGATATCCCTTCCAGACACAATTTTTTGGAAGCGCAGAGGAATTACGTCACTGAAACAGATACTGTCTGGAGGGACGTTGATGTCATATGAGCAACTATGTCGTGAGTTTGCGTTGTCTCCAAGGGATTTCTTTAGATACCTGCAGCTTCGGCATGCTCTTGGGTCTCAGTTCTCTCTGGAGGCATTGCAATTAGTGGAGTCATCAGTTGAGGCTATAGTAAGATCCAAGGACCTCAACAAACCCACCTCAACATTGTACTCCGCCCTCCTATTTAGCCTCCCCTCCCCACTGGATAGAGCAATGGAAAATTGGAAAACACTTATTCCGGATCTTGAGAGGGAGGATTGGGAGGAGGCAATAGATAATCTGTACTCATCGGTCATAGATTCAAGGGATAGATTAATTCAGGCTAAATGGCTTCATCAGGCTTATCTGACCCCGGTTAGGCTTAAGAGAATGGGCCTGTTGGAGTCAGACCTGTGTCCCAGATGCAATACCAATACGGGGACCCTGGGACATATGATTTGGGAGTGCCGGGTGATCTCTGCCTTCTGGAATGAGGTATCTAGCTTCATATATACTTCTGTAGGCCTACCAGTTACAAAATCAGCTGCCTTCTGCTTACTAAGTATAGTGGAGCCTATGTTGGATGGGGGGCCACAGAGAGTTCTCTTGCGGTTGTTAGCCTTTTACGCACGTAAATGTATTTTAATGAACTGGAAACATCCAAATATGCCAACTTTGTTGGGCTGGAAAAGCCTGATAAATGGGAAATTAGTCCTATACAAGATGACTTATCAGGCAAGGGGATGTCCTAACAAATTCGAGCGGGTGTGGGAGGCTTGGCTCAACGCCTCTGACTCCGTCACGGATTAGATGTAATCACTTTCCCTCTCGCGCTCCCTTCTGGGACCTCAATACGCCTAATTCTATACTGACAACTGTAGGCAATAGCAGGCGAGGATGAATGTGAGTGGCTGTTGTGTGTGTGTAACGTAATGTTCTGATTTTGACTTTGATTGCAACTTAGTGGACAGTTTTTTTGTTGTTCTTATTTTGTGTATTTTGAAATTTATACGTGTATATGTGTATTTTTTTTTCGGCCTCCCCTTATGGGGAAGGCTATAATGGTAAGTTGTTGTAACCTTACTTGAAAGCATAAATAAAAATTTATAAAAAAAAAAAAAATTTCGATAAATTTGGAAGGGTCCGCATGCATGACAATCCCCAAGTATTTAAAACTGTCCACTCTCCGAAGTGAAGAGACCGGGGAGACACGGGCTCCCCCGGGCTCATCCACCACGCATAAGCTGGACTTCTCCCAATTAACTTTTAGCCCTGAGAATGAACCAAATTTTGTTATTAGCTCTAGTAGCGCCTCCAGAGAGCCCTCAGCATCAGCCAAATAAACTAAGGTATCGTCCGCATACATGGAGACCTTCTCGACCACCCGATGCAGTCTCCACTCTTGGATCTTAACAGAGTCTCGGATTAGTGACGCCAATGGCTCAATAGCCAGCGCAAACAGTAGTGGGGAGAGTGGGCACCCCTGTCGTGTACCCCGACTCAACTCCAACTCAGCCGTTACAATTCCATTGACTCTAACTCTCGCCTTGGGATTCCGATAGAGTAGTTGGACATATTTGACATATGTTGGGGGGAGGCCAAATTTATGTAACACTACCCATAGATAGTGCCTTCTCATTAGGCCTTCTCATTATCGAGAGAGACCACCACTCTGCTCCCCACATTGTCATGTCTGATTTGCAGGTTACTAAACAGCCGTCTTAGGTTAATGCTCGTCGTTCGGCCTGGCATGAAGCCTGACTGATCATTACCGATGAGGGAGAGTATTACCTTATTTAAGCGGAGCGCTAGTATCTTGGCGAGAACCTTGGCATCCTGATTCAAGAGAGAGATCGGCCTATAGGAGCTGCAGTGATCCGGGGGTTTCCCATCTTTATAAATAAGGGTGATAGTCGCTTGCGCAAAGGTTTCAGGGAGATGCTCTGATTGCAGGGCCTCCAAGAAAACCTCCAGCAGCCTTGGCGCTATGGTTTCGATGTTTTTCTTGTACCACTCGGAAGGAAGTCCATCTGGGCCCGGGGCCTTCCGGTTAGACATTTGGGCTATAGCTCTCGCTACTTCATCGCAGGTTATTGGGCTATCTAGCATTTCCCTATCTGATTCCGACAGGGAAGGGAGATCTATAGGAGCAAGATAAGAATCCAGCTCATCCAGATTGTAGCTGACTTTAGAGGAGTAGAGATAGCTGTAATAATCATAGAAGTGTCTAGAGATTCCCTCCGAATCTGTGATGAATTGGGCCTGATTAGTGATTCCCGCAACCAACGTTTGTGGACTTTCTGCTCTGGAGAGGTATGCCAAGGTTCTCCCATTTTTATCCCCCTTCTCAAAGATGATGTGCTGTTTAAATAATAAGCTCTTTCTAGTGGATTCTGTTAATGCTAGATTATACTCCCTCTGTAGGGCATTAAGTAGATTATGATCTGAGGGGCTAGTAGTTTCCACAAATCTCTCTTCCGCTTTGGCTATTTTCTCTTCCAGCTCTCGGATGGTCCTTCCCCTCTTTATCCTGGCCCCTTTTATGGCACTGATGGCACTGCCCCTCACCACCGCCTTGAAAGCATCCCATCTTGTGTTAATCGAGGTCTCCTCCCCATTGCACTGCCAGTATCTTTCCTGTTCTTTAGCCAATGAGTCAAAGACCTCCCCCTCCTCTAGCCATAAGGGATTCAATGTCCAGGGCCTCAGGCCCTCCCGGTTCCCGGACATACGAATTGTAACCATTAACGGTGAGTGGTCTGAGATTCCCCGCGATAGGTATTCACAGGCCACCACTCTGGTCAGCAGGCACCTAGACCCGAAGGCCAAGTCTATGCGCGAGAGTGACCTATGAGGGATAGAGTGACAGGAGAAAGCCCGCTCTCCGGGATGTCTCCACCTCCATATTTCCGTGAGGCCCAGGGCCTCTGCCCATCCCGCTAATGGAGTGGGCGGGCCCGTCCCAGGCGTCAGCCGGTCTAGAGCTCTGTCGAGGATCATGTTGAAGTCACCGATCAGCAAAAGTGGATCTGGTGGGAGGGTAGCCACTCTATCCATAATCTCTCGGAGGACCCCAATGTCAAAAGGGGGCGGGATGTACAACCCCACCATCAGGATTTTAATATCGTATACTTTCGCATGCATGATAACAAACCGGCCTTTAAAGTCAGAGTGCACCGATATGATAGCAAAGGGCAGATGTTTGGCCACCAGAACCGAGATGCCTCTGGCATAGTTAGAGTAGTGGGAATGAAATAGATGCGCGATCCATGGTCTTTTAAGGGACATTGATTTCTGCCCTAGTAGGTGGGTCTCCTGCAGGATCATAATATTAGGTTTATGGCTTTTCAAAAATTGGAGGACCAAGGATCTCTTTATCTTGTCGTTGAGGCCGCGCACATTCCACGAGATCACTCTACACTCCATGCCAGTTTAATCTGAGACTCCCATATGCCAGGCAGACGTCCAGGGCCCCAGCTGCCCACCATCCCCCCAGAGCTCCAGAACAGCAGGTCACACCATTCACTCCATCACACGCATACCAACAACTTGCACAAACAAACCGCATTAGATGAATAAACATCAACCAATTAACTTAGCCTTAGAAAAAGAAAAGGGGGAAAAATTATCTACCCACTCCCACCCTGCTCTACCTAACCCAACTTGGCGAGCTTATTCCCTTAACTAACAATTAACCTAACTTAAACACTGGTTGTCCGTAGTGTTAACCACAAGACGTGTTCACTAGATGTGGGCACTCCAAGGGGTATACAGGATGCATACACCCCAGGGGGGTCTAGCGATCCCCAAACCAAGGGTAACGAAGAGGGAAGGGGGAAGAAGAGAAAACCCACAGGCTCCTGCGGTGACAACATGTGGGGGGGGGGATGGTTACCCCAGACCGGAGTCTCCCCTCAAAGTCCCAGCTCCTTCAGGCCGCAATGGTGGTCGGCAGGTGTATACGGCCCCCAGGCCGTCTGCCGGTGCAAACCCCGCCCTCAGTCAGCCGGCAACGAGTCAATCCAGGCACTTGCATTCTCTGCTGTAAGGAAGAATCTTGTAGTCTCACCGTCCTGTACTCGCAGCTTAGCGGGAAATAGCATTGCGTATTTGATTTTCTTTTGTCTGAGGCGTGCTCTTACATCATTAAAGGAGCGACGCTGCCTCTGCACCTCAGACGAAAAGTCCGGGAAAAAGGACAAGCGCGAACCGTTGTACAGGATGTCCCGTTGCCTCCTGGCAGCCGCCAAAACTGTGTCTCGGTCTCTAAAGTTCAGTAGCTTCAGGATAAAAGGGCGTGGGGGGGCCCCGGGCGGCGGGGGCTTAAACGGGATCCGATGTGCCCTCTCCACTGCAAAGAATGGTGAGAGGTCCTCTGGCGCCAGAGCTTCACGGATGAGACACTCAGCGAATTTTTCCGGGGCATCCCCCTCCGCTCTCTCCGGTATCCCCAATATTCTTATATTGTTGCGACGGTTTCGGTTTTCTGCGTCTTCTGCTCGGTTCGTGAGGTGCCTCACCTGGCGCTGCAGAGATTGGACCGCTGATGTAACTGACGACAGACCATCTTCCGCCGCACCGATTCGCCTCTCCGACTCAGACGCTCTGTCCTTCATCTTGTCTAGATCATGCTTGAAGTAGTTAAGTTGTTCTTGCAAGTTGTCAAACTTCGCTGTTAGGACGCTTTGGCAATTGTTGATAGCTGCCATTATCGCGGCGTTATCAGGAATAGAAGTGGGCGAGGCTGTGCAGTCCTTAGACGAATCGGCCATGGTCTGTGTGCCGCAGTGCAGAAACCCGGTTCGCCTCTTTTTATTGCCCTTCATATAGGGACAGTAGGTTTAGGGCAGCCGCTCGCACCGCCCCCTTGAGATGGAAGCCCCCTGTAGGCTCGCAGCGCTTGAGGTAGCCGGAATAATTAGGTGCCTGTGTTGTCGATTGGAAAGGGGGAGGCAGCCGCCTCCGTCCACTATCTTGACTCGGCGCTGCCCACAGCAGGTGGTCAATGCCCCCTTCAGGTCCGCTGCAATGCGTTCCCTTTCAGCAACGGTGTAGTCAGGGGGTATTAGGGGGTGAGCAACCAGGAATATTAGGGCGGTGCACAGTGGAAAGATAATAGGGGGTTGGGCTGTCAGGGATGTTAGGTGGCTAGGTACATCAGGGGGTTAGGCAGCCAGGGATATTGGGAGGGTGAGCAGCCAGTATTATTGATAGGGTGAGATTGGTGTTGATATTAACACTAATATTAATATTAATATTGGGGGGGCACCTTTCCCAGCCCCACTCCTAGGGAGCCACACACCCCGCAGCCAGAGTCAGCAGCTGGCACGATATTGCGGGTTGAAGGAGGCTCTCAGAGCTGCTGCCGATGGAGGGAGCGGCGGGGGCCGCCGCCGATGACACCACGTGGGTCCGGCCGCACGTCGCAGCCAAGCCAGAGGAGCGGGAGCGGCGGGCTGAGCAGAGCGGCAGGGGCCGTCGCCGATGACAGCGTGCGGGGTCCGGTCCCGTGCCGCAGCCAGTCAAGGAGCCGGTGCCAGTGTGGCAGGCCTCGGTGGAGTGTCGGGGGCCGCCGCCGATGACAGCGAACGCGGCGGAGCGGGCAGCACAGTTCCAGCGGGGGATGAAGGAGGACGGACTAGTCCTCAGGTGGGGTCCCGCTCACCTCCTCACTCGGCGCCCAGGCAGAGCAGCTTCAGTCAGCAGGGCGTCTCCTCCAGAGCGGGGACAAGCTCCTCAGGTCGCAGGTCTTCCCTCTCCACTCCGGTCTCAAGATGGCGCCGGGTTTGGGCGCCCAGGAACTCTCGGACTCACCAGGCTCCACCGCCGATCGGACCACCCCACCGCTCACCCCAGGTACCTCAGGTATGGCACTGGGTCGTCTCTCTTGTAGAGCTGGGTTAATAGGGTATATGGGGTTTTTTTAGGATGCTTTTCAGGAGCCCTCGTGCCACACGTCCTTCCAGTCCTGTTACATAGCCACGCCCCCCATGTGGAATCGCAAAATGGCAAATTTACCTCACAATATAAGCTATTGCCCCTCAGATTTACACAGGGGCTGCTCTATATAATGAAGCAAAATGGCAAATTTACCTCACTATATAAGCTATTGCCCCTCAGATTTACACAGGGGCTGCTCCATATAATGGTGCAAAACCATGAATTTACCTCATAATATAAACTATTGCCCCTCAGATTTACACAGGGGCTGATCTATATAATGAAGCAAAATGGCAATTTTACCTCACTATATAAGCTATTGCCCCTCAGATTTACACAGGGGCTGCTCTATATTATGCTGCAAAATGGCAAATATACCTCACAATATAAGCTATTGCCCCTCAGATTTACACAGGGGCTGCTCTATATAATGAAGCAAAATGGCAAATTTACCTCACTATATAAGCTATTGCCCCTCAGATTTACACAGGGGCTGCTCCATATAATGGTGCAAAACCATGAATTTACCTCATAATATAAACTATTGCCCCTCAGATTTACAGAGGGGGTGCTCTATATAATGAAGCAAAATGGCAAATTTACCTCACTATATAAGCTATTACAGCTCTATATAAATAAAAATAAATAAATAAAAAAGGGTCCTGTAGAAGCTTATTTAGTATAACAGATAGGGTGACATGTGCTAGTTTGGGATGCCCATATGGGCTAGTGTTTTGACTGCAGGACAAAAACCAATGCAAAATGCAATAGCTTAATAAAGCTGATGCTGATCAACGCTTATTTAGTATAACAGATGGGGTGCAACATGCAGGTTTGGGATACCCTGCGGCCTGGTGTATTTAAAGCAGACCAAAACCAATTCAAAATGCAATAACTTTATAAAGCTGAGGCTGTAGATGCTTATTTAGTAAAAACAGATAGGGTGCAACGTGCAGTTTGGGGTGCCCTGCGGCCTGGTTAAATGAAAGCAGTCAAAAAGGAAGTGCAAACTGAAGTAGCTTAATGAAGCTGATGCTGATCAACGCTTATGTTGTATACCAGATAGGGTGCAAGGTGCAGCTTTGGGGTGCCCTGCGGCCTGGTTTATTAAAAGCAGTCAAAAACAAGTGCAAACTGAAGTAGCTTAATAAAGCAGCTGATGCTGATCAACGCTTATGTTGTATAACAGATAGGGTTAAAATAGCATGTGCCTTGGGATGCCCGTGTGGCCTGGTATATTTCAAGCTGAACAAAAAGTAACAAAAATCCAAGTATGAGAAATGCTTGTGCTTAACAAATAGGGTTAAACAGCATGTGCCTTGGGATGCCCGTGTGGCCTGGTATATTTTAAGCTGAACAAAAAGTAACAATAATCCAAGTATGAGAAATTCTTTAGCTTAACATATAGGGTTAATCAGCATGTGCCTTGGGATGCCCGTGTGGCCTGGTATATTTCAAGCTGAACAAAAAGTAACAATAATCCAAGTATGAGAAATAATTTTGACCTTCTTTACAGCGCCATACTTTGAAAAAAAACCTTAATTTCATGCCGATCAATCCAAAGGTCAATGCCCCTAACAAAAATAGTGTTCGGCATAAGTTTTCCTTCTGGAAGGACGTAACCTTTAGTTTACATGGTTGGGGTAGGTTATCTTACAAATTGGGATACCCCAGGCAGCAGTGTCATTGAAAGAGAAAGATTGTAATGCAGGCCATACGCAAGCAGAGAAACTCAGGCTGCAACAGGCCTCTTTAGTTTACATGGTTGGGGTAGGTTATCTTACTAACTACCCCACTGTATATGAAACCGAATATAAATGCACACCCAAAAGTGGACAATCAGCCTCCAAGAGGCCTGCTTAGTTTAAATAAGAGAGCTGCTTAGCTTAAATAAGAGAGCTGCTTAGTGTAAATAAGAGGCCTGCTTAGTTTAAATAAGAGAGCTGCTTAGTGTAAATACGAGAGGTAGGTTATGTGATGTTACAGAATGGGATGCCCCAAGCAGACTTGAGATCAGTATATATGCACACAGCAACAGTGTGTAAGCAGGCTCATACAGGCCAAATTACTTTAAATAACTGTGCAGCTTACAGTAAATACAGAGGCTAATGTGATGTTACAGAATGGGATGCCACAAGCAGACTTGAGATCAGTATATATGCACACAGCAACAGTGTGTAAGCAGGCTCATACAGGCCAAATTACTTTAAATAACTGTGCAGCTTACAGTAAATACAGAGGCTAATGTCATGTTACAGAATGGGATGCCCCAAGCAGACTTGAGATCAATATATATGCACACAGCAACAGTGTGTAAGCAGGCTCATACAGGCCAAATTACTTTAAATAACTGTTCAGCTTACAGTAAATACAGAGGCTAATGTCATGTTACAGAATGGGATGCCCCAAGCAGACTTGAGATCAGTATATATGCACACAGCAATAGTGTGTAAGCAGGCTCATACAGGCCAAATTACTTTAAATAACTGTGCAGCTTACAGTAAATACAGAGGCTAATGTCATGTTACAGAATGGGATGCCCCAAGCAGACTTGAGATCAGTATATATGCACACAGCAACAGTGTGTAAGCAGGCTCATACAGGCCAAATTACTTTAAATAACTGTGCAGCTTACAGTAAATACAGAGGCTAATGTCATGTTACAGAATGGGATGCCCCAAGCAGACTTGAGATCAGTATATATGCACACAGCAACAGTGTGTAAGCAGGCTCATACAGGCCAAATTACTTTAAATAACTGTGCAGCTTACATTAAATACAGAGGCTAATGTCATGTTACAGAATGGGATGCCCCAAGCAGACTTGAGATCAGTATATATGCACACAGCAACAGTGTGTAAGCAGGCTCATACAGGCCAAATTACTTTAAATAACTGTGCAGCTTACAGTAAATACAGAGGCTAATGTCATGTTACAGAATGGGATGCCCCAAGCAGACTTGAGATCAGTATATATGCACACAGCAACAGTGTGTAAGCAGGCTCATACAGGCCAAATTACTTTAAATAACTGTGCAGCTTACAGTAAATACAGAGGCTAATGTCATGTTACAGAATGGGATGCCCCAAGCAGACTTGAGATCAGTATATATGCACACAGCAACAGTGTGTAAGCAGGCTCATACAGGCCAAATTACTTTAAATAACTGTGCAGCTTACAGTAAATACAGAGGCTAATGTCATGTTACAGAATGGGATGCCCCAAGCAGACTTGAGATCAGTATATATGCACACAGCAACAGTGTGTAAGCAGGCTCATACAGGCCAAATTACTTTAAATAACTGTGCAGCTTACAGTAAATACAGAGGCTAATGTCATGTTACAGAATGGGATGCCCCAAGCAGACTTGAGATCAGTATATATGCACACAGCAACAGTGTGTAAGCAGGCTCATACAGGCCAAATTACTTTAAATAACTGTGCAGCTTACAGTAAATACAGAGGCTAATGTCATGTTACAGAATGGGATGCCCCAAGCAGACTTGAGATCAGTATATATGCACACAGCAACAGTGTGTAAGCAGGCTCATACAGGCCAAATTACTTTAAATTACTGTGCAGCTTACAGTAAATACAGAGGCCAATGTCATGTTACAGAATGGGATGCCCCAAGCAGACTTGAGATCAGTATATATGCACACAGCAACAGTGTGTAAGCAGGCTCATACAGGCCAAATTACTTTAAATAACTGTGCAGCTTACAGTAAATACAGAGGCTAATGGTATGTTACAGAATGGGATGCCCCAAGCAGACTTGAGATCAGTATATATGCACACAGCAACAGTGTGTAAGCAGGCTCATACAGGCCAAATTACTTTAAATAACTGTGCAGCTTACATTAAATACAGAGGCTAATGTCATGTTATAGAATGGGATGCCCCAAGCAGACTTGAGATCAGTATATATGCACACAGCAACAGTGTGTAAGCAGGCTCATACAGGCCAAATTACTTTAAATAACTGTGCAGCTTACAGTAAATACAGAGCCTAATGTCATGTTACAGAATGGGATGCCCCAAGCAGACTTGAGATCAGTATATATGCACACAGCAACAGTGTGTAAGCAGGCTCATACAGGCCAAATTACTTTAAATAACTGTGCAGCTTACAGTAAATACAGAGGCTAATGTCATGTTACAGAATGGGATGCCCCAAGCAGACTTGAGATCAGTATATATGCACACAGCAACAGTGTGTAAGCAGGCTCATACAGGCCAAATTACTTTAAATAACTGTGCAGCTTACAGTAAATACAGAGGCTAATGTCATGTTACAGAATGGGATGCCCCAAGCAGACTTGAGATCAGTATATATGCACACAGCAACAGTGTGTAAGCAGGCTCATACAGGCCAAATTACTTTAAATAACTGTGCAGCTTACAGTAAATACAGAGGCTAATGGTATGTTACAGAATGGGATGCCCCAAGCAGACTTGAGATCAGTATATATGCACACAGCAACAGTGTGTAAGCAGGCTCATACAGGCCAAATTACTTTAAATAACTGTGCAGCTTACAGTAAATACAGAGGCTAATGTCATGTTACAGAATGGGATGCCCCAAGCAGACTTGAGATCAGTATATATGCACACAGCAACAGTGTGTAAGCAGGCTCATACAGGCCAAATTACTTTTAATAACTGTGCAGCTTACAGTAAATACAGAGGCTAATGTCATGTTACAGAATGGGATGCCCCAAGCAGACTTGAGATCAGTATATATGCACACAGCAACAGTGTGTAAGCCGGCTCATACAGGCCAAATTACTTTAAATAACTGTGCAGCTTACAGTAAATACAGAAGCTAATGGTATGTTACAGAATGGGATGCCCCAAGCAGACTTGAGATCAGTATATATGCACACAGCAACAGTGTGTAAGCAGGCTCATACAGGCCAAATTACTTTAAATAACTGTGCAGCTTACAGTAAATACAGAGGCTAATGTCATGTTACAGAATGGGATGCCCCAAGCAGACTTGAGATCAGTATATATGCACACAGCAACAGTGTGTAAACAGAGGCTAATGTCATGTTACAGAATGGGATGCCCCAAGCAGACTTGAGATCAGTATATATGCACACAGCAACAGTGTGTAAGCAGGCTCATACAGGCCAAATTACTTTAAATAACTGTGCAGCTTACAGTAAATACAGAGGCTAATGTCATGTTACAGAATGGGATGCCCCAAGCAGACTTGAGATCAGTATATATGCACACAGCAACAGTGTGTAAGCAGGCTCATACAGGCCAAATTACTTTAAATAACTGTGCAGCTTACAGTAAATACAGAGGCTAATGTCGTGTTACAGAATGGGATGCCCCAAGCAGACTTGAGATCAGTATATATGCACACAGCAACAGTGTGTAAGCAGGCTCATACAGGCCAAATTACTTTAAATAACTGTGCAGCTTACAGTAAATACAGAGGCTAATGGTATGTTACAGAATGGGATGCCCCAAGCAGACTTGAGATCAGTATATATGCACACAGCAACAGTGTGTAAGCAGGCTCATACAGGCCAAATTACTTTAAATAACTGTGCAGCTTACAGTAAAAACAGAGGCTAATGTCATGTTACAGAATGGGATGCCCCAAGCAGACTTGAGATCAGTATATATGCACACAGCAACAGTGTGTAAGCAGGCTCATACAGGCCAAATTACTTTAAATAACTGTGCAGCTTACAGTAAATACAGAGGCTAATGTCATGTTACAGAATTGGATGCCCCAAGCAGACTTGAGATCAGTATATATGCACACAGCAACAGTGTGTAAGCAGGCTCATACAGGCCAAATTACTTTAAATAACTGTGCAGCTTACAGTAAATACAGAGGCTAATGGTATGTTACAGAATGGGATGCCTCAAAGCAGACTTGAGATCAGTATATATGCACGCAGCAACAGTGTGTAAATAACTGTGCAGCTTATAGTAAATACAGAGGCTAATGAGATTTTACAAAATGGTAATGTTCCCACAGCAGACTTGAGATCAGTTCAGTATATATGCACAGTAAGTGTATAAGCAGCCTGAAAACGCTAACAAAGCCAGTCAGCCAGCCAGTAACACTCAGGCTGGATGAAAAAAAAAAAAATCTCCCTGTGACTGCCTCCGATTTTTCCTAACTTTCCCTGCTTCTCGCTGACTTCCTGCCTGTCTCCTGCCTGTCCCTGCCTGTCCCTGTCTGTCCCTGTCTGTCCCTGTCTCTCTAACTGTCTCTCCCTGACTACAGCAGCGTCCTGTCTCTCACGAATGCAATAGAGAAATGAGGAAAACAAGATGTCCGCCGCCTTAAATAGCGCTGTGATGTCACCGGGCTTGCTGGCTGCTGATAGGCTGCATGTGACTGCCCCAGCATGCACTGGAGCGGGGTAGATGTCTGGACATGTCCCGTCCTCCATCTTAGAATGCCTGTAATGTAAATGAATGGATGTTAAAGGAAAACTTTGATTGATCGAATCGCGGGGAAATTCGGATTCGATCCGAATCAAATTTTTCATGAAATTCGGATCGAATCCGGGTTCGTCCGGATCGATTTGCTCATCCCTAGTGACTGGGTGTTAGAGTTTATTGTTCCATTGTTTCAGGTTGATTGCCCAACCTAGAGATCTCAGCAGTGAAAGGGTTTTCCCAAGATCTGCTAGGAGTAATTTCCTTGACTTGTTTAGCAGGAGAGAGAGAGAATGTACTGATAGTGAAAACTTTTCTGGTCTGACTGAATCACAAATTATAGATATTAGGTATAGATATATACGGTGCAAGGTCAGAATTGGTATGTGTAGATACACATCCTGTAAGTCTAGGATGACCCTCCAGGCATTCTCTAGCAGAATGTTCCTTACAGAGTAAATTGACTCTATCCTGAACTTCTTGTATCGGATGATTCTGTTCAATCTTTTCAGATTCAAAATCATTCGATACTTCCCTGAGGGCCTAATACTAAAAAGAAACTTGAGGTTAGAATCTCCTCCCTACCGAGGGTGGTGGTACTGCTTCTATCACGCTTTCTGTAGCACTTCCTGAACCACTAGAGGGAAGGTTTTCCTCTCCCTTGGGTCCTTTGGTTAGCTTGGTTACTAGAAAAGAGGGCTGGGAAAGAGAAAAAAATTCTAATCGATATCCCCCTTCTAGTGTCTGTAGTACAAACTGACCTTAGGTAATGGTTCTCCAAGCAGCTACAAACCAGGAGAGTCTGCCCCTGATTGGATGTTCGTTGTCAGGACTGAAATCTATGACCCTCAGGGGGTTTGCAGAGAGTTGTCAAACTAACCCGTTTGAGACCAGCATTTCTTCTGCTCATTCTGTTTAAAAATGCTGGTGTGAGTAATAAAAACTTCTACATTTGATGAGAAACTTTTTCCCCACACTTGACCTAGACAAAATTGTATCCAGCTCATCACCAAAGAGGAGGCTACCATGAAAGGGGATTCCACAAACTTGGCCTTGAAAACGGTGTCTCCCAACCAGGCCTTTAACCAAAGAGCCCTTCTGGCACAAGAAGTTAAGGTAGCTGCCTTTGCTGTGGCTCTGATGGCCCCCTCCGAAGCATTAGTTAGGAAGGCACAGCTGTAGATAATGAAGGTAAAGCTTGAAAAGATACTCTCTCTAGGAGTATCACTCTCTAGGTACCCTTTAAGTTTAATGAGCCACACCTCCATGCTTCTGAGAATACAGTTGGATGCCTAAGTGGGCCTAAATGTAAATGAGATAGCATCCTTTTTAAAATGTTTTCGATCCTGCAATGCCCCCATGTCATCCAAACTTAAATCCGCCGCTCTGGACATCTGACCTAAAGGAGCGTCCAGCTTTGGACACTTGCTCAATAGTTCCATGTCCCTCCGGCCCGGAAACGAGAACCTCTTCCTGCGGGACGTGCTGCGGCAGGCGGGGTTGCGGCTGCATGAATGGAAAAAACCTTTGAAGTTTTCCCTAAGAATTTTCTATACATCTTAACCTGGCTGGCCAAAGACCTCGGGTAAACTCCACCCGGATTTCCAAGGGTTCAGTGGGTTCCTCCAGATCTCTGGAGTCTGAAAATAATAAACTAAAATAACATATCTGCTGAAGTCTAGCTTTGCTCTGTCCAGTGGTTCCTTGGAGAGGAAACACAAAGAACTGAGGTGGGGTTTTTAACTCAGTTCAGTTTGTGTTTCTTCCCAGGGGGTGGAGCCTCTTTCTCCGTGAGTCATGTTGAAGGATGATTAGGAAATATATATATAACTTTCCTGAAAATCTCTAGAAATTCCTGCAAAAAACACGATTAAACATATATAGCAAAGAATGGTGAAAAATGGTCTGGCAACAGAAGATGAAAATATCAAAGTTAGGCTGGCAGCGAAAGGGTAAAAAATAAATAAATAAATAAAGGACTTTTGTGTGAGTGTTTTTTTTTCAATTAAGCCCTTTGTGAACTTGAGACCCCTATATCAGTTCGAACAGCAGGAGAGGCCCATACATGAGTGACGTGCCAAAGCCCCCCACCCAATTACCTGAATTCCAAAAGCCCAGGGGATTTAAGATGGGCCAGATGCCCATATAGGTTATGTGGAGAGTTAGCAGGCCACTTGGACTCAGAGCCCTGGGATACCAAACCACATAGCTGGCACACAGTCTGGTTTTGCTGTTGAGGGGGAGCCCATGCCACTTAAAAACATTTAAGGGTTTAACAAAAAAAAAATGATATATTTTTTAAAAAGCTACAAAGTTTAAGAGCATTGAAGTACAATACAAAATATTTAATGTTGAAGCTCAAACACCGCTAAAAAAAACAATATATAATTTTCCTGTAATACCCTGGAAATTCCTGCAATATTCTACTTAAACATATGTAATGTAAGACTTACAAACTGTTTGGCAACAAATGGTGACAATCTCTAGGTAGAGTGGTAGTGAAAGGGTTAAGTTTATATATTTGTTCTAAGATCAAGTTTTCAAAAGTATCTTGTGAATGGAACTATGATGACTTTAATGCAGAATATAAAGCAGACCAAAAGCCTGGTAGCCTGGCTCTAGATTCTAAAATACTCCAGGGCCAGGTTATAGCTTGTCCCTGGGTCTTCCCAATTTAGGATGCCTGCTGTGTAACACCCCCAAGAGAGCTTGTATACTCACCTCAAGAAATTGATCCCATGGTGCATGTCAGGCCTCTGCACACATCTCCAGCCTTCCTCCAGCTGATGCTCCTACCTACCGCCAGGATAGATTGCAAATCATTAATATGCACCACAATGTTTTCTAATTAGAACAAAGATGTGCTGTGAGAGCATGGGTCATAGCGTAAGGCATAGCCTAAACTGAATCAGAAAGTGTATGGTTAGAATGCAACCAATCCTTCACAGTTATTTTTTACAGATCAATTTGTTTAAGCGAATGTTGTCTTGGGGTCATGTGGCCAGAGTGCTAACTTTGTTATAATCAATTGAATTTCAAAAGCTTGTATTTCATACTTTTGTATCAAATACAAATAGTAAGGTAGGAAGAATTGTTTTTTGGTTACATAAATTGTTTCAATGACCTCTAAACTACAAATAGATTGAAACTTTGAAAGAGTTAAGCTGGACCTTCAGTATAATTTATAGAAAAACCCAAACGCTTAAAAAATTACCTTTTATTTTTTGCCCACTGGGCTGCAACTCTGTTCAGGACTCGAGGATGCGGGCGGCCATCTTGCCTCAAAAGCATCACATACTGCAGGGTGGAGGAGGGGGCAAAAGTGCAGGGGGTGGGTTATAGCTGTGCTTTGCACAGACAGAGCAGCACTGAGCATCCGGAAAAGGACAGCAATCCCAGAATGCAGAGCAGCACAGTCAGAAGACACTTCCTGTTGCAAGCAACCTGATGTTTAAAAGCTCAGAAAATGCAGTAGATGCAGGTAGGGTCATTTTTAATGTGGACAATCTGTATGTACAGGGTGGGGGAAGCATACAAGATAGGCTCTCATTCAGGCTGTAGGTCCAGTTGAAGCCGAGTGCTGACATGGCTCCTTCTCCAGAGACCGGTCCAGGCCAGGCAGATCAGAGGTGCGTGCAGTGCCTCACCCACGGAGGCCAGGAAGATGCAGGGTCTTCCCCCTAGGCCAGAGTGGAAGCCGGGCAGATGGTGGTGTATGAAGGCAATCAGTCAGCTTTTATATTTCAAATAGTTCCTTTTCGGGAAGATCAAGAGGATCAAACGCATCAAATAGATTCAATACAAATCCGGGGAGTGTCCCCATCGTCTTTTTTAGAGTCAGAAAGACCTACAAGAGGGAAAAATAAAAAACATAAAGAAAACAAAAAACAATCCCTCGAATGTTCCGAAGGGCAACCGGTACCAATTAAGGGATAGATAACAGAAAAATGAACAAGGGATTTTAAACAGACACATACCATTATCAATTTTTACGAACATGTTTTGACAAAGCACCAGGATAATGTTTAAAAAAAAAGACCTCTCCTTTTCTCCTACTAATCATATGAACTTATAATCACAGTAATGAACAGAAATGTAGACTGGGGGCTCCACAACTTTCACTAACTGATAAAGCCGTGCTTCAAATATATCAAGTGTTACACCAGCAAATTAAATGTTAATTACTCAAAGCGCAGGAGTCCATAGACCGTGCCAGATCAGTCCAATTGCAAATATACAATAAAAAGGCTATATATAAAAATACAGCATGACTCCGCGAAGTGGAGGTAATGATTGGATTTTTTTAAATCCTTATATTCCACAATCAGACCAGGATGAACTTCACCACCTGTGCTCTTAATTCACTGTGTGTCCCAACACCGGATTTTTAAATGCACGTACCAGAATTACTCTTTCCATACAGCATAATCATCCCACAGGCTTAATTCCTTCCTCTGTTGTTGATACAGATATTAATTTCCTCCTTCAGATCTCCATTAATTTATTTAAGGATCATTGAGTGTAAATGGGAAGAGATCAGAAAGAACACATAGCGTGATACTGCTTTAAAATCATAAAAATTGCAACTTTATTGCGCTTACCAAAGGGCGAGATTAAAATGCGCACGTATCCACATCTAAAACAATCTTCAGAATATGATAAGAGAGCGTTGCCTTCCAAAGTCTCCTCTGTATAGATTTGCGGGAAAACTTGAACTTACAATGCCGCGCTACCCCGGCCGTGGGTAACGCAGCTAAAACTCCAGCGCGCACAGCTGACTAGGAAGGACGTCTGACGTATGTGGTGAGGCCACGCCCAACGCGTTTCGTCTCCAGGACTTTCTCATAGGCTGCGGGCCCACCACCTCGTCAGTAATTTATTCACCTCGCTCGGTGACGTCAGGTCCAATGTTAACTGTTTGCTTTCCTTTTCCTTTCACAGGAGATACGGCGGCTATTTGCTTCAAAGCTAATTTAATAGCAAAAAGAACTCTATATTTACTAATCACTGTAACAAATAGATATTATATGAACCTAATATCTAGAAACTAAATATTTAAAAGGAGATGAATGGAAGGCAACACTTTCTAATACTCATTTACACCTTCCACTCTTACAGTACTTAGTGTTAGTATTACATGTTCCAATATAATTATCTTAATATTCTCTATACATAATATAATAAAAATCTCTTTATATTCCAACAATACAATAAAATTTAATTATCTAAATATGGTTAAAAATTCCCATTACCCTACCTATCGGTGCTAGATATATATACATGATTTTAGGAAGACAATACCCACATTTATATACCACTACTACAATTATATGGTATTAAAAGGTTATAACTGTTATGGGGAAAGGACATTAATGTTTACCTATGAAGCAGTTGATGTCAAATTCTATATTCAAACCATGTGGGGTCAGCGTTTTCATTTTAAAGATCCATTTGGATTCTCTTTGCGAAAGGGACCTCATAATGTTTCCCCCTTTTAGACCAAGTTTGACACTTTCTATTCCAAGGAATTTTAATCCCGTTGGGTCACAACCATGTGCAGATTTAAAATGGGCTGACACACTATAGGGTCGATTCAAAGAAACATGTAACAGCTTGGATTTTGGTGCCGATCATCCTATTTTTCCCGTACGCTCGTGCGTTCGTATGAACTTGCGAGTGATTCTATAAGCAAATACGTTTCTATCCTAAAATGTCCGTCTGTTCGTATGGCAGTTCGGGAATCAGACCTATGTCAGTTTCCATCCTGAATTTTCCGTTTCATTTCTCAGGTTGCAACATTGGTTTTGCCCTTTTTCCTTTTTTGTCTGGACGTAAATCCTTCTGATCTTGTGGCTGCGCACTACAAACTTACCTCATTAAAGTGCATTCTAAATATTTGGTCTTTTATTTTTCTTTATTTCATTCATTTTGTAGTAACCAACCATTAATGAATGCATTTGCATAAGTAAATCTTACTTTGTTTAATTTTTAGTTAACTTGCATTTTTTACTTGTGGATTTAATTTTAATATTTTGGCTTCAAATGGTACAACTTAAAATTTTGGGTGTGGTTACCCACACCCTCTACATACAGATTTGCTCTCAAAAATTAAAAAACACCCAGCAACTTCAGCATGTTATGAGCCTAGAAACAGCCAAGATGGCGGCTCAGGTATTCTCGGGCAGCCTGCAAACAGAAAGGGCCTTGTGACTGTGTTGCTCTGCATTCTTTGATTTCTGACCTTTCCGTGCCCCCAGCTCTGCTGTGTCTGTGCAAAATACAGCAGTAACCCACATCCTGCACTTTATCCTGCTCTCCTCTCCTCAGTAAGTGTGATGCATCTGACCAAAGATGTGCTTAAATAATTAAACAAAGCAAAGGTAAACAACTACACCAATAAATGCAATCCAAAAATATTATTCTAGTACATCAATTTAAAAATAAATAACAAAGGACATAAGTTTCTTTAATTAACGCAAATATATTGCAAAATAAAGGTTTACATGCAAAGGACTAATTAAGGTCCACATTAAAATGCTTTTATAAGGCATACATGAATCAGGTATGCATTGCTATACAATTTATGGCCTCGGCCATGCTGATACATGCAGTTCATTGGAGCTCAAGACGCGCAGACTCCTCCACATAGCCAAAAAACCTGTTCAAGAACAGCAATCCGACTGCTAAAAGGTGTCGGCAGTGGCTTTCTTTTAAAACGTATTTAGAGGTTTGAAAACTGTTCTCTGAATCACACCTAAACACATCCGATTATCCTAAGTTTTACGTTTTGATCCTAAGTTTTAGGATTTGATCCTAAGTTTTACGTTTTGATCCTAAAATTTAGGAACGAACTTCCGATGATCGTAAGAGCATATACGCATTCGTACGTAGGCTCGTGCGAGTCGTAAATGGCCAAAAAAACAGGAAAAAATTACTAACACCCACCCAAACTTACGATTCTCGATCCGAAATCAATTAACTTTTGCTCTTTGAATCGAGGGGTATGTGTCTCTACACCTTTTCTTATGTTATACAGGTGTTCTCTTATCCTGGTTTTTAGGGTTCTACCCGTTCTCCCTATGTACTGTAACCCACATGGGCACTCTAACAGGTAAACAACATTTTGGCTATTGCAAGTAATAAATTGATTCAGTTTGTATTTTTCCCCCGTTTTATTTGACCTAAACTCCTTATACACTCTGGGTATATTTTCTGCAGACATCTTGCACGCCATGCATTTTTTACATCTATAATAACCCACCATATCATTTATAGTCCCCATCATTTTATTCTGTCTGGGTCTTATATAGCTCTTTACTAGTTTTGTCGCTAGTGTCGGGGGTCTCCTAAAAATAACCTTTGGCTTATCTGGTAATGCGGGTCCCAGCACATCATCATTTTTAAGTATATGCCAATTTTTCTCCAGCACCTTCTTTAGAATTCTATGGTTTTTCCCATATTGTGTGATAAAAGCATATTCAGCTGTGTTTTCCCCCAAAGCCTTTTTCTTTCTTGTACCAGCTAGTATTTTTTTTCTATCCATTTGTCTAACCTCTTTCATTTCTTTTTCTATTAGGAGTCTATTATATCCTTTATTGACAAAACGATCTCCAATGATACTAGCCTGATTATCATAATCAGCATCCTCTTTACAATTTCTCCTAACTCTAATAAATTGACTCTTAGGAATATTCCTAAGCCATCCAGCCAACCATCCAACCAACATCCAGCTACCATCATCCTAATTGGCTTAGGAATATTCCTAGTATCATTGGAGATCGTTTTGTCAATAAAGGATATAATAGACTCCTAATAGAAAAAGAAATGTTAGACAAATGGATAGAAAAAAAATACTAGCTGGTACAAGAAAGAAAAAGGCTTTGGGGGAAAACACAGCTGAATATGCTTTTATCACACAATATGGGAAAAACCATAGAATTCTAAAGAAGGTGCTGGAGAAAAATTGGCATATACTTAAAAATGATGATGTGCTGGGACCCGCATTACCAGATAAGCCAAAGGTTATTTTTATGAGACCCCCGACACTAGCGACAAAATTAGTAAAGAGCTATATAAGACCCAGACAGAATAAAATGATGGGGACTATAAATGATATGGTGGGTATTATAGATGTAAAAAATGCATGGCGTGCAAGATGTCTGCAGAAAATATACCCAGAGTGTATAAGGAGTTTAGGTCAAATAAAACGGGGGAAAAATACAAACTGAATCAATTTATTACTTGCAATAGCCAAAATGTTGTTTACCTGTTAGAGTGCCCATGTGGGTTACAGTACATAGGGAGAACGGGTAGAACCCTAAAAACCAGGATAAGGGAACACCTGTATAACATAAGAAAAGGTGTAGAGACACATAGTGTGTCAGCCCATTTTAAATCTGCACATGGTTGTGACCCAACGGGATTAAAATTCCTTGGAATAGAAAGTGTCAAACTTGGTCTAAAAGGGGGAAACATTATGAGGTCCCTTTCGCAAAGAGAATCCAAATGGATCTTTAAAATGAAAACGCTGACCCCACATGGTTTGAATATAGAATTTGACATCAACTGCTTCATAGGTAAACATTAATGTCCTTTCCCCATAACAGTTATAACCTTTTAATACCATATAATTGTAGTAGTGGTATATAAATGTGGGTATTGTCTTCCTAAAATCATGTATATATATCTAGCACCGATAGGTAGGGTAATGGGAATTTTTAACCATATTTAGATAATTAAATCTAATATTATTATATTAAATTTTATTGTATTGTTGGAATATAAAGAGATTTTTATTATATTATGTATAAAGAATATTAAGATATTTATATTGGAACATGTAATACTAACACTAAGTACTGTAAGAGTGGAAGGTGTAAATGAGTATTAGAAAGTGTTGCCTTCCATTCATCTCCTTTTAAATATTTAGTTTCTAGATATTAGGTTCATATAATATCTATTTGTTACAGTGATTAGTAAATATAGAGTTCTTTTTGCTATTAAATTAGCTTTGAAGCAAAAAGCCGCCGTATCTCCTGTGAAAGGAAAAGGAAAGCAAACAGGTAACATTGGACCTGACGTCACCGAGCGAGGTGAATAAATTACTGACGAGGTGGTGGGCCCGCAGCCTATGAGAAAGTCCTGGAGACGAAACGCGTTGGCCGTGGCCTCACCACATACGTCAGACGTCCTTCCTAGTCAGCTGTGCGTGCTGGAGTTTTAGCTGCGTTACCCACGGCCGGGGTAGCGCGGCATTGTAAGTTCAAGTTTTCCCGCAAATCTATACAGAGGAGACTTTGGAAGGCAACGCTCTCTTCTCATATTCTGAAGATTGTTTTAGATGTGGATACGTGCGCATTTTAATCTCGCCCTTTGGTAAGCGCAATAAAGTTGCAATTTTTATGATTTTAAAGCAGTATCACGCTATGTGTTCTTTCTGATCTCTTCCCATTTACACTCAATGATCCTTAAATAAATTAATGGAGATCTGAAGGAGGAAATTAATATCTGTATCAACAACAGAGGAAGGAATTAAGCCTGTGGGATGATTATGCTGTATTGAAAGAGTAATTCTGGTACGTGCATTTAAAAATCCGGTGTTGGGACACACAGTGAATTAAGAGCACAGGTGGTGAAGTTCATCCTGGTCTGATTGTGGAATATAAGGATTTAAAAAAATCCAATCATTACCTCCACTTCGCGGAGTCATGCTGTATTTTTATATATAGCCTTTTTATTGTATAATCATATGAACTTGTTTAACACTATTGTAGATGTTAATTGTATTGTTCAACAGTAGCTTTGAAAAAACATTTTTGAATGATATCATTCAATATATGAATGTTTGAATATATGAAATCCATGGATGAACAACAGATTACAACTTAATCTGTTTTGAGGACACTCTAAACAAGTCTCAGATGTGAGGAGTAGAGGAGGGTGACAGCAAGATTTCTGACTCCTCCAGGTGCAATTTTACAAATAACCAGTTCTATTGATCAAGTGCAATAAAGAGATTTCAGGAGATTGTTAAAATACAGCTGTTGCATTTAGCATCAAAACCAAAACAAAAGTCTGGTAAACCTTACATATCAGGAAAGACATGCACTTAGAGAGCATCAGGAAGACAGAGATTTAGTTATACATAACTCAGACAAAGGTGGAAACAATGTTTTACTAGATAAAACAATGTATGATAAAGAGGCATTCTGACAACTTAATGATCTTAACACCTATTCACCTTTGTCAAGGGATCCCACCGAGGAGTACAGTTTAGTACTCAACAGGGTGTTACAAGAGGGTCTACATCTTGGCATTCTCACTACACATTTAGCTGAGCAGATGCTTGTCAAGAAACCTATAGTGCCAATCTTTCATCTGCCCACAACTCATAAAAATATGACTGACTCTCCTGGGAGGCCCATTGTGGCAGGTATAGGGGGGTTAAATGAAAGGTTGGCACAGTGGCTTGATTCCCAAAAACAACCCATTGTTACCTGACTACAGGGCTATATCCAAGATACTGGCCATATATTATCTGCTCTTTAGAACATCTCCTGGCCTGAAAGTGGTGTTTGGATTAACTTATGGAGTCTTTATACTCCTTTATACCCCACTCCCTGGCCATTGCAGCTTTTAAAGATATGTTGCTGGTTCATACAAAACATTCTTCAAGTCATGCAGGTGGATTATTGGGCGAGACCCCCAAAGCTCGGGTCCTGCAAGTTCGCCGAACTTTGAATAAATGTTTGGGTCCGGGGACCCAAACCCGAACCCTGTCCCCACTGAAATCAATGGGGACCCAAACTTTGGGGGGTGGCTGTGGTGGGGATGCAGAGTGTGCAGCAGTAAGCACGCTGCTCTAATTCACCTCTTCCTCAGCAGCGGAGGCGAAGCACTGGCAGATGGGCGGCGATTGTTTACATTTGGACCCAGCTGGGGCTACAAAAAGATGGCCACCAGCTCCCATGAGTGAGAACACTTATAGTGCCAGCTGCAGTGCTCACTCATGGGAGCTGGCACCCATCTTCTTGTAGCCCCAGCTAGTGCCAAATTCAGACAAATGCCACTGCTCCTGAGTATGGGATGAGGTGAGTTACAGCAGCTTCCTTCCTTAGGTGAAGCGGGTTGATGGGCTGCTCGCAAAGTTCGGTATGAACGTTATGGAGGGGGTCAAAGGAATGCATTCCTTTATTTTTAGAATATATAAACAGTGACAATTTTAATTGAAGGTTTGCTGCAGAATGAAATGATGAAAAATTGAACTTCCTAGACCTCACGGTTACAGTAAATCCAGCAACAAGGGAAATCATCATCAGGACATTTTGCAAACCGTCTTTTAACCAGGAATGTTGAGTTTTGCAAACTAGATTTTTGCATCGGGGTTATGATCTTAAAACAGTGAATGAGACAGGATCATGTGCCAGATCCAATAATTGGTCTTTCATGTTGAATTGCCATGTTCGAACCTTCTAAATCCCAAATTACAGCAGGTAGTTTTGGCAATACGCAAGATTATGGAAAGTAATATATCTATACAAAAAAAGTCCTAAATTTGTTGTTCGAAATCTTTCTTGTGCTACCGCTCATTTGTTCTGAAATTTTTAGACTTTTTAAATTGAATAAATGCTTTGTTATTACATGAATACTTTGTCTCACAAAAGGTCTGCTGGATCACAATTAAAATTAGCAAGAGGATAGGGATAAAAGATGTTTTTCTTCATGATTATGTCCTTAGGGCATATTATGAGGTATGTAAAAACATCCTTTGGTTTATATTTACTATGCAGTTGCATGCACATGGGTTCAATTGTGTATTGGGAAATTTTTCCCAAATAATTGGCCAACCCCCAAGGAAAGGGGTAGGGTGTGCTGCAGCCACCTATAGAACTGGCTACTAAGGGGAAAATATGTAGAGACAGACTTACTTCAGATCCATGTGTACACACTTCATAAATACACATCGTACACACACAAACAGATTTTTATTTAATCAGTTCAACTATTTATTCAGATTCTGGTCTTTAGCCCTATGAGATCAGGTATATCAAATGGAATTATACTAACTTTTGAATAATTGCGCAGAATCAGCCATAAGGTTCTTATAACTGCTCCCAGAACCATACTGTTTGTTTCCATTTGTGTTAAATTATATTACACATTTTACTTGTTTTATCAGTTTTTTTACATCATGGTAGGCTTGGGAAGCTCACTCGTGGATACTTTTTATGGTTGTAACAAAAGTATCAGTGTTTTTGAACAAGTTATTTAGAGTTCAAATTCTTACACAAAACTGGTGTGAGTAATCTGACCATCGCTGGGTTTACCTTAGGGACTGTAGTGAAATGTATCAGTGTGTGACACAGTACCCATTTACATTGCTCCTTCATCTACTAATTAAACAAGAGAATTCATCTAAGAAAGTTGACCTGGTCTACAGCAGCATTTGAATGTGAAATGAACCTTGATGAACAAGGCATTGTATTAAGGACTGACCTTTTGAGTTAAGTCTGGTCTTATCTTCATGGATGTTTGGCTAGAGAAGTGAAAGCGACTTCTAAATACCATCACACAGCAGCTGAAAGCTAGATTTGCTTTATGTTACACACTGGTGGCTGTAACCCTGGGCTGATGTGGGTGCATCCTCAAACAATCTGGCACACACCTGGCTTTAGTCATCTGTAGAGCAGAATGAGGGACAGGTATTTTTCTACTCAACAAATATTATTAAAAGGGCACTACCTTAATAAGTAATTAATAATATAAGTATGCAAAACCAGCAAACACTATATACACAGACTAGTCCAACTGTTAAAGGACCAAAGGAAATGTTAGCACCACTATAATTTCATAAATTATGATATTATTAAGACAAACGGTTAATGACAAAACAGTAGCATCGAATGGAGCAAGGGGCTCACACAACTACAAGCACTAAACAAACTACCTATGCCCAAATGCAGAAAGGTCATATTTGCAATATACCAAGCCATAAAGTAACAAGCAAACACAAATGTAAAATAAAGCTACAAACTAGCAGCTTAAAGAGGATAACTGTTCACAAACAAGATGAAAAAATATACTTTTCAATTAGTAAATTAGTAATTAGTAAAGTGCATTATAAAGATCATATCAGAACAAAGTTCTAAGTACAAAAAGAAAGCATTTAGGATACTTAGCAACAAGTATATGTCTCAGTCTGGCAGGGGTCCATCAACATAAAACCCCACACGTTCCGTGGCAACCACCACTGCCTCAGGGCACTTTAAAAGTTGGACGAATCTGGCTTTTTAATTCTGTACATAAACTTATACTCAGGTAAAGAAAAAAAAAACATTTCATTATTTTAAAAAGAATTTGGAAGCTGAATTATTCATAAGATTTGTTAACAAATAAATTAATTCAGAATTGAAAGTAGTTAAACTGCCCTGAAAAGTCATGTATGAAACAACAAGCAAGAACAAAACTAGAGAAAAGCTGTTGTATACACAGATTGATTCATTGTAAATGTGAATCACAAGAAGTAGCTGTGCTGTCTGTCATACACAGTGATGATATATGTAAGTATATATCTTCTTTCTTTAATACATTATCTAAAACCACGTAATAAAGGAGCACTATCGTGAAAAATGTCCCAATGATTGAAATCCATATAAATATGCATGATGGTGGGAGGAGAGGTCACGTATACCCTCTACATCAATAAATATCCAGCCAGGCTTGTTTTTTTTTTTATTTTATACGAAGGAAGAGGAAATCTGGGGTGACACAATCTGTCACCTCTGATAGACTAACCCTGTCACCCCTGGATTTTATTCATACCAGGAGAAGAAAACCACAAGCTTGGCGGGAGTTTTATTCAGCTCGGGTGTATAAGTAACCCCTTCTCTCATTAGCTGACGTGTTTATATGAATTTTTAATATTACACCATTTCGCGATAGTGCTCCTTTAAGTTACTACATCAGTGTTACACCTATAGCCTTTTATGCTTTACTGACCTGCACCACTTTCAGCAAACATATCAAGTTTAGGATGTGCAACAATTGCACCATTTGAAGAACTTTGAACCCTGCGGTGACGCATTTCAGGGCGTCCACCCCTTTGTCATAGCCTCTTAGTCATACCTGAAGGTATGACTAAGGGGCGGACAACCTGAAACACATCATTGGAGTGGGGCTGCACGATGTGACACTGATGGCACTGGGCTTTATTATTTTATTGTAGATAAGTAAATGTTATGTATTATGGGGACCTGGTGAGTTAGACATCAATTTCTGCACAGATGCATTCTGCAAAAAAAGGCTGATTGGATGGGAGTCGCATCTGTGCCATGGGCTTGAGGAAAGGTAAGAACAGCAAGCGATCCAGGGGGTTTCACACAGGGGGAATCCAAAACCAGGGTGCCCCAGTGGGAAGCACCAAAACCTGGTATAGTAAAAATCCTGGGTTTTGGTTTTAAGCTTAGCTGACCCTGTGTCCTAATTCTGTGTCAAAGACCGCAAGGCGTTACCAGCAAAGAAGACAATGAAAAAGTACTGATTGTGATTCATTGTGAACATAGCAAATAATAGAAACCACAAGTACACAAGTACCGCTAATAAACAAATACACACCACACTACTAACAAAATTACTACATACAAACACACAGCTATATACAAATACACAAGGTTCGATGTACAAATGTACAAGGCTCTGCGGCAACAAGGGAAATAGCTACCGGTAGAAAGAATCTCACAATTAGAACCTGGAGTACTGGTAGGATAGGAAAGACTAAAACCGGAGGATCAGGATGACATCCAGGGCAGGAAGGGAGCAGGAAACAAGAACAGGATGGGACTGACAGACCAGGATAACAGGGTACTGGGAGCCTAGGAAACCCAGGAAAGCTGGATCATGGACAGAGAATGCATGGTTAAAAGTGCTGAGCACAAGGCATCTGGACGAGGCTGGGAGAAACCTAATACTAGAGCATCCTTCCTTGTTTGCCGAGCCTATTTAAATCTTAATGATTGGCACCAGCTGAGGCCAATTACCCAGGGGGTAATAGTCAGCAGTGCAAGTATTCTGGCAGAACAGTGCCACCAGCTGATAGTCAAGAGGTGCTATATTAGCCATATATTGACATTCTTATACTATGATGTCCCCTACTGTCCTGTCTTCTGATCATTTCCTTAGTTGCCCATCTGACACCTGTCTTAAAAAAGCTCTAAAGTTCCAACGCATGCGGGGGCCCTCCCGTACCCATGTTTACGGGGGATTAGAGGGACTCGGTGTGCATCACATTATGGACTTTTTACTTTACATTGAATACAGTAATATGGACTATTTTCTTGAAGTGTTGTTTTATTTGTCACAATTTTTGTTGTGATGCCCCCAGAAACCAATGTACCATTTAACCTGGTGGGAGTTACTTTAGGCAAGCCGTGAGGCTGTTAACAGGACTTTGCAAACGGCCCAAAATAAGCACCACCAGTGAACAGTGATTTTTTAATGAATGATAAAATGTGAAAAAATACCAAAAATGGTACCTGAAATTACTTTTCTTTTTGCATGACTAAATGCCATAAGGAAAATCTGTATGTTGGATGTGTCAAATCCCCTATGATTAAAGTCACAGCCATGGCTACTGTGGTGAGAGCTGTTAGCGGTTCCAGCACCTTCTCTTCTTCTTCAGTAAACAGGGAACGATCATAATTTTATATTTAGCACGGCCATTAACAGGAAAATTTATCTTAGGATCACTTTTATCCATTGAACTGCAGGATTCCTTCCAACGCACAGTGTAGCACTAACAGTGATGATCTGTCTCCTCCATAAATAATACATTACCAGGGACATATTTGAAAAGTGGTAGTCACATCCCATGGCTCAGACACTTATGAAGGCTCCCGGTTTGCCCTGCGGTCTATGATGATGTCACATAAACCACTGTGCTGGAGGAGTGCCATACTGCTCAGCAAAATTCAGCAGACAGTACCTGTATTGATTGTATGTGCAGGGCTTTCACGTTAAGAAAAGGCCATTTCTCCAGGGCCAAATTAAATAGTACGACTAGACTTAAAATTCTCGCAATTAACTGTTGCCTAAGAAATAAATGTATAATATATATACCGGTATATTGCATAATGCTACCTAAACATACATCACACATTTCTCTCTGGAAAACTAGGTATGTAAACTGCTAAGTCTCACCTATGGTCAACTTAAATCTCTCCAAGATCCATAACTATATCTATATTTCAGCTACTGCTGAAACTAGTACTGCTCATCTTTCAGAACCTCTAATGCTGATAGTAGGACGTGATGCGCATGACCTGAGTCAGAGAGTATGGTCAAAGAAGAAGAGGCAAAAGTTGCTTAAAGCTTACCTCCCACCACCTGACTATCCTAATATATTTTTTGCATAATGACACCCGACAGAATATCACAGGGGGAGTGGAGAGTTTATTGCGCCAACGCCTGGCACCCCCTGATCCCTAGTGTACCCTCCACAAGTTTTTGGACTGGTTCCCAGGTTCCTCATAGATATCTTCAATCTGCCATGTAACATTATACAGGGGCTACTGCAATAGACAAGAACCACCAGAACACAAAAAACTTGACAATAAGCAATAGGACCCTGCAAAATAGGTAGATATCCACAGAATAATTAGGGAGTGCTGTACCCATCAATCATAGCAAGGGTTAGTCAGATCATGATAAGCAATGGGAAGATGAGTAGTTTTAGAATAGAAAACTTGGTTTGCTTAGGAACATGCCAGAGCCCCAGCCAGTGGGTTACAGGAGATACCAGGAGATCTCAAAAGCAACAAATAAGCAGACTCTTGAAAAGTCATGGCATTTAAGTCAGAAACCAGACAGGATTTTGGAAATATAGTCAAGTATAATATATATAGGATAGAAGGGGAAGCCACAGCAGTGTGACACTATAGCCAACAATGATTTCAGACTGGGATACAGAGGCACAAGACCCTAAGTAGTGAATGCTTAATAGATCTTTTAGGATAAAGACTAGATTATAGAACCCCTATATAGTCACTCTTTCATCATAAAAGTGTGCTTATTGGTCTATAGCTCCCAGTGCACAGGTCATGTGACCACAGTAGGTCATATGACCACAGAAGTAGAGGCAGGGAAATCACAACCCACCGGAAGACACTGGATCTGGGTATTAGGAATGACACTGAATAGCTAATTGAAGAGGTGTTTATAGGTCGCTGGACCCCCATCAAATAATCATGGAAATATCTGATATTGTGCTAAATGACCCATCCCTTCTGTGGTTCCCTGCTATACTGTTTGCCCTTTATGACCAGTGCTCGATAGGATTCGAACCTCAATAGAGATGAGTGGAGGGTTATAATGTCTGATTTTTAGACATTCAGTGGACAGAAAATAAAACATATGTTGGCCATAGCCATGGTAGTGGTGTCTACTTTCACAGATGACTAACCATATTTTTTGCTTCATAAGACACCCATGACCACAAGATGCACCTAGGATTTAGACTAGAGGAGAAAAATACGAAAAAATAATATTCTGAACCAAATAATGTGCTAAAATACCTCCTCCCCAAGAACCTAATCACAGGATGTGGCAGAATCCCAATCTCTTATTATAGGCAGTGTGCAGAATCCCCCCAATCCCCTATAATAGACAATGTGCAGATTCCCCCAAATCCCCTTTAACAGACAGCAGACAGACTCCCCAACTCCCCTTTAACAGGTACAGTGCAGACTCCACCAATCCCCTTTAATAGACACCATGCAGACTCCCCCAATCCTCTTTAATGGGCAGCATGCAGGCAACTCCCAATCTGCTATAATAGGCAGCATGCAGACTCCCCTAAATCACTGATAATAGGCAGCGTGCAGACTTCCCCAAATCCCCTTAAAAAGGCAGCATGCAGACTCCCCCACTAACATTTAATAGGCAGCATGCAGACTCCCCACCAATTGCCTTTATAAGCTAGTGTGCAGACTCCAACCAATCCCCATAATTGGCAACAAGCAGACTCCCCTGAATCCCCTTTAATAGGCAGCGTACATACTCCCCCAAATCCCTGATAAAAGGCAACATGCAGTCTCCCCCAAATCCCCTCTAATTGGCAGCATGCAGACTCCCCCCATGCCCCTTTAATAGGCAGCATGCAGACTTCCCCACTCCCCAATAATAGGCAGCATGCTGACCCCCCACAATCACCTTTATTAGGCAGTGTGCAGACTCCAATCAATCTCCTTTAATAGGCAGCATGCAGACTCTCCCAAACCCCCTTTAATAGGAGCGTGCAGACTTCCCTGGTCTCCTTTAATTGGCAGCACGCAGACTCTTCCCCCCAACCCCATTTAATAGGCAGTGTGCATGATTCCCCTGATCCCTTAAAAGTATAGCAGAACCATCTCAATCATTGAGCTGAGGCACTTAAAAATACTTCTTACCTCACCTGTCAATCCAGCAATCAACAGCGTATGCATGCAGGCAGAAGCACAGAACGTGCACAGAGCGGCTTCCCCCACTGTGTGAATGCCCAGCTATTCATTTCAATGACCGGGCAGATTCACGCACAGAATGGGGAAAGCTGCTCTGTGCACAGTCTGCTGCTGTATAGGTGGCTTCTCCCATTCTGTGTGTGTGCCCATCCGCCCATTCAGGTGCTCTGTGCAGCAAAGTAAAGATGGCTGCACCCAGGGCCGGGACTGTCACTGGATTCCAGGTGAGGTAAGGTTTTTTCTGTAAACCCCTCACCCTGTCCACTAACCTTACCAGCACTCTCATGCTGGCTGTGGAAGGATGATCAGATGCAGGAGGACAATCAGTAGACATTTGCTTCACAAGACGCACCAACATTCCCCCTCCAAGTGTGGGGGTGGAGTGCCATATATGGATCGTAAAATTCAGTATATAGCATTTGATAAGCCCTTGTTGGGCCCAGTGGGTTTTCCTCCTCAGTTTTTTGTTTACTGTGGGAACTCCAATGTCCATGGGGTGAGAAATGTAGTGTCCAAGAAGGTCTAAGCCATGTTACTACTGTTGGTACCTTTTAATTTTGGCAGCGTGGGAAGTTGAATGAAAAGGCGACACTGCCCTCTAACGTGACTTCTGACTAGGACAAGGATTATGTCTTGTGTTGAGTGTGTATGAAGTTAGATTCATGCTCAAAGGCAAAAAGTGCTTGCCAGTAAGCAGTAGCAGATTTAAACAGGCAACTAAAATAAAAAAAAATATCTGTAGTGCTTATAATTTGAGGCTAAGTCATTCTTACACACTGAATTCCTCTTTAGCAAAAGTAAATAAACTAGTGTATATGTAGAGAGTCAGAGCAAGTAAGTATAAGTGAATTGTGATTGGAGTTTCTATTCCTTTCCAAAGAGTGCACTGCTTGAATGATAAAACAACAATCATACAATTACTAAGCATTAGTATGGATATCACAGGATGCTGGATCCAAAGGTAGACACAACACAGATGCATGTCCTTAAACATTGGGCAAAAATGACTGGGACATTTAAAAAAACATCATGCAGTGAGTTGATGCATTATGAATGCAATCAGGTGGCCTTCAAAAAACAAGAGGTACATTTAGAACGAATTTCTTTAGTACAACAGTGGTCCTTTGTAATAATATCCCACACAACGCATTTGGTCAATCTTTGAAGGAGGTCCTCGTTGCGTATCTAACAGGCTCTTGCTGCATGTGGCTTACTGCCCTTACCTGGCCAGATCTGTTCCCTAGTACCAACCTCTTGGACTCAATGTAAACGTAATAAGGTCAAAGCTCTGCTGCTGGCTTTAATCTTTAAATCCTCACCCTGTACCATCTCACCCTTTCATGTTCCAAATAATAAAATCATAAACTGATAAACAGCTGATAGCAAAACAGCTAGACAAATATGAAAAAATAAAACATTTATTATTTATTAATAATAATAATAATAATAAAATACCATATTTATGTGATTCTGATAGAGAGAGACAGGGTAAGTAATCTATGCATGGATATCCAAAGAAAAAGGGACTATTGTATATGCTTTTATGAGACTTTGAAAAATTAATATTGTGATGTAATAGTATTGCTATGTAATAGAAGCAGCCTATCCCTGTATGAACAAAGACTTTAAGGGAGTATAATAATAGTATGAAATCTATAACAGGAACTTCATAATAACCTGCAACTTACTGGTCAAGCCTAAATAAACAAACCAAAGTTAATGATGACAAGAAATTTCATAGAAGGAACATGGTAAAATCTTAATCTGACAGATTATAAAAAGCAGATGCTATACTGTAAACCTCTCGCCAATCAATGACTAGATTAAGATGCAGGGTAAGTGGCTTCAGAAGTACTGTATACCAACCATACCACGCTTATGTCTAGAGCTCAAACGTTATATTTTCTTCCAATAATAAAATCCTAGTATTTGGGGACCTGTTGCTTCTCTCTAATTAGGCACTGCTTCCTAAACCTTTATTGTATTTTTGGATTATCTGATTTCTCCTCTGCCCAAATAATTATCCTATTTTGAACTATACATATTTCTTTTTTTATATGTCCATACTCTGCTTTGTCTTGGTCTGTTATCACTGGTGTGGCAAACTAGGTGTTGCATGCACAGTTGAGTTTACATTGTTAAATCGGACCAACACCCGCACCCAGCCGCTAAATGACAGGCTGGAGGGGCATCCAGAATGCCTGTCATTTAGCACCAGGGACCAACACCTGCGCCCCGCGGGTGCTGGTCCTCTTTAGATGGCGAACATATTCCCCCCATGGCTCGAACCTCCTGCTTTTTCATCCATCTTCTTCATAGTTAAAGAAAAGCTAGCAAGCATCAATCTCAAGAGAGAGCAAGTGCAAAGATCTCAGGAGTATGAAGTAATTAAGCACATCTTTATAAGTAGACCAGAGCAACCTGCACTAAATGCAAGTTACAGTACAATTATCAGCTATATTAGCCTATATTTCTTGTAAGAAAACCTGTCCCTTGTTCCCATGGCATCATGGGACCGAGCGTCACTCTCTGCCAACACGTCAGCGGCAGGTGGTGTCCGGCACCCCTGCATCCAGTTAAAATCTGCAACTTATGGGATGGGTCTCAGAATATATTTGTGGTGGCTTCGGAGTGTTTTGTTTGTTTGAAAAGCTTTATATAATAAGCATTTTGTTTGGTAAATGTGGCAAATGCAATGTAAACCTGCTAATGCCACCCAAATAACAGCAAAGTGGTTAATAAATCAGACCCTTAATGTCAGTGGATGTTGATCATGCAGTACAGGCAGTTTTTGTCTAAAACACTTTTCACATTTATTATTATTTTAATTTGATATTTTACTAGGGTTTCATATATGTGGCATCATACTTGTAGATCAGATATAATATGGAATTAAGGCATACTTCCTAGAATCTTGCATGCTGATTTTATCTACAGAATTACATTTGTCAGAGATTAAAAACACATGCTGCTTCGGGATGTAGAAAATAGGAATATTTAGTTCAGTATTCATCTTTGTACAAATTCCTTACTGAATCTGACCCAAAACGCTTTTCATAGCTATAACTATAAAAAGTCAAAGTTAAATTGCCAAAAGTATGCTCATCTTCCAGCTCTGCTACCGATCTCCAGTTTTAGAGTCCTTGGAACCCCTGCTGGTATAAATGAAATACTATGAGGGATGTCAACTGTACTTTTATCTATGAAAATGTTGGGGTACTGGCTATCACAACCCAAGTTTCAAGCTGGCCTCCAACTGAAGCCAATGTGTCTCTAGAAGCATGAATTTGGCAGAAGAAGAATGCTTAGATTTCACTTCAAGGATATATTTGGCCTGATTTAACAAGCACTTCTGCCAGACAATGGCATTTCAGTAGTAGAGTAGTACAAAATATGGTTTCTTAATTTCTCTGCATGTTGCTGCGCCACTAATGATTTCGTAAATGTGTTTCTTGCAGTGCAGCAACATGCACAAGTGTGAAACAAATTATAAATTATATTTTTCACTACTCTAATTTGCACCAATGTGACACTGTCTGGCATAAGTTCTTGATAAATCAGACCCTTAGTGCTCCTGAAGTCTGGTTCAACCTTATTGATCTACAAGGGTTTTAAAGTAATTCTGTCAGAAAACTTTTCGAAATATTGGGCATTTCCCATAAGCCCACTTCTTAGTATTCTGGATATCTTTTTTGAGGTTCTTTATTGAAGATTAGAATCAAAAGGAACACAAAAAAGACAGCATTCAATTTTAGTATAGTATTGTTATACACTTCTATGTCTGTTAAATGCATTGAGATAAGCTGTACAACATTCATTTACCTTGAGAAGGCACCCAAAACCGTTATGCTCGTTATTAATACCAATTAGTGAAGTCAACATTTAATTTGATTCTGCATCATATCCATATTTCACACCACAGTTAGAAACAAGTGTAAAGAAAAGGACAGAAACATTTGAAAAACAGAGATATGAAAAGGGGAGAAAGGGAAAGAAAGGATGGGGAATTGGGAGGGGTGAATTAAAGGGAAAGGGAAGAAAGTTTTTATCTACTTAATATTATTGCTATTATAATTTTAGAGATAGACATTCTCTAGTCTGGATTGGTGCCTCTAAACCGGAAGACTATGAGAAGGGTAAGTAAATTAGTTGTACATTACATTTTTAAATTCTAACAAAGCTGTCATCTCTATTATGGAAAGATAAGAATAGCTTTTAGAAGATGTAACAGTAGGTGTTGTTGGCCCAATTCCATCTTACTTTTTCTATAGGGACCCAGCCCTGAGGGTTAATCAAGGGGTAAGAGTTACCCAGACTTCTCCGTATTCAGGCTTATCAGGAAAAGTGGATGGGGTGTCCAGGTAGGGAGGTGGGAGTGTCTGCTTATTACAGGGGATGACACCAAGGGGAAATGAAAAGCAAGTATACTCTAAATCGAAAAATACAATATAACCACAGAGCTATAAATAAATTATTTAGAGTCCTCTTTAAAGTCCTCCAACTCAGAATTCTACATTCACCACGAGTGTCAGCAATCCAATCGTGCAGAACCACCACCGATTTGGTACTCTTACCAGAAATGATTAGATCACCAGCAAAATGCAGCCGTTATGTAGGCACTTCCTCCAATCAACACCGCCCACTAAGGTATGTGTCCTCAATGTAGGTTAGTACGACCAATCAGATTTCCAGAGTATATTCATACAGAAGGAAATAAAGAGGCCATAGTGCAGTATTGCAAGACTACAGATAAAAAAAAGGGAGCCGGCGGTCTATAGGATTGGAATCCAGCAGCGTGGATTGGCCTGATACATATTGTGATATGCACATTTTAATCGTCCGTTTGTGAGTATTTTATTGGCATTATTAAAAGGAATCTGTAGTCTTGCAATACTGCACTATGGCCTCTTTATTTCCTTCTGTATGAATATACTCTGGAAATCTGATTGGTCGTACTAACCTACATTGAGGACACATACCTTAGTGGGCGGTGTTGATTGGAGGAAGTGCCTACATAACGGCTGCATTTTGCTGGTGATCTAATCATTTCTGGTAAGAGTACCAAATCGGTGGTGGTTCTGCACGATTGGATTGTTGACACTCGTGGTGAATGTAGAATTCTGAGTTGGAGGACTTTAAAGAGGACTCTAAATAATTTATTTATAGCTCTGTGGTTATATTGTATTTTTCGTTTGTACTTAAGTGTGAGATTTAAGTTGTACACGTGGAGCTTGATTTAACATCACTTATTACTTGTTTTTCATTGTTATTAATTTGTTATTGAGCGCGGTATTTTTATATATCACTATATATAATTTTGTTTATACTCTAAATCGACTCACAGAGGCCTTGCGGGTTTATTTTGCCAGACAAATCTTAACCGTATGTTGATGCCCCTGAAAAAGCATGTGGGGATTTGGACAGGATAGATGTGAAACAAAAATAAAAATTTAGAGAGAACTGGCATTTGAATTATGTTCATGCAACCCATCAGGAAAAAGCTTTTTAAATCCTATTTGATTTTACAGGCCAGGGGAACAATGATCTAAGGAAGTGTTACTCATCCCTCTCCTCAAGAATCACCAACAGGCCAAGGTTTGTGGATCTCCACCTGTGCATCTGTGAGGAGATCCAGAAAACATTACCTGTTGGTGGCTCAAAGAGCCACAAAGGCTCACAAAGAGAGGGTTGGGGAAACAGATCTAAGGCAAAGAGATTGGTTAGTAAAGAGATCATTTTAGCAGCTAGATACAAAGGGCCTTATTTATCACGGGCTAGCGCCAGGTAGTGTCTGATGAGCGCCAGGTACCGCCAGCTATCGGCGGCTACCGACTCAAGTACGCCCGGCGGCGGTCACAATGACGCATTTATCAAGCTAAATGAGGCTAGCGCCGGCGAGAGTGTCAGCTAGCACGGGATTCATCATGAAGCCGCCTGGAATGAACAGCGCCGCTGCAAATTCCTTCACAGCGCCAGGTATGACCTGTCGCTCCCTGGCATTGTCCAATGCATTTCAATGGAGCAATGTTTAATTAATCATAATTCATTGGTAATATTTTTTTTTTTTTTTTTTAAATGTCAAAAAATCTGAGACCACTTCTGCAATGTTCGTTTTTTTTTTTAAAGTAAAAAAAAATAAAAAAAAAAAATTTGTGCAGAAATGATCTTACAGGTCTGATATTAATATATTCATATTACAAAATGATTCCAAAAACATGTATAACGTTACAATCAAAAAATATGGTTGTTTAGGGGTTAAAAACTAGTTAACACCCATCGCCGCCAGCGCACTGGGGTTTAAACAAGGAATGGACAGCGCCAGCAAATTCGGAGCGTCATTTTTTAATGAATATGAAGCAAGCCGTTCGCTCTGGCCATTCGTTGTCAGGCGCTCACATACAACGCTGAACCTGTGAAACAGCGACCCCCCAGCCCGTATTCAACATTACCGCACACCGACTGAGTCGCTGTCATCAAGCAAACGCCGGCCAAGCACAGCGAATACTGGCTGGTGCTGTAAAAATCACGCTACAGTCTCTCATCTGTCGCTACCTGGCGCTATTAATGAATCGGCCTCTATGTGTATGCCCATTTATATGTAAAAAAAGTGTAATGTTTTTAGTTATATCTGCTAGGGTTATATTAGGAGCCTCTGCTTTGTGTAAAATGTATTTTAAAGAAAGAATGGAGTCAGAATTTCTTTAAACAGGACAGGCAGAGAAACTGAAAACCAGGGGAGTAACTACAGGGGATGCAAAGGTAGCAACTGCATCGCTGTCCCTAAGGTCAGGTGGTCCATCATTGTTGCTCATCCACCTTATTTATCAGGTTTGTGCGCAAACTGCATCATATACAGAAGTAAGCACTATTTGCCTCAATCTTTAGAAGTCCGATTCAGTTACAGCCAAAAGAAAAAAGTTACTGCATGACAGAGACCCATGTAATTCCTGTACCAGGGTCCAGTCACACCTCTGAGTGAAGGGTTTGCTACAAAGTGAGGAGTTTATGTATAACAGTAAAGTGTGCCTCTAGATCTCTAACAGAGAAGGAACCTGGTTTGTCTGAGCCTGCATGGGATTCCAGGCCTCCCTTCAAGGGAACCTGTTCTTTCTTAGATACAGATATGTAGCACCAGCTTATCCTTCACTCTACAATAGTGGACCTGACAGATAACATCTCTGGGTTGCGAGCAATCATGTCTAGGACCACAGGTTCCTTGAACCCAATCCAACTCAGTAGGGTTGATTCATGGTCAGAGCACAAAAACGCTAAGGCAGATCAGAGACAATTCCACATGCACCTAGGTGATGATTTATGGCTGCGTGCACACGTGTGCGAATTGCACCAAATGGCAAGCTCACGGGAGAAGGGCAAATTGCCTATTCTTGCGCCAATTTGCACCTTCCGCAAGGGAAATCTGCTGTTTTAAAGCACAAATGGCCCTGCCCCTTGCATATTTACCCAGCTAAGTGCTTAACTGCGCCCGATGGTCCCCCATTTTTCTCCCATTTCCTTTACTGTTTCTCCATAGCGATTTGATCTCTCCAGCTTCTGTGTTTTCTGTGAAGCTCTTTTCAACATTTTGGAGGGTATTCTCTAGGAAACTTATGCTCTCCATTTTTTGGGGGTCATTTTTTCAAGGGATATTCTGATTTAAGTTAACCCTTGTTTTTTTGCCCAATGTTTTCTCCCAGATATTCTTTTTAACCCTCCCTCCCCTGTTTGGTTTGCATACTAATCCTTAATAATTTAACTATAATTTTTATATTGTTTTTGCTAAACTTTGAGGACCAATATCTATATTTTTGTTGTTTGGACCTTATTTTTTGTGATTTTTGACAACTTTAATCATTTTTTCGAACAAAAACCAATAGATTATAAAATTCAGTCCATAAAAAAAACTTGTGGCTGACACCATCATTGTTCAAAAACATGGCGGACACTACTGGCATGTGTTTTCAGATTGAAACAAGGCTGGAGGAAATTCAGTCTTCAAATTGCCACATTTGCAAAAGCTTTTCTGCCCTCTAAACATACCATAAATCAGCCACCGGAGACAGTTGGGTGCGCCAAAATGGCACTAGAAGGAATATTCAGGTGAAAATTGGAGCAATTGCTCATTGGCCATCACGAGTGCGCAAATTGGCGCAAAAACAAATGTGCATTCCTATTTTGACAACCATGGCGCTCCAAAAACAAGTTCATTCACGCAAGACCATGAATCGAATCCGCAGCAGGGCACTCCAAGAGTGTATTGAAGACAGTCACTAATGTTCCTTGCTGGTCCGTGGTGCCCACATAATTAGGCAAGCCCCAGAGTCTGACATTCAACAGGTTTCAAACGTTCTCTGTTCTCGATATTGTCTATTGTTATAGATATTGTTTAGAGACATGTGCTTAATAGTGGATTGTGTGGCCTAAATATTGTCAACTTTTATTTCTGCCTATGACTCTTGTAAAGCTCTCTCTTAAATATGCCTTCCATTCTGACAATCACATTTGCAGAGGAGTCCTTAATGCCTCATCAAGCAATAGTTTGAAACAAGAAAGGGCTTGGAGCTACATCAGCTTCTGGGCAATGAGGGTCCAGCTAGATGATATTTGGAGTAGCAATGGTTTATGTTGTGATGACATCTATTTTGGCAGAGATCAGGTTTTTAGCTGTTTAGTAGATAATTCTCCGGCCGCGCTTCAGAGAGGCAAATCCTCATGTCACCATATCAAGCACCCTAGATACATCTTTTCTGACCTCGAATGCACCTGACTCTATAGTTTGGGGCTCACTCTCTAATCACCAACTTGAAGGGTTACACATGCTCATCCCTCCTGCTAACAGACTTTACCCTGGCATTAACCATTCAGTACTTGGAAGTACCTTTGTAAGCAAGTTGGTATTTACCACAAACCTTCTGTTCTTTCTGGAGACCAACGTCCTTTCTGCTTATACTATGTAAAAATGCCTCTCTTCATTTTAAACAGGACCAACAGTTGAAAAAAGAAACTCCCCAAAACTTGCTTGCCTGATCCGCAACTTCCACACTTTTGCCCCTGCATCCACTCAAAGCTGAAAAGGTGCCTCATCAAGTTTCTCCTGGTAACGGACATTTGAAGCACCCCTTAAGATTCCCTTCCCAGCTTCCCAACTGTGCTGCAGCCTGAACTTAACCCTTTAAACGCCAGCCACGTAAATTTTACGTGGCTGCCTCTCCAACAGTTAAACGCCAGCCACGTAAAATTTACGTGCCTGACTTTCCCCAGTAAAAAAAAAAAAAGTAAAAATAAAAGACACTTACCTGACCCCTCGTTCGATCCGGTCGGGTCTCCTCTTCAGCCAGAGGGGCTCCGATCGCCCATCGGGGCTCCTCCGGCTGCAGGGGAGGGCCCGGAACAGGGTGCCCCCCCCCCGTTTCAGCAGCCGCCCGGTTTACTGTAAAAAAAAAAACAAAAAAAAAAAAACAGTCACCTACCTTTGTCCCCGCCGGCTCCCGCAGGCTCTCCTCTTCACGGGGGGGGGCTCCGATCCCCCCCCCCGCTCTTCTGTCTTCTGGAGGGGGCATAACAGCCCTCCTCCCTTGCCTCTTCCGATGGCGGCCGCCATCTTGGTGACGTCACGGGGCGGGGCCAGATGACGTCACCGCCGGGTGTCATCGGAGCACCCGGCAGTTCGTCTCTCAGATGCCGGTGACGGCTGGGAGGGGAAGGAGGGAGGTAGGCGATCCTCCGATCGCCTGCCTCCCCCCTTCTCTGCCCAGCCGTCACTGACAGCAGATCGCCGCGGGACACAGAAGATGAAGATCGGAGGTGAGTAAAGTAAAAGTTTTTTTTTTTTTTTTAATAAACTTTTTTAAAAAACGTGTCTTGTCTTTTTTTTTTTACCATTTAACCCTTTGTGAACTGGTAAGGGGTCCATGTGACCCCTTATACCAGTTCACAAGGCTGGGGAGATGGCAAGCCACCTGCGCTAGCGGGTGGCTTGCCATTAACCCCTGGCACCCCCATTACCTGCCTCCCCAAAGGCCAGGGGGGGGCAGAAGAGCCCGGGCCCACATGGGCTATGTGGGCTCGTAGGCTGCAGGGTGGGGGGGCCACATAAGCTGGCCCCCCCACTCTGTGCCTACAAGCCCCCACAAGGACCCCACAAGGACCCCACGTCAATTTTTTTTTTGATTTTTAAGGGTTTTTAACCCTTAAAAATCAAAAAAAAAATGGGGTCCACCCCCCCTGGGAGGGGGGACCCTATGTAATTTTTTTTTTTTGATTAACCCTTTGTGTTCTGTCATCCAGCAGCTATAAAAGGCTTCTAGCAAGTGAGCAGAAGCCAGTGATCGCCGAGGGACAGAGTGCTCCAGGATGGATGGGAGGTGAGTACAGTGTAAAAAAAAAAAAAAAAAAAAATAATAAAATATTTTTTCTCTTTTGTGTGTCTGTGTCATTTTTTACTTTTAACCTCTTGTGAACTGGTAAGGGGTCCATGACCCCTATACCAGTTCACAAGGCTGGGGGGATGGCAAGCCACCTGCGCTAGCGGGTGGCTTGCCATTAACCCCCGGCACCCCCATTACCTGCCTCCCCAAAGGCCAGGGGGGGGCAGAAGAGCCCGGGCCCACATGGGCTATGTGGGCTCGTAGGCTGCAGGGTGGGGGGGGCCACAAAAGCTGGCCCCCCCACTCTGTGCCTACAAGCCCCCATAGCTGGTCCCGGGCTGGTTACTGTGGGTAAGGGGGACCCCACGTCATTTTTTTTTTTATTTTTAAGGGTTTTTAACCCTTAAAAATAAAAAAAAAATGGGGTCTCCCTCCCCTGGGAGGGGGGACCCTATGTCATTTTTTTTCTCGATTTAACCCTTTGTAGTGTGGATGGTTTTTGTGTTTTTTTTTGTGAATGTTATAAAATACTTGTTTCAGTTAGGGGGGGTCTCCTGGGCAGGAACGGGGGGCTACCGATAAATATGTGGTACCGTTCTAATCGGTAGAAATGGGGCTTTCACATGCAATATGATTTTCCTTAATAAAATACATTTTTTATTTAAAATAAAGGAGTCAATTTTCTAAAAAAAAAATTTTATTTATTTATTTTTTTTTTCACTTAATAATATTGTAAAAAAAAAAAAAAAAATTACAAACAAGACATTTCATGTTAAAGTCTAAACTCTGCTGCAAAAAAAAAAAATATATAATTTTTCTGAAAGTTCCAGCAAAAATGGCGCAAAACATGTCGCAAAACATGACGCAAAATGGGGAAAAATGGCCTGTCAACAGAGGGTGACAAAATCTCAAGTAGGCTGGCAATTAAAAGGGTTAATAGTACCTATGCATGTTGGGTATTGTTCTGTTCGGGGGACCTTGCGCTTTCAGACTTAGCTTGTTTTTTCTGGTTTGCATATTTATATTTTAGGAAAAGGTGTTTTTTATTCAGCTTTTTTATAAATTTTTTAGGGAAACCCTGCGCAACCAAAGAATTCTTTGAGGAATTAATTCCAGAAAGATGAGCCCACTACAGCCAGCTGGGTACCCTTAGAAAGCTTAACGTGTGTACTTTCAGGGAATATATGGTTTATGGGGGATATTCCAAATGTAAAGGGTTGTTTTGGTTGAAAAATCGCAAGGTGCGCACTTTGTCTGCAGAGCTGAAATTTTCAAGTAAAATTACCGTTACGCACATGCTTTACTTTGGGGTGTTTGGCAACTCTTCCCTTGACAGAACCTATGCATGTTGGGTATCGTTCTGTTCGGGAGATGTTGCTTTTTCAGATTAAACTTGATTTTTCTTGTTTGTATATAGTTTTTTTAGGAAAATGTGGCTTTGATTCTGCTTTTTTATCCTTTTTTTAGGGAAACTCTTTGCAACCAAAGATTACGTTGAGGGATTACTTCCAGAAAACTATGGCCACATCCACAAGCCTGGTACGCCTAGAAAGCCTGAGGTGTGTACTTCCAGAGAATATATAGTTTGTTGGGGGTATTTTAAATGTAAAGGGTTGTTTTTCTGGAAAAACCGCAAGGTGCGCATATTGCATAGCATAGTTGTATTTTATCTGAAAATCTCCTAAAGCGCTGTTTCAGTTTGGGGGAGTCTCCTGGGCAGGAAAGGGTGTCTACCTATACATATGTGGTACCGCTGTAACCGGGAGAAATTGGGATTTCACACGCAATAAGATTTTATTGACAAACTTACATTTTTTATTCCAAAAAAAACTACAATATGTAAAATTTTTTTTTTTTTTTTTTTTTTTTTGCACATATTTCACCCAAAAATATTAAGAATACACCTAACAAATGACAAACAAGACATTTCATGTTAAAGCCCAGACTATGCTGAAAAAAACAATATATCATTTTCCTGGGAAATCCATGGAAATCCCCTCAAAAATCACAGTTGAACAAGGGGAGCGCAAAATAGTGCAAAATGGTCTGGCAACAAAGGGTGACAAAATCTCAAGGTAGGCTGGCGGTTAAAGGGTTAAAGGAGCACTATCGCGAAAAAATGGCCCAATGATAAAAATCCATATAAATATCCTGGATGGAGGGAGGACGGGGTCACTTATACACCTGGTATCGAGAAATATCCAGCCAGGCTTGTTTTTTTAATTTTAATGGAAGGAAGAGGACACCTTGGGTGACAGACTCTGTCACCCCTCATAGACTAAACCTGTAACCCCAGGGTTTTATTCCTACCAGGGGAAGAAAACCACAAGCTAGGCGGGAGTTTTATTCAGTTCGGGTGTATAAGTGACCCATCCCCTTATTAGCGAAAGTGTTTATATGGATTTTTAATATTACACAATTTTGCGATAGTGCTCCTTTAACTGACGTAACCCACAATGCATATCGGCAGGAAATCCATCAGCACTTCCTCTTTGCAGGAGGTCTGCAGCCCACAATGCTCATTGGCACGAAACCCAGCAGTACTTCCTGTTTGCAGGCTGCCGAGTTAAAAAAAGGTAGAATATTTTTTATGTGCAGCAATCTGTATTGCCCCGGGTGAGAGACATGTGAGCACTGGTTCTTGTAATAGTCCAGTTTAAGAGCAGATTGGTCACATTGTTCAAATACTTAAGATTTGGCTTTGATCATTGAATTCTACTTAGTTCGAGCGGTGTGGCCAGCAAGTAAGGCAGCCAAATGCACCCAAATGAATTGAAACTCCCCCAATTCCACCAACTATTAAAAACAACAAGGGTGTTTGGAGCCAAGACGTAAATCTTTCATTTACAGGGAGGTGCCATAAGCCTTCTCACGCTGTTACGATACCTCTAAGGTTAATTTCTTGGTCTCCCAACAGCAACATTTAGTTAACAGAGCAAACTATTATCTGTATGTCAACATTTTTTAAACAGTTTAGCTATGTGCTATACAACACCATTCCATAGCATGCTTAACACATTTTTTAAAGAAATTCCCATCAAATGAAATTGCTTTCCTTTGCAGTATCTCAGTAGTTGTCAATTAGGTAAGTTTTATTAGCCATAAATGGTTCTTCTCCCTAAAAAAAACTTTTTCCAATATCACAACTATGATGTTCTCTTATTAGTTGTAAGAAGGATACCAAGCTAAATACAGAAACTGAGATGTCTGTGACAAAAAAGAGCTTTAGCTCTGGTAATTGTTGTTGGGCAGAAATGGAACCCTATTGGGTATTTCAGTACCATATCAGGCATTCCACAGCTTTTTGGTCCAGACAACTGAAAGTTATTTAAATATAAAATAATAATAAATAGGACCATGATATATTTGTAAAACAAAATAGTACATAGCCTCAGAGGGGTCTCCTTTGCAAAAGGTGCACAGGAGCTGCAGTGCTTTAGCAGGAGCTAAAGCAGTCATTAGGGCAGTACCGATGTAACAATGGTGGCGGACAAGCCACCACCCAGTTACATTTGACACATATACAGATACAGGGAAAAAGTGTGGCCAGAGCATGCACAAGGAGAGAAAAAAGGAAAATACACAGCTCACTATTGTTATTCAGTGTTCTACTGATGACTCGCAAACCTAAAATTGGACCAACAGTCATTTTCCGGCTGGGGGGGGGGCATTGCCAATGCCGCCTGCACATACCCTCCTCTGCAATCCCGATCTTGGGCAGCCCCACACCACTCACTTTTTTGTTCTTCCCCCCAATCCAGCCCATCTGGCATCCAATCACATTAGTCTCATTGTGCAACCATTGAACTGAAATAAAGTGCTGAGTATGAGGCTGCCCAAGAATGGGCTTGCAGAGGAGGGTATGTACAGGGGGCATTACCAATTGGGATACCGCCGCCAAGCCACTAACATACTCAGTGCTTGAAAATATACTGACCCCTTCAGTCTTCATAGTGTGTCGAACAGTGTGATTCTTCAAATGTTTGAACAATATAAAGTCACAAGCTACTTTAGAGAGAGATCCATATTAGGCTACATATAGTGGGCTAAGAGAGAGCAAAACCTAAGTAAAAGTTTCATGAAACAAAAAGTATATACATGGCCAATACAGACCAGAAAGACCAGTCTGCTTTGCAATCCTTATTTGAGAGAAACCTTTGTAGATTGTAAGCTTGTGAGGAGTGCCCCCGGCTGCGGTCGTCTCTTTTCAACGAGTCCCCATTGATTTGACTGATTGAATGAAAGACTGTGCATGCACCGTAGGACTGTGGAAAGGTGAGGTGACCTGAGGGGTTTTACACAGCGCAGCATCCTGCATTGGAGTGCTTCGGGGTCAATAACCAAAACCCGTGATTGTCAAAATCCCGGGTTTTGGTCCACTTTAAAATGCCCCTTGTATTAATCCACTTTGCATTGAGTTAGTTGTTAAGTAATACATTATTAAGACATCATTTTAAATCATCCACGCCACATCCTCTCCTTTAATCGTCATTGATTGCTGTGCATATTCATTTATGGCAAACAATGCTAAATGAATAGTCGGGGGCCTCAGTATGGCTTCTGCTTCAGGCTACAATGCCTGGGGAGGCTGAGCCCATAGAATGGAGGGATGCCGGGGAGGCCCACACATACACTATGAGATCTAGGAACAAGGTAAGATAATGGCCAATCCTAGGAGTTTCACACATTGGGATGCCCCTGAGAAGGGCTTTCACCCCTAGGTTTCTTTTTACTCCAGGACCAGGTGTCACAGATTTTGGACCACTTCAAAGCAGAACAAAACCCACCGGCTTGGCACTGGAATCGAATTGCCTTCCCCTGTGTGCAAGACCCCCCAGTGTCTGTAAACACCTCACCTTCCCCCTCTTCAGCAGCGTATGCGTGGGCTCTTGTCCAATTAGAGATGTCTGCCGTGACTATGTAATTCGGCAAACTGCTCTTGTGAATGGAGAGCATGCTTTGCTGCACCCCCTGCATCCCCAACCGCATGCATGCTCCCGCCCCAGATTAGCTGAATGGCTGGGACACGGATGAGGAGGATGTGGCAGCGGCATTCTAGTCAATAACAGCTATTTGCTGAATGCCAGTAGACAGCTTTCATTGGACGAGAGCCCGCACATGTGCTGTTGAAACCAGGAAGAGGTGAGTGAAAAGAGGCATTCTGGGGGGTTCCACACAGCAGGGAATCCAAATTTGGGATGCCCCAGGGATTTGAAAAAGAACTCAGAAAAGTTAAATTCCCAGGTTTTGTTCCGCTTTAATGCTGGGTATGATATGTTTGGAGGTCCTACTATGTGTTTTGCTATGGGGCCCAGTGAAACCTTTGTATGCCCCTGGTTGTAAAGTAATGTAGATAAAAGGAACCTATAGAAAATGTAGAGAGTGGGGGTCCTAGACCAAACCCCAAATACCCTATATACACCTGCCGCACACTGGTAAATATGCCAACATATCCAATCAATCTTGAAAAAATATTTATTTGATCAGGACTCAGGACTCAGGACTAAAGGACTCATTAAAATACATATAAACACACAAAAAGGGGGAGGTTGGACCCCACAAATGGCTCTACAATATCCAATAATTCATAAAAAGTGCAATAATGGTACTGAACCCACAATACAACGGGGCACAAGGGAAATGGTTAAGAAAATGACCCCACTCTCTACATTTTCTATAGTTGTTGTCCCTATTTTTGCCAGCACCTTACAGCAAATCTTTGTATCAATATAATTGGGTTGTGCACACTCACAATATTTATCCTCTAGATAAAAGGAACCTATTCTAACTTTTTAAAGAGGAACTCTGAAGTATCTCTTTAATATGCAGCAGCAGGGCAGCCCGGGTCTGGCTGTGCATTGCATATCTCACCTCCTCCTGGCCATGAGTAGCGTTTGGCATTGGTCGTGCAAGCTGATAGGCGGCTCCACAGCAGCTCTAGAAGGATCCGGGAAGAGGTGAGCACCTGGGCAGCCCGGTTTATTCTTTTAGTGCCCCCAGCTGCCCGACTGCTACATATAAAAGAGGGACTCTGGTCATTTCTGACCATAGTTCCTCTTTGACTCTATAAATACAATAGTTGTATAAAGGGGATAAAGGAAATCTCTGGATGTCCATTCCCTTGGTAAATTCCCCATAACACTGCCATCTTGCAGAGACTTCGAGGAGGGGCTTCCCGATCCTGTATGTGGCCCCCATCCATTCACTTTAAAATTAGAAACATTCTTACCTCGCCAGGGTAAGTGAATGGATGGGGCCACGTACAATAGTGGCATAACTAAATTAGAGCAAGCCCCTGTGCAAACATTACATGGAGCTCCATCATGGCTCACGCAGTATCCTTTTACCTATCATTTTAAATAAATTGGATACGACTAAAGACTGAAACAGCAGAGATAAATGGTGCTGCTTTTTTCTGTACATGATGCAATGAATGCGCAAATATAAGAAATAAGGCAGAGAAACAACAATGATTGGTCCTCCCTGACCTTATGGGCTCCAGTGCGGTCGAAACCTCTACACCTCCTATAGTTTCGCCCTTGCTCTGCAATATGGCTGTGCCAAGCACTGGAAAGAGTTTTTTCAGAAAAAAAAAATGTAACTTTAACCAGAATCTGGTCCAGTGCTAAGGTGACCATTGGTGGGGCTTGGCATCTTAAAGTATTACTGCAGGCAAAGGTAATTGTTACACCATTGTGTCGGGCTACATTTAGTACTGTCCTAAACTGTTTTCCATTTTCAAAATTGAAGCAGAAATGGCCGAGATATCGGGGTTTAGAGGTTCAGACAATGACATTCTCTTTTTCATCCTGTCCCCTAATCAGCTCAGCAGAGCGGGACAGGATTGCTGGTCCCTCCCTCTTTCCTCCCCCCTTCCGCCTCCTCCTCCACCTCCAGATTCATCACATTGCTGTCAGCATAGAGAGCTGATTATTATGCAGCTTCACAGAGCCACGTGTCACACCCACTTTCATGGGAAAGTCATGAGGTGACTATGGCCCTTATTTAACAAGGGATAGCGGCAGGTAGCGAATGGTGAGCGAACGGTAATGACGCTCACCGCCACGAGAACGCCGGCTCCCCTCTGCAATCACACATTTATCAAGCCGATCCTGCTTAGCGACTGACAGAGCGCCAGATAGCGAATCATTCATCATTATTCCAGCCTCACCCCACAGCGCCAGCGAGCGACCTTGAACAGCGACAGGTATGACCTCTCGCTACCTGGCGCTCTCCAATGCATTTCAATGGAGCAATCTTTAAATATTCTTAATTAATTGCTATTAATGTTTTTTTTTTTTTTTTTTTTTTTTTTTAAATGGCAAATATTCTGTGACCACTTCTGCCATGTTAGATATTTTTTTTAAGGAAAAAAAAAATTTGTGCAGAATTGATATTAAAGGTCTGATATTAATGTATTCATATTACAAAATGTTTTTAAAAAACTTTTTTTTTTTAACAAAAATATGGTTGTTTGGGGGTTAAAAAACTACTTTTAACCCATCGCCGCCAGCGCTCTAGGGTTTAAACATGCATTTCACAGCGCGAGAATTTTTTGAGCGTGATTTGTTAATGAATATGGTGGGAGCCGTTCGCTATGGCCATTCGCTGTCATGCGCTCCCATACAGCGCGGAACCTGTCAAACAGCGACTCCTAACCCCGTATTCAACATTACCGCAAACCGACTGAGTCGCTGTCAACAACCGAACAACGGCCAAGCACAGCGAATACTAGCGGGCGCTGTGAAAATAACGCTACTGTCGCTCATCTGTCGCTACCTGACGCTATTAATGAATCGGCCTCCCCGTAAACCTCGATATCTCAGCCATTTTTCTTCAATTTAAAAAAAAGGAAAACAGTTTAGGATAGTGCCAAACGTAGCCCAACACAATGGTGTAACAATCACCTTTGCCTGCAGTAGCATTTTAAAGCCTGGTAAGATGGTTGAAGAACACGCTCTATATCTTTAGGGCACAGATACTTGTCTCAGGTACTGCCAACACATTTCAGATTTAGCTGAGATGTCAAGTTATCCCTGGATAAAGGGCACAGAGCAAGGGGAGGGCACAGATCACTAGCAATGACTAAATGAATAGATCACGGGTCATTTAACTGGAAACAGTTCCAAATAATGGCACAGTAAAGTACTCAAAAGCATCAAACTTTACAACTTAGGGGTCGATTGAGAGCCAGGTGAGAGTTCTCACTCCTTTTTTTAGGAGAGAAAACTGCCATTGACTGTCATTGTGTACCAGGTGTAAATTTTCACCTGGCTCTCAATCAGCCCCGAGGTAGACAATGAAAGTCAATGGCAGTGTTCTCTCCTAAAAAAGGAGTGAGAATTCTCACGTGGCTCTGAATCAACCTCTAAGAGGCCGATTCATTAATAGCGCCAGGTAGCGACAGATGAGCGACTGTAGCAGTATTTTCAAAGCGCCCGCTAGTAGTCGCTGTGCTTGGCCGTTGTTCGGTTGTTGACAGCGACTCAGTCGGTGTGCGGTAATGTTGAATACGGGGTTAGGAGTCGCTATTTGACTGGTTCCGCGCTGTATGGGAGAGCATGACAACGAATGGCCATAGCGAACGGCTCCCAGCATATTCATTAACAAATCACGTTCAAAAAATTCTCGCGCTGTAAAATGCATGGCGCTGGCGGCGATGGGCTAAAAGTAGTTTTTTAACCCCCAAACAACCATATTTTTTGAAACCAAAAAAAACAAGTTTTTAAAATAATTTTGTAATATGAATACATTAATATCAGACCTGTAATATCAATTCTGCACAAATTTTTTTTTTATTTTTTTTTTTACCTTAAAAAAAAATATCTAACATTGCAGAAGTGGTCACAGAATTTTTCACATAAAAAAAAAAAAAAAATTAATAACAATTATTTATGATTATTTAAAGATTGTTCCATTGAAATGCATTGGAGAGCGCCAGGTAGCGAGAGGTCATACCTGTCGCTGTTCAAGGTCGGACGCTGGCGCTGTGGGGTGAGGCTGGAATAATGATGAATGATTCGCTATCTGGCGCTATCTCAGTCGGTAAGCAGGATTGGCTTGATAAATGTGTGATTGTGGTGGGGAGCCGGCGTTCTCGTGGCGGTGCCCGTCATTACCGTTCGCTCACCAGTCGCTATCTGGCGCTATCCCTTGTTAAATAAGGGCCTTAGTGTGCATGTCAGTCCTCTTTCCCCATAAAACACACTCCACATGAGTGGATGCCCCAACCTTAAAGTGGACCAACACCCAGGATTTTCACTATCCTGGATGTTGGTCCACTTCCGCGGGACACCTTGATAGGGGTGAAACCCCCCAGAAAGCCCCTAAAATCTTACCTTTGTAGGCGACGGTTAAGCCTCTTGCGCGTCCCTCTTACAGGGCGCGCGCCTGCGCCGGCCATTCACAAACGGCCGGCGCGGGATCGCGCCCTGCTAGAGGGACGCGCGGGAGGCGGCGGCTTATCCGTCGCCTAAAAGGTAAGATTTTAGGGGCTTTCTGGGGGGGTTTCACCCCGCGGGACATCCCGATTTCGGATGCCCCGCGGGGAGGGAGCTGATCGGCCCGGGAATCTTATAGATTCCCGGGCCGATCAGGGGTGGGTGTTGGTCCACTTTAAATAGGTGAATGGCAGAATTAACCCCCAGAACTGCTGGGAGGCTGGTAAACAGGGTGCTGGCAATACAAGTAAGCCAGCACATTTCCCCACCTGCCTGACACATTAACCCATGCATGGTGCTGGCAGTGCCCAGCCCTGGGCATCATGTAACCCCCCATCCTAACAGCATGCTAGACCTCTGCCACATCTGACTCCCAAATAAGCGGATGAGGACCCCTGCCCTATATAAGAGACAAAGAACAATGGGGAAGAAACAGATCAGTAGCAACACACTGATATATTATGGTGCAGATTTGAAATGGCATCTGTTACAGAGCTAAGCAATGCCTACATATGTCAGATTTGCCTAATATTGAAATCTAGCCCTGAATGAGGGCGCATGGGGATCATGGATGAGTAGTAAGACATTGATTGCTGCTAGGGCACAAATCTGGATGTCAGATGCCTTGAGTGTTAGAGGAACTTGCCCACACACACATCAGATTCCAGCCAGGTCGGGTCACTATCCAGCAATACGCCTTAGACTTGCACAAGCAGACAATGCCAGGCTCTCCATTGCCTTCCTCCCTCCTCCCAGGCTGGAGCCCTCCTGCGCTGGGGGCACGGTGACAGCTCCAGTGCTAATCTGTGTTCTTTAGCAGCGGCAGTTCCAATTTCAGAATGGGAGGGGTCCTTTTTTTACCTCCCTGAATTAAAAACGTGCACAGAGCTCAGCAGCCTGCAAACCAGGGCCAGGCAAGAGACGTGGACTGGACTCTACAGTAAGCAGCAATGCCACTAACTTCTTTTATCCCCAAAACTTGTTGGCTATAATAGTATTTCAGAGGATTTGATTTTTGATCGCTTTTCTGGAATGTATTCATTTATACTGACTGTCCATCCTAGTGTATGGAGATGGGGCGGGGGTCTCAGCAGGATGCTGCTGCTGGCTACACTTGCTTAGATCCAGGGACCAGAAAGGTGACACTGCAGCCCTCTGGAGACCTTCATTCATGAAATCTGCTTTGATCACTCAGTTCAAGCGCTCATTTACTAACTGCCTCTTTGTAGGAGCTTAGAATTTGACATTTCTGTGTTGTATTTGAGACCTGCTTAGCAATGAGAGTGATGCGTTCTGCTGAATTACATCTCCCAGCTTTGCTACCTTGTCTTGAGCCAGAATATAAGCTTAAATAATGGTAGCTATCCATGTGGGATCTAATTTATTATTTACTGATCAGACTGAGCTTCTCATCTATTGGCAGTGCCCTCTACACCAGAGGGCATGTCTGTGGATCTCCTCCTTACTACCTATGACATTCCATGGAGTAGCACTTAATTGCCAAAAATGTTAAATCGTCTGATCACTTTATAGCAACAATACAAGCAAACCCTCCGCAGGAAATGTATTAGTTGAGCGCATAGCTATGCGGATGACCAGTTTTAAGCTTCAAGCATGGATGGTGCCCACACAATCATATCAGTGGCTGGGAACCACCAACAGATTCAATCAGATAGGTTTGAAAAATTAGCTGATTACAGTAAAGGACAACAGTGCTACTCCTCATTCCTGGGTACCACGTCATAGGCAGTAAGCAGGGGATCAGCCAACATGCTCTCTGTCAGGTTGTGTGTCCATGGCATTCATTCATTGTATCACCCAATCATCTGCTTTCTAGAACCATTTAATGATTGTTTTTGACATTTTTTATTAAATCTATTCAAACAATCAGACAGGAAGAGATACTTTGATGGATGCTTTTGGGTCTGTATACACACATCATTTTTATATCTCAAGAAACTGATCTAAATTTGATATTCTTCTCTTTGTACAATCAGATTGTCTGTTCCAGTCATATAATGTATAGTAGATGAAAACAGTTAAAACAAATAGTTTGTGTTAAAGAACATTTAAAAGAAATTGATCGATCAAACAGGCTGAACTGGATGGACTAAAGTCTTTATTCAGCCTTACATACTATGTTAATATATGTTACTATCTCTCTTTTTTTGCTTTTTAAATGGTCTACTTGTAATCTTGCGGTCCATGAGGCCGATTTATTAATAGCGCCAGGTAGCGACAGATGAGCGACAGTAGCGTGATTTTCACAGCGCCCGCTAGTATTCGCTGTGCTTGGCCGTTGTTCGGCTGTTGACAGCGACTCAGTCGGTGTGCGGTAATGTTGAATACGGGGTTAGGAGTCGCTGTTTGACTGGTTCCGCGCTGTATGGGAGCGCATGACAGCGAATGGCCAGAGCGAACGGCTCCCAGCATATTCATTAACAAATCGCGCTCAAAAAATTCTCGCGCTGTGAAATGCATGTTTAAACCCCAGAGCCCTGGCGGCGCTGGGTTAAAAGTCGTTTTTTAACCCCCAAACAACCATATTTTTGTTAAAAAAAAAGAAACATGTTTTTATAAACATTTGGTAATATGAATACATTAATATCAGACCTGTAATATCAATTCTGCACAAATTTATTTTTTTTTATTACCTTAAAAAAAATAGCTAACATTGCAGAAGTGGTCACAGAATTTTTTACATTTAAAAAAAAAACAAAAAACATTAATATCAATGAATTATGAATATTTAAAGATTTCTCCATTGAAATGCATTGGAGAGCGCCAGGTAGCGAGAGGTCATACCTGGCGCTGTGATGGGATTAGCAGCGGCGCTGTTCGCTGAAGTCTGCAACATGATGAATCCCGCGCTAGCTGACGCTCTCACCGGCGCTAGCCTCATTTAGCGTAATAAATGCGTGATTGTGTTCGCAGCCTGGCGTCCTGGAGTCGGTAGCCGCCGATAGCTGGCGCTACCTGGCGCGAGTGAGACACTGGCGCTATCCCTTGATAAATAGGGGCCTATGTCTATGCGTGCTGTGATCAAGCAAATATTTTAATTGATGACCAGGTTCTGATGGGGATTTTTAAAATTTGATCCACATACATCTGTTCACACATATTGATTCTCATTTCATTAGTTTGCATCTGCCATAGATCAAGGAAGATCAATGGGTTTTGGATCTAATCATGTTTACCTCTTCTCTGTATCCCTTGACAAGATTGTTCTCTGATCTGATTGGGTAATCTGATCCAATCATTCAACTGGTGCGCGTGTATAGGAGGACATTGATCAATATCTGATACAGATTATGTGTTATGATGGTTCTGCATTTTGATCACAAATCAAACAGGACAGGAATTATCATGTGGGTTATCAATAGAAGTTTGTTCCAGATGTGATAGTTTAATCTGACATTTTAGGAAAAGTTTGTGGACAGTGTAAAGGTCATGCAGAAAGATTTTCTTTTTGATCAGATTATTCAATCAGCCAAAAGGGATATTCAAAGTAGTTTCCCTTTAAATAGTTCTTTATATATATGCTAATACTAATAATCAGGGATGTCACTACTAAACTAAGCAGCCTGTGTTCTGCCATGGGGCCCAGTGGTAGAGGAACCCAGCTTTACCGATGAACCAATTTTTCAGACCGTCCCAAAGGGGAACTTTAGAATCATTCTGTAGCATGGACATGTTAAATTATAATTAATATTTAATTAGAGAATGCCTCTTCTATCTATCTTCTGTTAAATGACTGAAAAATATCCTGAGAATACCTGATTTGTCTGTTCGATCGATTTTTGTTAGATCCTTATTAGATCACATCAAGATAACTATCAGGGCTAAAATGAGTTCAAAATGTTTTAAGTCTTTAGCAATCCTCATGGATCCCCAACATATTTGCCACATTGTTTTTGTAACTAGGTTTCACAACCAGGTTGTAAGGTATATGGCTAGATGTAGATTAGATTTTGATTGGCTGCTTAAAGTGGACCAACAACCAGGATTTTGACTATCCTAGGTCTTGGTCCACTTCGGTGGGGCACCCCCGATCGTGTGTGAAACCCCCCCGAACCCCCCGAACAACTCACCTCTCCCCGCTCCCAGCGCCGACGGACAAGCCGCGGATAAGCGGCTCCTCCGCCGCCGCCTCCCGCGCGTCCCTCTTGACGCGCGCGTGCCCGCGCCGGCCATTCACAGACGGCCAGCACGGGCGCGCGCACGTCTAGAGGGGCCGCCGCCGAAGATAAGGTAAGGAGTTTGGGGTGTTTGGGGGGGTTTCACCCCGCGGGACATCCCGATCTCGGATGTCCCGCGGGGAGGGAGGTGATCGGCCCGGGAATCTTATAGATTCCCGGGCCGATCACCCGTGGGTGTTGGTCCACTTTAAACTGGATACCACTGGCAGTTATATAGTGTTTTTCTAAAGGCATTAATCAAGACTGATCAAAACTCAGCAACCAATCAATCAAAATTTGCCTATGGCCATCTATATACTACACAGCAATAATGAATAGGGTGTCCCTTCTTTAATATTGGCATTGAAGTGCAGTGCATTGATTACTGACACAGGAATTTGGTATCTCATGGCAACATTTCTAAATTCTATGTCATTCATGATTACTGAATGGCCATTGACAGTGACAGTAAACAAGCCCACCCAGCAGTGGCCAGTGAGGGCATCATAGGGGGTCAAATGTCATCCACAAAAGAAAAAAAAGGTCGCTTGAGGTTAACACTATTTAAGGAGAACCTGTATAGTCTGGTTTAAGGGTGAGACTTTGCCCTTTTTGCTGGAGGAGCTACAGGACAGCCAATCTCACCCCCTATCTTTCTAACTGCAGGTTCCTCGAAACCTTTGACACCCAACATACACCCCGCTGGGACAAATCTCTACTACTCAAGGTAGCAAAAGCACTTCCAAAGTGCCATGATCACTCTGCTGTTAAAGGGGACCTAAAGTAAACAAAAAAACCCATAAGGTCCTTTTTTAAAACTTCTCCAGGAAGTCCAAAATTAGGCATGGAGCTCTGTATGATGGGGATGGGAAATAGCTGCACACTGCAGTCTTGCACATCTATCAATAGAGGTGTGGCTGCCACATTTGTGCAGCAGCTTCTTGTCCCCAGTCAGACGGAGCTCTGCTAGGAGAATGCAAGTATCTGTCTAATGCTGGTTAGTTTAGTGTCCCTGTGCACCAGGGCTCTCCCTGGTATAGAGTTGCCAAAAGGCATTAAGGTCTGCTTTGAAGCTGGTATTAAAAAGAGAGATCATTGTTCTATCATTTACGTTAAATCTGACCTGTTTCCACACCTCCAACCAGTCTACCAGAGCCTAAAGGACCATTTCTCATGTTCATAAAGAGCTGACTGCTATCCATGGGACTAGTAGCAAGGCGGTCAGACTTTTTCCAGTTGACTAAGGGCCTAATTTATCAAGGGCTAGCGCCAGGTAGTGTCTGACTAGCGCCAGGTAGCGCCAGCTATCGGCGGCTACCGACTCCAGAACGCCAGGCGGCGGACACAATCACGCATTTATCACGCTAAATGAGGCTAGCGCCGGCGAGAGCGTCAGCTAGCGCGGGATTCATCATGTAGCCGACTGCAACGAACAGCGCCGCTACTAATCCCATCACAGCGCCAGGTATGACCTCTCGCTCCCTGGCGCTCTCCAATGCATTTCAATGGAGCAATCTTTAAATATTCATAATTAATTGATTTTAAGGTTTTTTTTGTTTTTTTTTAACTGTCAAAAATTCTGTGACCACTTCTGCAATGTTAGATAATTTTTTTAAGGTAAAAAAAAAAATAAATAAATTTGTGCAGAATTGATATTACAGGTCTGATATTAATGTATTCATATTACAAAATGTTTAGAAAAACTTGTTTAATTTTTTAATCAAAAAATATGGTTGTTTGGGGGTTACAAACTACTTTTAAGCCTTCGCCGCCAGCGCTCTGGGGTTTAAACAAGCATTTCACAGCGCGAGAATTTTTTAATGAATATGGTGGGAGCCGGTCGCTCTGGCCATTCGCTGTCAGGCGCTCCCATACAGCGCAGAACCTGTCAAACAGCGACTCCTAACCCCGTATTCAACATTACCGCACACCGACTGAGTCGCTGTCAACAAGCGAACAACGGCCAAGCACAGCGAATACTAGCGGGCGCTGTGAAAATCACGCTACTGGCGCTCATCTGTCGCTACCTGGCGCTATTAATGAATCGGCCTCTAACTGTGCTTTGTGCTTTGGGCTTTAGGGCGTTAGGGTCCTTTGGGCTTTTTGGTTTTAAGGTTCATTGGGCTTTTGGGGTTTAATGGGCATAGAGTTTCCTTTAGGTTGCTAAACGGCTTTCAAAGCACAATCTGATCCAAAAACATAAACAAAGTTTTTGGATAGAACATTTTATATGAGTTGATAAGTTGATGATCTGTCATTCTGCCAACTGAGTGATCAAATTTCTTTGATACATAGATAGAATAATATTGTCCTTTACAAAACATTTTAAACAATGGCCACTGCGGCTGGATACTGGTACCATTCCCAATGTCACAAGTGTCCCTAGTGATCTGATATGTTAAAAATGTTATCCAAAGTTTTATTTATCTCTGCTGGCTCATAGTTACTTGTGACATACCAGAGCTGATTAATATCACGATTTGAAAAAGCATTTTCGAGTTAGCTATACAGGAGCAGGTGTCCACTTTTTCAGCTATTCAAAGATGAGTCTTCAGATCTTCTGAGGTGGAGTGTGGAAGCAAGGAGCAGCACAGATATCAGAACAACAGTAGCCATTGGGAGAAAGTCAAACCCACCAGACTGCATCAGTTATCTGGGATGGCTGATTGATCGTGTTTGATATTCTCCCCGGGACTATTGTTCTTTACCCCAGTAGTGTGAGTATTCTCATCCAATACAATCAGATGGTCATGGGTGGCTACCTTTAGAATACATGCATCTTAGGCTGGCTTAGAGTGCCTACAAGACTTTGAGGCCGATTCATTAATAGCGCCAGGTAGCGACAGATGAGCGACTGTAGCGTGATTTTTACAGCGCCAGCCAGTATTCGCTGTGCTTGGCCGGCGTTTGCTTGATGACAGCGACTCAGTCGGTGTGCGGTAATGTTGAATACGGGCTTAGGGTTCGCTGTTTCACAGGTTCAGCGTTGTATGTGAGCGCCTGACAACGAATGGCCAGAGCGAACGGCTTGCTTCATATTCATTAAAAAATCACGCTCCGAATTTGCTGGCGCTGTCCATTCCTTGTTTAAACCCCAGTGCGCTGGCGGCGATGGGTGTTAACTAGTTTTTAACCCCTAAACAACCATATTTTCTGATTGTAACGTTATACATGTTTTTGGAATCATTTTGTAATATGAATATATTAATATCAGACCTGTTAGATCATTTCTGCACAAATGTTTTTTTTTATTTTTTTTTACTTTAAAAAAAAAACTAACATTGCAGAAGTGGTCTCAGAATTTTTGACATAAAAAAAAAAAAAAAAAAAATAATACCAATTAATTATGATTAATTAAACATTGCTCCATTGAAATGCATTGGACAACGCCAGGGAGCGACAGGTCATACCTGGCGCTGTGAAGGAATTTGCAGCGGCGCTGTTCGTTCCAGGCGGCTTCATGATGAATCCCGCGCTAGCCGTCGCTCTCGCCGGCGCTAGCCTCATTTAGCTTGATAAATGCGTCATTGTGACCGCCGCCGGGCGTACTTGAGTCGGTAGCCGCCGATAGCTGGCGGTACCTGGCGCTCGTCAGACACTACCTGGCGCTAGCCCGTGATAAATAAGGCCCTTTATCCCTAACCCCCTCTATGGAGTCTAAAAGACAGGACTGGTCGACTACATGCCCCAGGGGCATCAAGATGCCCCACTGTGTGAAGCCCCTAGATGGCCCGCAAACCTCTTACCTTTTCTGCCACTGTGATTGCAGGCTGTGGCTGCATCCTTGGCATCCCTGCAGCTGTGTGCACTCCCACGCCCAGCAATTCAGATAGGCCAGGTGTGTGGGAGCATGCACTCCACAGGGGAGCTGGGGATGTGTCCTCTGGTATTCCCAATGGTGAAAATCAGTCCAGCACAAGCCATAAAGTGCTGATTTGATGAGCGTCTGTACACGCACCGTGGGATTGTAGGAAAGGTGAGCGGAGTGGGCAATTTGGAGGGTTTCACACACCAGGGCATATTAAATCGGGATGCCCTCGGGGCAGACACCAATCACCAGGATAGTCAAAAGTGATCCAATTGGATTGATTGGTCCAATTAAACTTGCAAGTCAAAGGTTCAGTGGACATTCTTCTTTACTGGTCATCGCCAAGGCCAATACTTCTAATGCAGATGCTGAAAGATGGCCATAAAGGATAAATTAGCAAGCTTAGTGTGACATTCACTCAATATCCATGGCCAACTTTCAGTTCTGATATACTACACGGACACAATGGGGTCTATTCAGAGCGAGAGGAGAAAACTTTTTGGAAAGAAAACTGTTATTCACCTTCATTGTCTACCTTGGGGCTGATTCAACAATCAGATGTAAATTTTAACTTGGTGTTGGATCAGCCCCAAGGTAGATAATGAAAGTGAATGGCAGTTTTCTCTCCTGAAAACGAGAGAGTTTTCTCACCTGGCTCGACCCCAATGTGTACCAAAGTTTTCAAGGTCTTGGTGGTTTTCATTAAATACAAATTTTCATCAAAAATTAAATGTGCTTGTAACAAAGTGCATAGTTAATTGATTTTGCTCTTCGAAGCTCAGCTGTCCTGCTCATAGGGCTATAGCATCAGCAGGGTGTTTATGATGACCTCATAGGGGTCAGCAGTTAGGCGAGAGGTCATTTCATCTGCATATTGATGTAGGGGGGTGAGGTTAAAGACTACATGGAGAAAACTAGACCTTAGGACACTACCCCCCCCCCCCCTTTTTTTATCTTAGTGCTTAACAGTGCCACAAGCTTAATGACACCCTAGAACAGTAGTCCTCAAACTTCTTCCTCAAGGGCCGAGACAGGCCAGGTTTTGCAGCTCTCTATGCTGATGCACAGATGTAATAATTAGGGCTATAGCTCTGTCTGAGCACCAGTTAATTCACCTGTGGGTGGAGTAGCGTGGAGAGCTGCAAAACCTGGCCTGTCTCGGCCCTTGAGGAGGAAGTTTGAGGACTACTGCCCTAGAACTACCTATGACCATCTTTTAGATTCGTCACTGGAATTAACTTAATGATGATAAAATGTAATTAGTTTGGCCTTCACTGTGCCCTCCTACACAGTTTTGCTCGCCTGCTGCAAAGACCCTCAACCTTTGTGCCAGAACCCTGCATTCTGTTTCCAGGGACACTCAGAAGTTACTTCTTGCTTGGAGATGTCTCTGCTAATGGACGCAGACAAATGCCATTTGTTAGCTAGAATTATTAGGGGGTAGCTAAAGTAGGGAAAACAGCTTTTTCTAGTCTGCCAATAATAATGGTCTTAGCTCTGTTTATTTTGCTGGGCTAGATCAAGCTTTGATACTTTAAAACCGCAAGGTTCAGGTTTAAAATCCTCAAGAAATGATTCACTAGGGAACATAGGGAAGGCAAATGTTTCTTTGTGTCTCAGTCTTACTTGTATGTATTCTGCTTTCTAGGTAATGACTGTATATGTGAGGAATATATAATAAACCTGTACTTTATTTTATTCAGTAGTCCGACACATCCACACTGTACTGTAGATAGGACTGTGATTAAGGAATTCATAACCCAATTTTAAGAGTCCGTCTTTGCCCTAGTAAAAAGAATACAGCCAGGATGTCCAATAATATGTTTGGTATGTTGTGGTAGCTGCCTTTACTGACACTTAACCACCCCCAGCTGTCCTCTGTTTAGGTATATAAACAAGAGTGATTTATCGGGGCAGTTTAAAAGGCTGCTTCTATCAATAGGGGTCTGTGAATAGCTTGCTGAGCAAGGATTTTACAAGACCTGCGCTACTCAATATATGCTCATTGTTGGTTACTGTTCACCTTAACACTCCTGTGTTTTATGAGAGAAATACAAGGACTTAAAAACAAAGGGAAAGAAAGTGATATAGATTTACATAAGATACATGATAGTTGTCTGGCCTCACTTATTTCCAATATTATACTTAAACTGACTATTTACATTTTACAAAAACTATATCAAATTAATACTTAGGATCTAATAACTTAGGATTAATAACTTAGGATCCTATTGAAAAAGATGAGCTTTAAAAATGTGTGATAATTGTGATCTCACAAATGTTTTGTTGTGTAAGTTCACAGTATCGTACGTACAAGATGTGGTTCCCAGATAAACCAAAGCGCACCCTCAATATACAAGCCGCACACTATAGATCAGAAATATTTACACTTTATTCTGGTTAGCACACACTAATACATATAACACATACATTTAAGAACATAATTAAAACTGAATATAAGAGGCCCCTAATAATAATAATAAAGATGTCTCTATCACAATGTTCCCTATACCAGTAGAAAATTATTATGCAAAAGACTTCAATATAAAGTGCTGCTATTGTGCTATAAGCACACAAAGTGACAAGTGCATGTAAAGTGATTGGTGCAATTTAATTCAAACTTCATTCATAATAAACATAAAGTGAGGGTCCGAAGGGACCACTAAACAACCTAGTTGATCAATAACTAAGAAACAACTCATTACAATGTGAACAATATCTGTCTGCCAACAGACCGGTATGTGCAAAGTGAATACTGGTAGCATGGGAACTAATAAAGTAGAAATAAATAAATAATATCACCAAATGTCATGGGGCCAGCATCCGACAATAAGTTCACAGTATCGGTTAACATCTGTTATAACTATCATTTTAGATTGTTTTCACCAGTGAGATAAAAAAGAAACCTGTAAGGTAATTGTTACACCATTGCATCGGGCTACAATTGGCAAATTGGTAAACTGAAGAAGAAATGGCTGAGATATTAAGGTTTAGTTTCACCTCATGATTTCTCTTCTGAAAAAAGTGGGCGTGGCCCGTGGATCTGTAATGCTGCATAATGAGCGGGCTCTGTGCTGACAGCAATGTGATGAATCTGGAGGAGGAGGCGGAGGGAGGGGCAGGAGGAGGAGGTGGGGGAGGGGCATGAGGAGGGAGGGACCTGCAATCCTGTCCCGCTCTTCTGAGCTAATTGGGGGATGGGATGAAAAAGACAATGTCATTGGCTGAATATGTAAGCCCTGATAGCTCAGCCATTTCTGCTTTAATTTAAAAACGGAAAACAGTTTAGGACAGTGCCAAATGTAGCCCATAACAATCACCTTTGCTTGCAAGATCACTTAAAAAAAATCCTCTTCAAATCAGCACATACAAGAAAGCAAATATCACAGATTAACCATAATATCTACTTGTAAATTAGCACAAATATCCTCTATGGCAGCAAATTTTACTAGCGAAATCGGAAATGTCAGGCTTGAGATTATCACCTGCGAATAAGCAAAAATCGGTTGTTACATAGCAAATATCACCTATGAGTTAGAAAAAATTACCTGTGAATTAAATTGATGTACCTTTTTTTTTTTTAACAAATAACACCCATGGAATAGCAAATATCTCCTGTGAGTTAATGAAAGTTGGCAAACATTGGCTGACAAGCAAATCACACCTGTTATATAGTAAATACCACCTGTGAGATGACAACCATCCCCTATTAGACAGCAAATACTGCCTGTGAGCTCACCTGTGAAAATATCACCTACAATATATGGGACAGCAGTTACGGTATTTCCTGCAGGTTGGGAAATGTAAGCACTTGGGAGATAGAAGGTATCACCTGCAAGTTAGCAGATATGACCTTATCACCTTCAGTTAAAAAAAGTTCACCTGTGAAGTAAATATCATCTTGTGAGTTGGCATTATATTATATAAAGGCAGTACAGAGATATACCACAAGTTACACCTCCATACAAGTAATCCAGCCTTTTCATTCATCACGTGAGTTCAAGTCCTGGAGGTCTCCGACGTGAATAATAATTAACCAAAAGAGTTTTTGTGGCAAGGGCCCTGCTGATGTCATATTAGAAAGTAAAGTTTAGTCTACCCCATTTTGCAACTGCAACTAGTCACAATTACATGCATAACAACATAACAATAATAGTGTTACATTATTATGACCTATATTATCACTTCCTACTTCTGATGTCAGAAGCATGTAGTTCACAAGTAGGTCACATGTCATGAGCTGGCTTGGTGGCTATATAAGGTGTGCGACTGGCTACTTGCACACCTATCCCTTGTTGCTGTCAAGGCCAAATGCGGCGATTTATCCAAGTTGAAAAGAGGGATGATTGTTATTGGCCAGGAGTGGCAGGTATTTCTGAAATGGTGTAGTTTGTAAGCTGTTTGCTTGGTGCTGTGTTGAAAGTGTATCATAAGTGAACACATGGTGCCACTGCAAATAAGAGGCATGAAAGCAGTCGGGCACCATTGATTTGAGAAGTACATTTCGGATCCGAAGACAAGCATGCTACAGGGAAGCAACTCACTGCCCCAAAAAAAACGGGGCTACCAGACATGTACAAATCAACAGTTCAGCAAACTGTGCTATGTATAGGATTCCAAAGCCGTTGGTCATTGTATCTCTGAAGATGCAGTTGCATCAGCAGAAAAGGCTACTGTATTAGAAATGGATCCCCAACTGATTTGTAAAGGGCTGCCCTCTCTGATGAGTCCTGTTTTCTGCTTCACATAACTTTGAAATGTCCAGAGAGAAACATCAGAGAACAAATACCTAGTAACCATTGGTGAAAGAACACAAGCTGGCGGTGGAGTGTTATGGTGTGGGTAATGTTTTTTATATTTTCATCTTCTGGGCCCACTCATCCATGTCGAAGGATCTCTCAATCGATTTAGGTATGAATACCAACCACGTACACCCATACATGCTGTCTTCCCCGGGGTAAATTTGATCTTTCAGCAAGACAATATGAAATGTCATTACTAGACACATCCAACAATGAGTGGAAGAGCATGACTCAGACATTCAAGTACTACCCTGGCCCCCTAATTCCCCTGACTTGAATACTACTGAGCATCTGTGGGAACACCTCAATTGTTGTGTTCTCTCTATAAAGCCACCCTCCAGCAGCTGTGAGTGCACTGCAGTCAGCATTGCTCTAGATATCTGTGACAACCTACCAGGATGTTTATGTCAATCCCAGCCTGTCTAGCTGTTGTCTCTGCTGCACAGCAGTTACTTTGCATATTAGCTGGCAGACATAATATTGTGACTTGACTGTGTAGTTTTCTTTTTTGTTCTTTCAAAAATGAAGTGACAGTTACTATGGTTTTCTGGGTTGAACTTGGTATTCAGAGCCCTTATTGGTTGGTCAAATGGCAGTATAAAGGAGCCCTTGACCCCTTTAAGTGTACTTTTGTAGTGAGAGGTCTTGGTATGTGGAACTTTTGAATGGGGTGGTATAATAGTGTGAAATGTGAAAGTGTACAGAATAGCATTTAAACTGCAGGTCACTGAGTGCTGCATTGTCATCATACCTGGAAATGAATGCTTCCTAAAGGGGGGGGGGGGGCAAAATTAGCTTTATGTAGCCTATGAATTTCTGATAAGATTTACACACTTCTAATGTAAAGGTTTGTCAATCTATGACTTTGGTAAAGCGGGAAAGGTCCAAAATGCTTTTATTCTGGGTGTTCCCCCAATCCTGCTGCCCTAGGTACATGCAATAAGATTCCTAATGTCAAATATTGTAGTGCAATAAATATGCTTAAACTTAAAAAAATGAAAGAACTAAATACCAATGTTTACATATCCTAAAGCAGAATTCCAGTCAAAACTTTTTTTTAGCTTGAGGTAGCCTTTAAACCAGTAGTCCTCAAACTTCCTCCTCAAGGGCCGAGACAGGCCAGGTTTTGCAGCTCTCCACGCTACTCCACAGGTGAATTAACTGGTGCTCAGACAGAGCTATAGCCCTAATTATTACATCTGTGCATCAGCATAGAGAGCTGCAAAACCTGGCCTGTCTCAGCCCTTGAGGAGGAAGTTTGAGGACTACTGCTTTAAACCATTTGTAACTACCTTATGGCTAGTGTAAACTAATCCTAAGTGGAACATTTAAACAAAGGAAGAAAAGCATGAAGTAAAACTCGTCTCAACTAATTGCACAGTAGCAGAAGAATGCTTCTATTGATGACCATCGTGTTAGTAATTCCTTAAAGTTAACATTTTTCATTCGTCATTTATCAAGCGGTGGAGGACTTTGATCAGGGATAGGTACAAGTAACCCAATTCCAAAGTCAAATAGATGGTGTTTTTACTACTAAATAGAATGCTCCTCAAGATTATACAAACAGTTCCTTGGAACTCATAAGTAGTTTAATTAAGGAAGGAGAGGTCATGCTGCTAAAGTTAGAGCAGCTATAAAACACTGTTTGCAATATGATGTTGTATGGTAAGTATGTGTATGCCACACTATGAACAGTGGATGACATATTGTTATAGCAAATGAAGCTGGGTCACTAAGCACAAAGCATGTTGTAGTTTATACCACTGATTTTGTTAACCAAGTCTAAATCAATGCCCTAAAAAGGAACAACACACAGGAATTTCACTTTCCCATGTGTCGTTCCTCTCTGTGATGGCACCCCCCCCCCCCTCCAGGTCGCCCCGTTTCACTCACTATCCTTATGCTCCCATGGCACAGACTCTAGAGGGAGCTTCTAGATTCCAGGGTCCGGTTTCGTGGGGTTTTAACCTGCTTTAAAAAACTAGTGGACGCCATTGACCCGCAGTAGCTCCCATGTGGCTCCAAGTTAAATCTGACCTATAAAGCATGCTGCCTCTTTTGGCTAGTCAGTAAATAGTTGTTCCAAACCTCGATGGGCAGCAGAACTCAATTTACTATCTTAATCCAGCCTTAATAGTGTCTCTAAATCCTAAACCATTGGTTCACATCAACTTACTTTTATGCTACTCATCCACTATTGAACTAGGTCCCACCCAAGGGCTTGGACTACCATGTGGCACCATGAGATAGGCTTCCTAGGCTAGGTTTCTTTCACTAGGTAGTACACTAAACTAACAAAAGGTATATGGATGCAGATATTCAGCTTTTTATGAAAGATAATTCGGTGCAGTTGACACCAAAGCAAATAATAATCAATATTATATTGACGTGTTTAAGCTGATATATAGACTTCCTCAGAGCATCATTTGGAATAGTTGAACATTGCTGCACGTTACAATTCTGAACATTACATGCACATGGTTGTCTTCCTGATCATCCAGCTGAAATCATTTGATAATGCAACATTGCATCCAATAAGTTTCTTATGTGACTATTCAGCATGCAGGTGACAACAAATATATATTTTAAAACACAAGAAAATGGTGATGTCCTAGAGGTGCACCTTGGCATTTTCAAATCTTTAGAAAGGCCTAACATGGTACTAGATAATTTACCTGTGCTTCTAACACTACAGAGCTAAGCTAATAGGTTATGCTACCCACCAGCCCAGGTTGGAGACAACAGAGGCAGCTGAATCACATCTGACATATTACCCATATAGTAAAATGGAGCTAGAGGGTGGTGACCAGGGCAGTAGAGTTGGGGTTGTAGAGTTGCAGTCGGAGCTTGATTTGGATAGAGTTGGGTCAGTAAAAATGTACGCTATGCTATGTTATTTCAATCTACATAGCAGCAGGGTGTTCTAGCGGTGATACAGTTCTCCAATCCTCCCTGTTCCCTATACTAGGCATCATCATGTTGCCCCAAGGCCCTTGGTTAAAATGTCCTGGCTCTTACAGGAATTTAAAGGCATTGTTGTCCGGACAGAAACAACGTTTTTCAGGACTGGCAGCCTCTCATGGTGGTGTCCAGGGAGCCTTGTTGCACCCATATGCCTACTTCATTCATTGCAATAGACGTGGCGTGTCAAGGCAAATTTGCCTTGGCATGCCCCCTCTAATGCTATGGAGTAGGCGTGTTAGGGGGAATAAAGTCATATTAATGGACGTTGCAAAGTCTGCTCGACAATGGAGGATTAAATCGCTTGTTCTCCCTCACTGGTAAGTATGAAGTTGCCTTCACTGCACAGAGGAGCTGTGGGACAAAAGGGTGAATATAGACTTTTCTATGTTTGCCTGGAGAGAAACTGTCATTTATATATTCAGAACATACATTAGTTATACCCAATTATTGTCCATTTATGTCAGAGCTTGATAAAATAGAGGAGTCACAATTGGGCTTTGACTCCACAGATCTATATATGAATCAAAAGGGGTTGTGGCTATCAAAACCACAACTCCAACCCTGCTGGTGACCACTCCTGACATGAAGCAGATTAATAAGATTATTAAGATAGCAGTCACCTGCCTATAAATTTGTTCAGATGGGCCACATCAAGCAGCTAGCTTGACGTCCGGCTTCTCTGGTAGAGTGTGAATTTGGGATTAAATATTTCTAATACAGGTATTTGAGAATTATAAGAAGGGAAATACCACCACAGAACCAGCGTAGCAAAGGCAAACAGGGGAGAATGGATGTATTTGTTCAGGTGCCTCATCCAGGGAAAGATTTTCCCAGGAGCAGCAATGGAGACAGTGAACAGTTGGATTTTTTGTCTGGTAAAAATAAGCTGCAACGTGGCTGTGGTGAGAAAGACTGATTGTTCAATAGAGGTGGAATGTGCATGCTGTAGACCCTATTTTGCTCTAACAGAAGATTGCTGAATGCAGGTATTGAGGAGACGTCTGTATAGCGGAGGGTCTTTTACAGAGGTGCCTCTGTTTAAGATCCATTTAGTCTCCCTAAACCACCATGACCTGTATTCAATACTTTTCACATGAGTGTACTGGGTACAATGTACACAACTGTATCAGGAGCTTACCTACACCGTCAAAGGTTGGGAGGCCAACCATTATAGGATTCAGGATCATGGGTTAACATATCCATGACTACTGATCATCAAATAACAAAATATTGAATTCTTACCTTTGCCAAATGATTTGTCCGACCTGTCTTACTGGCACACACACAAACCCAAGCTAAGCGGGCAACCAAAACACTGTGGGTAAAGTTCAAAGGCCATGTGTGGGCTTGCAAATATTAATTTTTTTTTTGGTTCCACCACAGTTCACCCCCCCACACACACACACAGGCCTGGGAAACAACAATACTGTTATATGTTAGAAATTACTAAAAGCATTTGTCCAGCTATATAATAAAATGTATCCAATGAGCTCAAGTTTGACATTGACAGCATGCTAACCAGCTAGAATTAATGCATGTCCGTGCTACCAGTCAGGAGGGAGTAGGCGTCTTCAATAATTGGCCACAGTGGCACTTCACAGACACTTCATATCACTGGTGCATGCTTATACAGTATGTGCATCAGGGCCTGTTTGGGAATGCATGCTTAGTTTCACATCTGACAGCTCTGAGACAGGAGCTTTACAGCCTACAGTGTGAGAAGGGACTGAACCTGCATTCTATAAGAGTGTAGCTTCTTTTCTTTTGTGTGTCCATTCAAGTTGCACACACAGCGTCAATTCCACTCCAATATACTTTACCTTTCTACTTAAACTAGGCACTATGAAGCTGGTGCCAAGGGGAAGGAATTATGGCCATGAATCTGCAGTTATATAGTTATGGCCATGAATCTGCAGTTACGTAGTTAGCGTATAACTGGAGTCTAGGGAGGAGATGCTGGAGTGGTGGCCTAGTGAGGTAACATAACACAGTATCTATTTTTTTACAGAGTGGGCCCTGGGGGGACAGCTGTGCTCAGGCTATAGAATTATTACTTTGCCCACAGATGCAGTTTAACAGATAGCAGCTTCCACAACAAGTTCACAGTTACACTGCCAAGTCTCGCTATATGCAACAACATGTACAGTTATCCATGCAATTCCCATGGTGAGCTCCTGTTACTTATATTACACATTTCTTTTTAATCCAAGGCATGTCAGCCATGATTGTACAAAGACACAGCACAGTTTCTACTTCTATACAATACTAGTATTCAGAGCTACTTCACTAAAAGGATAACTTTCTGGAGCCAGCACCATGCTGGGCTCAAAACCCAGTTTCTGACAGATAGTGGCATCCACATTCACCAGTTACCTAGCGGGAATAGCTTTTAAAAGAACATTCAGTATATGGAATGGATAATGGGTAGGGTTGCCTCACTTTTCTATAGATGAACCACAGCTCAGGCCATATCTTAAGGTATACCAGACATGTTCTCATGTCCCCAGAAGACAGCTAGTTACAAAACTGGCAATCAGAAAACCAAAATGTTTTGGTTGTCCCACCTTCTTACGCAGCCCTATATCCCCAATTATAGCAACACTTGATGCATTTTGGCACCAAATGTTCTTTACTATCTAAAGTACAACTATTTTGAAGTCAGAGGCCAGAGGAAGTCCTAGTCTTGCTAACCAAAATATGGTTTATTTATTGAGCATACAGATTCTGCAGAACCTTGTAAAGTATATGTTTGAGGACTAGCAAAGGATCATCAGGTGACCAACTCCAGCATGATGAATACCAGTGTTTTCACAGAAACATTTATATTTAATAAATGGGTAAATCTTATTTATTAAGTGCATAAATCTATTTATGACCAGATTTACTACAATACTTTATTGACCGCCAAGTAAGTACAGGATACACACAAGGAATGCTTTTTGGAAGGGAGATACCCCATTAGAGCTATAACCAATAAATATAAACATTTTACATATATATATATATATATATATATATATATATATATATACACATATAATACTGGTGGTAACTCAGTGACATGGTAGAGACAGGAAGTTCGTGGCAGGTTAATCATTGATGATTATTCAGTGCCTTAACGGCCAAGGGAAAGAAACTGTTTTTGTACCTGGAGATTCTAGTTGAAAGCGCCAGGTAGCTACGACCAGAGGGAAGGAGTTTGAAAAAAGAATGCCTTGGGTGTGTTGGGTCCTCAGCTATTTTTTTTGCCTTTGAGCCAATTCTTCCCATGAATTGTTCCTCTTGGGATGGTAAGGGGCATCCTATGATCCGCTCGGCAGTCCTAGTAATCCTCTTCAGCCTGTTCTTGTCTTTGGCTGTAGCCCCGCAATACCAGACTGTGAAGGAGGAGGTCAGAAGTGAGCCTATGGCACCATTGTAAAAGGTCTTTTGGATCCTCTTAGACATACCGTATCTTGCTAGTTGTCTCAAGAAGTATAGTCTCTGTTGGGCCTTCTTCAAGATGACGGTAGCTTGCATGCTCCACTACAAGTGCTGCATGATCACGGTGCAGAGAAATTTTGTGCTGGTAGCGATATTGAATTCTTCATCACCAATAGAAATGGGATGATGTGTTAGGTGGGAACGCCTGAAGTCAATTATGAGTTCAACCGTTTTCTAGATGTTCAAGATAAGGTTGTTCTCTCTGCACCAGGATTCCAGGTTTTTTACTTGTGTTCGGTAGGGGGACTCATCGTTGTCGTTGATGAGGCCTACCAAGGTGGTATCATCTGCATACTTGATTATCTTGATAGACCGATCTGAGGATTTGAAGTCATTTGTGTAGAGGGAAAAGAGAAGGGGAGACAAAACACATCCCTGTGATGCACCTATATTCGTGGTTCTGGAGGAGGAAATAAAGGGGCCCAGTTTGACTCTCTGTGACCTGCCCGTGAGAAAGTTAGTAATCCAAATATATAAATATAAACGGTGAGATGCCCAGTGAGAGAGCATTTTCCAATGGAGAATTTGGAGATTGATGGTGTTGAAAGCAGATGAGATATCCACAAATAGCAGTCTGGTGTATGACTTGGGTCGATCAACGTGATCTAATGTGAGCTTGTTTGCCAGATTGACTGCGTCTTCTGCAGATCTGTTTGCTTTGTATGCAAACTGCAGTGGATCCCACTGAAAGCCAATAGCCTCCTTGAGGAAGTGTATGACCAGTCATTCGAAAACTTTCATTACCACTGGGGTCAGAGCAATGAGTCTATATTCATTCAAGGCTTAAGCTGATGACGACTTTGGGACTGGAATGATAATTGAGTTCTTCAGACAGTCAGGGACTATTCCAACCTCAAGTGAACCCCTGAAGATGTCAGTAAGGACCGGGCAATCTGTTCTGCACATACTTTAAGGCAAGTTGTGGAAATTTCATCAGGGCCGGATGGTTTCCTGGTGTTGAGCGCCAGTAGAATCTTCTTGACATCTGACACTTCAAGGGCCAGTGTGGACAAAGTCACTGGGCAGGATGCCCCACTTACAAATGGGGGAGGGCTTACAGGGCCTTTTTCAGACTTCATTGTGTCAAACCTACTGTAGAACTGATTTAGTTCCTCTGCAAGCTCCTTGCTCGGAGTGATGGAAGGGGGGGGGGACCTTTGAAGTTAGTGATCTGCTTTAAGCCAGACCAAAGTGCTCTGGAATTGGCTGAAGAACATGTCTCCTCAAATTTGGTTGAGTATGACCTTTTTTCAGCTTTTATCTCCTTTGAAAGCAAATTCCTAAATCTTCTATATTCAGTGAGATTGCCGTTTTTGTGGACTGCTTCCTTTTTGGTTCTAAGGGCCTTGATTGAGCTGTTGAACCATGGTTTGTTGTTCATCTGTTTCCTGTAGGTCCTAGTGGGAATCAGCATGTCCTCACAGAACTTGATGTAAGACGTGACCTTGTAGGTCAGGTCACTAATGATGGAATCGAAGCATGCTTGTAGATTGGATTTTGCTTCCGCTGTCTATTTCTTTGTAGTAATAAGGGAAGGCCTGCTGAATTTCAGTTGCTGCCTGTATGCTGGTACCAGGTGGATATGAGTGTGATCAAAATGGCCAAGTGCCGCTTTGACTATAGGTTTGTAGGCTCCTTTGATTGTAGTATAGCAATGGTCAAGGGAATTCCCACCTCTGGTGGGACAGGTAATGTGCTGGATGAACTTTGGCAATTCTAAGTTGAGCTTAGCCTGGTTGAAGTCACCCAGTATGATGATAAGGGCCTGGGGATGTTTCCTTTCGCATTCAATAATACAATCAACCAAGCCTTCTAAGGCAGATTTTCCAGATACCTGTGGAGGAATGTAGACACCGATCAAGATAAACGAGGAAAATTCTCTTTTCTTGAGGAAAATGTAGCCACTGTGCTTGCCAAGATGTCATCTGTTTAAATTATATTTTTATTCTTATATATTATTATATTTCACTCCATGTGCACCTTATGAAGAGAATGTAAAAAAAGAAAACGTATATAACCGATGCTCCCGCGCCACTGATCAGGCACCTGCAGCCACCAGACAATAAAGGAGCGGCTGGTGGGCAGGTAAAGGAGAGGGTAACTGATGCCTTTTTTGGGAAGGGATTTTCTGCCACACTGCCTATAATTTGGGGTATTTGGGGAGATATCCTGCCACACTACTTATAATGGGGGGATTTGGGGGGATATTCAGCTACACTTTCAGGGATGATTGGAGGGCATTCTCCAAGCTGCCTGTTCTGGGGTGATTGGGAGGTATTCTGCATGCTGCCTGTTATGTAGTGGTTGGGGGGGTATTTTCGCACACCATTTGGTTCAAAATTTTTCTTATTTACCTCCACTCCAAACCCTAGGCACATCTTATGGTTAGGTGCATCTTCTAGTGTAAAAAATACAGGATATATTTTTGTAGTAAAATGTTTGGCTATTTCTCCCTGTCTCTTTTAACCTCAGTAAGCCAAGAGGGAACTCCAAGTAAGTTGCCACTGTGCTGGCCAAGGTACTGTATCATCTTTTGAACAAACCAAGACTTTCTGAGCCATCTATAACAAAAACCTTCCTGGGACTTCAAATTGCCTCAGTTATAGAATAAACACATGGAAATGTGGAGGTGTGCCACCCAAAACTACTGTACGTGTACACCCTCAATCTTGATCACATATAATGTGTGGCGCTAACTATAATATTGTCAAAAACAGGAATCTGACTGGTTGGTTGGGGGGATCTGACAAACATTTTTTCACATACCTTTTTTTTAGTAAAATGTTTTATTTTTTCTATGTGTTTATACTTGTTCCCTTCCTTTTGTAACTGCAAGATGGAACAGACTATAAGTCATTTCAGAGTTTCCAGTAGGAGAATGCCTTGATGGCTAAATCTTTAATGGAAGAATCAAACCTTTGTGTTTGAAGAAGCAACAGACATTCCTTTTAAGTGTCATGTAACATTTTTCACCATTGTGCTATGCTAAATCCAGCGACATAACCCAGACATTTTTGTTTCTGGTTTGGAGCTCAGTGCCATAAGTCTTTTAGTATTTCTGTGAGTAGTCATATAGTAAAGGGTTGCAGACAGAAACGCCAAGTGCCAAATGCCTGGAATTGAGGTGGGACTAAATACTGAACTTGATTTCATACCAAAAGTACTTTTTTTAAGGGCGAAATCTAGTTGCCTCAGTTGGCAATCAATCACTAAACTTTGCAGTGAAATATCTCATGAGAGTTTTTTAGGACCTTTGGAGAATCAAAAGCATTCATTTTTCATGATGAAGCTGAACAGACAGTAACTACTTAGCAAAGCTACAGAGAACATTGCTGCCTTATTAATGCTGTTTATTTGCCTGTGACTATGGTAGTTTTGTTAGTAAAATGTGATGGAAAGGAAAGACATAAAAGCATTCAAAGCTAGACACGCTTTATGTGTTTAAAGAATATTCTTCCCTTATTTGCTTAAGCTTTGTGTGTATCACCAATACTAATTGCACATTGCTTTAAAGAGTCCTTAAAACCATTACTGTAGATTTACTCTAGTTTTTTTAAAACCACTAAAATATACATTTACTATTAGTGCTTTGAAATCCAAATTGCAGTAAAAGGCTTTAAGAAACTATAGGGCAGATGGTTCAAAGCTGGTGCCAGGGCAGAAATTAATGGACCTGGCACCCAAGGGAGTGATTTCCATAAAACCCTTTGACGTTGTAGGCTCCCATCTTGCCCTTCGTTCATATTTACCCTTTTCTTTATAGAAGAACACTCACACAATTTTCTTTCATCACCTGGAGCCAACCATCACAAACACCAACAATCAAAATGAAACTACAAAAAGGTATAATAAGAGCCATATCCCCAGGAATGAAGTCATTGCAGGTGAATTCCTCTCACTGTCATCTTTAGGAAAAGAGACTTTTGACTTGTTTTATTACCATTTAGCCCCAGGAAAGTTTGGTAGTTTTCGTGGTAATTCCAGAAAAAGCAAAACATAAAATTGGGGTTTGTATAGCTTTAGCCAGTATTCCATATAAGCTAAATGACACCCTTTGCCTCTCTTCATTAAAAAGGTTGGGCTGGGTCACAGTCATAAGGGCAGTTTGATCATATGGTATATCTAAGCACAAGGAAAATCAGGACTGGTAAGACATAAACCATGTTTTTCACTCAACTAAGCCTAACACCTCTCTCAATATACATCAGTTAATGGATTCAGATCTAGAGAATTCTCATGATAACCAAACTATATGATAGTTTCATATATTTTATTAATACATCTAATAGCTACTCATATATACCATGGTCTAGTCATGTGGGACTACACATCAACCCTGGTGTACACCTTTTTACCTTTTTCCAGCATGGGCTACCCTTTATTGTCACATGTTTGTAGGTGAGCATTCTCTGTGTGGTTCCACAACTTTCCCTTTAGCAAATCATAAGAAATCCTTATTAATTTATTTTTGTCAAGCATATGCAGGACTAGACCAGCAGGTAAATAGAGCTATCAGAGAGATCTAGTCTTGCTTTCTGCTTGGTCCTCAAATAAAGGAAGTTCATTTTAGAGGACTAAAGGCCAATGACTAGCACAATAAATAGCCTACTATTCGTTGTATGTATATAATGTATGTACTTAGTAAAAAAATAAACATGCGAATTCTGATTCAGACTAAAGCTTAACATTTGTATATAAAAATTGTTGAAACTATGTCTATTTCCAACAGTTGCTTAAAAATCTTGCCCGGAAAACATTACTTAGGGTCCCAAAAAGACGCTCCTTACATTCTTCCCCTCCACAAAAGTGGACTGTGCTTCTACATTCCTTTGGATGTGTTGTGGGCCACATGCCATGCTCCAGAAATGTAACAACCTCTCATCTGGTGCCCAGGACATTGGGACAGTTATTCTCTAAAAAGCCCAATTTTGATTTCTCACACAAATTCCCATGAGACCATGTCTCTTTCTAGTGTCAGCACTCGTGATTTGTGTACAGCAGACACAAAGACCTTTTCATCCACAGCTACTTATGCGATAGTCTATCTGAACCTAAGCTGTCAACATTCAAACATCAAGTAATTTCTTCTTTTCTGATGTTGAGAATGTCAGTGCAGGCACTTTATGGAACTCACATAAAGAGCGTATTCTCTGCACAATCACAACACCTGTTATTTATTAATATTTGCATTTCCAAGTTAGAGTCCAGAATGACAGCAATGTGTCTGTGTGAAACCTGACGTGAATCTTTAAGAGGGAATGAAGATGGATGACATTTCCTCTCTTAGAGTTATCACATACATGTGAAATGTTTGCAAAATCAAAACAGTAAAAAAGACAAATGGAAGGAGATCAGAAGTCAGCCATGAGAAAAGCAAAAGGGGAAGAGACTGCTTTGCATGTTTCTCTTGCACCTGGACAACTGACTTAAAAATTAAATACAGATGACAACACAAATACTTTGTATAATCTGTAACTTGCAGCGCAGTCAGCAAATTTAGCATAGGTTAGCATAGGCCGGATTGTCTACAAATTCTAATGCCCATGGTCTTTAAATTGCTGATGTTTTCTGCCCTCAATGCTGCTTAATATTCCTATTCTAGTGATTTTCGTTTTCCCCAGCTATGCCATTGTATGTCGTTGGTTTCTGACAAGATACCATTGTTCTAAACTAGCTTTTAAGCCCCCCCTCCTATCCACTTTTTGCAATCTCATGCTGAGAGCAATTACATCCTATTGAAAATAGTGCTAGAAGGAAAATAAGAGACACAAGAAGATTTAATTGTGTTTGTATCCAATTCGTTACCAGGACAATAAGGGGAGTTGACATACGGATGTCTTTTTTTTATTTAACCTTCCACTGGATGTGGTTGGCCCACTTTAACACAGAAGAGCAATAAAGAAAACCAAATGACATACCATGAAAACTATACTTCTATGTTCCTCCAGAAAGACAGACGTGAATTAAGTAAATATTCGTATCCACACATGTTCATCACTTGTGTCTATCTGTATAGTGCTTGCATTGTCTGATGTGTGAATATTAGCCAAAATAAGCTACACATGACTGCTACTGCATTGTTATTGGACACTTTTCACGTAATAATATTGTGTCAGTCTAGTAAAAGAAAAATATGCAGAGTTCCATTTAGTCATTGATTCTGTATGACCAAAACCAATGGAGCTAGAAATACGCACAGTGCTCATTTTTACTTGTTTAGTCTTGGTAGCAACTTACCCTTAGCCAAGCTCAGTCAGATGTGCTAGTCCAATATAAACCACATTACAAGCCAATGACAATACAAGATGGCAGCTTTATTTAACCTACCTGCAGTATAATGAAATGAAAAAAACATAAAACATTTACTCTACAACCAGAAGTATATCAAATGGGATTAAAAGAGGTCACCCACGTTGGCCATCCTCAACCGGGCCCATGTGACAAAGTTGGCAATTTTATCCTGATGTTATTTACTAAGTTGAGTGTTACTTGAGTCCTTCTCTCAAGGTCAAACCATCCCCATGACCTATCAACAGAGGCCCCATATAATAAAGAAAAGGAGCCGCTCTGCTTGCAGGTTGTTGTGATGACATTTGAGCTTGTGTCCCCTTCTTATTTAGATTAGGTCTTGGTCAAGTGATACCTGTGTATTTCTGTTTCTCTATGTAAAAGCACTATGGGCACTGTCAAGCTGAAGTGAGTTGTAGTTGAGGCCCACCCATCACCGTAGTCATGTAGGCCTATCTATTACCAACAGAGGCCCCAAAAATGAATCTAGAATGCAACTGCTCCTCATGCCAGGCATCAGCTGGCAACGACACTGCAGCGGCATAATCCTCCACTATGCCTGTTCCTCAAGAGGTCCCTGAGGAGAAAAGACCATACTAGCCCTCCACAGTTGCTCACCTTAGGCCAGGGCTCAGGGCAGGCACATGTTCTGCACAAAGAAGGTGGGAGACATTCCCTGGCCCTGGTGTACCTGCCCTTGCTGGGACTGACACTGCAAACATTGCTGTATTTTGCTGAGGAAATGAAGGGGGCAGGACACTGTTACATCATATGTTATATCCTGAGTCCCAGCCTCATCCACATTGTTCCCACAAGACAAGCTTGCATCAGGAAATATGTCTAAGAGAGGCCAAGTTGACCAGGCGCAGGGGACATTTTGAGAACCATTGAGGTATAGCAGATAACTTTTACCTATTCAGACCTTCACCCATTACTTCACCCACCACTTTCCTGCTTAATTCTCAGAAAATAATGCTTGTATTTAAAAGCTGTCTTCATGATGACTAAGGACAAAGGAATATATTTTTTCATGCAGTTCCAATTGTCAAATGTCATTTTGTGATGACCCCGTAGGAACACATGGGAGATAAACACTAGTTCCTGGACTTCACATTAACAGAGAAAACATATTATAGAAATTGGAGAGGGTGTGTCTGCCACTGCTACAACTTCCAGTTGCCTGGGGAATAAAGCAGAGGTTACAATCTCTCACTAAGGGGCTGAGAAGCAGAGGGGGGGGGGGGGGGTTAAAGTAGCAAAATTAGAATTCTTTAAAGTGGACCAACACCCAGGATTTTGACTATCCTGGGTCTTGGTCCACTTCGGTGGGGCACCCCTGATCGGGGTGCCCCGCTGTGTGAAACCCCCCCGATCACCCGAAAAACTCACCTCTCCCTGCTCCCAGCGCCGACGGACAAGCGGTTTGACAGCCGCGGACAAGCGGCTCCTCCGCCGCCGCCTCCCGCGTGTCACTCTTGAGGGGCGCGAGGGAAGACAAGGTAAGGGGATTTGGGGTGTTTGGGGGGGTTTCACCCCGCAGGACATCCCGATCTCGGATGTCCCGCGGGGAGGGAGGTGATCGGCCCGGGCCGATCACGGGAGGGTGATGGTCCACTTTAAGGTAAGTTCTCCACATAAAGATCTGGTCACTCTTATTTTCACTATCTTTGGCCAATTGATAGGTGCAGTGCTATTTTTGTCAGCTGGTATATTTGGGGAACAATTTAAATATGTACATTAGCTAAGCTGGGCTGATAAGGCCAGTGGGTGGTCACCATCCTCTGATGGTAGAGCTACCCAAATTAATGGCTCCATGGATGGCTAACTTTATACCATTTTTGGAAATGTAACTATAGATGAATTCAAATACCAATTTAAACAGCATATATTTAGTCCTTTGTCACATGTTTACATGTATCACTGCTCTATAAGGTATTTCATTTACTAATTAAAGTTTTCCGGCCAAAAACAATGCTATACTCACCTTAAATTCCATGTAGCCCACAGCTGCTAGTTCGGGGCTGCAGGGCATACCTCACTGTTAGAGCTACATCCAGCGCCAGCCACCACGCTCCTCTAGCTCGTCGTGCGGTCTCTTCCTGGGTACCTCAGATGCAGCAAGCCCCCTTCCATCAGTCGCAGTAAGCTACCACACCCCCTCCATTCATTGCAATTTTTACAGTTTAGGTACATCTCCCAATGATGTAAGGATATTTGTTTTTAAGTTTGGAAACAAAAGAACTCAATGGGTTATGCAAAAAAATTATGAAATCTTTAGCATAGCCCATACGGAGCTGTTGTTTCCAAACTTTAAAAATCAGATTTTTTGGGAGAAATGTAGGACAAAGACTTTGAGGCCGATTCATTAATAGCGGCAGGTAGCGACAGTTGAGCGACTGTAGCAGTATTTTCACAGCGCCCGCTAGTAGTCGCTGTGCTTGGCCGTTGTTCGATTGTTGATTGCGACTCAGTCGGTGTGCAGTAATGTTGAATATTGGGTGAGGAGTCGCTATTTGACAGGTTCCGCGCTGTATGGGAGAGCATGATAGCGACTGGCCATAGCGACCGGCTCCCACCATATTCATTAACAAATCACGCTCAAAAAATTCTCGCGCTGTGAAATGCATGTTTAAACCCCAGAGCGCTGGCGGCGATGGGTTAAAAGTAGTTTTTTAACCCCCAAACAACCATATTTTTGGAAAACAAAAAAAACAAGTTTTTAAAATAATTTTGTAATATGAATACATTAATATCAGACCTGTAATATCAATTCTGCACAATTTTTTTTTTTTTTTTTTTACCTTAAAAAAAATATCTAACATGGCAGAAGTGGTCACAGAATTTTTCACATTTAAAAAAAAAAAAAATAACAATTAATTATTAATATTTAAAGATTGTTCCATTGAAATGCATTGGAGAGCGCCAGGTAGCGAGAGGTCATACCTGTCGCTGTTCAAGGTCGGACGCTGGCGCTGTGGGCTGAGGCTGGAATAATGATGAATGAGTGGCTATCTGGCGCTATCTCAGTCGCTAAGCAGGATTGCCTTGATAAATGTGTGATTGTGGTGGGGAGCCGGCGTTCTCGTGGCGGTGCCCATCATTACCGGTCGCTCACCAGTCGCTACCTGTCGCTATTCCTTCATAAATAAGGGCCTTTATTTGCACTTTTTTTGTGTGTTATCACCAGAAAGCCCACCAAGGTGCAGGTTGCAATCCACACCGGAAGTCACACTGGCTTCATCAAATATTCAGCATGACTCCCAATATGGCGCTGTTTTAGCATCATCAAACAGAAGCTATACTTTTAAAATGACTGATCATCTCTGCTGCCTAAAGCATACAGAAATATGCATGGAGACCTCAAGTACAAAAGCTTTGACGAGAGTCATCAACAGGGAGGCTGATTCATTACTAGCGCCAGGTATCGGCAGATGAGCGTCTGTATAGCAGCGCTTAGAGCGACCGCTAGTATACGTTGTGATCGGCTATCGGGTGCTGTAACAGAGAGCCTCAGTTGCTGTAGTAACCTGGCCGACATTGATGAATGTGATGTATGCTGGGTGTTCTAACACCAGTACAGCACTGCAGGGAGCAAAAGGTAGTGCCAGCTCAGTGCGACCGACTCTCAGCGACTCCATATTCAACAAAAAAACAAGAGCCTCGGCGCTCTGGATCTGATCGATATAGCACAGAGCGGCAGACACTGTGTGATTAAAGTCTGTTTTTGGACACATATCCACCAGTAACAAAGCAAAAACACATGGAATTACATTGTTGTAACATTGTGACGTTAATACTTTAATGCCAGACCTGTAAAGACAATTCTGCATAAAAATATAAAAAATCAAAAAAGATTTCAAAAATGACTTTTTCTAGGCCAGGAGAGGTCACACAATTATTTGAGAGAAAAAAAAATAAGAAACAAAAAAACCCAGAAGAAAAGGAACGTCCATTGAAATGTATGGGAGAGCGACAGGTAGTAAGAAGGTAATACCTGGCGCTCTGGAAGCTAGAGCGCGGGCGCTATACGCTGAGCCGCCTGTAATGAATTGTACGCTACATGGCGCTGACCAGATTCACCCAGCGTTCACCAGGCGCAGCCTACCGCTACAAGGCACTACCTGCCGCTATGCCTTGATGAATAAACCCCTATATGTATAACATATATTTATATATGTATCAAAAAGAAATACATCATCTGTGTTCAGGTCAGCCAAAATGTTACACCAGCCTGGAGGAAAAGAAAGTCAAAGCATCAGCCCAAGCGATAGGCCAAAGTCAAATATTGTGTGATGTGGATGTTTTCTGGCCTGTAAAGAAAAACAGATACTGTTTGGATACTTACAGGGATCCATATTTAGGTGATTATTTGTTCTTAGGGGAGAAAACTGTCAATCCTTCATACTGCCAAATCAAGCAGAAGGAGATCCAAAAACAGCACTGTAAGGAAGATGGTCCAAACCATTCCACACGTTTTAGTTTTGACGGGCATTTCTTATTTGCTTACTTTACTAAATTCTTCTATCAAAAATAACTAGAGGCGAGCATTAAGACAAATCCGCAAAAACAATTTTTGTAACTTTAGTGCATTAGCATGGTAACCCGTCAACAGGCAATCCCACTCAAGTATGCTCATTTACTAGCAACAGCCAATGAGAATGGCACTACAATTCATCCCTTCCACCTAAAATCAATGGCATTGATTCAGTAAGAAAGGAATTCTCTTGGAAGTAAAAAATTTACTTTAGGTGAAAAAAAACACGAGAAAGTAACTGTTGCTGAATCGCCAGCTAGGAAGACAATGAAAGTCAATTGCAGTTGTATAAAGTTCACTACTTTTCTTAGAAGTCAAAAGTCCCATTGACTTTTATTGTCTTTCTACTGTAACTGGTGATACAGCAACAGTGACATTCTCATGCTTTTTTAAACGTAAAGTTAATTTAAAAAAAAATTCCTACTGAATCAACCCCAGTTTCTTCTCTATTTCAGTTTTCCTAACCAAAGGAAGAAGGTGTGCGGCTGAATCCTGGTACAGTACATACTGATTGACAGAACAGATCTAGAGAAAAATAGTCACCATTGGTGAGCTGTACTAGAGAAAGGTCTGGGGAATAACAATTGTGACACCAGAAATTAGGGAGCTCTTGGTGACAACCCTCTGAAGTATATTTTTTTTTAGTAACATGTTGTACCGGTTTGGTCAATGCAGATGGGAAGTGAAGAGGGATGGATCTCAGCCAGTTCTGTAGAAACGGCTGTTAAAATTGTAGCCAGGTGATGGCCGGAACAAAGTCTTTGGGTGGCATGAGCAATAGGGAAGTTGTGCTTCTATACGATTATGGACCGTAAATTGTAGCTATTGTTATTATTTCATTCTAATTTCTAGGTGATACCTGCATTTATATTCATTGTTATCTGATTAAATTTGATTCTAAAGATGTAAGAAAAAATAATTGTTTAAAAAACGACACATGGTATTTTTAACTTTTGTTAATCTTTGTCTTGTGATACCTAAATATTTCTCCCAGCTTCAACTTAGAAGCTCTATGAATCTGTATGTATTCTTTATTCAGTGCTGACATCTGTTATTCAGACAAGTTCCCATCATGGCCCTGATGTGAGGGCCTTTACATAATGTAATAAGTGTTATAAAAAGTGTTTGATCCTAAAATTGGAACCAGTTCTCAGAACATGAGAGAAGCCTGTCCCAGAATTGGGCTAATTAAATTTACAGAGTGAGAGGAGATGTTCCGGGGTGTCAACCCCCCCCCCCCCCCCCCCCCGATTGCCCAGAAAAACCTACCTGGTCCCCGAAGCAACAGCCCTATACCTTTGTGAATGGCCACTACTAGAAGCTCGTGGTGATACGGCCATCGGCAGGCTCGACTCCATTTGGATGCATTCATCCCTTAGCTGAATCTTAGCAAAAAGGGTCGAATAAAGCTGAACGCATTTGAATCCCACCCTGTGAAGTAAGTTTAAATCTCCACAACAAAGTCACAAAAAAGTGAATTTGGATAAATGCTTTCAGCAGCTTTATTTGCCTTTTTGCTGTCTGTGACTCAATGTGGAGAACATTTACTAAAATGTGGAGATGCCTCAGCTTTATTTGGAAGAACTCTTCACTTTATATTCTCTGCCTCTGTTAATATTCAGTAAAGTCAGTAGAGCTCTCCACCATATGTAGCCAATAGCGAAGAAGATGATAAATATCGCGGTAAGAAGTCTGAATTAGCTCGTCAGTAACTGGCTGGATGTTTAGGGACCATCGATGGTCATTCAATTCCTGCCCTCCAAGCTAGGAAGCACATTGTAATCAATATCACATTTCTAGCATTGCCATGCTTTACACAATGTTTACTTGCTTTTAAATGACAGTTTTGTTGTTTTGTTTTTTCAACAGTAAATCAATAGAATCTGTGCCTTGCAAGATGAAGCAGCTATATATTTCAGCTCTACTTTTGGTCCTTATATCACAACTAGAAGCCCGACCAAAAATTGAATGTAAGTCTAAGGGATTTGATTGCATATATTGTATTAAGGAATTAACAACAATCATTAGACGGGGATTGTAACTGGTTAAAAGACAAGTATCATCTGCCAGGTCTTCGTGTCAAGCTCAATATATTTTCTTCCTGAGATATTTGTTACATTATCATACTGCGCAGAAACACAGCTGACTGGCTGTAACACTGTAGCTATATTTTTTATCACAAAATGTATCAGAATGTAACTTGTTTACCCTGCAGCAGGAGAATGTAACAGGTTTATCAGCTGAGATGTCTGTGATATAAATATATTTAGCTGTTGCCAGCCCAGCTGGCAAATGGTTCTTGAAAAGGAGAAAACAACATACTGTAGTATAGCATAGTGGAGTATATATACAATGTGTAAAATGTGTAGGACTGGTTTGAAACCTTGCTGGTGTTCAGCGTGTAAAGGGCGTTTCCACTCAGAAAGAGTAGTTTCACTAGTGCAGCCCTGTTCAAAACGCTGAAAGCAAGGCTTTTGCGGGTCAATATAATTGCTCTACAAACGCCCAATGCAGAAGTTAAAGCTTTCATAGCTTAGTATGCATTACACGGGCGATTGCAGGGCAATCATAAATGCTCCACAATCGCCACGGTATGAAAGTAGCCTTAGAGTTTTGGGCAACGTTTCAAAACCTTAATCCAATTTCTTTTGGCAGGTACATGCATTATAAACATTAATATTATTATTTATTTATAAAGCGCTATCATCTTCCATCGTTCTGTACAAAGTAGTCATTAAAAACAGGGTAGAACATACTGTTCATGGACTATTACAAATGAGGTATTGCAGAGTTCTCAATAAACATTGGAGAGAGCCCTGCCCTTACACGTTTGCAGTCTGAAGGATAAGAGCTGAAAACAAAGGGGAATGATCACAAACAGTGATTGTGGGTTTTGATGGAGCTTTTGAAAGCTTGGAGGGTTGGGGAGTAGCAAGAGATTTGGGGGCAGTGAGCAAGGTGGGGAACAGGAGAAGCTTGGAGGCAAAAAAGAGGCTGCGTCTAGGTTAAATATTGCTAAATTAGAAGCTGAGCTGGAGAGAGTTTTGTAGGTTAGAGTTTTAAACAGGAATCACTGTGGGACTGGCAGCCAGTGTAAGGACTGACATAAAGGAGCAGAGCTTGAAGAGTGAAAGGAGAGATGGATGAGGGAAGGAGCAGAGTTTAGAATAGATTGCAGGGGAGAGAGCAGGTCTGGCGTTTTGGGTGTGCGAGGTGTGGTATCGCACAGGGTGCAATGGTCATGTGGGCTGCACCTGCCCGCTTGATGTCCTAACCCACTTGCTTAACCAGCCTGATTGCGGTTCACTTGCCTATTTTAGTGGTTTATTGGGGGTGTCAAGGTGCTGCGGGAGCACAGTTTGTAGGGTCAGAAGAAAGGGTGCAATGCTCACCTGTTCTTTCCTTTAAAGAGGGTGCCAAACCAACTGATACCCTATGCCCCACTGTGTGAAACCCACTGGGATTGCCGGCATAACCACATTGCAAGCAATCCCGCGGCACTCACAAAGGCTTTCATCCAATTAGCACTCTATGTTGTATATATTAATGCAGTATATATAACACTTTTTGTCCACATAGCCAGACATAGAAAGAGGGGAGCAGCTGACATCCCTGGTTCCCCTCCAACGCATCAGCCTTGGATGTAGTCCATGCACGATGGGTTCACTTGTGAGGTATATACCAGCGATACCGAGGGCTTTCACACAGTGGGGCATGCCACATTGGGCTCTTTCAGTCACCTTCGGGCACCCCAATTCGGGATGCCATGCTGTGTGAAACCCCCCCCCCGCTCGCCCAAAAAAAGCCATCACTCCCACACCTCTCATTGGCCATGTCTGCATCCTCAGCCACCTGTTCTCTGTGCCCCAAGATAAACACATACACAGTCAAGGAAAAAAGAGATGGGAAAAGAGAGGATGTAGAAGACACAGAAAAGTGGAAGAAAGAGAGATGAATAGTGCCAGGAAATTGGAGGGCAAATTAATGAAGGGGTGCAGAAAAAGAAAGGCAGAAAAAATATTTTTAGAAAGTAATGGTAAAGTCTCATTAAAGGGCAACTTCAGCCCCTTCCTGCAATAACAACCCCCACGCTGTCCCTTCCAAATAGCGATTATGCTCATGTAATAAAAGAACAAAAAAAGACACTAATCTTCACCCCGAACTCAGCCCCCGAAGTCGGTGGTGTTCGCCACCATCTTCCTGAAGTCCCATGCACAAAGCGGCCGGCGGGGACTTCTGGGGGCTGGATTCGGAGTGAAGGTGAGTGTCTTTTTTTTTTTCTTTTATTACATGAGCATAATCGCTATTTGGGGGGGGGGGCAGGGTGGGGGTTATGTTTATTTTGCAGGAAGGTGCTGAAGTGGCCCTTTAATTGTAAAACGATATATTTTGTATTGTCCCTATGCCTTTTTCTATTTCTTAGTGTAGCTGAAGTTAGTTTATGTTTTCTTTGCAGTACCACAATGTAAAACTGGTCCTATGGACCTGGTCTTCATCATCGACAGCTCAAGAAGTGTACGGCCTTTCGAATTTGAAAGCATGAGAAAATTTATGATCGATATGATTAATTCGCTTGAGATTGCACCGAACCACACAAGAGTTGGAGTAGTCCAGTATTCCAGCCAAGTGCAAAATGTGTTTTCTCTGAAGGCATATTCCACAAAGGCTCAAATGCACAAAGCTATCAATGACATAATTCCACTAGCACAAGGCACCATGACTGGCCTGGCTATACAATATGCCATGAATGTTGCCTTCACTGAGCAGGAAGGAGCTCGCCCACTACCACAGAGGATTCCAAGAGTTGCCATTATTGTAACTGATGGTAGACCTCAGGATCGTGTCACAGAAGTGGCTGCACAAGCTCGGGAGGCTCAAATTGAGATCTATGCAGTTGGTGTACAAAGAGCAGATGTCAATTCTCTTCGTGCCATGGCCTCTCCTCCTATTGATGACCACGTTTTCTATGTTGAATCATTTGACCTTATTCAGCACTTTGCAATTCAGTTTCAGGATAAGCTCTGTGGTGAGTTTCAAATTATTTACTAATATTGCAAAATTATTTCAGTGTGCACGATAACCAGTATGGAAAACCATGTAAGTCCTTGTGTGATTCACTACCCACACTTTTAGATCAACCATTCCCCCCTACCTCAGATGAAGATGATACCTACCAATCTGATCCTAAAAATTGTTGGGCCTAGAGTTGGGTTAATTGACCATTTACCTTATGTTACATATAAACTAATATTGTTTATTAGAGTCTTCTGAATCCTATTGGTCTACCTACCTTGATAGTAACCACAAAGCACCCTCAACTTGCCCATGGCACACTCCATGGACTGGCCATTACTTGTTTAAAACTGTGATGTACATGATTTGCTGTAAACAAGAACCCTTGACCAGGGTACCAATTAAAGTAGGGCTAAATTTAAATTTCAGGTGCTAATTAGCAAGAAAACCTGCCTTAAGCCCACAAACATCTGTCACATCTTAAGCTGTTCTCCCAAAATATAGGTATTCATTTAATTCTGGACTCAACTAGCCCCTCAAACTCCATCTTTGTTCACTAAACTTAATGCTATGCCAGGAACAGGAGCGTAACTATAGGGGGTGCGAAATTATTGTTGCTCCTCCTCATTATGTATCTTATTTGTGCTTGCTTGGCATTATTTAGAGGATGCACCAATAGTTTCTGCTGTTTCAGTATTCAGTTGTCTAGCTGCATCCAATTGAGTTAAAAGACAGGAAAATGTTTACTTTATGAAAGGCCCCATTTAATGCTTGCACCAGGGCCACATTTAGTTACACCACTGGTCAGAAGAGCATGGCTTTCCATCTGTAAAAGTCTATGGGATACCACCACCACATGATGGTAAGGAGCCATCCTACATAATTTAATTCAGTAGATCAACTGGTACACTAAGTATATTTTTGAGAACCTTAATGTTTTACAGTTTGTGTTGATTGACAACCCATACATATTTTCCAGGTGGTTCTTGAGATTTAAAAAATGTTATAGTTATGTAACAACTGTGCCAGGTGGTAAACCTGGACCAAACTACAATAAGAGCTTACATTGATTAACATTATATTTTCTGCATTTTGTAGGTGTTGATATGTGCACTGAAATGGACCACGGATGCCAGCATACCTGTGTTAGTGTCCCCAGCTCCTACTACTGTGAATGTAACCCGGGTTACAAACTCAATGCTGATGGGAAGACTTGTTCTAGTAAGTAAAAAGTAGTACTGTGTTTCATATTTATTTACCTACACACACCATTGTAACTATTCCTACACAGAATGTAGAATACGTTATTCCCTTTCTGATGCTCCAGTGAGACTCACTCTCTCTAGACTACCATAGTGAAAAGAAGAAAACCATACGAGTTCAAATATATTTTGTACTGAACATCAAATTTTGGTTCTGATCGACCATTCAACTTCTTTTAAATTAACATTATATTTCTTTCCAGTAAACAAACAGCAAGGATAGAGGAGCTAAAGCAAGATAAGCATTAAAGTGTTTTCAAACACAATAATCAATAAATATAATGGCGTTGATAGAGTTAGAAGGTTATGGTTACGTTACGATAATAATACTGAAGATTCTCTTTTTGCAGGTTGTGAACTATGTGCAGAGATCTGGCCCTACATTTTGCCTGTGGGAACCATGTAGGACATTAAAGGGCACTTGGCATCAAATGTAAAAATCAGGCCATATTCACTTTGAATAGTTTAAAGCTGATTAGATTATTCCAGGCCTAGTGATTGTAAATAGTGATGCTGTAAAGATCTAAGTATTCTTCTCTACATCCCCTGCTTCTTTTCTTCAGTTCAACAAGCTAAGTGAAGAACCATGGCCAGAATACCTAGACAAGGGTGAAGTATTAGCAGATTGCAGACAGATTATATTAAAGATAACTAAAAACAAGAAGCCAGAACATGGCTTACCTACAATGGGTTTATCTCAGTGGGCTAGAAGTACAAATACTGAAAGCAATTAGCTATGACTTGATTCTTTGTAAATGACTACAGGTACCCTCAATAAAGAGCAATCACTAGCCTGGAGTCTATAAGACTCTAGGGCTGGTGGTCTCTCCCTTTGTGGGGCATACGGCTTGCTGGGAATCTTACTTTGCCTGCCAACATACAGCCAGCGGTGAATGGGCAAGGGAAAATTCCAGCTCCCATTCAGTGTTGGATTTACTCAGGAAAGAATGCTAATTGGGGGAGAGCTCATGCATGCAGAGTGGGATCACAGAAGAGATAACCGGGGGTGGGTTTCACGCAGATGACCTTAAGTCAAAAGAACTCATGTCCTGGGGCTGGGGTGCCCTGCAAGTTAAAACATGAGCTCCCAAAATCTGGCAAGAATACTGCTCCCTCAGGGGTCCATTAGCACCGACATCCATGGTTTCCTCTCTCCCAACTCCACTGGCAACCAATTAGGTTAAAAGATTTTGTAATTCCACCAATTTGACTTTTGACGTAAGGGCTGCTTTCAATATAACAGAAAAAATATAGATGTCAGTGCTACAATAAAGTGTAAAATAAATTGGCCTTAACTTTTCCACGCTCTATTTAAAACTAAATTTCTTTGGATGTAGTAGGGCTTCACATGTGCATATTAGATACTGCAGTTTCTGTCTCCTCTATATGAATTATCATAATTCATTTTAATATATTAATTCACATTTACCTGTCCTCTAAAGGACATTTTACTCTGGTATTTTGACTTGCAAAGTGAGCTGGACACACAAGTTGTGAGGATATAAATGCTTCCAAACAGACCACCCATAAGTCACAACCTCGGATTTCCCAGTCAGTCCCATATTGAATGTACACTTAAATAAACATCATTTACTTCAGTTAACAGGACAAAGGGGCAATGGTGTCCAGAGTCCGCATTGAAAAAGTATTTTCCTAAAAGTTTTTCCCAGAGGAACCGCAGATGTTGTTGTTGCCAAAATAAACCTGGAATGAAGGGGAATCCTGAGGCATGGGATGTCCCATGTTTGTGCATTGTAAATATCTTGCGGCACGCCAGCAAGCATTTCCCACACAAAAATTGGGTATGCCAATCAAATTTTACCCCTGCTTTAGATGCCTAGAGCAAGCTCTTGAGGCAAAAGTAGACCTTGAAGTTTATTTATAGAAATGCGTATACTTACTCAGAAAATGTTTCCCATAATTTGAGGACCTCTCTCTCTTCTTATTCTTATTCTGCTTGTTGGAGGGTAGGAGCAGGGTTCTAAATAAGTAGCTTGCTAGTTTTTTGTAAACCATGATAAAATAGACTGATCTGGTCCATCCTAGTTTTGGTTGAATTTATATTAATTTTTCTCCCCACATATCAGTAATGTGTGTACAACACCAACGTTTAGCAAATGACTTTGACCCCCTTCCAACTTGCAGGCCATCATAAATAAAGTGGGGGGGGGGGGAGTGTTTTGCTGTTGCCATAGAGATGGCTGGGAGATTTGATTTGAGCTGCTATACAGCAAGAAGACCAGTCTACAATATGGAGCTGAGATAACAGGGACATGTAATACATTTACATACTTACATAGTAAATACGGTTGAATAAAACATACAGGTGCATTGCAAAAAATTAGAATACCATCAAAAATTTGTATATTTTTAGTAATTCAGTTGAAAAACTGCAACTCACATATTGGATTGAGTCAATACAAACAGAGTGAGCTTTTCAAGTGTAACGTTAATGTTGATGATTATGGCTTACAGCCAATCATCCTCCTGCCCATGTCAGCATCAAGTTTATCTCTATTCAATTTGCTCATCTTAGTGCCAATGATTTCTTCCTCCAATTTTTTAAGATCCCCATCCAAGATCTCCTGCAATCTTTCAATATCTGCTGGTGGGGTATCATTAGGGATACTATCATATAAACTATTTAACACCTCCGTGGTCTCAGAGAGACTTTTTTTGTCCAACAGAATCAATTCATCAATAAGACCAAAAGAGCAACGATTTAAGTGTGTCTCCCTTCTTTGCCGGGCCTCATCTGAAATCTCCCAGGCTGGGAATATTTGGACTCGGAGGCCTCTTGGTATGAGAGATTGCTCTTTGTAAATTTCCAAACAGTGAATGTTCCACCAAAGTTTAGTAAGGCGGATCTGTTCTTTTATAATTGAACGAAAAATCTCTCTGAGACCAGGTTGGTGAGAGCCACCACCGGGGGCATGTGGGGACCCCCATTTTACATTTGCATCAACCTTGTAAAACTTAGAAAAATTATGAACAGAAGACCAAGTAGCGGCCTTGCAAACTTGTTCAGCAGAAGCTTGGTGCTGAAAAGCCCAAGAGGCACCAATAGCACGAGTAGAATGAGCAGTAATCCTAAAGGGAGGTTCCTGTCCTTTAGCAGAATAGGCTTGAACCACCGCCTGACGGATCCACTTCCTGATAGTGGATTTAGGGATGCCCCTAGAAGTTAATAAAGGGGGAATGAGGGGGAGGAAGGAGTGGAGCCGGGAGAAACCACAACCCAATGGTATCCCGCCTGAAAGACATAAGTAAAAACACACATGAGCATCCCGCAGCAAATACACCCCGATTCAATAAAAAAAACCCCAAGGGGGCCTCACGGACCAAAGACACCGCGGGGTCATACAGGTACAGACCACTGGATAAGGCGACCAGCCAGAGGAAGCAGCGCTGCAGCCAGGAAGGGAGAAATCCAGACGCGCAGCTCGTCCAAAATGGCGGCGACAGAGGTACCTCGAGGGGCGGGCCGTGAGGTAAACGACGCGATACGCGTCATCACCCGGCCCCGCCCCCTCCAAAGAGCATGAAAAACTGCGCTCACGTGACCCAGCCGGCGCCATGACAAGGCAAAATCACCTCAGGTTATGGCGCCCACAGCCGCGGAACGCAGTACAAAGTGGCGCGGCAGCTAAAAACACCAGAAAATACACCAAAAAACTTAAAAACACCACAGATATGACTACTCGCCGCCACCCCCCCCCCCCCTTTTTTACCCCCCCAACCAAGTTAGAGGGGGGGGAGAGAGAGAGAGAGAGAAGCAGCGGCGAGCAGCCATGGTCAAGGGAGGGGGGGGGGGGAGGGGGGACAGAAACTCTGCATCCCTATGAGGCTCACCATAAAGCCTATGGCCGGCTACCCTTTGTGTTACAGGGTCTGCGGCTTGGAGCTGCGCTCCAGGAGCACTTGACCCTAGTGCTCTTCTACATTCACCCGATCTGTCAGCCAAGGCTGGGAGGCAGTGAGGATCCAGAAACGGATGGAAATAGACTTGCAGGGCCGCAGGCTTGGTTGCCCCGCTCACCTGCGCAAGAGAGAGTGCCATCTGCTAACTCTATGGTTAAGCCCGTTTTTATAGGGAGCCGGGACACGCCACAGCTTTTCTGCAGTACCACTGCGCCACCTTGTGGCGTAATAACCCAACTGTTATGAATACCGAAGCGGGCCGTGCCATGCAATAAAGAAAAGTATTAAATGCTTTGGCATGGCAGCTTCCCAAAAATGGGAAACCTAAAAGAGCACCAGGACCACAGAGAGAGCCACCAAGCTTGCCTGCATTCCTGCTTCCCAGCAGGAAATGTGGATTATCGAGGCGTTGCTGTCTGAACTGGTATGGGGTTCTCAAGGACCGCATAACCGTTCACAAAATGGAAACCATTACAAAAACACCAGAAAATACACCAAAAAACGTAAAAACACCACAGATATGACTACTCGCCGCCACCACCCACCCCCCCCTTTTTTCTCAAGGACCGCATAACCGTTCACAAAATGGAAACCATTACAAAAATGACTAAAAACATGAACCTGTCTATTGAATTTCCTCTAACATCTGTCTGGTATATTTGGGCTTAAAGTGGACTAATCACTAGGATTTCTACTATCCTGGTAGTTGGTCCCTACCCCGGGGACATCCCCTGTGTGGAACCCTCCAGATTGCCCCCTTTCACTAACCTTTCCAGCGTTCTCACGGCTCATGCGTGGGTGCTCATCCAATCAGCGCTTTATGTGGCGCATTCTAATGCGTGGTATAAAGCTGCTGATTTGAACTTTGCGGCGGCATAGGTGCGATAGTGGCCGCATCCCCGGCTCCCCTGTGGAGTCTGTGCTCCTGTGTGCCAGGCTTATCTGAATGACTGGGCGCGGGGAGCCTGCACAGCTACAGGGAAGCGGGGGATGCACATGCCAGCGAAGACAGAGTAAGATTAGTGACACCCTGTGGGTTTCATGCATCTTTTAGATTCCAGGCTGACCGCATGGGGTGATTGGTCCACATTCATTTGAGATCTCAGCCTTGCTTGAAGTTGGACCTGTCCGGCATTGGCAGAACCAAAAAATGTAGGTCCCTATTTCTTTTGAGATGAAAATCGATACAGGACTTGCTCAGGACTACACCAAGTAGTACACTAGTTTTATGTGAAACTTTTAGTTTCAGGGGCCGACTCAAGCTCAGAATGATTTAGAACACTGGGCTGCAGAATATTTGGCTTTGCAATGGCCACAAATTGGTGAGAATTACACTGCATTGAACACTGATACATTTACACCTTAAAATCCAATCCGGAGAAAATGATTATCATCTCAGAACTCTTACTTGATACTAAGGAACTCATAAATAATATCCAAGTATTTATAAATTAATCCCTAAATATCTCTTATTTAATTAGTAATGTACATACACAACACATGGCTGCTGTATGTAACCTACATTTTATTTTCAGTGATTGACCTATGTGCTGAAGGAAATCACGGCTGTGAGCACATATGTGTGGCATCTCCAGGGTCATATACCTGTTCATGCAGAGCAGGCTACAAACTCAATAATGATAAAAGGACTTGTTCAGGTAAGTCAAAAAAGCCTTAAGTTATACTTAGGTTAAGGTTTAGGAACAAAATGCTCAATGTCAAATAATAAGGGGCAACCCAATTCATAACACAAACTATTGAACTTGCCCTAGTCAACACCTGAACTAAAATAGTGGTAACCTGCAGATATGTAAATACATCGAGGCAACTGGACAGGAAAAAAATCCCCCCAAATATATTTAGGAAGGGGCAGTTGTGGCCTAGAGGTAAGGAATTGGACTGAAGTGCTGTTGATCAAGGCACCTAACTGCTGCCCGCACCATAATTAGGGGCATTCTGAGCATGTGTACACTCATTGCACAGATGGATTAAATGCAGAAAAACAATTCCTATATGTTCGCAAGCATACAATGCCCATCTATGCCCCAAAGATACCCCCCCCCCCAAAAAAAGTGAGGGGCTAGATCTGAAATGACTAAGCAAATCTTAAAGAAACATCCTTAAGAAAAATACAGCAAGCCCAGATGCCTTGATTTACTGCTTCAGATATACTATAAACGCCTATGAGTAATGAAGTATTGAATCAAGGCCATTTGAGGTGAAGTAACTTAAGAGGTAGACGATTGCTTCATGGTGAGCACAAAGACATTTCCTAGCTCCACACCCAAAAAAGGGGACACACTGGTTTAAAAAATTAGAATTTATTTCAGACTTTTGTTCAGATAAAAAGCACTGAATACTGTAAATCCTCCAAGTGAGTCAGAGAAGCTTTCAACATGAAATAACCCTTTAAATGTACAAACGTGGGCTAAGAATCCCCATTTTGCTAGTCATGTTCCTTACCAGACTACCATGACAATGAAAAAGATATGGGAAAATAATTTATACTTAAAATGCACCTATACTTAGAAAGGAAGTTTATGTGGTCACATTCCATTCCCAGCCCTGTGCTCCAAAACAGCCTGTGTTTCCCTTGTTTTTTTTTACCTCAGCCTTTGCCCACTATCCATAAAAACCACCAGGAAAAAACTGCAGAAAGTAGTATTATGGCGAATGGCAGCCATATGCTAATTAATTCAGTTACAACCAAGCTGTCATATAATGGCAGTTAGGTTAAAGTGCTCCCCATTGCTGAGCTGTGTGTACTCTAACTGACTGCATCATCACTGGGGGTTGGCTGACTGCATCCAGTTTGTGTTGTTATGAATATTGGGCAAAGGCTGAGATAAAAAAAAGTAACACAGGCTGTATTGGGGCACAGGGCTGGGGATAGAAGGTGACAACATATACTTCCCTCTAAGTATAGGTGCACAGAAAATCTGTAGCAATAAATCAAGGCAACAGGACTTGCTTTGTTATTTGTTACTTAATACAATATATAGTCTAGCACATACTGTATATACAGTACATAGAGGGTACCTTCACTTGGGGCTGACCATGCTTTATTATTGGTGAATAAAAACTGAAATGTATTTCTAATTACACAGATTTATTGATTTGTTTTTACAGCAATAGACCTGTGTGCTTTGGGAAATCATGGGTGTGAGCAGCTTTGCGTCAGCTCACCAGGATCATATACCTGTGCTTGTCGTACAGGATACAAGTTAAACAACGATAAGAAGACCTGTTCAAGTAAGCTGATATTGCTGCTTTGGCCTGATTTCAAATTATCCAGAGTTTTGCAGCTGGAGACAACTTTCTAGACATGAAAGGATTCAAATGCGCACCCCTGTCATCACAAGGGCAACATATTTAATAGCTATTGCCACTCTTCATCGATACAATATTATCATGATCCATGCTAATCATTTATCAGATTCCTACCACTACCATTAACACCATTATTTTCCTATTCATTAATCCAGTTCATTATCACCATTATCACCTTAATACGGCTATTATCATCCATTTAATAGGCCAGATCGTTATCACTATTACCACCCATTTATTCGTTTCAATTTGTTTATTTAATATTATCATCTAACACCTACATTTCCACTACCACTAAATTTTTTCCACTAGCATGATTCCCCTGTTTCTCAAGAAGTATGTTCCATTATGTTGCTATTGCTGCTATTGCCTATTTTTAAATTATCCAGAGTTTTGCAGAGACAATTTTCAGTACATGAAATAATTTAAGTGTGTCCCCTGTCATCAAAAGAAAGGTCTTACCATATATACACCATTGTCACTTTTAATCCATATAATATCATTATGATACTTGCTAATCATTACCACCATCACTACCAAATCATGAGTCCAGATTATTACCACCATTACCGACCGTTCATTAGTCCAGATCACCAACTTCACCTCATTTGTTAGTCCAGATCATTACTACTATTATCCACCATAATTTAGTCCAGGTTATTACCGCTATTACTATCCATTTAATAGTCCAGATGATTACCACTTTTGCCAACCATTTCTTAGGTCAGATCATTACCTTTTCTTTTCTTTTACTATAATCATTTAACACAATATTTTTCTACTATCTCTACTATAATCTATCCAGAACCCCACCTTATTTTCATCTAAAGACTTAAAATAGGGGAGTGGTCATGATGGCCGACTAGCAGGACGTGCTTTCTAGGGGCTCCTGTCTGCATCCTGATTTTTTATGCCCTCCTGTACTAAGCTGGGCGGCGGAGACACTTTAACAGATACCCACCTGGCCTGCAGGATCGATCCTGCGGTTGAGCGGCGGCGGAGGCGGCTTCTGTGGAGTCATTGCGGCTGTGTGGGGAGCGAGGCGGAGGCCAGTGAAGACGGAGTGCACGTGGTCAGCCGAGGAGAGAGGAGCTGCGGCGGCTTCGGTGGTGACGTCGGCCCTGGAGAGAGCCGAGTGTCGGTGGCCCGGAGAGCGGAGACGCCTGGGAGGGTGTGTGGAGACTCCCTGCTGCAAGCGCCGGAGGAGACGTATCGGCACGGAAGACGGCGGTGGCCCGGCGCCATCTTGAGGAGAGGTGAGGGGGGGGAGGCGGCCGGCCTTGATCCTCCACTTACTGCTGCCCGGAGGAGAGAAGTGTAGAGGGAGGAGCGCAGCAGGCGGGGTAGAGCACAATGGAGACGCTACCTACGGGCACATTAGCTGGCCAGAGCCCTAACACAACAATCCCAGAGTGATCAAGCTTCCCCCGCATCTCTGATCAGACGATCATCAAAGTGCGTGCGCCCAGAAGAGCCTCCCTCTTAAATATTCACCCCCCCTATACCCCTGGAATTGAGAGACCTTTTGAGGAGCAGCTTGTGGGCGAGAGGGCAGTAAGTGCAGCTGGCCCATTAAGAAATTCATACACGTGACCACAGCTGCCAAGTGTACCCTTCAGTGTGATAACAGCAGCATCTTCATTGCTCCAGTATTGCCACCCTGAAGCAAGTTCCTTGCACCCTATATCAACGTGGCCCCAGCAAGCTGGCTAATCCTTATTTTCCTGCCACTCCAAAGCAAGTTTTTAAAACCCTATGTCTGGGCGGCACCAGTAGCCTCGCTGGGGACTCTGCTTTTGCTCTGGGCCGACAAGCAGTCATATCCCCGAAGATCATCGGTAATAGCCCTATACCCTATATCTGTGCAGCTTGTCGGCGGACACCCCATAACCCTATACCGGCACAGTACTTGCAGGCTCCTATATTGGGGCAGAACGGGGGCGAGCTCCTTAATCCTATATCCGGACTGCAACATCAAGATTGTAGTACCCGACATCTGTGTGGTGGCTGGGAGCCTCTGGTCCCTCAAACTAAACCCGCGCCTATCTGAGAGGCAATAAAAAACGCAAATCCACAGCGGTCAATTGCAGCACGCAAACAATGGAATCCCCAGGCACAACGGAGCGGGAGCCTTCTAACCCAGACACGGCGGCAATTACGGCGGCCATCACCTCATGCCAGAGTGTCCTCACTGCAAAATTTGACACCTTGCAGGAACAATTCAACTATTTTCGCCATGAACTGGACAAGCCCCGGGATCGCAATGGGGAGACTGAGAGGAGAATTGGGGAGGCGCAGGACCGGCTGTCTGCACAGGCGGGGGAATTGGTGTCCCTAAGGAGGCAGGTGACCGTACTGCTGGCAAAGGCTGAAGACTCTGAAAACAGGAATCAGAGAAATAATGTGAGAATCTTGGGGTTGCCTGAAAAGTCTGAGGGTTCCTCTCCTGAGCAATTCGTCGAAACCCTCAAAAAAGAAACCCTAGCTCCTGGGAATCTGACTAAATTCTTTACAGTGGAGAGGGCACACAGGATCCCCCTGAAACCTCTTCCGCCCGGGTCCCCGCCTAGACCATTTATATTCAAAGTCCTTCATTACAAGGACAGAGACGCTATCCTTGCCGCTGCTAGATTGAAAGGCTCGGTGTCATTTGATAACGCCCGTCTGTCCTTCTTCCCGAACTTCACTTCGAAGGTCCAGAAAATGCGGCGCTCCTTTAACAGAGTGAGAGAAAGCCTCAGAAAAAAAAAGATAAAATATGCCGTGCTGTTTCCGGCACGTCTACATGTGCAAGATGGAGAGACCACCAAGTTCTTCACCTCGGCTGAGGATGCCAATGCCTGGTTGGACTCTCTACCGGGAGCCTGATGGACTAAGCTCCGGTTTGAGAGGTTTGATTTGCAGCTTTATGCGATTATACTAATGCTTGTTTGGTGAGGCGGGAGTCCGCCTCCGCTGGACGCTTTGCAGCCTTGCCGCTGAGCGACCCGAAACCACACAGGCTGGTGGTTTGTTCTTACAATTGTTAAAGTTTGGGGTTGTTTCTGCTGCCCAAGTAGATGATGCATCCTGGATTGAATACTACGGGGGAGCTATTGCTCTGGATTCTCATGGTGAGAGGGCCAAACTCCCCCCCCCCCCTTTCTAGCCCATCCAATCACCTATCCCTGACATTTAACGGTCTCCCTATTGGACTCCGTGTCCCTTTTTCCTCGTCCCCCTCTTCCCCCCTTCTTCCCTCCCCTTTTCTTGTTTCCTTTTCCCTCCTGATGGCCCCCCCAAGTAACCCTGGGAACCCATAGCGGACATTCCGCTGACCTGTATTCTATTGGCAATTTAATGTTTTAGGCCCCTGAGCAGTGGGCCTCCGCACTCCAGTTGCACCAAGTTACACCGGTGCTGTTTTGAATTGTTGGTGTTGGGGGGGTAATGATGCTCACCAAAAGTTGGGGGTTGGTGGAGCGGGGTGGGAAAAGTGAGTTGAATCTGGTTGTTGGAAGGTATAGCTAAACTCAAAGTATTATTTGTTTAGTCTGTCTTTGTGTTAGTATGAATGAGTGGGATGCATGTTGGACTCGGGAGGACAAAAAGAGATCATGGGGGAATGAGGCAGTGCTGCATAATGTAGTGCTGTCACCCCCAAACTGGAGGTTGATAATTTAAATGATATCCATGGGTGAGTGTGGTTTTCTCTCCTGGAATGTCCGGGTGCTAAATGACAAAATTAAGCGGGCCACGGTACTCCAATTCATTAAAAGATATAAGCCCAATGTGATGATCCTCCAGGAGACTCACCTGGTGGGCCGGAGGGTGCTGGCATTGAGGAACCCTGGATCCAGGGCTCCTACCACGCTGCCTTCTCAGCCTACTCCAGGGGGGTCTCAGTGCTGATCTCTAAGGGCACACCATTCGTGTTGCACTCAGTGCAGGTTGACAGGGAGGGGTGCTATGTGATCCTCCATGCCAAGCTGATGGACACTGATGTCATAATAGTAGGGTTATATATCCCTCCTCCATTTTGTATACGGGTTTTAGACAGATGGAAAAGGTGCTCTCTTACCCCCCGGTCCCGATATTACTAATGGGGGACTTTAATATGGTGCTGGATCCAGCGTTAGATAGAATGGGTGGGAATCCCGGGCTTGGGACGAAGCTGCCATCCTGGGCTGAGACTCTGGGTCTGCGGGAACTCTGGCGGCGGAAGCATCCGACTGATAAGGCATACTCATGTCACTCTGCTTCACACAGGTCTTTGTCCAGGATCGATCTGGCGTTCTCATCGGCCGAACTCTTGGCTAACTTAGTGTCATACAGCTACCTTCCGAGGGGAATCTCGGACCACTCACCATTACTGACTGGGATGAGATTGTCGCAAGTGCGGGAAAATCGGAAGTTGCTGCTGTTCAGGCAAGCGTCTATCTTTAATAAGGGTGACAAAAATGGCAGGACCCTAGCCTATTTGGCAAAGGTAGAAAGTCGAATAGTATTGCCGGGATATTATATGGGACTGATATAGTAACCAATGGGGCCAAAATTGCTCAGAGCTTCCTTGAGTATTGCTCGGCCCTGTATTCCTCACAGGCCACATATGGTGCTGGGGAACTGAACAACTATCTCGGGCAGATAGATTTCCCGGTATTAACTGCAGAGGCTCAGGAGGCTCTAGAAGCCCCTATCACCTGTGAAGAGGTCACCAATGCAATTAGAACGCTACCGGGCAGGAAGGCACCAGGGCCCGATGGGATGCCGGCCGAGTGGTACAAGCAGGACATGGAGCAGATTACCCCGAGGCTGTGGGAGGTGCTGAAGCAAGCGCTGGAGGATGGGTGCCTCCCTGCCTCTTTTCATAAAGCACATGTGGTACTCAAAAAGGGGAAACCCTCGGATGCATGCGCATCGTATAGGCCCATATCCCTCCTGAATCAAGATGCCAAAGTGCTGGCAAAAATCCTTGCAGTCAGGCTGAATTAGGTCATACTACAGCTCATCGGGGCAGACCAGTCCGGCTTTATGCCAGGGCGTACCACAAGTATAAATCTGCGTAGAGTGATGTCAAATCTCCAGATCATACATAAAAATCACGGAAGAAGAGTGATCATTTCGTTGGACAATGAAAAGGCCTTTGACTCAATAGAATGGGATTATCTATGGGCAGTGCTAGAAAGGTTTGGGCTCCCACTGAACTTTATTAAGTATATTAAACTCTTGTATGGACGGCCAACCGCCAGAGTACGAGTCAATGGGCGCTATTCTAATCCATTTGTACTGGGTAGAGGAACCGGGCAGGGGTGTCCGCTGTCACCGCTTCTGTTTGCCCTTGCTATTGAACCTTTAGCGATTATTGTAAGAAACACCCCGGCCATCGTGGGATGGAAGGTGAGAACAGCTGAGGAGAAGATATCACTCTACGCAGATGACACGCTCCTTTACCTGGCCGACGGCCATGAGTCCCTTGATGCAGTGTTAGATGTCATTGAAATGTTTGGAGGTTTCTCGGGACTAAAGATTAACTGGGGTAAGTCCAGCCTTATGTTAGTGGATAAATCTGATGCCACAGATATCTCTTCGAGATCCCGGTTGAAAGTGGTGCAGCAGTTCAAATATCTGGGGATTATGATCAGTAGACAACCTAGTGATTTCCTATCCCTCAATATCTCCCCAGTGGTCTCAAAGTTAAAACAACGCGTCACCCAGTGGGCGAGTCTCCCACTGTCTGTTATAGGTAGAGGTAACATATTTAAGATGATATTTCTCCCTAAATTTTTATATATATATCAGGCCTCGCCGGTACTGATGCCTGCGTCCCACTTTAAGATGCTGGACATGTTTGGATTTATATGAGGGGGTGTACGCCAAGGCTGAATAGACAGATTATGAGAGCGCAGACTGAGGTGGGGGGATTGCAGTGCCACATATGCAGATGTACTTTTATGCCACCCAGCTTCTGTACGCACACTGGTGGCTCACTTAGCTGCATGAAATTCCGGTGGTAAGGCTGGAGACAGCGGTGATGGGCTCCTCTGAGGGGCTTGGGTCATTGATATACAGAGGGATGAGAGGGATGCGGGAGGCGACCACGTGCATGCGAACGGTTTGCAATATATGGGACAGAGTGAACAAGCTGGGCACAAGTCGGGACGGGGATCGGTTCTGGTCCCCCCTTACCCCCCTGTGGGATAACCCCAGACTCACGGAATTGAGCACAATGCAGGATCTGCAATTCTGGGTTAGAAGGGGCGCGCTGACAATGGGCCAGGTATATAAAGAAGGAGTCCTCATGTCGTTTGACCAAATTAAAGAAGCATTTCGCCTCTCCCATTGGGACTTTTTCCGATTGTTCTCTATATTGAGAGCTGTGGTCTGCGTGTTCTGGGGAGTCCAATGTCCTCCGGGACCGGGCAGGAGATCTCAACGATGCATGGCTGCTGGGGCCCCCAGAGAAGGCTGGGCCCCCCGCCCCCATCCGTCGAACCTCCCTGTCGGAAAAGTCAGATGAATGCCCTACTGGGCTGGTCGGGGCTGGGCCCCCCACAGGCGTCTCCCAGATGGTAGTTCTGGTGGGTCTGGGGATGAGCCCCCCCATCTCTCGGGACCCACTTGCTGACAGTACCGCCGCTATTCCCAGGGGGTGCTTCTTCCAGGTGCCCCGAGTTCTGTCGCTCCTCTGCTGACCCCGCCATTTCCGCCATCTTGCCGCCGGTCACGTAGTCTTCTTCCTTCTCTGTGGCAGCAAAAAAACGGTTGATCTTGCCACCTCCACCCGATTGCCCACCTCTGGATGCCACCCCACTCTTCTTCCTTTTAGACATCCCAGCAGGTGAGTCCTTTACTGCGATTATCCTTGTTTTTTAATGTTTGTAGTGCAGAGCTCCTTCTTCTGCGTCCTCACGCCACCATAGCCAAGCCACGCCCCCCCGAGACTTCTTCCGATACCTGCAACTCCGACATGCCCTGCAGGCCCAGTTTCATAGGATAGGCCCAGAGATTTCAGTGTCCCGGGTGGAGGGTAATGTCAGAGAGACAAATCTTGAAAAGCCCACCTCTACAATCTACAAATGTTTCATCGGTGAGCTGGAGTTCCCTAGGGAAAGGATAGAAATTAAATGGGAGGCTCTTGACCAATCTCTGGACCGGGATGATTGGGACGAAATCCTGGATAATCTCCACTTATCTGTGATTGAGGCCAGGGACAGACTGATCCAGACTAAATTGATCCATCAAGCTTACATCACGCCAGTTAAACTCCCTAAAATGGGCTTAATGACCGGTGTCCCAGGTGTGAGAGAGATAGCAGCACATGGGTACCTGTTACCTGGTCCTGTACTATTTTGACAAACTACTGGAGAAAAGTAATGGAACTAATTAGTAGAGTGGTGGGATTTCAGATCCAGGGCTCAATCAGGCTATGTCTCCTGGGGGTGGTTGAGCCACTCTCGGAGCTAAGAGCAGTGAGGACTCTGCTACGATTGCTGTTTTTCTATGCCAGGAAATGTATCCTGATAAACTGGAAGCACCCTGCTAAACCCTCCGTCCAGGCTTGGAAAAGGCTAATAAACCAAAAACTTGCCATGTATAAACTCACGTATGAGGCCAGGGGGGTTCCAGACAAATTCGGGAAGGTTTGGGAACCCTGGTTGCAGAGCCATGACACTGCAACTAAGGGTGAATAACATTTTTTAAAAATAAAATTAAAACCCAAATTTAAAAATAAAAAGTCTGATTTGGCGTAGGTCTTTGAAGGAGGAACTAGGAGATCATAGATCACGATATGAGTGAACAACGCATATAGAAACCGAATGGCAGAAACGCTTGGTTGTTACCGCAAAGCCCTGGGGAAACTTGGTCTCCCATAGAAATATCCCTCCATCTAAGAAGCAATTAGGTGCTCCCGAGTCCGGTGTGAGTGTGTGTGTGATTGGTGTTGTGGCATTATTAAAGATTTTTTGTGAACTTGTGAGGCCTGTAGCACCTCAAGACACAACTGTGATAGTTTGTATGTGTTGTGGTTTGTACTGCATAAATAAAAACTTAAAAAAAAAAAAAGACTTAAAATAGGCCATGTCTTTAAAGGGAAAGTTTTACCTGGAACTACGTAAAAAGAATTTGTATGATGTCCTTTTTATTCTATAGCTCACTATTATATAAATATGTTTGTTTTGTAGTGATAGACTTGTGTGCTCAAGGAAATCATGGTTGTGAGCAGCTCTGTATCAGCTCCCTTGGCTCCTACTCTTGTGCTTGTCGAACAGGCTTCCAGCTGAACAATGATAAAAAGACTTGTACAAGTAAGTTGGCATGCAAGGTCTTTCAAGGACGGTCAAGAAAAAGAAATCAGCTTAACCAGCAAAATATATGTTCTAACCTTGCAGTCATTTTGACATGCATTTTGTTGCTATGTACATTAATATGACTGTAACTGGCACAAATCTTACAGTACTACTCTTATTTTGAGTAATAAGAGAAAATAATTTAAGAAAATAACTTACCACTACGTCCAGTACTTCCAACAAAAATTGGTAAACAAAGAGTGTCTGATGCTGGACACAAAGTCAAATAGACATGCTGTGTTTTTGGGGCTATCATCAGAAAGCCAACTATTGTACATTACTAATAAGGTTCCTTTTTTTTGTACAGTACTCATATTTCAAAATAATATTAATGATGTACTGTAAATAGTGCTGTTGAACTCCATGGTGCTTCACAAAACACAGTGTACAGACACTTCAAATAACAGTTATAGAGAAGACAACCTTGTTTGCTACAGTTGCAGAATTATCATGATGACAGGGTGTTCTTTCAACCAGAATCCCAATTACCCTCAAAGAGGCTTCAAGAGAGTGGCAAAATGTGCACACTCAAATAAGAGGGAATACTTGTGTCCTTAAACATGATAATGTTAATTTTAATCATTCCTACTGGTTCTATTGTGAGAAAACAATAGTTAATAACTGAAAATGATCCTACATATTTTGGGTGGAGTGTCTGCACTAATTTCATAAAGGTACGCCTACTTGTGCGTGAGATAGTCGTAGGTGTACTTTATCCATTATTAACATCCATTATTGAATACAATGGGTGACAATCTTTTCGGGTTCACTGAAAGGCTTAGCAGAAATGAACTATGTAGGCAAAAATATAAATTAAACAGAGCTCCAACATTTGAATAAGTTTATCATTGCTTTATGGTAGAGCTAGTAACAGACCATTTGGTTTTGAATTAAAATCTTTAAATAATAATAATATTTTGAAATGATTATTAATAAGGGCAAATGAAAACAGAGTTGGTTTTGAGATTCTGGGTTAGATAGGTTGCAGAGGAGTCAACAACAAAGAAGAGCTGAACATTGGAAAGAACTCATAGTAACATAGTCTGTAAGGCTGAATAAAGACTTAAGTCCATCCAGTTCAGCCTGTTTATCTCCTTCCAATGGTCTAGTAGCCGTAACTAAATATTGGTAAATCATTTTGTGGTTAATCCTTATGGCAGTTGTGATTCCAAGTATGTTTATGTTTAAAAGGTCCAGTTACACATTAAACTGAACACCTCGGTTCCACGGCTCTTGTGGCATGTGGAAATGGGTTGTCTATCATAGTGTATATTTTTGTGGTTGACCTTAAACCTACACAAATTGATTAAAACATATATAATTGTCTTTAGGCTTCATGTTAAGCTCCAATTTTCAGCGTTTTATGTATTCCCCAAATGTGTTTACGAATTTCCAGAACTGTAGCTATATATTTTGTCATTTTTCTATAATTGTAGGTTTACTTTGATCAGCTGCTTTGGATTATGGAAACAGCCACATTATTCTTCAAAGACAAAATGTCTCTAGTCTAAGGACAAAATGTTTTTGGTCTGTAGACTATTGTATTAATGTGAATTCATGTACTAAGTCATCAAGGAGCTTTTCTTCCCAGCTTCCATGAAAGACCAGTCTCATGAAGACACAAGTATTATATTAAAACAATAACAAACCCAAATTATTTTCCTTTAATTTGAACAGCCGCAGCCTAGTCTCCTCAACCTTTTTTCTACAAAGGTTTCTTTCAAGATGGTCCAAAAGCTAGTTATTGTTCAACTACTTCAAATAATAAGACAGTAATGTTACAGCATGGCTGGTGTCCAGCAGTTACATGCAATCCAGAAGTCATAGGCCTTGTCTGATTATTCTGTTTTTTCTGAATTGTAGTGATTGACTATTGTTCATACGGAAATCACAGCTGTCAGCATGAGTGTGTGGGCATCCTCAATGGCTACTACTGTCGCTGCAATGAAGGTTATACTCTTCAAGCTGATGGCAAGACATGTCTGGGTGAGTACACCAACCCACCTCTCCACCTGTAACCTATCAGGTTGGCTTTGTGCTCCCTAGTGGTTGATGATAAAGGTTGATCACACAATGTATGTCTTTTATGTTATCTGCTAAGCATCAAAAGTACTACATGCACCATGATCATCATAAGTCCCATGCAAGCAATCCGAGATTAGACAGCTTCAGTTACAGCCCCTGGGAGCTGACGACTTATGTGTGACCCTTACCTATCACAATTAGAGTAGCCAGTGAGTGCAAGATTGCCAGGTAAACAGGAATAGTTTTATAAGGATTGCCAGGTAGATTATTACAGATCAGATGACATTTGTCTGGTGACTTCCCAGAGTCCCCAGTGGTTGATAGACTTAGCTGGCTCCTCCAAGATTGCTTTGCTGAAGAACCCCAAAGGTCATGGTTTAGTATGAACCCATTGAATAACTAGGACCGTTCACTAGTAAATGATTCCATCTGCTTTTGCCTTCTTTTCATCTGCTGTTTCCCTGCCCAATTGTTCATCCTTCACTGTCCATTTCTCTACTGGTAATTAATGATCAGTGTGGTGACTCAAGGTTCAAGGGGCTACTTACATTGCATATGCCTATCACCGAAGCAGAATTTTTTGTAAATAATTCTGTTTCCTCCCTTGTCTTGTTATTCCTGTCATTTGCATCCCTAACTTCACTTTGGGCCTTGAATCCCTGGTTTGTCTTCAGATCTATCTGATCTCACCATCTTGGGTATGGCCATGACCTACAAGTCCATTAGGCTCCCAGACGATAAATGACACTTCAATAATGTCACATCTTTTTTACATTATTTCTATATTTGCTATTATTTTGTATTTAGTTTACTACTTTCTATATTTTTGAAACGCACTGCATTTTTAATATATATTTTTTAAATCGTATGTGTTTGTACCACAAATAGTCATAGCCTCCTTTGTAAGTATACTTTTAAATCATTCATGGATCATTTGGACAATGTAAAAAGATATTAGCATTTCATAAACTTAAATGTATTTTGTCACCAAACAGCTTGTATATGCTGCTTTCACAATTTGTCATTTGGTCTGTAAGTCCTGACAGTTTTGATGAGAGCTCGAGGTCATTTTCTTTGGCAGGTTGTAAACTTAGGGGCCCAGGAGCAGGAAATATTAGGAACAGTAGTTAACAACGTTCTGTATTTAATTTCAAACTGGAGATGGTACAGGATTTAATGCAATCCATAAAGTGCGCAGCTTGCCAGCCCTCCAAATAGTGTATAATGTCTGTTTTTACCACCGTTCTCACTGAACAAGTTTATAAATATCATCCTAGCTAAGCATGGTCTGCATGCCTGGTATTTCCTGTTGAATAAATTCTCAAAATGAAAAACCACATATTTTTATTTAGCACAATTTAGGCAAACCATAATTTAAGTGCTCCATTTTTGAAAACCGGCAAAAGCTTACTTAAAATGTAAAAGATAGTGTAATGTTACGTTGTGTCCCTCTTCACCTCCACTGCCACCGATAGGTCCCCCTCTGCACTCATCACCATGTAGCCTTCACTACCTTTTCCACTGGCAGTAATCAACCCCTAATACATGCCACCTCCTCTGCTGCCGTAAATCTCTTGTAGGCCCTGTCGCCTTCTACACTTCTGCCAATTGGCCTTCAGTCCTCACTGCCTTCTGCATTGCTGCCGATAGGTCCACCACTTCTGTGAAGGATTGGCCTCTATACCTCACCCCCTTCCCCATGATTATCCCCTGGTCTTAAGGCCAGCTGTGGGTACATCTGCACCAACTGCATCCAGCTCAGTGGATGGCACCCACAAGAGAAATAATCTAAACCTGAGAGCGTCACTGAATATGCCAGGGGCCCTGGTACTTGCCCTGGTATGCCGAGTGCTAGGAGGGCGCTGTGCAGAAGAATAGACACTTCGTTTTATACTTAACCTGCCCTCCCAGCCGAATACCTCAGGCAATGCGATTGGCTAATCTCAAGAATGCTGGCTGATGTGACCCAGCCTACTGGCAGCGTCCCTGGCTTCTCTGTAGAATTTGAATCGCCCCCCCATCTACAGGTAATGTGACAGTACCGCGAGAGCCGCCAAGAAAGGGAAGTTTACTGATGACCCCAGGGGTTTCACACAGTGGGGCATTCTGATTTTTGATGCCCAAGGGGAAGTCTAGCGATGGGCCTTGGAGTCTTTTAGACTCCAGGGCGGCCACGGGAGGATTTTGGTTTAGCTGGACTAGTATGATGCCCATTGGAACTAGTCTTATAATTTTGGTATAGTACCTTGTAGTTAACCAACCAAGAAAAAAAATATATCGACCAAACTGATTTTTCCCAACTAACTGCATTGTCTCAATTAAAGTGACAACTACATGTTTCCTTGAGCACAATAGCACCTTAAAGCTGTTGTAACATTTGAGATGCCCTGCAGTAAAATAGCTGCATGTAAGCCCAAAATGTAATCACTGTCATGAAAAGACAGGTGGAAGCAGGGGATAAGAGCAGTACAACCAGTTCTTATCCACAGATTAACTAAAGCACTGACACAAAAGTAGGTAAGTATATCAGCCATACATTTAATGAGGAGCAGCTACCTGCCTAGAGTCTATACTAGACTCTAAGGCTGGTAATCTCCCATCTTTGTGAGGCATCCTGATTTGGGATAACGTGATGTGTGAAATCCAGATCCCCGATATGCTCACCTCGCTGGGGATACCATGAGCACAGCAAATATTCTTATACAAACAAGTACCTCCAGAAGGAATTTCACATGGGATTAAATTGTTGATTCCACAAATAAGAGGCCGATTCAGTAATAGTGCCACGTAGCGACAGATGAGCGCCAGTAGCGTGATTTTCACAGCGCCCGCTAGTATTCACTGTGCTTGGCCGTTGTTCGGTTGTTGACAGCGACTCAGTCGGTGTGCGGTAATGTTGAATACGGGGTTAGGAGTCGCTGTTTGACAGGTTCCGCGCTGTATGGGAGCGCCTGACAGCGAACGGCTCCCAGCATATTCATTAACAAATCACGCTCAAAAAATTCTCGCGCTGTGAAATGCTTGTTTAAACCCCAGAGCGCTGGCAGCGATGGGTTGAAAGTAGTTTTTAACCCCCAAACAACCATATTTTTTGATTAAAAAATTAAACAAGTTTTTCTAAACATTTTGTAATATGAATACATTAATATCAGACCTGCCGAAGTGGTCACAGAATTTTTGACATTTAAAAAAAACAATCAATTAATTATGAATATTTAAAGATTGCTCCATTGAAATGCATTGGAGAGCGCCAGGTAGCGAGAGGTCAGACCTGGCGCTGTGATGGGATTAGCAGCGGCGCTGTCCGTTGCAGTCCGCTACATGATGAATCCCGCGCTAGCTGACGCTCTCGCAGGCGCTAGCCTCATTTAGCATGATATAGCGTGATTGTGTCCGCCGCCTGGCGTTCTGGAGTCGGTAGCCGCCGATAGCTGGCGATACCTGGCGCTAGTGAGACACTACCTGGCGCTATCCCTTGATAAATAAGGCCCTAAGTCTATGACTGTGTAGCAAATAGTGCCCTCAACAAGAAGGCATATGTGCAAAACATCATAATGTGCAAAGTATCATAATTGCTATAATGAGCAGTATTGCGCTTTGAACAATAGTCATTTCAGGTTATTGAGATATGTTGATATGCATGGGCCATGTTCAGGATAAAGGATGGATCAGGGTAAGAGGGGACACAATATAAAATTTCTATTATCGTAGCACAGAACAAAAGTATGGCCTATTCATATACCTGGTTCATACTTATGGAACTAAAGAAAGTTCCACCTAACCTCTATACAGCAGCACCAGTCAAACATGTTTGCCACTTTGGATAGAGAGGCTGATAAAATTAGCTTAATAAAATATTTACTAGATATAATCAAAGTCAAATGTTGCAAAACAAACAATGGGGTTCTAATAGCAGTAACATCTCAGACAACACAAACATGCTGGTATATGATATTATTAAATAACAAGACTGGATAACAATATGATATATATTAACAGCTGTTCTATTCTTTTTGTATTTTCAGCCAATGACCTGTGCAATGTTGTTGACCATGGATGTGAATTTAAGTGTGTTAGCACTCCTGGATCATACCACTGCATTTGCCCTGAGGGACAGGAACTTCAAGCAGATGGAAAAACCTGTAACAGTAAGTATGCCTGAAGATTCTACCATTGCGCTGAACTTATTTGAGGTGGTCAGGGTTCATGCTGATAGTGGTAAGCTAAATACTTTATTGATAGTGCCATTATTGTTTTGCTTGTAGACTTTGCTATTGTTATATGTTACAATATGTTCTTGTCTCTACAGAATGCTCCACTGGCTACATTGATTTAGTCTTTGTAATCGATGGTTCTAAAAGTGTCCGACCTCAAAACTTTGAATTAGTGAAACAGTTTGTGATCAAGATTGTGGATTCTTTGGATGTTTCTGCCCATGGCACACATGTTGGACTGGTTCAATATTCTAGCCGGGTACGCACCGAGTTTTCTCTGAATCAGTATAAATCAGCAAAGGAGATCAGTCAGGCGGTCAGGAACATTGAGTACATGGAAAAAGGCACAATGACTGGCCTGGCCTTAAAACATATGGTGGAGCAGAGCTTCTCTCAGCTGGAAGGAGCCAGACCCAATGTACCCAAAATTGGTTTGGTGTTTACTGATGGACGCTCTCAAGATGACATCTCAGAATGGGCTAAAAGGGCCAAGGATACTGGTAAGAAAAATCTCACAGAGCTGAAAATACATAAAAAGGCCAAAAGCTGTCGTTGATCCAATTTCTGAGGTTTATGGGTGTATTTGTTAAAATATAAGGAGCCTCCCTACTTTTTGATTTTCCAATGAGCAGTAGTTGTATTTGGGTAATCAAGCCCAGCAGCCGGAGGCCATGCAAAAGCCCCAGAAGCTAGGTGTGGGCGATAAGCTAGGATCAGCTAATGTTTTTATTTTAAAGCAGCAATATACTCAAGTCACCACTTCCTCATTCATGATGTATGGCACCAGATGGCAGTTAATCAGGTAACCAATTGAAAGCAATCAAGTTTGATGTGCAAGCCCACTGGGAAATCCAGATTGGTCACCGGCAATGACATGATTGCCAGCCACTTGTGAATGAGGATGTGGTTAACATATGGGTGTAAGATCACTTTAATATCCTCCTTGGGCAGGGTGGGGGGACTAGGGCAGGAAAAATGTTGGTTTGTTTTTAACCGGACAGTCATCTAGGTAACCGAGAACCTTGGCTAATAATATTTAGACCAGGGGTTCCCAACCTTTTTTCATCAAGTTCCACTTTCTATTCTCTAAATGCATTGAATACCACCTGAGTGCTACATATGGTTGGTCAATCAGTCAAGTTTTTAACCTTGGTGGAGTTTTTATATTCATAGAGCTCATCAGGACTGTGTAAAGTATATAATAAATCAGATTGTTGGGATACAGGTCAGTCTGCATAAGATCTTGCATACTACCAGTGGTGCTCATACCACTAGTTGAGAACCCCTGGAAAATCTCTCACAGCCTGTCTCTCTAGATCTGGATCTTCAATACTTACCCATTCCAGAGAATGGGGTCTCATGGTCCACACATTCCCTTGAAAGCCACAGACAGAGAGCATGCACCGAGGCAGAACCGATGAGGTCCGCCTGCTCACAGTGAATGTAACTTCACAGTGGTGTAGCTCTTACAGACAATGGCTGGATTTCAGCATCCAGTTAGGGTAGTGAGTAGATCCCATTACCTGATCTGCTCAATGCAAAGCACTGAAGTTTTAGACACAGAGGGACACATTCAGTTTGACACTTTTGTTATGCAAATACATTGTCTCCTAGCTTAGTTTCAGCCACCTACTTGTATATATAAAAATACATAGGCTAAATCAACCATCTCTCTGGTGCCTAGCCAACATCATTCACAAAAACTTGTCCTTGATGATAGGACATGGGCAGCATTCGGCCTAGTACTTAGAAAGCGAGTGAAGAACATAAAAAAGGCTCCAAAGTTACGGGTTTTCTAGTGTCCTAGGGTTGACAGTTGAGCATAAAGTAGATACATAAAGCGGACCAAAACCCACTTAACTTGTGAAATACATTTGGCCAAAGCCTCTGCCAATAATCCCCTCTTAGGGTGTAGAAGTAGAAATGGATATTTTAGCTTTTCGAATCGTCCTGAAACATTGATTCTTTGGCTCTCCCTCTCTGTAAGATGGAAGGCATCAGTCATTGCATAAATGTGGCAATGACATCATTGCCACACACAACAGTGGCAATGAATGAAGGAGGCGGAGCTTTACATTTAAAACAGGCGGGAATATCTGGGATAAGAGTGAAGCAGAAGCAATGAAAATTGGCAAAAGGTTCTTTTCATGGGGGGAGCAATTCAGGGGATGCTAGTTAATAATGTGGGTTTTGGTCCGCTTTAATAACAAAAAAAAATCAGTGGTTCAAATTTTACCACTACCCCAGACCATGAAAAGCAAAGCATTATTCTTTCTGGGGAGTACTGTACATGACCATCGAAGAGCTGGAAGCAAAACTTATGGGCAGATGTCGGATTTGTGTCATGCTGCAACAGAGCTTCTTCTTCCAAAAGCCAACCAAGTACCCAGGGTTTGAAATACACCAGAACATTTGGTGCTTCTGAGTTTTGAGTGAGATCTGCTTCAATGAACCACACATTTGCTAACAGAAGAAAAATACCAGATCGGCTCAGCACCTTGAAGACTTCATTTTGGCACACACACAAATATACACTTTCAAAAATTGAACCAAAAATGGACTTTTCCTTTAATTACTTTAAAATGATTGTTAGGGCTATAATTAGAGTTTTCATGTAATGGAATGCACTGTCATATACATATGCAATGAGTTTCTTATTTGTATATCACACAGAGTTGTTAGAATTTACACCAGGCTGGAACGCCGTGGACTGTTATTCACATTGACACATTCCCTACATTGCAGGTATCACTATGTATGCTGTGGGGGTCGGAAAGGCAGTCGAAGATGAACTCAATGAAATTGCATCAGATCCTGTTAACAAACATTCCTTCTATACTGCTGACTTCACTACGATGAATCTGATTGCTGAGGACCTAAAACTCAACATCTGTCCAGGTATGCAGGCTTCCAAAAATATTTGACCTTCATGGCAAAGCTCTTTTACCAACTGTTAGACAATTACTGTTAGCGCAAAATATTTTTTTGTGAGGTTTTCTTAGGAGCTTCCTCTCTCAGCATCTCAGCCATGCTGCTGCCTGTATTCAACTGACATAACTAACAATACACAGTAACAGGAAGCCCAGCAGCACTTTCTGTTTGCAGGTGACCTGCAAATGCACGAGCGTCTTTTTGTTTTTAAATTTTACCCCAGAAGCAGTTAGAAAAAGGTAAATTATTGTTTATTTGCAGCAATCTAAATTGCCCTGGGGAGGGATGCATATGAGCACTGTTTGTTGTGTTGGTCCAGTTTAAGTCATTTTTGACTGTTGGTCCGCTGTAATGAATGGCGTTTAATAGAAAAAAACAGCAGCTGTAGCTGTGTTTTCTCTATATTAGTGTTCCCCAACCCTGCTACCAACAGGGCATGAGAGCCAAAAAAACAACCTGTTGGCTGCTATCAAGAACAGGGTTGGGGGGTAATTGATCTAGATTAAAGGAACACTATCGTGAAATATGGCCCAATGATAAAAATCCATATAAATATGCTGGATGGTGGGAGAAGGGGACACGTATACACCTGGCATCAAGAAATCCAGCCAGGTTTGTTGTTCTTTCTTTTAATGAAGGGAAAAGAACATCCAGGGGGACAGGCTCTGTCACCCCTGATAGACTAAACTGTCAACCCTGGATTTTATTCCTTCCATGAGTGAATACACCACAAGCTTGGCAGGAGTTTTATTCAGTTTGGGTGTATAAGTGACCCCTCCTCTCATCAACAGATTTGTTTATATGTATTTTTAATATTACACAATTTTGCGATAGTGCTCCTTTAAACCGGACCTTCACCATGATTTAATGAAAAGCCCAAACTCTTAAAAAACGATTCCCCAGCATCTAAAATGAATATATTTTACATTTTTAGTCACTAACTTATTATTCTTTCCCCCACTGGGCTGCAACTCTGTTCAGGAATTTAGGATACGGGCGCCGCCATCTTGACTCAGAAGCATCACACTTACCGAGGAGAGGAGAGTGGGATAAGGTACAGGGGGGCAGGTTATAGCTGTGCTTTGCTCAGACAGAGCAGAGCTGGGGTCAGGGAAAGGTCAGCAGCCCCAGAATGCAGAGCAGCACAGTCACTTCCTGTTTGCAGGCACTTCCTGTTTGCAGGCTGCCTGATAAAATGGCGGCTTTCATAAGCCGCCATCTTGGATGTTTAAAGGCTCATAACATGCAGTAGATGCAGGTAGGATGATTTTTAATGTGAGCAATCTGTATGTACAGTGTGGGGGAAACATATAAGATAGACTCTTATTCAGAGTGAAGGTCCACTTTAATTGTTACCCTACTTATGCCCCAGATGTAAAAACATCATATCAAAGAAACCTTCAATTTCCTCAGCCTAAGGTTGTGTTTCACTCCTAAATCAGAAAAATATTCTGCACAAACTCACTATTAAAAATAATTAGTCAACAATATTTTTAAATATAAATTGGCTCAATGCTCAAATTAATATTCAGCAACCAAACCAAAATAAACCAAAGCAAATTAGAGCACAGTCCATAGTTTGAAGATTGCAAAGTCTTATCAACAAAGGCCCTTATTTATGAAGGAATAGCGACAGGTAGCGACTGGTGAGCTGCCGGTAATGACGGGCCCCGCCACGAGAACGCCGGCTTGAGCTGCGACAGTTGAGCGACTGTAGCAGTATTTTCACAGCACCCGCTAGTAGTCGCTGTGCTTGGCCATTGTTCGGTTGTTGATAGCGACTGAGTCGGTGTGCAGTAATGTTGAATACGGGGTGACGAGTCGCTATTTGACAGGTTCCGTGCTGTATGGGTGCGCATGATAGCGACTGGTCAGAGCGACCGGCTCCCACCATATTCATCAAAAAATCACGCTCAAAAAATTCAGAGCGCTGGCGGCGATGTGTTAAAAGTAGTTTTTTAACCCCCAAACCACCATATTTTTGGAAACCAAAAAAAAAAATTTTGAAAGAATTTAGTAATATGAATACAATAATATCAGACCTGTAATATCAATTCTGCACAAATTTTTTTTTTTTTTTTTACCTTAAAAAAATTATCTAACATGGCAGAAGTGGTCACAGAATTTTTCACATTTAAAAAAAAAAAAAAAAAATTAACAATTAATTATGAATATTTAAAGATTGTTCCATTGAAATGCATTGGAGAGCGCCAGGTAGCGAGAGGTCATACCTGTCGCTGTTCAAGGTCGGACGCTGGCGCTGTGGGGTGAGGCTGGAATAATGATGAATGAGTGACTATATGGCGCTATCTCAGTCGCTAAGCAGGATTGGCTTGATAAATGTCTGATTGTGGTGGGGAGCCGGCGTTCTCGTGGCGGGGCCCGTCATTACCGGTCGCTCACCAGTCGCTACCTGGCGCTATTCCTTCATAAATAAGGGCCTAAATGTACTCACAAAGTTTGTAATATGACTAAGCCTGATACAAATCGCCAGCGAGGGTGAGCAGCAATGGTGGCATCCTGCTTTGATGACACTGTGTTCCACTCAAAAGACAGTCCCGCAACCATGTTCACTACCCCTCCTACCACACTATGAGCCTAGTGACATCACTGCATCTATCTGATATTATGGTGATAACTGATAAGTGTGCTTTTAGGGTTGTCTTGAGTTGGAGTAAGCCAAGCCTGGAATATTACTTTGCTGCAGGTTTCTGGAGGTGGCATGGAAATTTGGTGGTTAGGCTGAGTTTTAGAAGATGGATTACATTTTAGGCTGTGACCTAGGGGCTCAATAAAAGGGCCTCTTAAACCGGCCCTTCAGCATGATTTAATGAAAAGACCAAACCCTTAAAAAAACTATTCTCCAGCATCTAAAATGAATATATTTTAAGTTTTTAATCACTTACTTTATTATCTTTCCCTTACTGGGCTGCAACTCTGTTCAGGACTCTAGGATACGGGCGCCTCCATCTTGACTCACGAGCATCACACATACTGAGGAGAGGAGAGCGGGATAAAGTACAGGGGGCGGGTTATAGCGGTGCTTTGCACAGACAGATCAGAATTGGGGTCAGGGAAAGGACAGCAATCCAGAATGCAGAGAAACACAGTCAGAAGACACTTCCTGTTTGCAGGCTGCCTGATGCGCCATCTTGGATGTTTAAAGGCTCATAACATGCAGTAAATACAGATAGGATAGGATTTTTAATGTGAGCAATCTGTATGTACAGGGCGGGAGAAATATATAAGATATGCTCTCATTCAGGGTGAAGGTCCGCTTTAAGTACTAGAGGGAAGATTGGGGATTAGGATTAAATTTACTGGTTAATATTTAAAGTTGATGTCCAGTTTCCAAAGCACCCCCCCCCCCCCACCCCCCGTCTACCTCTCATGGCACTGAGGCATGGCGGAAGAGGGGGACACAACAAAAAAAACACGCTTACCTTGCCCAGGATCTGTCACAGTTCTCCTGGTGCTTCGGGTTCCGGGCACAGCCATCTTGCACAGGCTGCAGACAGTAGCATCCACCTGCTCTGTGCGTGACCCCATCTGCCTATTCACTTGAATAGGTGGGTGGGAGCACACTCAGAATAGGGTTTGCTACTGCAGGAGTGTCGGTAACAGTAAGCTGTTTTTTTTTTTTGCAACCCCTCCCCCTTTTGATAGACTGGACGTCCACTTTAAAGCAATTTTAGGTAAAACATTACCATGGTGATATTTCTTTAGCCCAAATAAGTGAAAATGTTTTAGAACACTGAACTACTTCCACCAGTGAAAACACTGACTAGCACGGACATTTCAAGGCCTGGGCTTTGAGGGCAATAGGTATGCATTAACATGATATAATTTATTATGCATAATAGTGTATTATGCTATTGTTTGCTTGCTGTGCAAATATGACTGTCTGATTAATTGTATTTGCAGAAGAGATTAAGGGAGAGACAGAGATCAAGAACCCATGTGACTGCGAACATCTTGTTGGCTTCCAGACAAACACCCTGACAACACTTGGAAATCTGGCAGAAAAACATATCCTTTTCTTGTATTGGTAGAGTGTTCTTCACCAGGTGTGAGCGCCTTGAAACCCATGGAGGAATGGTGTAACAGTGGAAGTCAAGATGCAGAGGCGTAGTTAGGCTTTCTGGCACCCAGGATAAAGATTCAAAATGGCACCCCCACCTCTGCTCAGGCCCCCCTTTGGTGCCCCCTGGCCTGCTGCACCCAGGGCATGTGCCCCCAGCCCCCCTAGCTACACCCCTGACAAGGTGTATAACAGTAAAATTAGAAGATGAAAAATCATACACTACATCAACTAGGGTTTCTCTTCTTTTACACTGTTTCAAGCCCCAAGTCAGCACTGGGGACTGTCAACCCCTGCCAGGTCAGCGCTGATAGGTTAAACGGTCGTGTTGCAGCCACACTCTAGCGGCGGACTTTTCTGCTGAAAACATCCAGGTAGAAGGAGCTGCTGTTGAACAAGTGGACCCACAGAGATACATTTAGTATTAGTAAGTTATTTGGACAGGCCCATATAGGGTATTATAAACAGGAATAAAGGGATAAACCTCCCAAATTATTCCACAGCCAGGTTTTCTGATTTGGGATGCCCCGCAGCCAAATGCGAACCCAGAATTATATCTGGGGGCAGTACTGGCCAAAGAGGGGCCAGTGTGGCCTGGAAGCATATAGCATGAGATGGGATGCATACTACCATCGACTACAGACTAACCTTGAAATAAAGAGGGTGTAAAACACCTATATTTTCTGCACAAGTTCATCTGACAGCTGTACTAGATGTTCTCAAAGATTGGGACAAAGAGAGTGTCAATCACTTCACTTAATATTCCACTCAGTCAGTGATAATTTTATCTCACAGAAGAAAAAAAAAACAGGAAAATCATGTAGTGTAGCAAGTTCTTACAATCGGAGCACACACACTGTGCATTTGTTTAATGACATTCACCAGATGACAAATATTCACACTTTGGAAATTGCAGAGAACCGGCATTTAGCAATTTCTTCAGAGTGGGTCCTTCCCGAGGCCACTAGATGTAATAGCTTACTTTCCAAGCTGCTAGACTAATGTCTCACCATCTCACCGTTCCTCTATGCACACTAAACAAGCACCGATGATGGGACAGCAGTGACGGGTGGTATTCAGGGCTCCGGCCGTGAGCCTCCCAAAACTCCTCCTTGCTAGCGTCCTAGCGCTGTGTGAATATGCCCAACGCATTTCGTCATCGGGAACTTCAACTTGGGACTCGGGTCTCACGGGGGGGGGGGGGTTAGATTTTACGAACTGACTACACTATGTAGTTTTCCTGTTTTTTCCCTCTTTGAGATAAAATTATGACTTTCTGAGTGGAATATTAAGTGAAGTGATTGACACCTCCCATTGATTGGTGTCAGATCGAGTAGATGAAAATTGGTTCTCGTATGGAGTTAAATTTATGATTATCCACTGATTGGTCTTGGATTGAGCAGGTAAAGATCGGCCCATGCATGCAGATATTTGTATGATCTTTTAAAAGAAGACATCTGATAAGCTTTACTCTAATTGGTGGTTGATACACTTTTTGAACATTTTGGACACTGGGTGTTTTACTCCCCACAAAGCTCTGCAGGAATTATTAGGATTGCAACCAATGTGGATGTCATAACACTTTTTCTACAGACTACCGTATTTTCGCCCTATAAGACGCACCTGCCCATAAGACGCACCTAGGATTTGGGGGAGGAAAATAAGAAAACAAATATTTTAAACCAAAAATGCACCATTACAGACAGTGTGGCATTCCCCCTATCCCATTCCCATAGGCCGTGTGGCATTCTTCCCCTCCCATTCCCCATATAGGCAGTGTGGCATTCACCCCCCTCCCATTCCCTATATACCCAGTGTGGCATCCCCCCTCCCATTCCCATATAGGCAGTGTGGCATCCCCCCTCCCCCCATTAGTATAGGCTGTGTGGCATCCCCACTCCCCCCATTAGTATAGGCTGTGTGGCATCCCCACTCCCCCCATTAGTATAGGCTGTGTGGCATCCCCCTCCCCCCATTAGCATAGACTGTGTGGTATCCCCCTCCCCCCATAAGTATTGGCTGTGTGGCATCCCCCTCCCCCCATTAGCATAGGCTGTGTGGCATCCCCCTCCCCCCATTAGCATAGGCTGTGTGGCATCCCCACACCCCCCATTAGCATAGGCTGTGTGGTATCCCCCTCCCCCCATTAGTATAGGCTGTGTGGCATCCCCCTCCCCCCATTAGCATAGGCTGTGTGGCATCCCCCTCCCCCCATTAGCATAGGCTGTGTGGCATCCCCCTCCCCCCATTAGCATAGGCTGTGTGGTATCCTCCTCCCCCCATTAGTATAGGCTGTGTGGCATCCCCCTCCCCCCATTAGTATAGGCTGTGTGGCATCCCCCTCCCCCCGTTAGCATCAGCGTCAGCGCAGGCCACGCCCACCCTATTAACAGAGACGGCCAGTAAGAAGCAGCAGCGGGGGCCTTAATTCCAAGAGGCTCCCTCGCCTCCCCTCCCTCTGTGGTGCCCAACTCTCACCTGCCGCCGGGTCTTCTCCTTATTCCCGGGTCCCCAGTCCGACTCCCGCCGCACCGCACTTTTCTGCTACGGGAGCTGGAGATCCTCTCCCGCCGTCGCCTCCGCAGCTGGCCTGTCGGGGGGGCCTCCCCCTCCCCGCTCCGTGGTTCTCTGCCCTGCCGCTCCTCCACTGCAGTGCCGCCGATGCGGAAGTCGACTGCGCACATGGGCAGTGACGCTCCCCGGCTCACCTCTGGCTCCACGTCCAGGGCTGCAGCTTCAGGCTCTTCTGCCCCAGTCGACCGGACGCTGGACGGCTGCTGGCTCCAGGGGGGCGGCTGGACACCTCGCCCCCCCGTGCTGGGTGAAGGGCCGCTCATGCCTCCCGCCCGCTCCTCCACTTCAGTGCCTCCGGCGCGGAGGCCGATGGCGCACACAGAGAAATACCAATTCACAGCATCACAAAAATTCATTAAAAAATAATGTAGACTGTAATAGGGATAACTTAGGAACTCTATGTAAAGTTCATTTAAATAAGTCCTACCTCTTCTTGACAATCTAGACAGGACCGCCAGTGACAGGCAGCAGGGGAGGAAGAGATCCAGGTTGGAGACAGACCTCAGTCTATCTTCTTTTAGGAGTCTCAGAAAACAGGAGCTACAGTGTGGAGATAAAATAATAAGCACTGACTTCAAGAATGCCGTGTAAAAACCACACATTAGTATTAAGTGCATTAAATACATTAAAGTGGATGTCCAGTCTAAATGTAACCACCCTGCCACGCTACCCTGGCACTGAGGCAAAAAAAAACCTCACCTTATCTCTCCTGGATCCAGGGCCAATTGCTGGCAGTTCAGACGCTGGGCTCAGCTAACTTGGATCTTCTGCACAGAACATCTTCCGCCCCTTTGTGCAAGGCCCCGTCCACCCATTAACAATAATGGGCAGGAGGGCACGCTCAAAGCAGCAGAAGACGCTCTGTGCAGAAGATCCAAGATAGCTGCGGCTGCTGCAGGAGTGCCAGTGTCAGTGCTGGATTCTGGGCAAGGAGTTTTTTTGGGTTGTAACCCCCCAACTAAGTTGGGTATATGGTGAGCCGGGGGTGGGGGTTTAGACGGTTTAAACTGGCCAAATTGTGATGCCCATAGGCAAAGCTGTCTTTTGGACTCTACGGCCAGGTGTGCAGGGTTTTGGTCCTTTTTTTTTATTATTATTTTTTTTTTTTTACTTAATATAGATTGTGAAGGTTTACTGAGGCACAAATCACAAATTGAGAGGAGAATGATTAGGTGCCCTTTGAAGACTAGGGGGTATTTAAATACTAGTGTAATCTTTTATGTCTTGATTATATTGTATTTATTGGGTTTAGATGCTTTATGGATTGAAGGTTTTTTATTTGTCTTTTGGTGTTTTAGGGATTAAGGAGACCCACGTCTCAAGTATTCATTCAAGCCAAATGGTCTTTTAGTGAATGGCCAATGTTTATTTATTGGAGTGGTCTTTTACATATTAACTGATATCTTTTTGGAATGAAGAAGGCTTTAGGTTATTTGGGGATTCATTGATCCTTAGGGGATTTTTTTGTCTATAGGGCATTAAACTACAAATACCAAAACACAGTGAAGCAATACCAGATTTCTGTTTTCGTTAAAAGATGTTTCCCCATTGGTTGCCCTGGTCATCGTATCCAGTTTTGCTACAGGTTTTTCTTTTCAAATGTGATTAAGCAGATTTCTATTCTGTTAGAAGTTTAAAGGTGTTGACCAGTCAAACTTTAAAATCAATTGTCTGGAATTTCTTCTTCCTTTTCCTCCAGCACCTCCTCCTGATCCAGACCACAAATAGAATCCTGAGGCTTGTGTCACCCCCTCTGTTAGTGAAAGAAGCCCACCACACTGTTACTCAAGCCAGTATTCCTATCTTCTCTCAAATTCTGTAAATAACTATTCCTTAACAGTTCTCACTAGCCCAGCTGACTGCAAGACTGGAAAATTTGGAAAATCAGTTGGCCGATAAAAAATGAAGCATTCCAATGGGAAAATAAAGCTAACAAGAGAGCATTTTGTACATGACATGGTATGATCTGTGTGCTTTGCACAAGGCATACATATCTACAGGCCATGCAGAGCTGTAAAACTATATTATAAATAAATGTGAATAGTTTGTGGTTTATTATTATTAAAATTATTATTGTACTTTTTTGTTTTTTACTTAGAACTTAGTGACATACTTTCTATGGACTGTTCTTTTTTTGTAAAAAAAAAACCAAACAAATAATATACACTACTTTACAACAACAGATATGATTTTAGGTTATTAAGGCAAGAGCTCTTAGCATATATCTAGCTAGATGGACTAGGCCTCTAGTTCCTCAGAGGTGTAATCCCCCAAATCGAGGAACCTTTTTAGATCAACCCCCTTGGAAGGGTGAGCAATTAAATCTAATTTTCACCTTGGAGTGCTGAAGTACAGAAGATCCCCAAATTAATGGAGAAGCTATCTACTCTTTAGTAAATAATGATGATAAAAGTGGTGAAAAAGGTGAAAGTGGTTGCCTTAACAAGGAACAACACTCATAAATGCGTGTTGTCCCAAAGTATTCTGTAGCAGGGTGGGTCATCCGATTTCCTGATGCCCCTCACGGCATACCAGCTAGGAAAGCCTTTTCTCCAGTGCAATTACTTGCATCATACAAGATTCCACACTGCATCAATGGCCCTACGTGACCCCCGGAAGCCACTAAACTTTGCCCAGCAGGCAATCCCTAATGGATGCCAACCTTTACATGGGGGCTTGATCCAGATGGCAGCAGATGAGATCCCTGAAGAGGTGAGTATTGAACTGTGGGTTTCAGCTACTATGGGTGGTATGTGTGCAACCACGATTTCTGATCACCTTCAGAGTCCAAAAATAACACAAAAACTCTTGGTTGGGTGTGTATGGGGAGGCCAGGTGGGGGTACCTACAGTAAAATAGTATATGTTAAAATGTACTACACCCTATTGGGTGCATAAATAAAGCTTCCCAGACCAGCTGTGAGTTATACTACCAGATCTTCCAGGCCAGTTAACCCTTTGATAACTGAAGAAAGCTGCAGCCTGCATCTCCTATTGGAGTAAAATTACTGCTACTGCTTCATTTCTCTGCCATCAAACAGAAAAATAAGAGAGTAGAGCTAATAATTGCAGGGCTGGAGATGGAGGATCTCTCTATCAACTTAACTCAATGTACATTTTGTATTAAGAAGCCACATAATTTGAAAAAATATGAAATTTTTTTTTTGATACCTGTGATTTTTTACAAATGTATGCCATAGTTTCTGTATGATACAACTGACTGGAACCGGATACTCAAACAATAAAAGGTGTGTGTCCCTGTGTTCATCATTATTGTACTGTTGGTTGTTTCTCATCTTTAATTTGATAGATGCTATTGTATTAGAAAAAGGGGGAACCTCTGCCAACCAGCAGATATACGCGCAAGGATCAATTTGTTCTATGCGGGCTGGATTTGACTCAACTTCCTTTAATACTTATCCAACAGCTTGGGATCGGAGGTGTGAAACGTTGCCTGAATAAAAACATTTTTTTGAAGAAAACTCTGCGGACAATATGAACCAGCTACATTTATTTAGCTATTTGGAAAGCTCAAAAATTTACAAAGTGAGGAGAGCTAATAGCCCTAGGGACAGCCCTAAAAAACGGAGAACAAAGAAGCTAGAAAGATGTCCTTCTTTTTGAGCATAAAGCCATTTATATTTGATGCAGAGGGGGAAGGGCAATTGCCACAGTCTACGCAGGCCATGGAAATAATGGTAGTGCCAAAGGAAGGATCCAAGCCAATGCTCGAGTTACAGACTGATTGCGTTACTAAATACATTTGTGCAAAAGCACTTGTTAATAGGTTATCTCCATATATACCTGATTTGATATCAAAGGCGCAGGTGGGGTATTCAAACCCCTCAGCACAAATAAGGGGGTTAGAGATCTTTCATTTAAACAATGGCACACGTCAAGGGAGCCCTGTATCAACAGTAATATTTATATTATCCTTAGAGCCTTTTTTCCTATTGCTAGGCACGGCCTGCTTCAAGAAGTCCTTACGTATGGGATATTCCGCCACAAGGTGGCGCAGTGTACTGCAGAAGAGTTGTGGCTCCTCACGGTACCATATAAAAACAGGATCACCAATAGACCTCTCCAGTGTTTCCTCTGCAGTGATACTGCGAAGATAGAAGATGGCTCTTTATATTGCGCAGGTGAGCGGGGCAACCAAGCCTGCGGCCCTGCATATCTATTTCCACCCGTTTCCGGACCCTCTGTGCCTCCCAGCCTCGGCTGACGGATCGGGTGAAGGTAGAGAAGCACTAGGGTCAGGTGCTCAAGGAGCGCTGCTCCAAGCTGCAGACCCTGCCCCATAAAGGGTAGCCGGCCATAGGCTTTATGGTGAGCCTACTGAGGGATGCGGAGTTCCTGTCCTAGCTTCTGAGGGAGTGAGTGTTTTGGGGACTGTGTGCCTTGTTTCTCTGGTGTCTGGGGTCCCCCCCCCCATCCCTGGCCTGGCTCACGCTCGACGTGTTGGTAGCGGGTGGTAGCGGCGAGTGTTTTAACTGTGTTTTTCGCCGGCGTTGCCGCTTTGTACTACGCTCCGTGGCGGCGCTATAACTGTGAGGCGTTTGCTGTGTTACGATGGCACCGACGCGGTCACGTGAGCGCCGTTTTCGCACTCTTCGGGGGGCGGGGCGGGGGGATGACGCGTATTGCGTCCCCCCCCGTGGCCCGCCCCTCAAGGTTCCTCTGCCGGCGCCATTTTGAGTCTGCTGCGCGTCTGGGGTCCCTCTTCCTCCCCGGCTGCGGCGGTGACCTCTTCCTGTGTCGCTTCCTCCTGTGGGTCTGGCGACTTGGCCCTTCGGTCTACTTGGTCCGTGAATCCCCTTTGGGGGTTTTGTTTCCTTGGGGCATGGGCTGTGGGATGTTTATGTGCTTTTTACTTATGTCTTTCAGGACAACTGTGGGTTGTGGTTTCTCCCGGTTCTGTTCCTTACCCCCCCTCATCGCCCCCTTACTGGTTTCTGGGGGCATCCCTTGGGGGGGCATCCCGGGTGGCTTTTTATTAGCCCTTACCTGTGCTGGCCTATTGCACCTGTGTTAATCACCATATGGAGGCTTCTGGGGATAGCGTGCTCTGGGGTCCTTCGGGGCAATCCCGGCTGTGTGCCATGTGCGGGGTATCCCCTTTGAGTAACAGTGCCGCGGTGTGCGTGCCGTGCGCCCAAGGTATCATTGCGGCCCAGGCTGGGCTTTCCGCTTCTCTTCCCAGTTCTGCGCCCCCTTCGGCATCGCCTACCCCTCCGCGCCTGCATTTAGCCCCCAGTGAGGGGGATACTAACAGGGGGTCACAATCTGATCTGGCGCTTCGTGTGGCGAGCATTGAAAGGCAGCTTGCCAGGCCTGTTCCAGGTAAGGCCTCTGGCAAGAAGCGGCACCTGGCTCCCACGCCCTCCCTCTTTGCTGAGGAGTATGAGGGAATTGATGCCTTTGGTAGCCGTTACTCCCGAGAGGAGGGGAAGCTTTTCCAGGACTCTGACTTCTCTGGGGACCAGCAGGAGGGGTATGACAGTGACCCTGGGTCTGTGTCCGGGGAGGACTCATGGTTCCCTGATGACACTGATAGATTGTTGTCTGACATTTTTGAAATCTTGCACATTGCCCCCCCTGAGGTTGCTAAGAGGAAGCAGGGTGAGCTCTTTTGTCCTGATAAACAGCGTCTGGAGTTCCCTGAGGACCATTTCTCTAATATGGTGCTCAAGGAGTGGGAGCATCCTATTAGATTGCCCGCAGTGCCCAAGGGGTTGGATAAGAGGTATCCCTTTCCTGCTGACCTGGTCAAGCGGTGGTCGTGTCCCCCTGAGGTGGATGCTCCCGCTCTATGTCCAACACCTCGGTCATTCCCCTGACACTACTACACTGCGGGACAGCGAGGACCGGCGTATGGATCAGCTGGCCTGCCATGCTTTTACATTTGTGAGGGCTGGGCTGCGTCCGGTCTGCGCCGCTGCCATTACAGCTATTGCCCTTAAGAAAAAGGTCAAGAGTCTCACTGATGGCGCTATGGCTGGTAGGAGGAGGGAGGATTATAGGGCCCTCTTGCTTTGCTCTTATTTTGTTGCCTTTGTCCTTACTGCCATGGATGATGCGGTACGGCTGGGTGGTAGGGCCTCTGCCCTCTTGGTGGCTATGCGCCTCTCTGTTTTGTTGCATCAGTGGGCCGCTGACACTGCTGCTAAGAAGGCTCTCACTGGGCTCCCCTTTGTGGGGCTGCGGCTCTTTGGTGAGTGTCTGGATGTTCTAGCCAGGGATGTTAGGCTACCTCAGCGTAGGAAGCAGCCTCGGCCCCTTCAGGGGGCCCTCCGCTTCCCTCCCCTCCTTTCGTGCTCCCAGAGGAGGTTGTGGCTCCCTCTTTTCGGGTAGCCGCAGAGATTCTTGGGGCGTGGCAGATCCCGTGGTCGTCCTGGTTTCTCATGGGGTTCCAAGCCCAAACGCCCTCCCAAGCCCCCTCAGGCATGAGGAGGCGCCCTCACCCATCCGGGTGGGGGGATGGCTTCGGCTCTTTGCTCACGTCTGGAGGCTCTACGTCTCAGACCGGTGGATTCAGGAGGTGGTCTCCTCCGGGTTACAAGATAAGAGTTTGCAGCCTGGCTGCCCCCAAGATTCCTCAGATCCCAGATGTCTCAAAACCCTCTGTCAGCTCAGGGTTTGCGCCTTGCAGAGTCAGGAGTCATTTGCCTGGTGCCTTACCCGGGAATGGGGCCAGGGGTTCTACTCCAATATTTTCAAGGTTCCCAAAAAGGACGGGTCTTTGAGGCCCATCCTGGACTTGAAGGGCCTCAACAAGTTTGTCAGGTTCAAGCACTTTCGCATGGAGACGCTTCGCTCGGCTGTCAGTACCCTTTGCCCGGGTGACTTCATGACCTCCGTGGACATCAAGGATCTTCACGTGCCAATCTTCCCGGGTCATCAGAGATTCCTGAGGTACGCTCTTGAGGACCAGCATTACCAGTTTGTGGCTTTACCGTTCGGTATCACCTCGGCGCCTCGGGTGTTCACCAAGGTGCTGGCGGGCGTGATGGCTCTACTGCGGAATCAGGGCATTCACGTCCTCCCTTACCTGGACGACATTCTGATTGTGGCTCAGTCTCTTCATCAGGCCGAGAAGGACACTAAGGTGGTGACCTCCACTCTCGAGTCCTTCGGCTGGGTGATCAACTTTCCCAAGTCTTCACTGTCTCCGTCTTTGGTGAGGTTCTTTCTGGGCATGACTCTGGATACCTCTCAGGTCAAGGTGTTCCTGCCTCAGCAGAAAGTGTAGGGCCTTCAGAAGCAGCCACGGATGCGCTAGCAATGCCTTGGACGGAGTTTCGGCTCCTCTATGTGTTCCCTCCTTTTCCTCTGCTGGGCAGCCATCCTGGTGGCCCCCTGTTGGCCAAGGAGGGTGTGGTTCGCAGACGTCGTGCAGTTGGCAGTAGATCAGTAGGTCTTGCCCAAGAATCCAGATCTTCTCACTCAGGGACAGCTGCACCATCCCAATTTACAAACGCTGGCTTTCACGGCTTGGCTGCTGAAACCTCCATTTTGATGGATAAGGGGTTGCCGGCCTCTGTTGTTGATACTATGATTCGGGCTAGGAAGAAGTCCTCGTCCCTTATCTACTACAGGGTCTGGCATGCTTACATTGCCTGGTGTGAGTCCAAGTCTCTTCCTTGTTGGGTGTTTTCTATCCCCAGGATTCTGGAATTTTTGCAACATGGTTTGGATTCGGGCCTTCAACTTAGTACCCTCAAGGGACAGGTGTCAGCTCTGGCAATTTTTTTCCAAAGATCCTTTGCCAATCACCGGTTGGTTAAGACTTTTTTCCAGGGAGTTATTCATGTGCGTCCACCACGTAAGCCTTTGCTACCGGTTTGGGACTTGAATCTGGTGTTGTCTGCTCTGCAGGGTCCTCCCTTTGAGCCTATTCGTGGGGCTGTTGCCTATTCTGACTCTTAAGGTGACCTTTTTGGTGGCCATTACTTCGGTCAGGCGAGTCTCTGAGCTGGCGGAGCTTTCCATCAAACCTCCTTATTTTGAGCGGCATCAGGATAAGGTGGTGTTTCGGCTTCAGCCGGATTTCTTGCCTAAGGTTGTGTCTGCTTTTCATCTCAATCAGGACATTGTTTTGCCTTCTTTGTGTCCTAACCCTGCTAATTCCAAGGAGCGGACCCTTCATTCTCTGGATGTTGTCAGGGCTCTGAAGTTTTATTTGGTTGCTACTGAGTCTTTCAGGAAATCTGATGCTCTTTTTGTTCTTCCTGCTGGACCTAGGAAGGGTTTGCCTCCGGCTAAATCCACTATCAGCAAGTGGATCCGTCAGGCGGTGGAGCAGGCCTATTCTGCTAGGGGGAAGTTTCCTCTTTTTGCTCATTCCACTCGTGCTATTGGTGCTTCTTGGGCTTTTCAGCACCAAGCTTCTGTTGAACAAGTTAGTAAGGCCGCAACTTGGTCTTCTGTTCATACCTTTTCCAAGTTTTACAAGGTTGATGTTAAGGCCTCTGCAGATGCTGCTTTTGGTCGCAAAGTACTTCAGGCGGTGGTGGTTTGAACTGCCTGCTGCTACTTTTTGGGGATCCCACCCTACCTTACAGACACTGCTGTTGGACGTCCCATACGTAAGGACTTCTTGAAGCAGGCCGTGCCATGCAATAGGAAAAAGACAATTTTGTGAGTACTCACCTGTAGAATTGCTTTTACTATGCACGGCCTGCTTCCCCCCACCCTTGTTATCGTTATTCTTGGTTGCCTCTTTATGGTGATTGTTCCAAGTTAGTTGGGGTTGTTACCCTTTTTTACCTTTATTATCTCCCGGCTTCTTGTATAACTGCTTGTCAACGCTGGAGAGGTCTATTGGTGATCCTGTTTTTATATGGTACTGGGAGGAGCCACAACTCTTCTGCAGTACACTGCGCCACCTTGTGGCGGAATATCCCATACGTAAGGACTTGAAGCAGGCCGTGCCATGCATAGTAAAAGCAATTCTACAGGTGAGTACTCACAGAATTGTCTTTTTACGCATGGTAAAAGAGCACCCAGATATCCAAGGTGTTCACTAGGGCAAGATGAATATATACTGTCTGCGTATGTAGATGATATGATGTTTGACATCACCAAGCACTTCTATTCTGGCACTACTTCACTGATTTAATCAATTTAACAAAATGTCACATTTAGAAATAAATTATGATAAATCTGTGGCTATGGGAATATATCAGGGGAAGGAGAATTCAGGCTTGAAGGAGCACGAAATTGTGTAATATTAAAAATCCATATAAACACATCCGCTAATGAGAGGAGGGGTCACTCATACACTCGAACGCAATAAAACTCCCACAAAGCTTGTGTTTTTTTTTCTCCTGGTTGGAATAAAATCCAGGGGGTGACAGGTTTAGTGTATAAGGGGTGACAGTGCCTGTCATGGTTTGGAAGGGTTTCAGTCACTAAAATGAAGGTAATACCCAGAATCCTATACCTGTTGCAATCTCTTCCGATCAAGCTCCCGACAGGTTATTTAACATGACACGGTTCATAACTCAATATATATGGAGCCATAAAACCCATCACTTGAACTATCAGAACCAGAAGTATGAGCAAAGCACCAGACTTCTATATGTACTATAAAGTGGCTGCTGTTCAACATTTAATAGACCGGCATGTCAATGAACAGGAGAAGACAGAATCATAGAGGGAGGCACTCAAAACATTTTTTTTATCAAAAAAATATATTTTATTCCATATCATTAAATTAATCACTACACATAACCACTCCACTACACAATTAAAATCCCTTAAAAAACACATAATGAGACAATACATATAAGACAAACCAACATGGAAGTGTGTAGGCGATGGGGGGAGCACTGGCATGCACAAATGTCAATCAGCATCCACATTTAAAACACATAAACACAAGTGATCTAATCAGTGCAAATAACAATGTGCAAATCCTACATATGATCCGGATCCTATATCAAATAACTACAAAGTGCAAAGTGCAACCAATAGATACAAATACAATATATAATCACAAATAGAACCTACATAATTACCCAATACCTAAATGCCCTATAAGAAATATAAAAATGACCACAAAATACCCCGCCTATATAGATGCTAGTATCAATCAGCCATTAAATACCAAATACAGCGCAAAAATACATCCAAACAAAATATACTCAAGGTATAACAGGTATGCCAGTAAAGGGTCTCCCCACCACCTACAACACCAGGAGCCACGCGTTTCGTGAACAGGAGAAGGACCGGGTAAGTACTGAAAATTCATTTGCAGGCCAGAGGCTCTCTATTTTGGCCTGGAATAGAGCTACCTTAAATAAAGTGATTACTTTATCTCATCCCGGGTCCAATGACATCGATAGGTTATCTCCTGTCAGCTTTGGGGAGTCAAGCCCAAAAAGAATCATGGCATATACCCCACTTTATCAAAGGGCATAAGTGGGTTATCTTTATGAAGGTACATGAAATGGGTTTTATACGTAAAATGGTTGGAGTTTTTTCAGATTAGAACCCTAATGACTAAGCTTTGTGAGGATAAATGTAACTGGGTGAAAATAACCCCTATAGAGGGTGTGTGCACGTCTGGATAAAGGTCCAAAGAACCATATGTTATCTTGAGCCTACAAAAGTGTATGTGAGGAGAGAGACCAAGACATGGTGGTGAAAAAATATTAGGAAAAGTCCCTGAAGGAGGAAATCCCAGCAGACAGGTGGCAAAGGGTATGTTGTAGTACCCTGTTTTCCCAAAACTACAACCTATCTTGAAAATAAGCCATAGAGGCCGATTCATTAATAGCGCCAGGTAGCGACAGATGAGCGCCAGTAGCGTGATTTTCACAGCGCCAGCTAGTATTCGCTGTGCTTGGCCGGGGTTTGCTTGTTGACAGCGACTCAGTCGGTGTGCGGTAATGTTGAATACGGGCTTAGGGGTCGCTGTTTCACAGGTTCAGCGTTGTATGGGTGCGCCTGACAACGAATGGCCAGAGCGAACGGCTTGCTGCAGATTAATTAACAAATCACGCTCCGAATTTTTTCGCGCTGTGAATTCCTTGTTTAAACCCCAGAGCGCTGGCGGCGATGGGTGTAAAATAGTTTTTAACCCCCAAACAACCATATTTTTTGATTGTAAAATTATACAAGTTTTTATAAACATTTTGTAATATGAATACATTAATATCAGACCTGTAATATCAATTCTGCACAAAATAATTTTTTTTTTTTTTACCTTAAAAAAAAATACTAACATTGCAGAAGTGGTCACAGAATTTTTGACATTAAAAAAAAAAAAAAAACATTAATAGCAAGTAATTCCCGATTAATTAAAGATTGCTCCATTGAAATGCATTGAACATCGCCAGGGAGCGACAGGTCATACCTGGCGCTGTGATGGGATTAGTAGCGGCGCTGTTCGTTGCAGTCGGCTACATGATGAATCCCGCGCTAGCTGTCGCTCTTGCCGGCGCTAGCCTCATTTAGCTTGATAAATGCGTCATTGTGGCCGACGCCGGGCGTACTTGAGTCGGTAGCCGCCGTTAGCTGACGGGACCTGGCGCTCGTCAGACACTACCTGGCGCTATCGCTTGATGAATAAGGGCACTAGTTGCAAAAAACAGGAAAACACCCGAGAACCTGGAAGATGGGATCTCACATGGGGTTGGCGGAGGGGTAGGTTATATCTATATGAGTTTGAAAGCAAATACCAAAATAATCAGTTAAGACAATGGAAGAAAAGGGGCAACATGAAATAAAGAACAAAAGAAAGAATCCAGAACATGTTCATAGTAGCTATGCATTATTTTTTTTTTGTAACCCCCTAGTTTTGATGAATAGTAACGGAATTTAAACTAGTAAAAGTGTAAGATATTGTATTAAATTGTGTTATGGGTGTACTAGATCGAATAATTGAAAATATAAACATGGAAAAATACGAAATAACAATTGAAATAAAAAAAAGTACAAGGTTGATCTAAAATCACAGACAGGGCCTCCATCTGGAATCTTTGCCCTCCATACAGCACCAATGTCTGATTCCCCCTCATAACCAATGCATGATGGCTTGGGCCCTAGTTTAAACTGAGCTTCTGGCCCCAGGGCAACCAGGCTTACCTCAAAATGTAGACATATAGGAAACAAAAACTCAGACTAGGGCCTTAGTTTAAATTGGACCTCTGTCCCCAAGGTAACCTTTTTTATTAAGGCCATAAAGGAAATGCTATGAGGGGCTCAAAATGAGCTCTGTGTGTGCCCCCCCCCCCCCCCCTGTAACCTGTATGCGATAGATTGGCCCCTAGTTTACAATGGGCCCCAGTAACCATACTATAAAGGAAAAAGTTCAAACAAGGGGCCCAGCCCTTACATTATACCTAATGGGGAGCCCAGACAAAATAGCAGATATTTTGTCTGGGCTCCCCATTAGGCTCGGTCCCTAGTTTGAATTGGGCCCCAAGGCAAACCAGTCTGGGGGGGCAGATACCATGATTTATCATCAATGCCAGTAGCAATAGTGTGGCAGCCAGTGGATCTCAAGTCTGGATGATCATTAGGACCTCCTATCCACAGCTAAACCCCTTGGGTCACATACTGGTGTCTTGACTATCCTGCCCTGAATGTGGCATTAAATACGTAGAGTGAGAACTTTTTAAACTATTCCTTACTGAGCCCAAAACCTTGGTCTAAGATATACTGCATGATGTTACGTGACATCATTCTAGGAATATGTTAAAGATAGAAGCTGTGAAAGCCAACATGCTTCTCTACAACCCCAACCCCATTTTGCTATTTGGGGGCTGGGAAATCTGGTGCTTGCGAAGGCTATAAGCCCAGATAAACCAGGGTTCTCAACCTGCTACATGTATCAACATTTTGGGGAGACTGAGGGGGGGGGGGTCTGCATCCACACTGAACTGTCAAGTACTTCACAGCATTAGTATTTTGAATTCGAATTAGAATATTAGAATTTTAAGCTGTCTCTTGTTCTATCAGGGTTATATGTTTTTTTATGACCTCTATAGCCTTGAATCAAAGACACATTCGTCCGGACTTCCGTAGCTGTCTGTGAAAGTTTTGGTGGGTGTTAGTCTTTTTTTTGCTTTTTTTTGTCCATTTTCTACTCGCACGAACGTTCGGGAAAATGTGTATATGCTCTTTCGATGAACCGAAGCAAATCGGAACATTTCCAAACAAAATCGGAAATTTTCCGTTCGTTCAGATAACTTCCGTTGTTGGGATGGTTTCTGTCTGATTCAGAGAGCTGATTTCCGATGGATCACCACCCTATAAATCCGTTTCATTTCCGATCCACTTACGAGACCTTTGAGGGCTCGGATTGCTATTGTTGAACATGTTTTGCGGCTATGTGGAGGAGTCTGCGCGCCTTTAGCACCAAGGCATTGCATGTATCAGTATGGCCGAGGCCATAAATTGTATAGCAATGCATACCAGAATCAATACATTTCATGTATGCCTTATAGATGCATTTTAATGCTGACCTAAATTAGTCCTTAGCATGTAAACATTTATTTTCCCACACATCCATATAATTGCTATATTTTTTTAGACTTATGTCCTTTGTGAATTATATTAGGATTGTTGACTTGAATCTTAATTTGTTGTAGGAGTTATTGTTTTAGTTGGTTACCTTTGCTTTGTGCAATTATTTTATATTTGGTTGAAGCAACCGCAAGATGTGCCACTCGCCCTTGCTCCTGATGCCCGTTCTTTGTCTGCAGAATGCGGGCCAGGGGTTCTCTAATCGGGCACTATGCAAAACCCGGGCCGTGGTGGCGAGGGCCCTCTGGCTTTTGAAGTCCAGATTTAGGTGTTTGGACTATACAGGGGGGGGGGGGCACTGCAGTATGACCCCAACAAGGTTATACCAAAAATTTAATTTACGCACAACTGAGTGTCAGGGTCCTTCAGTTGGTGGGCGAGATGCAGGAGCTGCGCAACCCGTTGGGGACCACAGATGAAGAATAATGTTCAGTGGCCTGCCATTGCTATGTATTTTGTTTTTTATAGTTGTAAAAATGTAACATTTTTTAAAATTTTATATTTTATGATGGTATAAAAAAAAAAATGTTACATTGCCATTTCATTTACAAAATACATTAACACAAAACTAATGGGCCCAGAAATATTTAAAGATGAATATTCACATGACCGAGAAGTGATTTGGGTAAGTTTTAGGGGGCTAAAATGGAAGAAGAACCTAACCGAGAAGTGGTTTGGGTGAGCTTTAAGGGTCCAAAAGGGAAGATGGAGGATAGTGCTAAGTGGTTTGGGTGAGCTTTAAGGGTCCAAAAGGGAAGATGGAGGATAGTGCTAAGTGATTTAGCTAAACATTGTAGTAGAAGTGAGGGTGGCAAATATGTAGGCGAGCACAAGGTTTTCAATGCATGCCTTGAATCGCTCGAACGCTCATACGAGAACGGAAACATTTCACACAAAAAAACAGATCGGCACGAAAACTGAAGTTTTTTTGTGTCTCTCTGAATCGAGGCTTATGTGTTGAATCTAGCCCTCATGGTAAGAATGGGTTGGGGACCACTAGTACACATTGCAGGAAGTACAATCCAGCACTAGGTGTCAGAGGTATAAAAGCTGCTGCACAGTGACCCTAGAAAACCAAAAGGCCCACTGGGGCTCTTGCCAAAGTATAAAACCTGAATTAGGTGGGGTATACATGCATAGAATTGCCATTTAAATACTTACCTGCTCGGGAAGCATATGCGTGACAGAACTACAGAAATAGGGTGTAAAGCATTGGGTAAAGACAAACGTTCACTAGTGATGAAAGTGGACCTAAACCTTCATCATTCCTTTGTTAGATAAGGTTCAGGCCCAAGGGGATCCTAACCCAACTACTCCTGCTGAATTTGATTCTTATATTTAGAAGATACCTTTGTCTCATGCTGTTAAATATTACAAAAAAACAGAAAACAGCTGCACTCTGCCGTGATGCATTCCTCCTGAAAGAGATGTGGCTGCCACACATAGGTCTGTTTCCAGTTTTGGATGAAGCTCTTCTAGGAAAAGTTGAGTATCTCTCTAAACCAAGGCTCGCCGATGGTGTGAAGGGGTGGATTAGGTTAATTTAGTGTCCCTGTGGAACATAAGGCTCGATTCAGAGACAAAAAAAAACTTCCGTTTTAGTGCCGATCTGTTTTTTTTGTGAAATGTTTCCGCTCTCGTATGAGTGTGCGAGCGACTCTATGCATGCATTGCAATCCTTCTGTAAAGTTTCCGTCCGTTCGTACGGCAGATTATTATTTTCCAGCGTGACTTTCCGTTTCATTTTCACATGTTACAACGTAGGCTTTCGTTTTTGCCCTTTTCCCATCGTATCCTCCCACGAATCCTTTACGTTTCCCGTTAGATTCTGTTTCTCTTTTTCAATAAATATTCGTCCAGATGGAAAACCTTACGATCTTGCGCCTACGCACTACAAACTTAACTCATTAAAGTGCTCGCCTACATATTTGCCACCCTCACTTCTACTACAAAGTTTAGCTAAATCACTTAGCACTATCCTCCATCTTCCCTTTTGGACCCTTAAAGCTCACCAAAACCACTTAGCACTATCCTCCATCTTCCCTTTTGGACCCTTAAAGCTCACCCATACTGCAGTGCCCCCCCCCCCTGTATGGTCCAAACACCTAAATCTGGACTTCAAAAGCCAGAGGGCCCTCGCCACCACGGCCCGGGTTTTGCATAGTGCCCGCATTCTGCAGGCAAAGAACGGGCATCAGGAGCAAGGGCAGGAGTGGATATGCAGAATCCCCTGAAAGAATTTAAAAATACTAACATAAAATACACATTCTAAGCTACAATATTGTTTAACATGTCATCAAGGGCTAAAAACAGCCATAGGTTAAGACATGAGTCATCAGCTATATTCATTGCCATACACTGAAAATGGATTGATGGAATGTGAGCAAACTTACCCTGGAGCCATCCACCAGATAATTCTCCTGACTCAAACTGACGAAATAAGCCGGAGCTCTGCAATATATAAGCATCATGGGACGACCCTGGATGCCCTGCAAGAACACTGAGGAATCGCATAGCTGGACCAAACACTGCTTGTACTGTATGTTGTGTGAGTGGCACATCTTGCGGTTCCTGCAACCAAATATAAAATAATTACACAAAGCAAAGGTAACCGACTAAAACAATAACTCCTACAACAAATTAAGATTCAAGTTCAACAATCCAAATATAATTCACAAAGGACATAAGTCTAAAAAAATATAGCAATTATATTGATGTGTGGGAAAATAAATGTTTACATGCTAAGGACTAATTAAGGTCAGCATTAAAATGCATCTATAAGGCATACATGAAATGTATTGATTCAGGTATGCATTGCTATACAATATATGGCCTCGGTCATGCTGATACATGCAATGCCTTGGTGCTAAAGGCGCGCAGACTCCTCCACATAGCCGCAAAACATGTTCAACAATAGCAATCCGAGCCCTCAAAGGTCCCGTAAGTGGATCGGAAATGAAACGGATTTATAGGATGGTGGTCCGTCAGAAATCAGCTCTCTGAATCAGACGTAAGCCCATCCCAACAGTGTAAGTTATCTGAACGAACAAAAAATATCAGATTTTGTTTGGAAAATGATCCGAACTAACGGAAATGATCCGATTTGCTTCCGTTCATCGAAAGCGCATATACACATTTTCCCGAACGTTCGTACGAATGAAAAATGAACGAAAAAAAGCAAAAAAAAAAAGACTAACACCCACCAAAACTTTCACAGACAGCTACGGAAGTCCGGACGAATGTGTCTTTGAATCGAGGCTATAATCCTCCCTTAGAACTGCAAAGGAGGGTTTAGATCTGCTTTACAACACATAACTGTTTAAAGCTACACTTGCATGTATGTTAAGATTCTGAGATCCCCCCCCACCACCACCAAACCTTACATTATTAGTTGCTGGGGTCTTCCAATATCCACTGCCCTTCTTGAGGCAGGTCAGAAAAATGTTGTGCTCCAGACTATGGTCCCATGTGTAACTGAAGTATACTAGGGAAGGGCTTACAGATAATAACAAGCAACCCCCAACCACCTGTCACACATCAGAATGGAAAAGCCACAGAAGTGGAATAGCACAAGGTATTGCCAGTTACAGTTTTGCTATGGATAGCATAAGGAGGGAAAGATCTTGTCTTGTAGCTGTCTGTTTATCTAGAGCAGGGGTGTCAAACTCTTTTTCACCAAGGGCCACATCAGCATTCTGGTTGCCTTTAAAGGGCAGATTAATAACAAAGGTAAAACAAAATGCAAATCCATTCAAATGTATGGTTACAGACACATAGAGGCCGATTCATTAATAGCGCCAGGTAGCGACAGATGAGCACCAGTAGCGTGATTTTCACAGCGCCCGCTAGTATTCGCTGTGCTTGGCCGTTGTTCGCTTGTTGACAGCGACTCAGTCGGTGTGCGGTAATGTTGAATACGGGGTTAGGAGTCGCTGTTTCACAGGTTCCGCGCTGTATGGGTGCGCCTGACAGCGAATGGCCAGAGCGAACGGCTCCCAGCATATTCATTAACAAATCACGCTCAAAAAATTCTCACGCTGTGAAATGCTTGTTTAAACCCCAGAGCGCTGGCGGCGAAGGCTTAAAAGTAGTTTTTAACCCCCAAACATCCATATTTTTTGATTAAAAAATTAAACAAGTTTTTCTAAACATTTTGTAATATGAATACATTAATATCAGACCTGTAATATCAATTCTGCACAAATTTTTTTTTTTTTTTTTACCTTAAAAAAAATATCTAACATTGCCGAAGTGGTCACAGAATTTTTGACAGTTAAAAAATAAAAAAAAAACATTCATATCAATGAATTATGAATATTTAAAGATTGCTCCATTGAAATGCATTGGAGAGCGCCAGGTAGCGAGAGGTCATACCTGGCGCTGTGATGGGATTAGCAGCGGCGCTGTTCGTTGCAGTCCGCTACATGACGAATCCCGCGCTAGCTGACGCTCTCGCCGGCGCTAGCCTCATTTTGCTTGATAAATGCGTCATTGTGACCGCCGCCGGGCGTACTTGAGTCGGTAGTCGCCGTTAGCTGCCGCTACCTGGCGCTCGTCAGACACTACCTGGCGCTATCGCTTGATGAATAAGGGCCTTATTTTACATGGGACAGACATAGAGGCAAAATTACTTTGAGTAAATGAAAATGTGAATCATTTGTGTTTCCCAGCCCACCTGGCAATATTTAGTAGTAGCTGTATCTCCCTCTTTGTTGTTGCAGTTGGGTGGGTTAGGCGGGATTACCTTGTATGCTTACACAGACACTGCACTATTCTCCCCAAGAACATAAAAATAGCATGGCACCAGCCACTTTTATAGGCACGGTATCTGGGGGCAGGATTTGAGGCAGTACTGCACTCCACAGCAGCGCCACATAAGTGCAAAGACGTGCTGCAGGTGTCAAGCAGCCTGCACCAAGCTCTTAGGCTTGTGAGGAGAGACCCTTCTTTTATAAACATACTGTGTTTAAAATGAAAAGACCCTATATGGCAATAAAAAGTGAAAGTGAATCTACACAAAATGCATTTTGTTTGTTTTTTATTCAAATATTATGCATATAAAAGAGTACACGTATATGCCATATGATACATGTTTGTTCAAAACTAATTTTAGAGTTTATGGTAATAAATACATCATAGATAAATAATGGAGGTCATGTAATCATTTTTTTAACAAATATGTACAATGGACTAAAATATATTCAAATAATAAGGCTGAAATGTAATTTTGGATTTAGACTTTTAGACCATGTGAAGAAAAGAGAGAAAAAAGGAAGGAGAAAAAAGTACCTGGTAGGTCATTATAGAAAGCTAGTGCAAATTTTATTTTTAAAAAAAGAAGGGAAATGAAAAAATACCAACTCCGGTAATATATGGGTTATGCATTTATTGGACGGTGTTGATTTTCATTAGTATACTAAGCTTTCCTTAGCTACTAATGGCCAAATATAAGATCCAGCTGTTGTCATATTTCTCCAGTACACAGTGCTGAATTATGAATCCATAGAATAATATGCAATACGTTAGCCTTCTTAAAATAGCAAAAGAATATATATATATATATATATATATATATATATATTTTGTTTTGACAAAGCTAGATGTGAGAGCTGATGCCTACTCTACCTATTAACCACAGGCTGACATTGGATCGCAGTATGTATTTCACACGGGCCATTTTCAGAAGCCAGCTACCGCAGCGTAATTGATACCATATTTCCATCGGCATTAAAGTGCCCTGAAATGCAAACCATTTAAAGTAAACATTTTGGAGCGCGTCGTAGTTGGCCTTCTATTGATACTGCTCTATAACGCTAGGTATTTGGAAGTATAAAGGGGGCATTATGTCTAGACGCACACAGAAAGCCTTGAACCAGCACAGGAGGTGGTCCCGGCACTACAGTGGAGTTTGCATGATGCTGATATGTCTATGCGGGCTTAGGACTTGCCAATCACTGTACTGTGCGAGGCACTACAGGGGAAGGCTTGTAACCCCTGAATAAAGCACCTTTGTTTGTAGCTTCCTCACATAAGCTAGGAGAAATCATGGCCTCGGACCACATTTTGTTTTAAAAAATGCAGTACATATTTCTTTAAAACTGGACATGATGCTGGTGACCACTTTCATTACCTACTCCAACCCACCCCTAGTCCTAATTTTCCACTGAAACCCAATTCCCTCATCTGTCAATTTAATGGCCTGGAAGTTAGTAGTGCTCATCACCCAGGGGTGATCGGCCCGGGAATCTATAAGATCACCTCCCTCACCGCGGGGCATCCGAGATCGGGATGTCCCGCAGGGTGAAACCCCCCCCAAAAGCCCCAAAAAACCTTACCTTATCGGCGACGGCTCAGCCGCTGCCGCCTCCCGTGCGCCCCTCTAGCAGTGCGCGTGCCCGCGCCGGCCGTTTGTGAATGGCCAGCGTGGGCGGCGGCGGCGGCTTCTCCGTCGCTTGTCCGTCGCCGAAAAGGTAAGTTTTTTGGGGCTTTTGGGGGGGTTTCACACAGCGGGGCATCCTGATCTCGGATGCCCCGCTGAAGTGGACCAACACCCAGGATAGTGAAAATCCTGGGTGTTGGTCGACTTTAAGAAAAAAGGTGCAAGGATTAAATACTTCAACCAGACCTTCACCCTGAATTAGAGCGTATTTTCTATGTTTCCCCCGCCCTGTACATGCAGATTGCCCACGTTAAAAATCATCCTACCACCTGCATCTACTGTATTTTCTGAGCCTTTCCTCAGTATGTGATGCTTCTGAGGCAAGAGTCCTGAACCAAGTTACAGCCCAGTAGGGGAAAGAATAATAATAGTAATAATAAGTGAATAAAAACATAAAATATATTTATTTTAGATGCTGAGGAATAGTTTTTTAAGGGTTTGAGCTTTTCATTAAATGATCTGCTTTCACTATTTTTATGGCACATGTGGCAATCATGATGAGTCTTCCATGTCCTTCAGCTCCCAGGACCCACATGCAAGCAGGCTAACCAGGAAGTAGATTGGTCAAAGGGAGGGCTGGGAGAACTCCAGATGGGCCACACTACTTTGGGGCCTACCACGGACCACCAGCACCGCACAGCCCTCCTTACCCTAGAGCCTGTACCAGAAATTATTCTCAGCAGCTGTTGAAACCTACTCTGGTAGGTATTTAGAATGATATGCAGAACACAAAAGTCTCTTTAGGCCTTGCCTCCAGCAGGGACCATTATTACTTAGGTACTGGGTGCCTGAAACACGTATTCAGAAATTGTCACTATAACACCGCACACAACACAGCTTCCCTGGGATGCCACACATGCCTTTGAGGTGTGCAATCACACAGGGAGCCCTAGAGGTGCGAAATCAGCAGAAACCACCAAAAAGTAGGGGCAAACTGGCACATACTCCCAGGCATGCATGTGCGCACACCCACAGGCACAAATGCATGCAGCGACAGTTTTAAACATAGTAGGCAAAATTAAAAGTAGGGTTAAAAGCTCTAAAGTAATTTAACAACCCTATGCCCAGTGCCTATAACCCTGGTGCACATGCCCAGTTCCTATACAGCTTTTCTACATGTCCAGTCCCTGTTTTTCTCCTCCATTACCCAGTCCAAATACTTTATGGAGGAACAAAAGCCAGCCCTGGGATTTAAAAGATGTTCCTATTTTGCGTGGCATCCCAGTTTAGGATGCCCTGCTATGTGAAACCCCTGTGAATTTCTGCAATTCTTACTGGACCAGCATTCCCCGGGAACATAGGCAGCTGCCACAAGTACCCCTGGCTACCCTCTTGCAGCTGTATGCAGCCAGCAGCAACTAAGTAATGCAGCAACTATGAGGTAGGCCGCATGCACCTACAACTCCAGTCAGCTGATTTAGCCACTCATTCATATGCGCAGCTGAGACAGCTAATTGGAGGCAAAGGGTCAGCCAAAAATTATGGTGATTCCCGGGGGTTTCACATAGTGGGGAATCTCAAAACAGGATGCCCCAGAAAAATAGACCTATCAGGATAGTGAAAATCCTGTTGATAGGTCCACTTTAAAGAATACCGTGGTGGTGGCCCTGCTCCAACCTCTTGTCCAAGTATTTTCCCTTACCTCTATCCTCCATTGCATGGGCTACGGAAGGGGCTACAGTAGAAGATGGCTGCCTCCATTCTGTCCTCACTCTTGGGGGCGGCCATCTTTTTGTGGCCCCTGATGTAGATCATGCTGTCTGATAAGAAAATTTTGACTTTTAATTATCAACACGGAAAGGTCGCCAACCAAAATACATCTTTGCTGGTAAGATAACAGACAGATGGCAACCCTAGCACCGCCCAGTGGCCCTCTAGATTTAGTTTGCCCGCTCCCAAACGCCAGACCTGAATGCGTGCACAACCACGTATGTAAACCTGCATGTTCATCTGAACAAACAAGCACATGTGCCCCCAGACACACATATGCGCATGCATACACCCCCAGATGAACATATGCACAAACTGAAGTGCACAACTCTAGATGTACATGTGTACCCCCAGGCACACATTTGCACACCCCCAGATGTACCTCCACACACCTAAACGTGCATGCTCACACCCTCAGACGTGTTGTGCATATACCTGCAGATGCACATGTGCAAACCCTCACATACAGAAGTAAATATGTGCATCCCCTGAGACATGCATGTGCACACCCCCAAACGCACATGCACACACCTCCGGACATGCATCCACACACGCTCGCACACCGGTAGATGTCCTTGCGCACATCCCTGCAGACATGAATATGCATGCACCCTCAGGTGCACATGTGCACCCCCCCAGAAAGGCTTGTGCATACCCTACGTAGACACCCAGGCACGCATCCCCACACATCCTCGAGGTGCATGAGCACACACCCATAGGCCCATTTGCACTCATACAGCTACATGCTTGCATGTGCACACATGCACAAAAACCCTGAGGTGCAGGTAGACAAACAGACATACATGTGCACACAATTGCAGCTCTTTTTTAAAATATATTTTTCCTTCTGGAAATGTACATCTGTTTCTTTTTTTTTCTTGTAATTTATCCTAAAAACTGAAACTTTTCCAGTATAACTTTTTTGCCTCAATCTTTTCGTAGAAAGTCGTAGTCGTATATTATCAAATCTCAGTCAGTATAAGCAATAACAAAACCAATGAGTAGCAGACAATTTGTCAGTGAATTTCTCCCAAAGCTTGCAATATGGGGATATAGGGGCAGAAACTCCTATTTGGGCAGGTTGGGAAGGGAAGGAGCACAATTGGGCTTTTGGAGCACAGATTTGACTGGAATACATTGCAAACGGCATCTGCAGAGCCCAGAGATACCAAGACAGAAGACACCCACCCATAGGCCACCATTATGGAAACAAACAACAGCACAATGTATTACATGGGACTATGAAAACTCTGTGAAATGCATGTGGCTTCAAGATACGTTAAATTGGGTCACTTGTGGGCAGTGACCGACTGAGGCCAGAGGGCGGCTCATGATTTTACTGTCTCCTGGTCCATGATCAGCTTGTAAATCCCCTCAACATACCTCCCAACTTCTGAAGATATGAAAGAGGGACAAGCCACGCCCCCGACCCCACCCCAGCCACGCCCCCCGACTCCACCCCCTGTCACGCCCCCCGACCACGCCATATTTCCCACACATTGAACCTGAGGAGCTTCTTTCCTTAGAAAAAATTATAAAAAAAATAAAGAATAAAGTATTTACTAGACATTTCTAAATGTATATTTAACTTTAATTGTCAGACTGTACACTTTTAAAAAGGTCCCACCCCCAGTTTTTTCACTCTCTGGTGTGGTATCCTGATTTGGGATGCCCTGGGGGGGGAGGGAATAGATCGCCCTGGGAACAATCGATTCCCTCCCCCCGAGGCATCCCGGCGTGGGTTTTAGTAGGGGTGTAGGTCAGCAGGTAGAGAGGGGGCAAAGGGTGCGGATTGAAGGCTACGGAAAGGGTTTAGGTGGGGGTGCAGATTGGAAGGCAGGGTGGGGGTATTAAAGTGGACCAACACCCAGGAGGATTGGCCCGGGAATCTCCCAGGCCGATCCGATCCCTCCCTGCGGGGCATTCAAAATCGGGATGCCCCGCTGTGTGAACCCCCCAGGACGCCCAGAAACCTTACCTTACTCCCGGTCCAACAGCGCATGCGCGGGCCGCATCTCGTGCTTCTCTCTAGCAGGGGGCACATGCCCACACCAGGCATTTGTGAATGGCCGGCGCAGGTGCGCTCCCTGTTAGAAGCGTGAGATGCGGCCGCCAGCACGCTTGAAGCCGCTGTGGTTGGACGCGCATACCACAGCGGCTCTGAGGGTGCTGATTGGACGAGCGGCCGCGCATGCGCCGTAGGACCAAGTCAGGTGAGTTGATATGAGTGATCTGGGGGGTTTCACGCAGCGGGGCATCCCCGGTCAGGGTGCCCCGGGGAAGTGGACCAAAACCCAGGATAGTGAAAATCCTGGGTGTTGGTCCACTTTAAAGTGAGGGTTGACTGCTGTGGAGGGGGGTAAGGGGGTACAGATTGATTATATAACTGTGTAATATAACAGTGTACATGTATAACAGACAGAAGAACACACAGGGGATCATACTTGCTATGCAGGTGATGGAGGATGGATGATCTGGGCTACGTGCCAGGCTGCAGCCTGGTCCAGTCCCATGCATGGAGGGTGTCTGCCATCCAATAACCCCTGATCCTCCCAGAACTAAGAAGTAGCACATGTCCATTATTGTGAGGGGTGGGGATAAGGTAAGTGAGGACATCCCTTCAAAACTGACTGGACCTCCTCTTATACTTACAATATGGAGCATTCAGATATGAAACGCCGCTGGACCAATTCTCAGAAACCGGAGACTGTATCGGCTTCGGGGTCAGGAGATGAATACTCTATGTACATGTTTTATTTATTTTAACCTGACGGGGGGCATGACATTTTGGTTGTGTAGCCGTCTCTCACCACATCTGGGGTGTTGCCACATTCAGACCACTTTAGCATCTCACTTCTGTGAAAAGTACAGCAACATTTTCGGGCCAGGTCGGGAACAGCAAACACTGACTAAAGTGTGAAGGAATTAAATGGCATTTAGCATAAAAGTCTCCAATGGTGGTCACAGAAAATCTAATTTAACCCCACGACATTTGGCGGGAGTTGGGCTTCACAAGTCACGGTTAGGTTACCTTCACTGCTATTCCGCTCTGGGCCTGCAGGTGTCACTGTGGTAACAGATCTGTAGAGGAAAGCAGGAAACACGTGACATACGGGGATTTGTTGATTGCTTTCTCTTTGTGGGTGAGTGAGTGCTGTGGAGGGGTGAGGGCGTCACGCTGCGCTTATTTCCTGGGCCATGTTGTGGTGGCAGCATGTGGTGTCCGGGTGTGTATAGTGTGACATTTCCGGCGCGCAGTATATAGAATATAGTGCAGCACTATAAGTGTTTCTCATGCGAGCTGAGGTAGCATTATAGTCCCTGAATTGGAGGCTTTAACCCTTTCACAGCTACAAGCTTTGCTTTCTGGAACACACACAGGTTTAATTTACTAAACCAAAACCCAGTGTCCTGCTCTGCTTCACTGGTGTGGCTTGCTGCTAATGTTACTTGGCTCCATGCTCCTAATGCACATGTGTGGGCTTACAGCTAATAATAATAATTAGAGATGAGCGAACTTCTTGAAAGTTCGATTCGGACGATTCGCCGAATTTCCCCAAGAAATTCGGGTTCGCCCGAATCGAACTTTCACGAATCACTCATCTGAAAAAAAAAAATGCTGGCATGGTGGGAGCGGGCAGGCCGGCATTTTTTTAAAAAGCAAACACTTACCTGCATGGTCGGAGCGTGGAGGCCGGCGCCGCTCTCAGCTGTCATCAGAGGACGTGTCATCAGAGGGCGCCTGAGAGCGGCGCCGGCCTCCACGCTCCGACCATGCAGGTGTTTGCTTTTTAAAAAAATGGTGGGAGCGGGCAGGCCGGCTGCGCTCCCACCATGCCTGCATTTTTTTTTTTATTTCAGGTAAAATTCGATCGGCACGAACCAAAAAAAATTCGGGTTCGTGCCGAATCGAATTTTCCCTGAAATTCGGAGCGAATTCCGGTTCCTCCGAACCAGTTCGCTCATCTCTAATAATAATCCCTAATAATAATAATAATAGACCTGGCATTCTAGACGGAACATCAACTGCCATAGGTTACTCAGCCTGGCACCAGCACATGAGCTTTGGGATCACCGGATCAGTAGGTATACGTTGGGGGGTTTTGCCAAATGTGGCATCCCAAATTGGGACACCTCGGAGACGGAATCACCTGCCCTGGAGTTATTTAGACTTCAGAGCGGAACAAAACACAGGCTCTCGTCCAATCAGAGCTGTTTGCCTTGACTATGTCATCTGGCAAATGGCTTTGATAGGCTTCAACAGGGAGCAAGAGAGGCCTCATCCCCAACCGCGCATGCTCCCACCCCAGCCCATCTGATTGGTTGGGACAGGATTGTGTGCGCAGCCCGATGATGCAGGGCAGGGGCGTAACCATAGCGGGAGCAACAACAGTGTGGCCCTGGTGGTCACAGGGCCCCTTCATTGTTGCTCCTCCATCTTATTTATTATATTTGTGCTCAGTTGGCCTCTATTAGAGAAAGGCAGCACCACGTGTATCTGCTGTTTCAGTCTTAAAGCGGACCTTCACCCTAAATAAGAGCCTATCTTATATGTTTTCCTCAACCTGTACATACAGATTGCTCAGATTCAGAATCATCCTACCTGCATCTATTGCATTTTCTGAGACTTTAAACATCCAAGATGGTGGCTCATGGACGTGCAGGCTGCCTGCAAACAGGAAGTGACCACTCACTGTGCCGCTCTGCATTCTGGGATTGCTGACCTTTTCCTGACCCCAGCTCTGCTCTGTTTGTGCAAAGCACAGCTAAAGCCCCGCTCTCCTGCACTTTTGACACCTCTTAACTCCTCAGTATGTGATGCTACTGAGCCAAGATGGTGGCGCCTGTATCCTAGAGTGCTGAACAGAGTTGCAGGCCAGAGAGGGAAAGAATAAAAAGTAATTGACTAAAAACATTAAATATATTAATTTTAGATGCTATGGAATAGTTTTTAAGGGTTTATGCCTTTCATTAAATGATGCTGAAGGTTCGCTTTAAGTTGTCTAGCTGCATCCAGTTGAGTTAAAAGACAGAAAAAGTTTACTGTATGAGCCGTGAATGAGCCCCTTTAATGTTCGCACCAGGGCCCCATTACATTTAGTAACGTCACTAATGCAGGGGATGTGACCGTTCTTACTCCCTATTGTAAATAATCAGCCATTTGCTGAATTACATTGGCACGGCAACCTGCTGTGATTGGACAAGACCCTGTGCATGCTCCGTTGGACCGAGGAAATGTGAGTGAATACCGGCGACTTGGGGGTTTCTCACATTGGGGCCTCCCAATTCAGGATGCCCCTGGGGACTTTTAAATTCCAGGGATGGCCACCCAGGGTTTTGTTCCACTTTAAGGAGATTGACCACCCATGTAAAAAAACAAAAAGCGCCAACCTTTTGTCTGGCGTAGCTGATCGGTCCACCTTCAACAGTCAGCAACTGACCTGCTGGATGGTGCTCCGCTCAGGGCCCCAAACAAGCTCAGTCACAGGTGCGCTGCCAGACCCTCTATTTATAGCCAGACCGATCTATATATAATCGGGCGTTTGCTGAGTCCTGACACGCCGCCCCCCCCCCCCCCCCCCCCTCTATAGTAGTAAATGGGGAGGGCATGGTAGCACTCTTGTGACTAGTGGCGGCGCATGATTCGGACTCGGACGTGCCGCAGACTGCTGTTCAGGTCCCGGGCAGCACGGAATGTGATCAGGTGAGTTGCTAACTGCTGGAGTTGGACTGATGAGCTGCATGAGACGGTGAGCGCTTTTTTTTTTTTTTCTTACATGGGTGGTGAATCACTTTAAACCAGATCAACACTCGTTTTACAAAAATTGGGTGCTGGTCCGCTCAAACCCGACAGCTGGCCGCTGCCAAAGCGGAAGGCCAAAAAACAGGACATATAACAAACGCCAGCCAATCATGTGACTGCATCTCAACGATGGAGCAAAGTGACAAGTAATGTTTATGGGATCGGGGGGGGGCGGGGCCTGGCATTCGGGATGCCCCCAGAGTGGACCAGCCCCCAATTTTTGTGAAATGGGTGTTGGTCTGTTTTAGGGGTTTTGGTCTGCTTTATTTCCAGTGAAAATGTGGGTTTCTCGAATCATGATAGTCGCCGGCAGTGCGGTGCACCCACAGCCACAGCAGAATCCCCAAAAGGTGTTTATTCTAACCCTGGGCCAGCTGCTGGCCTTCCCCTTCACAAGCCATTCAGATTGGCTGGGGCAAGAGTGTGCGCTGCTGGGGATGCGGCCGCTCTCACTCCCTATTGAAGCCTATCAGAGGCGTTTGCCGAATGACATAGTCACAGCAAGCAGCTCTGATTGCACAAGAGCCCACGCATGCGCCTTTGGACCGGGAAGAGGTGAGTTATACTGGGGGAGGGGGGGGGGGTTTACACAGTGGGGCAAGGAACAAAACCCGGGATAGTAAAAGTCCCCAGTTTAAAGTGGACCAAAACCCAGGATTTTGACTATCCTGAGTTTTGGTCCTTGCACCCGTGCCCCCCCCCCAAGGTCGCCCAATTTAACTCATCTTTCCCCTGTCCTGCTGCGCATGTGCTGCCTCTTGTCCAATCAGCGTGCTCGGATCCACTCCCCACCCACTTGTCTAAGACTCAGCTTCAGCTTAGTGAAGCTGGTGGCTGCAACCCCACTACCCTCTAACAGGGAGTGCTCCTGCGTCGGCCATTCAACAAATGTCTGTCGTGGGTGTGTGCCCCTGCAGAGGAAACACAACTGGAAAAGATTAAAGCCCCCCCTTCCTCCCCCATCCTTAGTCTTTGTGTTTTCTCCCCAGGAAAACACTGGGATCCATACATCGTCCCATTATTTTCATTTTATTTTTTTCTTCCAGGAGTTCCTGGGGTGGTGCTCGCTGACCCCGGGCTTTACACACACAGGACAGTGTCCCTGCAGCCCTAGGGGTTCGTGGAACCCACCTGCTAACTGCTGTCATATTGGGAGGTGGGTTTGCTGGACAACCTGGAACTTGGTGCGGGTTTCTACCCAGCTTGAGGCGGGCCTGCGACCAGAACCGTCTGGCGGGGGGATGGGCAGGCGCCAGTATCTGGCGCTATTCCCCGTTGACTCTCGGGGGTCACTTCCAGGGGGCCACGGAGATGCACCAGAGACCCCGATCCTGATTGGCAGCCGCATCCTCCAGCTACTCACACTTCCGGCCAGGGGTCACTTCCGGTTTTGAGGATTCCAGGCTTGTCAGCTTATGTATCAATTGCCAAGCTATTTTATTGGAATCTTGGAGCAGGTCCTTTTGCCAGACCTGTATTGACAGCAAGCTGGAAGGTGAGGCAGCCTCTTATTTAAAGGAAACTGAAGACCCTTTTGGCAGTACATCTGAAGGGCTCGTTGTAGTAGCAGACATTCTGAGCAGAAAACGTCTCTCCCAGTCAGAATGGGTGCTGAATCACAGAGTCTACTTTCATCTAGTTCAGACATGGGGTCCACCACAGATCGACCTGTTTGCCTCAGTAGCAAACACAAAATGCATTTTTTTCTATTCCCTGTGTCGAGGGGACAGAGCATTGTCTGTGGGTGTGCTGGTACAGTCTTGGAGTTTTTCTGTGACCTACGCATTCCCTCCTATTCAGATTCTCCCACAAGTTATATCAGAGGAGCTAAGTATAGTTATCCTGATCGCACCTGTTTGGCCCAAGTTGGTTCACATCCCTAAAGAAAATGTCATTAGATCCGTGGGTACTACCAATAATACCAGACCAACTGACTCGGGATCCATTATGCTATCTGGACCTCAAGAATCTGAAGTTGGCAGCCTGAAACCTGAAAGGTCATTACTAAAGAAAAACTAAAGAAAACCCTATTGGAAAGTAGAAAAAGGTTACAGAAGTATTTATCCAAAAATTTGGAAGAAATTCTGTTCCTACTGTGTGTTAACAGTCTGAACAAGTATAAAGTTGCAGTGGTCCTAGAGTTCCTGCAGGAAGGCTTTGAGTTGGGTCTGGCCGTAAGTACTTTGAAAATGCAGGCCTCTACGATTTCAGTGTTTCTAGACCGCAAACTATAAATCTAGTAAACCTGACTTAATTGACAGATTTTTTTTGTGGAAAAAGGCTGGTAGCCTGAGATCTAGATGTCCAGCTTGGGACCTCTCCTTAGTTTTAAGGGGTTTAGCCAGGCCCCCTTTGAACCTCTTGTAGAAGCAATGATACAATTTTAACATTAAAAAATTGTTTTTTTATTAGCCATTATATCGTCATGCAGGGTTAGTGACCTCCAGGTTCTGTCCATTAGGGAGCCTTTTTGCACAATTCTCCCAGACAGAGCCATCTTGAAACCTGATCCGTTGTACATACCCAAAATTGCCTCGGCCTTCCACAGGTCCCAAGATAGTGTCCTTCCCTCGCTGTTACAGAACACTGAGGATGATGCATTGTGTTGATGTTAGGAGAAGCCTGGTGTTCTATTTAGAGCACACTCACCCTTGGAGAAAATCGGAACAACTGTTTCTGTCCTTTAATGGTAAAAACAGGGGTCTGGCGGCCTCAAAGGCTACAATTGCCAGTGGGGCAAGGAACAAAACCCGGGATAGTAAAAGTCCCCAGTTTAAAGTGGACCAAAACCCAGGATTTTGACTATCCTGAGTTTTGGTCCTTGCACCCGTGCCCCCCCCCCAAGGTCGCCCAATTTAACTCATCTTTCCCCTGTCCTGCTGCGCATGTGCTGCCTCTTGTCCAATCAGCGTGCTCGGATCCACTCCCCACCCACTTGTCTAAGACTCAGCTTCAGCTTAGTGAAGCTGGTGGCTGCAACCCCACTACCCTCTAACAGGGAGTGCTCCTGCGTCGGCCATTCAACAAATGTCTGTCGTGGGTGTGTGCCCCTGCAGAGGAAACACAACTGGAAAAGATTAAAGCCCCCCCTTCCTCCCCCATCCTTAGTCTTTGTGTTTTCTCCCCAGGAAAACACTGGGATCCATACATCGTCCCATTATTTTCATTTTATTTTTTTCTTCCAGGAGTTCCTGGGGTGGTGCTCGCTGACCCCGGGCTTTACACACACAGGACAGTGTCCCTGCAGCCCTAGGGGTTCGTGGAACCCACCTGCTAACTGCTGTCATATTGGGAGGTGGGTTTGCTGGACAACCTGGAACTTGGTGCGGGTTTCTACCCAGCTTGAGGCGGGCCTGCGACCAGAACCGTCTGGCGGGGGGATGGGCAGGCGCCAGTATCTGGCGCTATTCCCCGTTGACTCTCGGGGGTCACTTCCAGGGGGCCACGGAGATGCACCAGAGACCCCGATCCTGATTGGCAGCCGCATCCTCCAGCTACTCACACTTCCGGCCAGGGGTCACTTCCGGTTTTGAGGATTCCAGGCTTGTCAGCTTATGTATCAATTGCCAAGCTATTTTATTGGAATCTTGGAGCAGGTCCTTTTGCCAGACCTGTATTGACAGCAAGCTGGAAGGTGAGGCAGCCTCTTATTTAAAGGAAACTGAAGACCCTTTTGGCAGTACATCTGAAGGGCTCGTTGTAGTAGCAGACATTCTGAGCAGAAAACGTCTCTCCCAGTCAGAATGGGTGCTGAATCACAGAGTCTACTTTCATCTAGTTCAGACATGGGGTCCACCACAGATCGACCTGTTTGCCTCAGTAGCAAACACAAAATGCATTTTTTTCTATTCCCTGTGTCGAGGGGACAGAGCATTGTCTGTGGGTGTGCTGGTACAGTCTTGGAGTTTTTCTGTGACCTACGCATTCCCTCCTATTCAGATTCTCCCACAAGTTATATCAGAGGAGCTAAGTATAGTTATCCTGATCGCACCTGTTTGGCCCAAGTTGGTTCACATCCCTAAAGAAAATGTCATTAGATCCGTGGGTACTACCAATAATACCAGACCAACTGACTCGGGATCCATTATGCTATCTGGACCTCAAGAATCTGAAGTTGGCACCCTGAAACCTGAAAGGTCATTACTAAAGAAAAACTAAAGAAAACCCTATTGGAAAGTAGAAAAAGGTTACAGAAGTATTTATCCAAAAATTTGGAAGAAATTCTGTTCCTACTGTGTGTTAACAGTCTGAACAAGTATAAAGTTGCAGTGGTCCTAGAGTTCCTGCAGGAAGGCTTTGAGTTGGGTCTGGCCGTAAGTACTTTGAAAATGCAGGCCTCTACGATTTCAGTGTTTCTAGACCGCAAACTATAAATCTAGTAAACCTGACTTAATTGACAGATTTTTTTTGTGGAAAAAGGCTGGTAGCCTGAGATCTAGATGTCCAGCTTGGGACCTCTCCTTAGTTTTAAGGGGTTTAGCCAGGCCCCCTTTGAACCTCTTGTAGAAGCAATGATACAATTTTAACATTAAAAATTTGTTTTTTTATTAGCCATTATATCGTCATGCAGGGTTAGTGACCTCCAGGTTCTGTCCATTAGGGAGCCTTTTTGCACAATTCTCCCAGACAGAGCCATCTTGAAACCTGATCCGTTGTACATACCCAAAATTGCCTCGGCCTTCCACAGGTCCCAAGATAGTGTCCTTCCCTCGCTGTTACAGAACACTGAGGATGATGCATTGTGTTGATGTTAGGAGAAGCCTGGTGTTCTATTTAGAGCACACTCACCCTTGGAGAAAATCGGAACAACTGTTTCTGTCCTTTAATGGTAAAAACAGGGGTCTGGCGGCCTCAAAGGCTACAATTGCCAGATGGATTCAACAGGCTATCTCACTCTCATACACATGCATGGAAATGCCTCATCATGTATCGGCTCACGCCACTAGAGCAGTATCTACTTTATGGGCAAAGAGATCAGGAGCTTCCTTGGAGGAGATCTGCAGCAACTTGGTCCTCGCCCCACACCTTTCTTTGACATCACCGGCTAGATCAGACAGCCAACAATTTTTTGGTAGAAATGTTCTTCATTCTGTGCCTCACCCTTTAATGCAGTCCTTCACTCTGAATAAGAGTCTATCTTATATGTTTCCCACACCCTGTACATAAAGATTGCTTACATTAAAAATCATCCTACCTGTATCTACTGCATGTTATGAGCCTTTAAACATCCAAGATGGCGGCTCATGGAACAACAGTAAGTGCTTTCTGACTGTGCTGCTCTGCATTCTGGGATTGCTGACCTTTTCCTTACCCCAGCTCTGCTCTGTCTGAGCAAAGCACAGCTATAACCCGCCCCCCTGTACTTTATCCCACTCTCCTCACTAAGTGTGACGCTTCTGAGTCAAGATGGCGGCGCCCGTATTCTAAAGTCCTGAACAGAGTTGCAGCCCAGTGGGGGAAAGACTAATAAGTGACTAAACTTTAAATATATTAACTTTAGATGCTGGGAATCGTTTTTTAAGGGTTCGGGCTTTTCAATAAATCATGGTGAAGGTCCGGTTTAATATAAATTACTTGTTTATCCTCTCTGTGGGCTGTCCTGAAGGACGATGAAGGAAAATCCCTGTTAGACTTTCTACGAGTCCTTCAGGACGGACCCTTATGAGTCCTCCGGTTTTCCATGAGTTTGTTGCTTGGTTAAAGACTGAGAATAGTGGGGGGCTTTTAATCTTTCCCAGTTGTGTTTTCTCTCCAGGGGGAAGAGCCCCTCTACGTGGGCCATCCTGAAGGACTTGTAGAAATACCATTACCACTAAGTCTTAATGGGATTTGTTTAATTTTGAAGTTACTTTACAGCTTCCACGGTGATCCTAGCCTACAATTTAAGGCTATGAAACACCAGAAATCAAACTACCCCTTTACCTGTTGATGAGCCAATTGCTTACACAATGGCCAGAAGCTGACACTACAAAGAGCAGCTCTAAGTCCACCATTGCAGGTATGTCGGCATATGATTGGGGGAGGGGGTATGTTCACATCTGAAGGTGACCTTTTCCTTTAAACTACACAGTTTTTCTATTAAAGCAGCGTCAGACTCCCCTTCACCAAATCTTAGGATCAGATCTTCTTTTGATCATCCAATCCATTTCCTTCACAGATCATGGAGAAACCTAAAGATAAGCATCACATAAAGGAGCACAGCCCCGGAAGCACAGTGAAGGACACATATGCTGAGAGGAAGGAGGTGCTACAAGCACCCCAGGACATGAAGCATGAAAGTGCACCCCAGCTGAAGATGGGGGAGAGGAAGGTGGATGATATGAGGTTCATGATCACATGCACTAACTGGTACTGACAGGTCCTATTCTGGAAGGCATTAACACTTGTTAAAGAGAGATTGTTCAGCGAGACTCGCCACAAAGGAAGAGAAACCATTCTAAAAATGATTGTGGCAGTCAGTGTTCTTTTCTGCTTGTCTTAGAAGTGGCTGCTCAGGATGAGAACCTGTTGCTAGCTACCTGTGTTAATTTATTTAATAAAAAAATTATGAAATATTCAAATACGTTTTTACTGTGGATACTCTGTCAGTCATATACCATTACATACATACCTGAAATTTGTTGTGGGGCTTAGAGGACCCAGGAAAGGTTCCTCCCAGTCCTAGGACCATATTACAAGGTAACACATTGGGGGAGGGGGGGATTCGAGAAGAGAATGAATAGCTAATGAAACTAGAAACCACCAACACGGTCATTCATTTCATTCCAAGGCACCTCTTTGTGGGGGTCCTAGTTGAAGTAGTGGTTGAGTAGTATAAGAGAAGGTTAAAGGGCCAGTCCAGTCTGGAATTACTGCATAATTGTCTTCTATTGAGAGAAGAAGTGAAGGGTAGTGCTTTGTTTCATATATCACAATAGAAGACAATGGTGCGGCATTATGCAATAATTCTATAATGGCTGCTCCCATGAACAATAGGAGTTAGTTAGAATGGACTGGCCCTTTAAAGCGGTCCAAAAGATTTTTGTTCCACTGACAAATTAGGATGCCCTGCAAGTGGGATTCACTGCTGAAAAGCCATGTTTGACGTCTTTCCATTCTGCAAGAAACTCCTGGGGATGCAGAGTGGAAAGAGCAGAAATGCTGCTGCCCTGCAGTGTCGTCTGCTGTTGCCACACATGACCATCGCTGAACCCAGAAGAAGGGTAGGTATGCTGCAAGGCACAAGACTTTACTGTAGTGGTTCCCTCAGGGAACATTGTCAATGGAGCAAACATCTATTTAGAAATTCGGCCCACATTAAGCAAGGCAAGTAGACCAATGCTGAACTTTTTTTAGATTTGGGAGCACTATTATGGTTAGGAGTCATTTTTAAGCAGGGCCCACAATCAGCCAGGGCCTACATGAAGGTCCTTCCATATGCCAGGAGGGGCGGCATGTCTGAGGGTGACGATGATGCAGTCACTCCTATGAAAACGCCGCAGTATGCAGTGGAAACACACACCTAAAAAGGCAACATCATACTGTCTAAATCTATTAGACAAATGTACAAATCCCAAATCATATATATATATATATATATATATATATACCTGACATGACATAGAAGATAAAGATTATTAAAAATAGCCTCCAGTATCCCTTATGGTGATGATTTGTAATATGATTGGGCCCACACTGTTGATGGTGTTTTTTTTTTTTATTCCTTTTTCATTTAATAAAAATCTGTTGAAACCCAAAAAAGCCTCCAGCAACCCCAGTTTGTGTTATAGATCAATAGCTATACACTTAAAGGGCTGATCCAGGCAGTAATGAGCCCCTGGGAGTCCCATGTCCCTTCATTTCCTGTAGATGCTGCAGCAGGTCTCCAAGTTCGCACCTCTTTTCAGATGTTTGGGTATATATGGCCATTGTATGCTTGCACACACATATAATTTTTCCCTCTATTTAACCCATCCGTGAAGCAAGACAATCGCAAGCAATGCAGAGCTTTGGTACTTTTGCTCCAGAGCCCTTCAGTCAATTCCGCGGCTAGGAAAGTAAACCTGCAACCCTTCACAAGCTCCCTTACTTGCCTCTAGGCCACGACTACCAGACCGTTTCTTTACTATTCCTCCTACTTTCCAAATGTTGCACAGCCACCCCTTCCCTCAGAGCTTCCAGCAGGAGCGAGCAAGGAGAGTTGGAGCATAGTCATGGAGAAGGAGGGGCAAACATTTCAAAACCTGCTAAAGCATCTACAGCGTGCTGCAGGAAATGGAGGAATTGGACAGGCATCAGGTGAGCTCCTTTCTGTCTTATTGACATTTCCTTGAGTGTCTCTTTTAATATGATCTGAGGCATATCAACAGAAATCAAATACATCTATAAAGTTACATACACATTTTATGATATTGTGGCACAAAACCCAGGATTTTGACTATCCTGGGTTTTGTTAATTGGACCAGGGGCATCCTAATTTAGGATCCCTCGCTGTGTAAAACCCCTAAATCGACCATAAAAACGTACTTTTCCCTGGCCCTACTGTGCATATGCGAGATCTCGTCCCAGCACCATATGCCTTGCATATTAACATTCCCCAATATGGCTCTGTTCAGACCCAGAGCTAGGCAATCAGGAGTGAGAGCGGTGCATCCTCAGTGTCTTTTAAAGTGGGGCATTCTCCTGGGCCCAGCATATCAGAATGGCTGGGTGCAGGAGCGCCTTAACCTAGAGACTGTATACATGGCTGAGGGAGCCACTGGAAAAGGTGAGTATTGACGGCCAACCCCGGGGTTTTGCACGGCGGGGCATCCTGATTTGGCATGCCTCAGGGGAAGGGTAGCGGGCCCTGAAATCTTTTAGACTCCAAGGCCAGCAGCTTAGGGTTTTATTACTATTATTAGGTATTGCCCACAATTGTATATTCAGACTTACCACCCTTAAGACTTGCCTCTCAACACTCTTCACCCTTCTCTTTCCACCAGGCTTCCAGGTGAGTTTGACACCTCTGCTCTATAATAAGGCCTTGTTAAAGGAGCAGGACTCCTCCAAGTGCATGTTTCAATGGGGTTGAGTCAGGTGAGAAAACGCATTCGACACCAGGTTGAAAATTTACACCCGGTTGTTGAATCATCCCAAAGGTAGACAATGAAAGTCAATGGCAGTTTTCTCTCCTAAAAATGAGTTTTCTCACCTGGCTCTGAATCGAACCCAATGTGAGGGTCCCTTCTGAAGTTGGTTAATGTCAGGGACACTGAAACAGGAGCCTGCAGAAGGCAGCAAGTTCTATAGCAGTAGTCCTCAAACTTCCTCCTCAAGGGGCCGAGACAGGCCAGGTTTTGCAGCTCTCCACGCTACTCCACAGGTGAATTAACTGGTGCTCAGACAGAGCTATAGCCCTAATTATTACATCTGTGCATCAGCATAGAGAGCTGCAAAACCTGGCCTGTCTCTGCCCTTGAGGAAGAAGTTTGAGGACTACTGTTCTATAGGGTTTCTGGTGAATGAATAAAGCAGCCCCTAAAAGCCAGCATTAGTCAAGCGGAAGCAGGCTAATTTAACTCTTTGCCTGGAATGTCCCTCTTCTCAAAAAAAGGAGGAGGACGCCCATGTAGCTAACAGTAGCATGAGGGCTAGTCCCAAGATTAACATACCCTGGATAAAGCACAGACGTTACTGGTGCAAGGTCAGTACAGGGGTAGGTACCATGAGGCAAAACGGAGGATTGTCTTTTCCTGTTTAGGATGGAGCTTCCTTTTAATGCCAGCTGACAGTTTCACATTTGTTTAGTTTTTTTTCTAGTCTTGGAATTGATCATTTATGTTGCACACTTGCAAACCTACGATATTATATTAAAGCCAACAGTGCCACTGTGTGTCCACTGCTGTGTATTACACAAAAAGCAGAGATCGCTTTATATGTCATCACTTGTATTATTCCTTCATATAAAACTTTATGCCGAAGTTAGCCTTCCTAAAGATCTTTGACTGTAGAGGTTAACTGTAAAGGCATTTCAAATAAGGATGGGCCGGGGGCAGTTGTTAAAAGGGACCTAAGTACTTTAAATCCCTTTGGCATCCCAATTTGCCCCAACAGTTTAAGATCCTTAGGAAGCCAAAAAGCCTTCATGGACTGTATAATGGGGCTACATACCTGGACCCCACAGTGAAAGCAGACTTCTGTGGAAACACTGGGCTGTCACAGGAACCAACTGGAGTGGAACTGGTCACGTGTCACTGGAGATGCCCTGTGGCAACCTTCTGCACAACCATGAGGAATATCGCGGAGGGGAGTCAAGCGGGAAGGGGGAGGAGAGGGGCAGAAAAGGGTCATTGTGTTGCCATATTTGTCTGATCTCTATAGGTACTGCCAGTACCTTGTAGGTTCAGGGGCAGTGGTTCACCTTGTCGGGGGCACCCAGGTCTCACAATGTAGCATTGAGGGGGCGTAGAATTTTCCAGGGGCAGACATAGCTGACTAGCGGAGAATGACCCCTGCGTGCCCTATGTCACCTTACTTTACAGGTCTCTGTGACTTTACCCCTATATTTGCAGTCAGCCTCACCATTGCTGGTCCATTCTCTGTCAGGGTCTAGCCCAGTGACATTTTTATCCCATTTGAGGGGCGTCTTATAGGGAAAATGATAACGACAACGGCCCCTCGGGTCCCAGCTCTGCCTTACAGGAAGTCCTTGTCTAAGTAAAAGCACCTGCTGATTGAGAGTTCAGACTCGGAAGATGTGGACCTTCTCGGGGACATTGCCACTGACATCTATCTTCTAGAGCAAGGGTTCTTAATCCAAACCTCCCAACTGTCCCTCAATTGGAGGGACTGTCCCTCTTTTAGGTTTAACATTCAGATCTGCATCAATAAATTATTATTTAACCTATAGTGTTTATTTTATTGTAACTGTTACAGCCTATCTCATATCCATCTCCAGGGAGTAGGCAGGGATGTTTGAGGGTGCACCAACAGCAGGGGTCTGATTGGTCTGTTATATTATTTTAACAGTAAAACATTATCTCCTCTTGCTTTAAAATTGCTACAAAGCTTGTAACCTACACATTCTCATTATTCATTACACTTGGGTATATCCTCCAAAGCTTTATGTAAAGCTGAACTGTCCACAGGGGATACTGAGTTGTAGGGGTGCCATGTGGGTCAGCCACTCCGCCGGATCGGTCAGGTTACATGAGAAGACAAAGTCATTGCTAGCTGGTGCCGCCCCTCTCAGACCTCAGATTCACGTGGAAGCAACATAGTCAGGCACATTCAGATCCTAGGCTGCCGAACCCTCTCTCGCAGGGGAAATGGGTTTTTACTCCAGAATCGATCTTAAATGACTCTGTTGATGCAAAGGCCTTCAAAAACTGGTTGCAGCACAAACAGAAAGGTTTGGCCATCTGCACTAGGCTACCAGACAAGATCACAGAGGACAGGAACGTGGACGACCCAGGAGTCTTTTAGACTCCAGGGCCTCCGATGTTCCTCTTTAAGATAATTATGCCATGTCCTCGGTACGCCAGCATCTTTGGGAATGTCTTCGGGCCAGCCCCTTTTCATTTTTTTGGGGTTCTTCAAGATCCTCCCTTTGGGCAAAGGAGTTCTCTGACTCACACAGGGGTGACATGACTCTTTGGTCTTTGAACCTTTAGGAGTACCATCAGGGCCTCAAGATGCTCTTGTTCCCCATCCCCCCAGATCTGAAACAGCTCATTCTCTTTTTAAGTTACCTTCTGGACATCCTTTTGTCTCAGTGGTAAGCCTCAGGAGGTCTTGGATCCGCCCTTTGGTTGGTCTTATGCTAACGAGGATGGACGATATTCCTAGGGGAGGCTTCACGTCACACATAACACCAGGAAGTTTCAACCTTAGTCTAGTGGCTTTTGAACCAAGGATCAGTCACAGGAGACCTCAACCTTTTAGGAGGGGAATCACCTTGAACGCTGGCTTCAAAAGCGGCCACCCATAAGTGGGCGACAACTGTCCAATGGCAACACATTTTTTGGTTCCTTCCCATGTTGCAACAACTAAGATGCTTGCTCTTCAGCACCTCCAAAGCGTAAGCAGGTTTTCTCAGGGCCCAGGGAAATGTTTTTTCCATAAGGGGAAACCCTTTGGACTAGGGCATTTCCATGGGCAATGACTTAGGAAAGCCTATGCAATAGAACTCTGTTCCTGGTCCTGCGCACATAAGGTTGGTGTGCATAGCTGATGGCTAAAGGGCTACATTAGCCTTGGGTAGTTACCATAGTACTCTGGTATATTACCATATACTGAGGTATATTACCAGAGGACGCCGGTCTTTTAAAATCAGTATTTCATATGTCCAAATGCTGACTCGGCTGGTGGCTGTCATTCCCTATGGGTCAGGGAAGATAGGGATGAATTTATGTATGATGTCTAACTCTGTACCATGACACCTCAGGTAACTGGCGTTTTTGTAGTGCATGAGGGTAATAGAGAGTTTGAGTAGACACCCACTGCATCCAGAGGACACAGGATCTGGTCAGATCACATAAGCTGAGCAGGTCCGGCAGCGGCTGGCACATGGTTGGTAACCCACCTAGCTTTTCCAGGTAGCTCTTCCTCTATCATGCAGCCGACCTTTTAGGACTCTCTCGCCCATGCTTTCACTGCTTTTGGACATCCCAAGTGTAAATAATAGCCTGTGCAAAGAACAGAAAAGGAAATTTTATGAATTACTTACCGTAACAATTTCTTTTCATTCAAATTCACTCAGTCACAGAGCACTCGGCCTGGTAGTGAGGCTGCGTTCATGTGGACCTGGTTGAACTGCTATCATAGATGGGCGATGGTCTCCTGTCTATCACTTGGGTTTTGGTTTGCCAATACCCAGGTGTTTATTTTCGGGTTAGTCTGCATTTTGGTTGGGTTGATTTCCTCTGGGGGCTTCTCCTTACTGCTTTCTACTAACTGGGGAGGAACAGGAAGTCGGAAGGTGATATCCTTCTTGGATCAGGAGCCAACTAGGGGAGGTTTTCCACTTTGCATAATCTCCAGCACATGTCTGCCATTTCCTGGCTCCAGGAGGATATACCCAAGTGTAAAGAATAATTAGCCTGTGTGACTGAGTGAAATCAAAGAGAAATAAATTGTTATGGTAAGTAATAAATAAAATGTCGTTATTTTGGTAAAATGTATCATTTATCCCCTTCTTGGGGGGATAACTTTTTGTCTCTAGGGTGTACGTGTCGTAAACAGTTTGAGAACCACTGTTCTAGAGGGTGACATTGATTCTGCCAAGGTAGAGGTTTCAGTTTTGAACCCAAAGGACAAGTCGACTACTGAGCATAGGAAAGACAGAATGGATAGGCTCATTGAGGCAGTCCTTAAGATGCTGCATCTGTCAGATCAGCCACCAGAACTGAACTGCAAACCCTACAAAGGTCAGCCCTTAAAATTCCAGAAGCCAATTGCCCATCTTGCCTACTTTGACAGCATTCTAGAATAAGATTGGACCAAATGGACAAACTGCTGTCCACCCCTAAAGGTCTAGACACCAGTTATCTCTTCACAGAAACCATTGTAAGGAACTTTTTTTTTCCTTCGGAGGTAGACAACCCTGCTTCTGGTCTGACCATACACATGCTGATACCTACCTCACATGGCGCCTAAAGGAGCCAGTGAAACAGCAGGAAAGACTAATTAAATGTGTCTGCTGCTTCAGCCCTTGGGTTGAATGCCTGCCTTTTAAGTTTAGTAATGTTCCAGATATCGGCCATGAATGACATGGCAAGGTTGCTGGGCTGAGACCTAGTGTTACTGCGCAATTTACGCCCTCCTACTTGACTCAATGGTCAGCTTTTACAGCCTTCAAAAAAATCTAGTAGGAAGACAAACACTTTGTTTAGGAAAAACGCTCATGAGAATAAAAGGCCCCGGGGTAAGTCAAAGTCCCCTTGGCATTCCTTCTTAGGAATGAAGGTGCATCCTCACCCTAATGGGGGGTAAAAATTCACACCTGTGTAGAAGGGTCAAGTCTCAGATGTCTTGGGCTGTGAAGAAGTCACCTCTGGATAAAAGATCGGATTTTGGCTGACATCCCCCCATAGGCTCACTCTATCCAAACTTTCTTAGTCAGTGGAGAGAACAGTAGCTTGTGGCAGTGGACAGCCTGGTGAATAGGGGGTTGGTACCAGTCCCCAGGTTTTTGAGGGTCAGGGAGTTTCGCATGGTGTTTTTGAGGTCTGTCATTGCATCCACCTGCCAATCTTTGTAGACCATCAGAAGTTCCTGCAGTTCACAGTGGGCTCACAGCACTTCCAGTTCATCAACTGGGGTGATCAAAACCCTGATCTGGGCTCTGAAGGAGTTCACATCAAGAATATACTACAAGATGGAGGACATTTGTAGATTAGTGCAAGTCTTTTGGACTTTCTTGAAAAAGATTCTCTATTGCTTAAGGTCCTTGACTGGACAACGGATTACAACTCAGTACCTTCAAGTGATAGGTTTCGGATCTATGAGTGTTTTTTCAACAGCCATTGGCAGAACACAGTCTGGTGAAGACTTTTATGCACTGAAGGGCACCTTTTTGGGATTTTTAATATGGTACGTCTACCGCTATTGCAAGAGCCCCCATTCGAACCTTTGGCAGAGGCATCCCTGTCGCCGTTGACACTAAAGGTGGTTTTTCCACCATTACCTCTGTCAGGAGGGCCTTGTCAATAAAGTTGCCTTATATGGTGTTGCACAAGGATAAGGTTTTTTTTTTTTTGCTGACGGTGGTGTCTGCCTGTCACTTCAACAAAGAGATTGTAGTCCCACTCTTGTGGTCAAACCTCTCACTGCAAGGAAGAGCTACATTATGCTTTGGGTATCGTCAAGGCCCTAAAGCACTATCTACCATTTGCTAAACTGAATCTTAGATTGTGATTCAAGACGACCCAAGGAACACTTTGGCAGCTGCCAGATCCACTATCAGCAGGTAGATTAGACAGGTAGGGGTGAAGAAATACACAAGCAAAACAAGTGGTGCTCACATTCATTGTCACAGCTCATTCTACTAGAGCAATTGGTTTGTCTTGGGCTTTCAACAACAGATGTTAGTGGATCAGATGTGCCCAGGGACCGCCTGGTCCTCAGTACACACCTTTACAAAGTTTTTCAAGGTGGTTAAAAGGTATCAGCTGATGTAATGTGCAGACATAAGGTGTCGCAAGTGGTGGTGGAGCCCCTGTTGAGGTTCTAAACTGCTGAAAATCAAATCTCAGGGTCCCAGAATGAAATAAGAGAGTATGCACCAGTCAAATGTCTTTCTCTCTTACATTTTGGAACTCCCACCCTGTTTGTTGCAACTGCGTTGGTTGCCATTTATGACGTAAGACCGCTTTTGACATCCGACACAGGGACTATGGCACACCCTCCAATGTGCCATATGGCACACCCTCCAATTACTGCAATGCTCTTGACACACCCGCCCCATTGCAATTAATAGAGGGGGCGTGCCATAGTGCCTGTGACAGATAGGACAGGGCGGTCGATACTTTTGTTGAAACTATGGAAGCGGTGGGCAGGACAGCACAGGACTTAAGAGTCAAAGCACTTGCTTATGGGGAAATCATATGTGGGGGAAAAAGGTGAGTATGTTCATGTCTCGACAATAACTTTAAGGTTCTACTGTACCTTAAAGGTTACGGCCTTGGTAGCTTGTTGATTGTTCCTTTCATCGTTTGCGTCTCCACTGGTGGTTGCCACTGGAGAGTAGGGCAGACGTAGCCTGTGTATATATATTAGTACGGAGGAGTTTTGAGTTTGGATGCTTTTAGTCCCTGACTGTTTGCTTTGGAGCTAACCCACTGGGAATGTAAGAAGAGAGAGAGAGAGAGATATTTTACAGATGACTACACAAAATTAAGAAAAGAATGTGCTAATTAAAACTAGGAAATAATCTTTTTACCCACAGTTTTTCTTTGATGGTCCCATAGAAACATTGGTAAAGATATTCTCGCACTGTTTTTGGGCATCCTGCATTAACTATAGCAACTGATAAGTACAGTAAACTTCTATACAGTGTAAACGCATTTCTCAATGCTCTACCACTGAATTACATGGATTTCCTACAGCATGCAGCATTTATTGGCGGTTTGCCAAAGCATAAGGCCTAAAAGAGCAGAAGTGAGTACAGCACCATAAATATTGAATAATATTAAAAATCCCCGAACCAATCTGCACATTCCTTAGCACACATATGTGCAGGCGGATACTTTGCTGTAAAGGAGGTGTATAGTAATGTGTAATAGTAAAAATCCATATAAACATGTCAGTTAACGAGAGGAGGGGGTCACTTATACACCTGAACTGAATACAACTCCCACCAAGCTTTTGGTTTTCTTCTCCTGGTGGGAATACAATCCAGAGGTACCAGGTTTGAGTGTGTCGGGGGCAAAGAACCTGAACCGAATTGGGATGCCCCACCCTGTAAAACTCACCTCTTCCCAGTCCTCTCGTCCAATCAGAGCCATTTGCCATACATATGTAATGCTCAGCAAATGGCTCTGTTTACATGCAGGGCTTGGCAATCGGGGAAGTGCGAGCGGCCGCATCCCCAGCAGCACGTGCATTCCCGCTCCCAGCCTATCTGAATGACCGGGGGGGTGGGAGCACGCTCACAGCCCAAAGATGCGGGGATGCAGCCACCAAATGTTTACATTGGCAAGACTGCCAGGAAGCAGGTAATTTAGCCTTGGGGGTTTCATACAGTAGAGAATCCCGATTTGGGATCCCCCGGTCAAGGGCCACGTCCGGCCCTAGATTCTTTTAAGGCCGGTCACAGAGGCTTTTGTTCCGCTTTAAAAACACAACACTAAAAACATGTTAAAAAGTAAAGATTGGTCCCTCTAAAAGAAGGTATATCCCAATGTCCAGGGCCCGTGGGGTGTGGAAGACCACAACACACACCTCCATTGTAATGAATGCAGAGGGAGTGGCAGTGCCACTGTGACTGATGGCAGACATGAACCTGACAAGGTGACTGGAGCATAAGCCAGACGCGGCGTAGGATTCGATCGGGTAATTTGCTGATCGCCGGAGTCGGACCAACAGCTCCTGGGGGAAAGAAGTGAGTACCCTTTTGGGTTTTTGGGTGGTCTACAAATATTTTGTTAAAATGAAAATTGAGAGTGGCACGTGGGTACACGTAACTTGGTCGTGTGAGATCTTGGTGAATTTCTGGGAGGGTGTCATGGATCTGATCAGCAAAGTAGTGGGACTTTGGATCAGGGGATCAATCTCACTATGTCTTCTGGGGGTGGTCGAGTCAATATCGGAACTCAGAGCATTAAAATCATTTCTTCGGCTGCTGCTCTTTTATGCTCGAAAATGCATATTGCTAAATTGGAGACACCCGACTAAACCTTCAGTACAAGCATGGAAAAGATTAGTCAACCAGAAATTCACTATGTATAAATTGACATACGCTGCGAAGGGGGTGCCGGATAAGTTTGAGAAGATCTGGGATCCGTGGCTACAGTGTCAGGAGTCGGCATCTGATGATGAGTGAACCAGGGATGGGGGAACACTGTCAGCGCTGTGGTTATTGCTGAGTCAGGAGTCGGCAAGATGGAGCCGAGGTCGATATCTGTCCTGTGGAGTGAGGGGAGGGCATGTCCTGGAGCATGACTGGATAGGCCTCAATGGGTGGCCAATGGTTGCCACCCTCTCAGGTACTCCACCTGAGATCTGCTTGTTTCTAGCACAACCTGGGTCCTGTGTGAATGGTTGTTGTTGTTGTCTGATAGGATGCCATTTTGATGTTGGGTGCCTGCAGCACCTAAAATACAGAACAATTTGACGTGTATATGTATGTTGTTTCTATGTTACAACGCAAAATAAAAACTTTCAAAAAAAAATTACCAAAGTTGACCAGTTTTCCACAAAGAGTTGCATATGAGTGTTCAAAGGCTTTAATATGAGCAGGGCATACCTCCGTTGTTTGCCTTCTGAGCAGGTTTTAGCCCTCTATTCCATGACATTAGCTAGGGAATTTTTGGCCAGAACCACTGGGAGTTTTTTTAACTCAACTTTAGAATCAGCTGAGCCTTGTTCCTGACTAAATTTAAATGTTTTCAGTCTAGTTACTGAAACTGGACCCCTAAAGGTGGGGCTGGTACCCTGCAAAGTAGATGTACACACAGGTAAGTGACCCTTTCTCCTGCAAGAGCTCATAAAGGTGCTGGATCTTCTTAAATGGACATCACTACCTTGGAGCCCCAGTTTTATGTTATTTTTTGTGCAGTGTTGTGATCAAACCCTGTTGAAATCTGCTTCACCATATCAAATACTAGGTTGGGGGACAGGAAACTGTGACACGATGCTGCATTAGTCACTGAAGAACCATCAAAAGCAAGGTACCGGGGCAACATAAGGTACAGCTGCCTTCTCCTGCCAATGATGAGAGGCAGCTTTGGATTACTTGTGCTAGGTAAGATCCAGGTGCACTTTATCTAAAGGGTCCAGCTTTATCTGGCTGGGCGATAGGTGCTGAAGGTTCCTTGAGTAGCTAATGGAGTCATGTCCAAAATTCTAAAGATCAGATCTGAATGACTTATAAAAAGGGTATATTGTAAAGGGCTATGTACTGTAGATGGCTAATGGCAGCCCTTATGGTAAACAGCAGATATAGGTGTATATAGTGAAGGGACATTGTAAATAGTCCCTTGGCTGGGTGACTGGCTTTTCAGCGCACCAGCTTTCAGTAGCGAACCCCATAGGAATCAATGTTTTTTTTGCTGGGAATAGTTGTTTATGTCATTTTACATCTGTCACTAATACAAGGTCAGATATATAACTAGTATTGGAGAAACACCTAATAAGTTTTCACGTGATTTTTGGAGGCTTCCCAAACACCCCAGACACTCTAGGGACACCACACATACATTCTGAGGCAAATGCCATGCTTCCGTAAACTGTTATGTGGGTTTCCAGCATGATTTCTAGTTTTGTAACAGCAAACTGCGCTGCAGCTGTCGCCCGCTGTCAAGAGCACCCTGTTCTCTACTAAATATCACACATTTTGCCCAGCAAGTGCAGCAAAGACACAACAAGATGCCACAAGAAAGTTAGTTGTTCCCTGCATTTGCAGCAAAAAATAGCTTAGATTGCCGTGTTATTTCACACTCGCAGCACAAACGCCCAGGCCTAAACTGGTGAACAGGTGCCAGTGTAGTAAATCACCCCCTAATATAAAGAGGGGCATGTTAGGGAAAAATAGCACTTTAGAAAGAAGATTGAAAATCAGGTGTGCTTAGGACACGCCTGTGGCTCACTGACCCCCACTGTGTGGGTTGGGGGGTGTCTCCAAGACTAGAACAGTTGTGGAGCTCTAGCACGCTGTTGAGAGTGTACATAGGGTCCAAGCTGTGGCCCTTTTTAGCGCCATATATGGGGTTAATACAGTCAGAATTAACAGCATGCAATGCCAAGCAGCTGCTTCCAAGGCCACCAAGATACTATCATGCATTAATAGAGGCATGGAATCACGGGATAGGGATGTAATTTTGCCTCTTTACAAGGCACTGGTGCGCCCTCACCTGGAATATGCCGTCCAATTCTGGGCACCCATTCATAGAAAGGATGCTCTGACTATGGAATGGGTGCAGAGAAGATCCACCAAACTAATAAGAGGAATGTAGGATCTTAGTTATGAGGAAAGATTACGAGAATTAAATCTGTTTAGTCTTAAGAGGAGATGGCTGAAGGGGGGACATAATTAACCTGTATATAAATATATAAATGGCCCATACAAAAAATATGGGAGAACACTATTTCAGGTAAAATCCTGAAGGGGGCACTGCCTGTCTCCGGAGGCGACAATCATTTTTTACCATAAGAACTATAAATCTCTAGAATAGCCTCCCACAGAAGCTTGTTACAGCATCAACCGCTGACAGCTTCAAAAAAGGATTAGATGCTTATTTAGAAGAAAATAACATTGACAGTTACTATTAGCTGTTATCAGTAAAAAATAAAATAAAAAATAACTTCCCCTACCCCAACACCCTTGGTTGAACTTGATGGACATATGTCTTTTTTCAACCATATTAACTATGTAACTATATAAAAGCATGCTGGCTTCCAGCACTGCATCTGGTTTCCCAGCCTCACCAGGCCTGTGGCTCTAGGGAATCCACTTGTGAAGGACAAGTTGTTCATAGGATGTGGGAAACCATGCTTATTCATTTTTGGGAGCTGGGAGGATCCAAGCGCATACATGCTGCTGATCAATTTTTGTAAGGGCCGGGGCACGTAACATCCACACTGAGCTGATAGTTATTTAGAACCATTTACAGTTGTTTCCTGTTCTGAACTGGTTATACGGTTTCTGCAATCTCTTCAAATTAAATGTGTCTCCTGACCATCTCTGTGTGATGAATATAGCTCTCATGGTAAAAAAGGTTCAGGACCCCTGTTGTAGCTGATCCAAGATATTCCTTATAATAGTGGCAGCAGACCTGGGAACTCCAGCACAGAGATCTCAGCAAGTCCCTGAGAGATTTAACTGCTGTGTGGTTTAACTCCTTTAGCCTCACGTCTCATGGACGGACAGGACAGACCTTTTAACAGTTTATAAGATTTTCTAGTCTCTAAGTGGAGAAACCACGTCAAGCGCTGTCTGCTCGTCTCTCGATCAAGTGGTTAACTGCTCAGACTTGTTTAAATTTACAAGGAAAGAGCATGGCGTTGGAGCTGCCTGGAAGCGTGCGTACAATCCATCAATATTTAAGTAACTAGATCTACAAGCTACGAGCCCAAAACACCGAGCAGAGACTTAGATGAGAGCGATGCTCTCTAAGTGGCTCTTAAACACATCGTTTTCTGTCCTTTTTTCTCACGCTGAAGATTGCGTCCATTCTGCCTCATGGCCCGTGCGCTCACCACAAGCTTTAACTGAATCCCAACTTATTTAGCAGAAGCTGGATTTAGTGAAGAGTGCCTGCAGATCCTATATACTGTTTGATGTTCCATGAAGAGGAAGCTATAGAGATAGGAAGAGCGGTGACTTTTATATATGGGTAAGTAGAAACGAAATCCTCAACTGTATGTAATGGCAGATTCCTTCCCAATCAGTGGTCTGTGCACTAATTAAGATAATAAGAGAAATGCCTGATATCCTGTTTGTGGTGGAGCTGATTTGTTGGTATGGCAAGGAACTTACCTCTGTATATTTTGATGGCGGTGGGATGTCGGGAAAGGGTAAGGAAATGTAGTGTGTAATGATGAACAGATGCGGGCTGTGATATATGGTGTTTAATTCTTTCTATGTGCATTTATAAGGTATTTATTTTCTCGATTCACTTTGATTTAAGCAGCCTATACATAGCAAATTCATCTAGGGTAGGGAGGTGTTTAGGCTGGGCAGGAGGACTCAAATTAAGTTCTCCCCACTTGATTAATTGTGATTGCTTTATGGAAACAGATAGTATTTTGAGAATAAGAAATAGATATGTCTTGTACTAATGTGAGATTTTTTCAGCTTTTGTATAGACATTTTTGACAGATTATTGCATTCCAAAATTAGTCCTACTAATGGGTAAGCTCCTGATTGGGTTTCATCTAGATCATTCACATCAAGATGGGGTTGTTATTCCTGCCAACCATTACAATTAATAAGCTAGTATTAGTTGGTTAGTTTTTAGTTGAACCACCAGCCTAAATGCTTGGCGTGTGTCACTTTTGCTGGACCACAAGCCTGAATGCTTGGCATGGGTGCCCCCTCTGTGTTTATAGGTGCTTCTGCTACTGTACATTAGACACCTTTGCTGGACACAGAGGCGGTGTGGGTGCCCCCTCTGTGTTTATAAGTGCTTCTGCTACTGTACATTAGACACCTTTGCTGGAACACAAGCCTAAATGCTTGGTGTGGGTGACCCCTCTGTGTTTATAGGTGCTTCTGCTACTGTACATTGGACACCTTTGCTGGACCACAAGCCTAAATGCTTGGTGTGGGTGACCCCTCTGTGTTTATAGGTGCTTCTGCTACTGTACATTGGACACCTTTGCTGGACCACAAGCCTAAATGCTTGGTGTGGGTGACCCCTCTGTGTTTATAGGTGCTTTTGCTACTGTACATTAGACACCTTTACTGGAACACAAGCCTAAATGCTTGGTGTGGGTGACCCCTCTGTGTTTATAGGTGCTTCTGCTACTGTACATTAGACACCTTTGCTGGACCACAAGCCTAAATGCTTGGTGTGGGTGACCCCTCTGTGTTTATAGGTACTTCTGCTACTGTACATTAGACACCTTTGCTGGACACAGAGGTGGCGTGGGTGCCGCCTCTGTGTTATAGGTGCTTCTGCTACTGTACATTAGACACCTTTGCTGGACCACAAGCCTAAATGCTTGGTGTGGGTGACCCCTCTGTGTTTATAGGTACTTCTGCTACTGTACATTAGACACCTTTGCTGGACACAGAGGTGGCGTGGGTGCCGCCTCTGTGTTATAGGTACTTCTGCTACTGTACATTAGACACCTTTGCTGGACCACAAGCCTGAATGCTTGGTGTGGGTGACCCCTCTGTGTTTATAGGTGCTTCTGCTACTGTACATTAGACACCTTTGCTGGACACAGAGGTGGCGTGGGTGCCGCCTCTGTGTTATAGGTGCTTCTGCTACTGTACATTGGACACCTTTGCTGGACCACAAGCCTGAATGCTTGGTGTGGGTGCCCCCTCTGTGTTTGTAGGTGCTTCTGCTACTGTACAGAAGACACCTGCCTGTTTCCCCTAGATGCTGCCCCATGTTTATATGAGTTTATTGTGCACTTATTGTCAATTGGTGCGTAATGCTACTTAATAGTAATCTCCTGATGCACCAGAGGGACAGTATACACATATATGGACACAGTTTCCACCAATCAGCAGCAACCATGGAACCCACCACCCAAGCACAAAGGTCGGTTTGAGCCAAGCCTTTTTTGTGGGATGTGGAGATAAAAATGTCCCTTGATTGAAAAAGGAAGCTAACCCCCAAAATGGTAATTTATACCTGACCTCCTGTAACTGTCACATAACCAGTGCCACATAGAGCATGCTACTACAGCTTACAGCCCCATGCTGAAAACCTCTCTGGATCCATGCTGGTGCTCCGTATGAAGGTAGCTAATTACTGACCTATATCAGTAGCTCTCCCACATAACTGCAATAATACTGGCTGAAGTTTTTGCCCCCACTCCCATATCAGATAGAGAAGTAGGTGGGGCCACCTCTCCCCTGTAATTGAGAAGGAAGGAAGGAGGAGAGAAGAAGCAGAACACATGGTGAGATTTGTTACCTCTTCACAAACACCTAGCAGAGAGAAGAAGAACAATGCTGCAACACGCCAGCTCAGCGGCGAGGGCTGTACATAGACAAACAAGCTTCAGGTCACAGGAATGGGGAGATAAGGTAAATACATTGCACATTCATTACCTGCTGTGATTTACATGTTTAAAAGTATAGTTATAACTTAACTGTTGTTATTAACCCCCTAGAGGCTGCACCCGTGTGTTTATCAATGCGGCACACTGTGTAGACATTGCTTCCTAAGGGGCTGCTCCACACCGGATCAGTTGCAGTGCACTTTAAAAGTCCTTTGGGGATTTATTATTTAAAATCTTTTTTCTTCTTCAAGATCCTTTGTGTGTTTGTGCCTTAAAACTGCATTAGAAGCACAGAGATAATTTAGTACTGTTTCATCGTATGTGTATTGGTGAGTTGTATTTTGTTTTAAAACATATTGGGTACCCAAAATGTTAATGTCATATAAAGCACTTACTACACTTGTGTTACATGTGCGGTTCTTAAAATTCTGTTTGTCACATCTTCTGCTATATGATAGAGCACTTGAGATTTCATGACCTTCATCTGATCCTGGAGATTACAGCACGTGTGGTCCATCATTGTACAGATAACCTTCCAAGTCAAAGTGAATCAGATGGATCGGAAATTTCATCCATTTCTCCACTGTTCCCAAGAGATAAGCAAGGGAAGGCTGGCGCCACAGCTGGCCTGCAGGCCAATACTAAAGCAGTATAAGATGGGGAGGGGGGGTTATGACCCACAACAGCTATGTGAGACTGTTATCAACAATAGTAGATTAATTTAATCAGTGCGTCGCCTGCGACCTATACACCACCATGACCGACATGAGTAGTACAGAGCCCAGTTCAGGGCTTCCTAGAGATCCATAGGTAGCTAATTCCAAGTTAATTTAATTTAGGTCTGCTTCACAAGAAAAAGGGGAAAATCAGTAAGTTGATACTGCTTTCCTTTGCTTAGCTATCATGCTTCCTGTTGTTCCCCGGGGGTGGGGCATTGCCCCACCAATCAACAGCTTGTTCCATTCAGCCGTTTAAAATCAGAGTGGTGTAGTAAAAACTGAATTATGCGTGAGCCACTGGCCACTCCCCTCAAATACTTGCACCATCCATTCCAAAAAAGGGAATAGTAAGTGATCTGGGGGGTGTTATACAGTGGGGCATCCCAAAGAACAGCTATCCCATAGCTGTTAAAAAAGGAATCTAAGCAATGGGCCAACCTCTGGTGGGCTAGCCCCTTGTTTATATACAGGGCATGCAGTTTTCACATGAGTTTGCAAATGTGTGCTACTGAGACCTCTGTTTTTAACCAGATTTTAAAGACAGGGTATAGGACTTGTTGCTGCCAACATGGTGTGTGTACTGGGGGCTTCAAATTGTTTGTAGTTGCCATCTTTTTCATTTTTATCAGCTGATAACAGAAGATTGCTCTGCTGTATTCTGGAACACAGGCTTCCCTGCTTGCTCCACTATGCCCGAGTCTAGCAGTACTGAGGAAAGAGAATTTGACAAGGCTGGCCTGAGTGCATTCTTCTTGCCGGAAAGCTTGGTCTGGGCAATGCCTGCCGCTGAAGATACTTTTCAGATACTTTTCAGTTCCAGCAAAATGTTTATCTTGGTTTTTAGATTGTGTCGGGTTGAGTTAGAACAACTTGACTTTTTACTGTTTATGGCTCAGCTATGGAGACCCAACCTCACTTGGCCTGGTGCAAATACAAGACGATCATCTCATCATAGAAGGAACAGCATGAAATGTATTTTAGTTTTTTTTTTTCCAACTGACACACCTCTATGGTAACTGACCCATTTCTAGTAGAGGCTGTGCCACGCCGGTCGGTAAAGCGGGGGGGGGGGGGGCACAATCCTAGTAATCCTGATTTTTGTGAGTGAGTGAAGGAGTCCCAGCGTAGACTACTGGACCTCATTATCCCCTATACTAAGGATAGAAGAGAGAGCAATGTCCTATACCCTGTCTTTAAAATCTGGTCAAAACAGAGGTCTCAGTTGCACACATTGGCAAACGCATGTGGAAACTGCATGCCCCGTTAAGGTGCAGTCCCAACTATACTTTATGAGAGCCACACATGTAAAGAGGAGGGGAGAGCAACAGAAGCAGCACTATAGGGTGGGTGCAGAGGGAGAAGACATGTTTGCTTTATGACCTGAAAGCATCCCCTGACTGTGCCACTCACATTTTTTGTTAGATCTTCTTCCTGTTTGGTCATTGCAGATAGTAAGTGAGGCCTAATCTCCAGTCAGCAAAAGTCATGCTCCAGTGGTTCTGATTCTTTTCTGCTCGATTTGAATGTAAAATAAGAAGGTTGCCTGGAGTTGGGCTTTAGCAATGACAATGCTGGGAATGTGTTACCTACATTTCTTGTTTTGCAGAAGCACGCGGTGCAACAAGCGGTTATCATGGTTCACAGAAGCAAAGCGTTCTGGATTGGTAACTTTAAGGATCACGCCATTAACATCAACGTTGGTGGGATGAAGAAGCGGATCAGCTCCATCATGCTGTCTCAGTTTCCAGACACCAGACTAGGCCGACTGCTCTTCTGCGAATCGGAGGAGTCTATTCTTCAGCTCTGCGATGACTATGACTTGGTGTCCAAGGAATTTTACTTTGACCGGAACCCAGGCCTGTTGCCCTATGTCCTTTACTTTTACGAGACAGGCAAACTGCATATGATGGATGACCTGTGCGCTTTCTCCTTCTCCCAGGAAATTGAATACTGGGGAATAAGTGAATTTTTTCTAGACTCCTGCTGCAGCTATCGATATCATGAACGGAAATTAGAGAGCAGAAGACGGAACTGGGATGAAGATAGTGAGGTGAGCAGCGTGGATACGTCTGTGGATGAAATTTCTGACTTTAACCATGACCTCATGCGCTTTGACACATTAAGGTGCGGCAACGTGCGCAAGCGCCTCTGGCTTACTATGGAGAACCCTGGTTATTCCATACCGAGCAAAATCTTCAGCTTTATTTCTATCTGTGTTGTACTTCTCTCTATATCTACAATGTGTATTAACAGTATGCCAGAATATCAGCATGTAGACAGCGATGGTGTCCCCATTGATGACCCAATCATGCATAATCTGGAGTATTTCTGTATTTCCTGGTTCACATTTGAAGTGTCCTCTAGGCTTCTTCTTGCCCCAAACCTCAAGAAATTCTTCAAGCATCCATTAAACCTAATTGATATTGTGTCTGTTCTACCCTTCTATTTCACCCTCTTGGTAGACTTGACTGTCGGCAGTGATCACGAGCTGGGAAATGTGGGAAAGGTTGTTCAAGTCTTTCGATTAATGAGGATTTTTCGAGTCCTGAAGCTGGCTCGACATTCAACTGGGCTGCGTTCACTTGGAGCAACTCTCAAGGTAAAATGGCTTTCAAAAACCTTTTTTTTAAAAAAATAGAAGTCAAGTAGGGGCAACCAATTGTACCCACTGGCCTTTTTTAAAACAATACAGAGTTCCTCTTTAAAGAGGAATGACCTGGAAATGACCTGGAGTGCGATCCCAATTGTTTTGTGATTGCTCAATAGGAAATGGCAATGGCAAGTGTGATCGCTCCAAAAAACCTGCAGATCGCAAGTGCACAGTGCACAGTAATTGCTACCACTGCACGTCGCCTAGGTGTGAAGCCTGCTCCCAACCACCATTCTTCTTTTCAGGAGCCACCTCATAATTGCAATAAGGACAAGACCCCCTTTTTTAATAAAACTTCCCTTCCCCATTGATCCAGGAACCACAACTTTAACCAGGCAATCATTGTGCAGCAGCAGGGCCTCTTCTGCATCGATTGATGACTGACTAAGCAGACACGGTCAGTGCAGCAGTTCCGAATCGCTGTTGCATAGCGCTGCTCCGGGGTACCAAGTGCCATGCAAGTGTTTGTTTTTTTTATTTTAATTAATTTCATCTTGCCTAGTGCTCAGGGAGGAATGGGGGTAGGGAAGGTGTTTTTGTGGTTCGACTGATCAGCCACTTTAAGAACTGGAGAGCAGTGTCTAGTCCAGCAAATGACTAGGTCCACTTCTCACTCAGTGGCGGAATAAGATGATGGTTAAACTTGCAGCATATGAGGACATTTCTACTTTGCAGTACTCTAGCCATCACTGATGTATGTTGTGATTTATACAGGTATATAAAGTATAGTTTAAATATTCTGTCTGGCCAAACGTAAAAAAATACTTACCTTTTATCCCTTACATGTGCTTTGGTGAGGTCCCAAATGCTTATAATCATTCTCAAGATTGGGCCCACAGCCTGGCTGTTCATTGTTTGCACACCAATAAGTAGAGTAGTAGCATTTACTGCAACAGAGGGGGCATGCCAAGCACTGGTTTGGCTTTGGCACACTTCCTCTGTATAGCATGGGCATGCCCAGAGGCTTCAGGACCTGATCTTGGGTGATCTTGGCATGATCTAGATGAGTTTTGGACTGTAGGACCCCAGTGGCCAGCTGAGAAGAGGTGAGTATCAGTTCTCTCTTAAAGTGGACCTCCAGTCAAAAAATCAAAGCTTAGTAAATTGCTCCCCTAAAGCTAAGTGACATAAGTTTATTGAGAGGCATATATCTCTCTCAATGTGGTGTGAGTTGATGCTGGCACAGCACAGTCTTAATTCTCTTGCATAAGCAGGACTATCAGGTGTGTGGCAAGATGGCCGCCCCATGGAATTCTAGAGTGAAAAATCTTTACACACAATGGGGGTTAAACCCTCTTAAAACTGCTAATGCCACTGATCATAAAAGGGGAAGCAATTTACTAAACTTTCTTTTGACTGGAGGTCATTCTGGGACACAGATAACTAATTCCTCTAACCAACCAGGCAGAGTGAAAGCATAAAGAAATGAAGCATCTACTGGCTCACATAAGTTGCACCAATCCGCTCAGTTTTAGTGGGTTTGCTTTCTGTATGTCCAATAAAAACAAAGCTTGGGCTGTGATTTCTTTCTCCCCTATTTTTTTTTTTATTTTTAGAGTGCCTTGGTTAGCGAGGACCTTAGTCCCTTTTGCCTCCAGGTCCTCACATTGCTTCAGAAGAAGGACCCAGAAGGCGGCTTTCCAAGGACTATGGCAGAGAGCTTTAATGCAAGGGTCAAATTGTAGGTGCGTGCCAGCATGGCAACCTATTGTTATTTTTCCTCTTGGTGCCAAGGGGCAGGTGATCCTTCTGTGACGGACACTATAGCCATGGGATACTACCAGAACCCCTCTGCAATGTCTTGTGGTTTACATGCCTTTAAGTTTGTAGAGGAGACTGGAGCTGGTAGGGCTGTTAGTGGATGAGTGGCTCTGGTTTCCATCACTGCTTGCGGGAAGAGAAACAGGTAAAAGGGGAGCCATGAACTTCTCTCAACATCCCTCTCTCCTTCTCTGGACAAGATAGACACAGCAGCTGGAAGCACTGACACCACTGCCCTCTCCACACCAGTCCATTCTGACTACCCTGACTGCAGGTCATCGGGCAGCTTTTCCTGCACTGCCATGCTGGGTAGGATTGTATTTGCATGTGTTCTTTTGATTGTGTTCTTTTTTTCTTATCTCCTCATACATGAATGTGTCAAGCATGTTGAATCTCGACAGGAGAGGGAGAGTGTTAGGAGAGTGTCAAAGCTGGCTGCCTTGTCAATCAAGCAACCATATTTAGTTGTACAAAAGCAGCCACTTTACTGCCCTGAGGAAGAGACCCAGCGTCTCGGAACGCGTGGGCTCGCTGTACGGGGAGCTGAGGTTGCCATCATCATCCATTTTGAGATAAGTGATTATGGATTGTTTTTGTTACAGATTTATATCTCCTGGGGTTCCATCACAGATTGATTGTTTTTGGATTATTACTGTTATTATTAATGTTTGAGATTGATGCACTTTAGCACTTAGCACTTTATCATATATTGGACTGTATATAGTTATAGTTAGTGTTAGGAGATATATGGGTATTATTTAGGGCACATAGGTTTACATTATTGGATGACTTCATATATGGTACACCCATGCCCCCCGGTGGCAGATTAGGATATTACAGTTGTCTTATATGTTTTTTAGATATGTATATGTTTGTCTTGTAATTTCATATTTGAATCAAATTATTAAAAATCATTCATTTTTTTACGAATATTAGTGTGTGCAATAGTAACATCTTTGGTTAGATATTCCATAGGGGTATTTGGGCTTCCCCCATTTTGTGTTTTGTTACATTTATGGTATACCAAAGTAGTGCACCACAGCATTAGGAGTGGTGGGTGCCACCTAATTCTTCCCACCATTGTGTGGGTGGTCTTTCTTCTAGTTGTACAAAAGGACTAAACCTGTTTAAAGGACAACATGTTTAAGGCTTAAAAATACTACCTGGCAACCATGGAGGCATAGTACAAGATACTATAGTACAAGGCTGTTAATGTGTGTTGCCTGAAGGTCCAAGGAGAGGTATGGTGGCTGCCAAATCCACCGACAATAAATAGACCAAACAGGTGGATGGTGCTGAAGGCATAGCCTAAACTGTCAAACATCAGGCCTTGGAACAGGTTTGTAAGGCAGCCATCTAGTCTCCCGTTCACACCTTCACAACATTCTAGAAGCTATATATTAGGGTATCGTCTGATTTGATGTTTGGATATAAGGTGTTGCAGGCGTTAATCAAGCTTTTGTCTGGGGGTCTAGACTGTTCTCTTTCTCCACTGACAAATTCAAATATTCTGGTTCTGGTTAATGCAGGTGTTTTTGATTGCCCGCCCTGCTTTGGGAGGTCCCCTAGTTGCCTTTGTCCCAGAATGGAATGAGAGAAAAGGATTTTTTTGTGTAGTCTTTGTACACTTTGACTTTATCTATTCTGGGACACAGCCCCCTCATTGCATTGTCGCAACTACATGATTTGTTTTTTGTGTGATTGATTTGTTTTTGTTTCTCCCGGCAGCTTGTATCTGCCCCTCCTTTGCTTCCACTGCAAGTCAGGGGGTGGGCATACCTGTGAGCCAGGAGGAGGTTTTCTTTATGCTTTTAATCCGACTGGTTGGCAGGAAAAATCAACCCATAGGTTCCCTGTTTCCCAAAATGGATATCGAGAGAAATACATTTTACAGGGAAGTACACAAAATATTTCTTTGACAGGACCTTTTAAAATACCTACGGCTTGTTTTTCTCAGGCGGAGCACTGCTCAGTAGGCATTTTTTCTATCTAGAAGAAATGTGACGGGACTTGCTCTTTAGCTGTGAGCATCGTGCTTCTCCTTATTAGTGATGCACACTAAACAATTCAGCTCGGAATTAAGCTTATGAAATAAAGATTAGCAAGGCTTTTATGGTGCTTTCACCCTGGCCACAGCTTACTTTAAAAAGAATTAGGTTTGGAACTGTTCCTTTTTAAGTTAACAGGCAGTGAACAATTATTTTAGTGTCAGCGTACGAGCAAAGGAATTCCATGATAAGTTACTTGGAGTAGCCTGGAGAATGAAATGGCTGAACAGGGCCGGGTGTCTATTTCCAGCACCTATGTCTCACTGTACGATGGTAACAACCTAAAGGGCAACACCATCACGTCATTCCCTGTGAGATAGACTGTGGGGTTGATACTTCCATAGGTGATGGGTGTCACCAGTCCCCAGCAGTTTAGGATTGAACTAGGGAGAGTTTGACAGCTGTGGGACCACTGTGACGCGCTGCGTTCGCTCAGGCAAGAGCAGCAAGGGACAGAGTGGCTGCTAGACCACTTTTATTGCATGGTCCTGGAGCAATGGGTTGGATTGGAGAAATTTGGAGCCCTGCTATGGCTTCTACCTGGCACTGCAGGATATGGAGGAGAGGCACATGGGACATGCATCAAGTCAGCTGTTTGTCTACTTCTTGGAGAAATGGGACAAGGATACAAACTTGCTTCCATTATGTCTCTGTCATGGATTTCTCAAGGGAGAAATCCACTAATAAAGAGTGACCAATAATTTGAGTACTGTGAGGCAGAGAGACTATGCATATGCAGCAAACTGTGTTTATTGTGAAAAACCAAACTCTCAGAGTGCTATGCATAAAACAGTGTGCAGTGAGGTAACATACATGCATGAGGGATCCAGTCCAAAGGTAAGTCCAAGAGGGAAAATAGGGCAACAGGAGGGAAACAAAGGGCTGAAAAGGAAGTCCAGGTTTCAGGGTTCAGAATTCAAGTGCAGAGTTCTGGGTTCAGAGGTCTGGTTACAAGAATCCGGGTTCAGAGTTCTTAGATACAGAGTTCAGGTTTCTGAAAACAGAATCAATGCTAAGACACTGACTGCATGGCAGCATCAGCATATAAAGGCCAGCTACCTGCTGCACAGGTGCTGGCTGATTCCTGGGAGCTCTGCAGAACAGCGCCACCTGCAGGTCAAGCGGCATACTACAGAGAATTGTTGTAGAGAGAAACAAGCGAAGGCTAAGGAGGAACTCCAGTCATGACAGTCTCTACCTGGCTGGTAGACAGAAATACTAAGCATAATCGGTTCATGTCTTTGGCAGTTATTGCTATGAAAGCTACAGAAGCTTCCTAACAAGCTGATGTTTTAGCAATATTATGTGGTCTGCCTGAAGACAGGACAGTCGTTTTAAGTCAGTCAAAAGTCAAAAATGACTTAATACCCCTTTTAAAACTCTCTGGGCCATCCCAGTTTGGGAAGCCTGACAAGAAACTCTCTGGAACCAAAACCCAGCTAATGACAGCACACCTCAAACAATAGTAAGAAAAATACATACAAATCTTTATTTAGAACACATGCTTGTGGTTTGTCCTTTCATGGTAGGGTGACATAACCACTCACCCTATTTCCTCTTCATTCCATTAATAAAAATAAAAAACAAGTCTGGCTAGATATTTCTTGATGCCTGGTGTATTAGTGACCCCTGCTCCTGCCATCTAGCAAACATATGGATTTTATTATTGGCCTATTTTTTTTTTTGCTCCTTTAAAATCTACTAAAAACATCTACAACGATACAAGACATTACAGTACATAAACGGGAGCCCTCCAGCTATCTGAACATATATAATGTTGGTATTACACATTTGATCCGAATACACATGGTTTTGGTTCCAGGGAGTTTTTTGTGTGGCGAGTATACACAGCAGACAGCACCCTGGATGGTGCACTCACAGTGTCTTTTAGTTTGGGAAGCCTCTACACCTAAAGATCCTTAGGAACCCAAAATCAGCATTGAGTCTTTTATAATGGGGATAGAAAATATCTACATGCTTCAGTCGAGAACGTCTTCTACTGGATGAGCTGCCGATTCCACACACGCTCATCTATCCACGAACAGACGCAGCTGTCCTAGGAAAAAGTATCTAATAAAGGGCTCACCGACAGTTTGAGGGGTAGGTTAGTTTAGAGTCCCTGAGAACCAGGGCACACCCTGGCACATAGTTTCAAGGGAGAGTTTAGGTCTGCTTACAGTGGAACTCCAGTCATCAGGTAACCGCCACCTTCTCCTGGCGGCAGAAGCACACACAGAGCCGGGGGAAGCTGTTCTGTGCTGGCTTTGTTCTCAGATGGCGGCACCCAGGACCTGGGGGCAAGGTAAGGATTGAGTTTCTTCGTAACCCCCTGTCCTGCCCCAGCACCAGGGGAGGGTGGGGGTGGCAGCAAGGGGGAGGTTACCCCATAAATGGAATTCCAATTTACTGTAATTATCAGAAATCACTTTTAAAGAAAAGTGCAATTTAGATGTTGTATAATTGTATACTTGCCTTATTTGTCTCTATTCCTGGGATCGGATCTCACTGCATGGTCTTCATTCAAACCTCCCACAATGCTTTTACCCCCAGTTTTGACCCGCCTCCTTCTCTATCACAATGTAGAACCCTACCTACATCAGCATCTAAGAAAGGAGTGGGTACAAAGATTATTAGAAAATGTAGTGATGTTGTATGTGGAAGAGCTGCACAGTAATCATTATACAGAGAACAGCAGCTAAGAGCCTTTCATAGGTTCACAGCACAGGGCTGAGTACCAAGCTACAGCAGCGCGCTCCTTTCATACCAGGATATGGCAGCTAAGAGGCTGGAAAAAGAGGTCTGTTAAGCTGAACAGCAATGGAGATGATCGTTATTGTTATGGGCAGGCCTGCGCAACCGGTGTTGCCGTCCACATGCAAGTTCAACAAGTTCCTTCACCATAACCAATCATCTTAACGGCCAGCCCAGGCAACAGCAATACTAAGGCAGCAAGCAGCTCACCCAATGCCTACCCCTATGCTCCTTCTCCATTTCCTGCAGCACTGGAGGAAGCTGTAAGCGTTCTCCCATACATGCTATTCCTTCCTTGACTATACTCCAAAGCATAGCTTCCCCAAAACAACGGTGGTCATCCAACTGCCTCTAACAAGATGCATTGCTGCGCCACAATATGTCCTTATCAGCTCAGCTCTGCCCAGGAATGTAAGTGAACCCAGCTGCTTTGTTTAGAATGCATAAGGTATTTACATATAGTCAAGGAATTTAAGAAGCTTGAAAATGTATAATTTGACACTGTTCCCCTGGGGGGGGGGGGGGCAGACTTTAGCAAGTGCCTGGCACAAGTGACTTTTAACAGGAACACATCAGTGTCCCCAAAATGAAATGAGAAAGAAATTCTGTTCAATCTCATCTGTAAAAAGTCATTTTTCTCAGTTTAATTTGTCTCTTTTTCCAGCACAGTTACAGAGAAGTGGGCATCCTCCTCCTGTACTTAGCGGTTGGCGTGTCCGTCTTTTCTGGAATAGCATACACAGCAGAGAAGGATGAAGACACCGGTTTTGATACAATCCCTTCCTGTTGGTGGTGGGGCACAGTTAGCATGACCACAGTAGGCTATGGAGATGTCGTGCCAGCCACCGTAGCTGGGAAATTAGCCGCCTCTGGGTGTATCCTGGGAGGAATACTGGTGGTGGCACTGCCAATCACAATAATATTCAACAAGTTCTCTCATTTTTACCGGAGACAGAAAGCCCTGGAGAACGCAGTCAGGAACAGTGACAGGAAACCCAGCAAAGAGACTGAAGCCAGTGCAGATGATGTATCAGAAAACCTCACAGAACTATAACTGAACTGCAAACTACAAGACATGAACTACATGAAGGATACGAATAATGGATGTCCAATGCATGAACTTAACTAGGTTTTGCATTATTCTGTATAAAAATATACATCTAAATTATTCCTATTGCATAGGCAGTCTAAAAGGCTAATTTATATTCTGGGCAGCATAAGAAACAACCATCACCAGTATAATGTAAATACAAGTGCAGCTCCTACTTCCTCTCTACTTACAGTTAGGCCTTTTTTCCTAATTCCGGTTCTGTAAATTACCACAATGAATTTTGAACAAAACAATTCAGATACAGTTGAAGTTCAGACTTTCAGCTTTCATTCAGTGGGTTGAACCAAATTATTGAATAAACAAGTGAGAAACTAAAGCTCTAAAGTTCTTTATATACAATCCTTTCAATTTCAGGGGCTCAACAGTAGTTGGACAAATAAATAATTGTAAATAAATAAAATGTTCATTTCTAATACTTGGTTGAAACCCCTTTGTTGGCAATGACTGCCTGAAGTCTTGGAACTCATGGACATCACCAGACATTGCTGTGTTTCCTCCCTCTAATGCTTTATGAGGCCTTTACAGCAGTGGTTTTCAGTTGTTTAGTCTTTAACAAGTGAAATGTAGCTCAATTGGGTTGAGATACGGTGGCTTGGCCATTCAAGAATGTTCCGCTTCTTTGCTTTAATAAACTTCGGAGTAGCTTTGGCTTTATGTTTTGGGTAAATGTCCATCTGTATTACAAAACACAGACCATTCAGTTTGGCTGCATTTGAGCACACAGTATGTCTCTGAATACCTCAGAATTCATCCGGCTGCTTCTATCCTGCGTCATATCAACACTAGTGCCACTGGCAGCCATGCATGCCCAAGCCATCACACTGCCTCCGCTGTGTATTACAGATGATGTGCTATGCGTTGGATCGTGAGCTGTACCACGCCTTCCCCATACTTTTTTCTTCCCATCATTCTGGTAGAGGTTGGTCTTGGTTTCATCTGTCCAAAGAATGTTCTTCCAGAACTGTGCTGGCTCCGTGCAGTGACCCCTCTGTATTTACTTTCATGCAGTCTTTTCTTTATGGTAAATTTGGATATTGATACACCTATATCCTGGAGAGTGGTGTTCACTTGTTTGGCTGTTGTGAAGGGAATTGAGTTCAACAGCGCTTTCTTTCTTTCTCAGGATGTACCAAACTGTAGATTTTACTACTACTAATATTGTAGCAATTTCTCAGATTTTTTTTTTTTTAGTATAATCAAATTTTATTGATTTTCAAAGCAGAGGGAATAGGGGGTACAGAAGGCAGAAAAGGGGAGGGTAAGGGGGGAAGGGTAAAGGGGGATACAGCATGTATATTTCACAATTCAGTACATTGACCAGTTCTACGTCCCACCGACCTCCACAATTCCAATCACTCCACTTGATGCTATCCACACAATCGGTATACAAAATCAATATTTACAACAGTAGGTTTTGGAGCTTGTACAGGTTCTCTGCAAGTAACCAGTGGGACCAATTTTTACCTACACCCAGTCATTGTTGGTGTCCAGCTGTAAACTACTATTCAATATGCTAATTCTGCTTGGGGGATTGGGAACCAGATAGACATGGGGGGATTATTAGAGGATTATTAGGGTTGAGTGGTGCGTGGAACATAACACCTTACGATAGAGCCATTGGGATGGCAACTGGCCCAAGAGATTAAGATAAGAGATCCTGTTTTGTCCTGAGGACTGGTGGCCGCACCTGCAACTTGGACGTCCTGGGCATCAGTGCTCGGGGGAACTCCCAGGTCTATAGCGGGGCACCCACTCCGTGAATGCTGGATTAATTCATTAGATTATAATAGGGATGAGAGGTGCGAATCACAGTAATCTAACCACCCCACCAAGGTCACCAGATACCTGACTGAGGCTTCTTTATCATTAGAGATTAGATTATCCATATAACGGATCAACTCCAGTTCTTGTATCCATTCCATCAGTGTGGGGGGGGGGGGGGGGGTTCTTCCAATGCCTTGGAATAATCGCCCTCATAGCTGCCACAAAATGTCTTAAGATGTCTTTTTTGGAGCTAGACGTGGAGTTTTGATATAGAGATAGAAGTGCAACCTGAGGTGTATTGGCTGTTTTATTCCCGGAAATTTGCTCGTAGATGGTAAAAATTTGGTCCCAGAGGGTTGTAACCGCTGGGCAACTCCACCAAATATGAGTCATGTTGCCTACTTCACTCTGGCATCTCCAACATTTATCCGTGTGTGACCCAGCAAATCAGTGGATATAATTCCTCTCCTGAACAGTGCTCGCTAGTGACATGCCATGAGTGCATGCGTATCTTTTGGCTAGGTCAGCCCCAAAGAATCTGAGTCCTAGCTCCTTTTCCCAATTACCTATAAATTTAGGGGGTACCGTGTGGTTTACTCTAGTAAGGATTGCGTAGAGGGTGGATATTACATGGGTGGGAGGGGTCACTTGGGAGATTAAGGCTTCAAGCTCTGTAGGTGGCCTCTGTGCTGCCTCAACTATATTATTGGTAGTAATAAATGCATGAATCTGTCTGTGTAACAGTTACAAAATGTATTTACCTCCCGCCCTCTCCCTCAGGTCTTCCAGCGAGGGTACTTCCCCAGCTTTTAGTACTTGTCCCACCGTAGTATTGGTAGAAGCTTCCCAGATGAGGAAGTTCTTAGAGAGTAACCCAGGTTCAAATGCCAGGTTATCGAATATCGGTGTCAGGGGGCCAGGTCTATGTACTAACTTACCCTTACTCGGGAGGGGATCCCAGGTCTCTAGAAAATGTTGTATAAAAAAGGGTGTAGATTCCCTTTGTGTTCTGGACAATGGGGCAGCCCACGCTATAGTATGGGGAGAGCGACTTCTCTAGTTGTACCCATAGCTTATCTTTGCTCCTACGTGTCCAGTCAACCAACCTCTGCAGGGTTGCAGCAGTATGGTGTTTTTTTTTTTTTTTGTTTTCTCAGCTTAAGCATGGTTTGTTTCAACTGCCTGGAGAGCTCCTTTGACCGCATGTTTTTTTCACAGCAAAATCTTCCAAATGCAAGCACCACACCTCAAATAAACCGGCCTTTTATCTACGTAACTGAGAATGACATAACCAAGGAACAGCCCACGAAACAGCCTTTGAGTCAGTTGTCCAATTACTTTTGGTCACTTTAAAAACAGGGTGGCACATGTTAAAGAGGCTGAAACTCCTAAACCCTTTATCCAATTTTAATGTGAAATGAAAGCCGAAAGTCTGGACTTTATGTCCATGTCCATTATATAACTAACTTCAATATGTTTCAGAAAACCGGGTAAAAAAAACAAAATTTGTGTCAGTGTCCAAATATTTATGGACCTAACTGTATATATATTAATTCTCATTCATGATGGCTGTGTCAGGTTGAAGAGTTGAGATTTATTCCATCAGCCATAGGCCTTTAACTGCATCAGTCACTGTCCCAGACTTCTAATGCTGCTGTAGGTGAGACACCAATGCCTTATAAAAGTAGCTAACTTGCAGGGGATTTTGACAGAGTAACTAACAGCTTCTAAAAAACATCTTAACTGGACCTATCCCTGCACTTTTTTTTTTCCTTATGAATTGCAGGCTTTTTTTTGCTGCCCTGGATACAAATAAGTGCTGTGGAATCCCTTTCCGAATAAGCAATGAAACATTCCTTCTTTACCAACTTGTCATCTACATTTATCATACATTAAAATTGGAAAATCCCGGGTCTTGTTCATTGGCCCTTGGGCATCCTGATTTGGGATGCCCCTCTGAGTGAAACCCCGCAGATCACCTAATAAAACTCACCTTTTCCCCGTCCTTTGGCACATTGCAGGCTCTGATCCAATCAGTCAATTGCCATGAATATTTAATGTTTGGCAAATGGCTCTATTAACAGCACTCTGAAGGAGAGAAGGACCACAGCGGCAGCATCGGGCATGCTCTCACCCCCAGCCTATTTGAACGGCTGAGGGTGGGAGCGCGCTCACAGCCAAAAGATGCGACCACACAAGGTTTACATTGGTGAAGGAGCCTGAAAGCAGGTGAGTTTTGTGTCACCCTTGGCGGTTTCACAAAGCGGGGCATCCCCCAGGGGAAGGTCAGCAACCAGCCTTGGAATCTTTTGGATTCAGGTCCAAGCTGCACTAGATTTTGTTCTGCTTTAAAGGGAAAATCCTGAACTGAATTTGGATCAGGGATGCCATACATAGAAACAGGGGAACATGTCTGGCACAACCTCCCCACCCCCCCAAATCTGGAGTCTGTGGATAAGTCCATGAAAGAGGACTTTCCCTTTAGCTATACATTCAAAGTTTGAAAACACTAGATCCTTTCCTAAGTCCTTCCGCAATAAACTCGCTGCAATGTCCTGTTGCAGCATTGCTGCTAAGTGAAGACCAGTTAGACATGCCAGCTCTGCTATGTGCAATTCAGCCCTAGATCAGAGACCCTCCAATGTTATGTGACTGGTGGACCTCTTTAAGTACACATTTTAATATTTAAATCAAGTCTATTAACCATTTAGGTTTTTGTGTGTTTATGCTGGGAAATCAAACCCACAATTGACTCTAAGGGCCTGATTTATCAAGCTCAATCTGCTAAAATTTGCCACATTGGTGCAAATTAGAGTAGTGCAAGATACAAATTTTTTACTTTTTGCTGCATGTTGATGCAATGCTGATGTTTTCGTAAACACGCTTCTTACAATGCTGCAACATGCGCCAGTGTAAAAAGATAATTCTAAATGATATTTTTCACCACTCTAATTATTGCTGTGGCATATTTTGGCAGATAGCCCTTGATAAATCAGGCAGTTGCAGATCTTTATGACCTTCTGAATTCTTGTAAAAAGATAAGCTTCAGAAGAATTTTAACAGCTATATAGTCAGGTGATCTAAAAGCAGGACTGGTAAATGTTAAAGAGGACCAAAACCCATGCCCCATTGGCCCTGAAATCTATAAGATTCCAGGGCCGCTGGATTTCCTCCCCGGGGCATCCAGAGTTTGGATGTCCTGCTGTATTAAACCCCCCCCCAGGTTGCCTGGAAACTCACCTTCTTTCCCAGTCCAATGACACGTGTGCGAGCTGCGACCGTATTCCCGCTGTCCCTTTAGCAGGGTGTGTGCCCATGCCAGGCATTTGTAAATGGCCGGCACAGGCACGCTCCCTGTTAGAGGGTAGGACTCGAATCCTCTCGCATTAGACGAGCTCCTGGATGCAGGAGCTCGAGCGGATCCTAGCGTGCCGATTGGATGAGTGGCCGCACATGTGTCGTAGGACTGGGAAGAGATGAGTTTGTTTGGGCGACCTGGGAGGTTTCACAAAGCGGGGCAAGGACCAAAACCCAGGATAGTCAAAATCCTGATTTTGGACCACTTTAAGCACAAAGAGTATACTGCTGGTGAAATCTCAGTACTATTGAAAATATTTATTGTTTTTACTCACATCCATAACCCAGCTATAAAACAATATGCTGCACCTGGTCAAATGATTAGTTTGCTGTGTCTCAAAAAGGAATTGCTTCTTTGGGCCTTTAAAATCCAGGCTTATGTGGTACTGTTGCACTTAGCATACTTTACCAGTTATTTGGGTTTATTATCCAGGATAACACTACAATTAATTTAAAAAACACCCCAGGTCTGTTCACAACCTGCAGCTACAAAATGAGAAGTGGATTCTTTGTGTGCCACTACATATTCAACAGCATGTTCGAACACTGCGCTGTTGAATATGCAGTGATCGAGGAGCAAGGTGCAGCCCTCGGACACGGGATCACAAGGAGGAGCAGAGATATCTGAAAGGAAAGCCCCCCCCCCCCCCCCCAGGCTGCTTCTTTTTCCTTGTCATGTGTTTTACCCCTGGGACCTCCTGAATGCTGTAGTGCAGGCGTTCCCAACAGGTGGTACTTGAGATCCTCTCAGATGGTACTTGACAAGGCTGCAGACTTACTTGTACTCCAACCTGATCTGCTGCCATTGAGCCTGATTTGCACCATAAACAAAAAAAGTGCTAATTATTTTGTGATTCATTCACAGCAGCGGCCAACTTGGAAACTAAAAGATATTAGCAGGACCGTCTGCTGGCTTCCCCCATCAGGGGCATCCCAAAACAGATTGCCCTGTTGTGTGAAACTCCCCAGTAATCACTCACCTTTTCCCGGTCCAATAGACGTCATTTGGAAGGCGGCTCTCGTTGTTTTCAAGGGGGAACGTGTTCTCTCACCCCATCCATTCAGAAAGGCTGGGGCAGGAATGCCTGCGCTCCCATTCCAGCCTATCTGAATGGCCGCGGCAGTGCGTTCTTTGTTGAAAAACAATGAAAGCTGCCTTCTGAATGATGTAGTCATAGCAGCCGGCTCTCATTGAACGAGAGCTTGCACCTGCATCCTTTCAAGTCATGGAGAGCCGCTTTACAAAAGAGGTAAATACAGCAAATGGCTCTCATTGGCTTGCGAATGCGCTGTTGGAACACAGAAGAAGTGAGTTGTTTAGGGCTTTCCCCTCACACAGAGGGGCATCACCAATGAGGAAACAGAACAGAACCCAGGGAGGTCGAATTCCCGTTTTTTTTCACCTTTAAATTGCTGTTTTGGTTACAGTTTTAGGTGACCGACGATGCTCACATAGCACCAGGTGGTACTTTATTCAAACAATGGAAAGTGGTACTTGATTACAGAAGGTTGGGAGCAGGGGGGAGAGGAGAACTGAGGGCATATTATACTACACTGAATGGATAGAATTGTGAGCCCCAGAGCAACCAGACTCTCTCCCATAGGACACCCCCTGCATTTCCCAGACTGTAAAGCCCTGAGTCTAACGAGTCTCATTATCCTAAGGTATTGAAGCCTTTTTAATACAGATATACTTAGTCTATCACCCCGGGACATGAAGTCCCCCCCCCTCCCCGGAGTGCCCACAAAAAGTCACGTTTTCCTGCTCCAACGCCGCATGCGCTGGCTCTCGTCCAATTTGTTTTCAATGGGGAGCCCACCGCAGTGTGTGCATTCTCTCCCATCCCAGCCAATTTGTTTCAATTAGAGCCCTTAGCTATGTTTACTGCCTTTTAGCAAAGGGCTCCGATTGGACGAGAGTCCACGCATGAGTTGTTGGAGCCAGGAGAGGTGAGTTTTAGTGGGCTTTATGAGGGGTTTCAGTAAAAGTTACCTATCCACCGATCCAACGGCTCATGTTACTGTTAATGTTCAGCTCGGACCTTCTGCACTAGAGCATGCCTCCCTAGGCACAGACCCTCCTTGAAAATACAGAGTATGCCTTTCAGCAGGAACATTGTAGATCTTATTTCTCACAGGCTGGTAACACTACGCTATCCTGCCAATTCATTGGTGTAGAGTCAGATTAATACAACTACCAATTTATGGCAGACTCTCAATTTATTTTAAAAAAACACACATATACAGTTTTTGAAACCAAAAATGTACACTTCTAAATCATATAAGAAACTCTGCAAAATATAAAATATTTAAAAACAAAAATAATTAAAATTTCTTTATATAAAAAAATAGTCCCACAGTGTAAGTTAAAAGGTCTGCTGCCGGCGTTTCTTAGACTCAATGGCTTCCAGAATGGGCTGCCGCTTGGCCTGGTACCTTTTATGGATTTCCTCAATTTCCTGATTCATCAATGGATCCAATTCATTCAGTCTTGTCTGAAGATCAGCCACACTCCAGTCTTTTAACTGCAAGGAAACAGGACAAGCATTACAATGGGTTGGATATAAACAGCATTTAAGGGCCCCACTTTCCTTATCTGTGTGTACTCCACCAACCCATCCCCTACCATCACCCCAAATTGCTCTATTGTAGAAACCCCCAGTGGGTATAGCAAGACCATCGAACCTTCAGTTTCTTTTAGAAGTTATGTTGATGTCTTTCATTACTTCCAAAACCCCATTCAGGACTCGATTGTCCCCAGTAGGCACATGACTTATAGCAGGTCCTGCAGAAGAGATCACAACTCCCACATCCCTTACCCCTTCAATTATTTAGGCTTCATCACCACCTGCATGTAGACAAGCAGTCCCCTTTCCTTCCTTATTAGCAGAGGAGTAGCTAGGATTTTTGGCACCCGGGGCAAAGATGCGAAATGGCACCCCCCACCTGTGCTCAGGCCCCACTTTGGTGCCCCCCTGACTTGCTGTACCCAGGGCCATTGCCCCCCCCTTGCCCCCCCCCTAGCTACACCCCTGCTCCCCCCTAGCTACACCCCTGCTCATTAGGGTAATATAATGCACAGAATCAAAGCATACCTGCTACCCTGCATAAATACAAAGAGGCAGGAAATAAAGGGGGAAACGCAAGCCTATATGAAAACAGGTTTTTATAGCTTAGGTCAGTGGTGCGCAACCTTCCTCAAGAGTCACCAACAGGCCAGGTTTTGCAGGTCTTCACAGAGACGCATAGGCGTGGTAATTGGCTCTACTTCTCTGTCTAAGCACTAATAACGTCACCTATGTGGACATCCACAAAACATGGCATGTTGGTGGCCTTTGAGGAGAAGGATTGAGCAAGTGTGGCTTAAGTTATAAGCAAATAAGAGAGAAATTACTTTATATAGCATATAAATGCAGCTCCACGCTACCAGCTAGGTGGGATGGTGGCAAGAAAGTATAATAGATAGGAGTTGAGAAAGGAAAGGGGAGGAAGTTAGGAAAGGTTTCTATCCAAATGGCTGGGCAAGAGGGCGAGGGCAAGCAGAAAGACTTTAGCATATTCTGGTATAGAAGACATCAGAAGACTTATGTGTAGAATAACAGAGTAAAAAGCAGGAATACTACTTGTATCTCCCTTAAGGTCAATAGGCTTGCCTGTTGTAGGCATACCGGCTGGCTAAACTTGGGTGAAGGTAATAGACAGCAGGATCCACTGGTCATTTTGGCCTCTCAGTTGGCTAAAAAGAGTCCCATGTGAACTTAAAAAAAGGAGACGTCACCATGATGGGGCTGCAACTGGTGATCATAGCAGCAGTGGGGGCGACTAATACTTGCCACTTGCTTTTTATCCTGTTAGGAAAACTTTAGTTCAATACAGGTTTGATTTCAGAAATATAAATGTGTACCTTAAAACCAGACATTTTAACTAGAGTTGGCCTGCAGTTATTACTTTGTTTTCCAGAACATGAGAGGGTTACCTTTTTATGCCAATTTATTGTAGCTTCTTTTATGGAGATTCCCCATGACCGTCGATACCAGGGACAGGTAGTTGCCTATTTTTGTGATGTCTGGACTCAAAACAGCAGAGTGGTGAGGGGTAAAGATAGATTTTACAGAGGACTTTATAAAAAAGAAGACCAAAAACTCACGGCCCTAGAATCTATAAGATTTCAGGGCTGCTCAATTCCCTCCCCCTGGTGCATCCAGAATTGGCATGCCCCACTCTGTGAAACCCCACAGGTCGCCTGTAAACTCACCTTTTCCCGGTCCAACGGTGCATGCTCAAGCATGACAGGCATTTGTGAATGCCTGTTGCCGGGCACGCTCCCTGTTAGAAGGTAGCGGGGGATGCAGCTGCTGATGCGCTTGGGTCTGTCTGCTCCCTTAGACAAAGGGGACAGGAGCAGATTATTGCTGCATGAAAGCAGGTGTTAGAAATCATCATTTGAAGAAGCATCAGTTTGTTGCCTCATTGAAAAAGGTCTAAAGAAGTTTGAGATTGACGGCAAAAATCGAATCATAACCCAAATGAAGTGGAATATCAATGTATTTTGTGAGCTTCTCAAGCAGAGGCAATCAGATTGAGATCAGAATTTTATAATGCAGTGAAACATGGAAAATTGATGATGGCAAAAGACCATGTGGGCCATTTAGGTTGGGGCAGACTATTGGAAAATGATGACAAGGTAAGAAGGCTTTGCTACTTCTACTTGGCTCCATGCTAAAGTTATTTATTTTCTCAAAACAAGGAAGGCAGGAGGTATGGGAGCGTTTGAATGTATCTAGAGCTCAATTCAACTATCAAAATGTATTTCCTTTCTTTACCAACTCAATTAATTTTAAATCCCATTCAAGCTATGTATTCTAGTGATTTAGAACTTCACTGCTTCTCTATCTCCTGTCCATCTTTCATAAACTAGGAGCTTCTTCCATGTCAGTACTGCCAGATCACTTCAAATCCAAAAAAGAACTGTCTCCTCAGTTTTTGGATAGAGTAAGCAAAGGAAGGTTATCAGAAGAGCCAATGGTGTCAGAGTATCAATGATGCAACAACACAATACATCGTGCCATTCAATATCTTTTGGCTCTAGTGAGGCATATGAACTCCCCTCTAGCACCTCTGACTTCTATATATTAACTGGATGAGCACATCCTACCTTCCTTTTTACATATGAACTCTCCCAGTCACTTAACTAAAAGTTAAAGCTAAAAGTAAGGCTAGAATACACAAATGACTGTGCAGGGAATCATAAGATTCCCCTATTCTATTAGCATCAATCTAGGCTCAGATCAGACGGAAGGTTCCAGAGCTTTCCAGAAGAAGACCTGCACTATACAAGGGGGCTTAAGAACTACTAAAGACCAAAAAGGTTAAAAGAATAGACAAAATACAGCTCAAGAAAATTTGTATCCAATCAGTGTGGAGCTTTCAACAGCTTTCGAATTACTCAACCCTATGTCTACCACTTTTTTGCATATAATGTAATATAAAATACAATCCAAATTTAACTTATTGAGGGGAGTGCCAATAGAGAACAATTAAATATTGGTTACACCACCAGGAACTCTAACACAATCATAGGATAATAAATAGTCTGTCTAACCTGCATACTATTAACTATGTAGAGTAGTTCCCAGCATGCTTTAAATACAGATGTGGCAGCTGACGAGAACACCTATTACTAGTATGACATTCTGATGACCTCAGATCTTCATATCATTCCATCTAGGCTAATAGTGCTGACATAAAAACCTTAGACCACTATTGATCCAGGCTTTAGACATGCTACTCCAACGCAGATAATACAGATAATAATCTAAAACTAATACAAGGAGGAATGCATTTCCATTACCATCTCATATCTCAAACATCGGTTTCCAGGAATCTCAGAAATTACTGCCGGCACAACTGCAGGAGCCCTGGTGACTTGGAGGCCACAGGTTATCACTCTTCCCCAACTTCTGGCCATGTGGGCTTCCCTACAGGGAACCTGCCCAATAAGCCCATGTGGCGGAACATGAGGCGACCACAATTGATCTTGGCTATTGGGCTGATGGCTATTTCTATAAAACATATTTGGCTTAAAAATCTAAACACCATGTCAGATATGTAAATAAAAGCCATTTTACCTAGAATCCGGGTTTGGAGTGCCTGGTGTCACTTGATACACCGGAGGGGAGAATCACTTCAAATGCAAGAAATGAAATTTCCTCTACACTAACTGTGTTTGTATTGAATGCATTAGGCTTCATTCTAAAACACACAGTACTTACAATGCATCTAAAAGTGGCGGTGATGACAATTCCTGGCTCTTGCCGTGTAATCTCAGAATAGTTTATGAAACTTCTTAACGCAAGGGTCAAAACTCTATTAACCAAACTCAAGAGGAATCTATTCACCATTTGCCTCACTTACATGTTACACCCCCTGGAGTCCCCCTTAAAGTTGCTATGCCAAAGCATAAACCATGTAGTGGAAGTCTAGTTGGAATGGCATTCAAAGACATGTCCATAATGACAAATACAGAGACCGAGTATACTGGAGAAATTATCTAAGGAGGCAAATTTGACCACCAGGGTTTTTCTAAAACCAAACCCCAGAAAACTCATCTGACCCTCCAGATCTGGATGGCCTGCTCTGGATGTGGTTAACTCTAGATGTTGCAAAATACCATTTTGTGAGTACTCACCTGAAAAATGGATATTGTCAGTGTGCCACACACCCCGCTTCCCCTTTAATTCTTACGATCGGGTTACTCCACCAGCAGGTGGCGACGTTGCAAGGAGAAGTCTTGAAAACGAGCCCCTTCCGACCTACATATACCTGGGACCTCCCACTTAACACCAGTGATTTAAAAAGCAGAAAGACAAGGTACCAGGAAATCCAACGGTAACCTCAAAATAAAGAAAAGCTTCACCATATAAAGGATCCAGGATACCAAAAAGGGCGGGGGAAGCGGGGTGTGTGGCACACTGACAATATCCATTTTTCAGGTGAGTACTCACAAAATGGTATTATTCTCAGTGTGCCACACACCCCGCTTCCCCTTTAATTCTTACGATCTGGACATCCAAAAGCAGTGTCCACAAGGGATGGGTATCCGAAGGCAAAGTGAAGCACAACTTAAATGACTGCAGTCTGCAGAACTTTGCGGCCAAACACAGCATCCGCTGAGGCCCGCACATCAACCTTGTAAAACTTAGAAAAAGTATGAACAGAAGACCAAGTAGCGGCCTTACAAACTGATAAGCCCAAGACGCTCCAACGGCGCAAGTAGAATGAGCAGTGATACGAAAAAGGGGGAACTTTCCCCTTAGCAGAATAGGCCCCAATAATGGCCTGACGTATCCATTTGCTAATGGAAGATTTGGCCTGCGCCAAACCCTTCCTAGGCCCACAGGGCACAACAAAAAAGGCATCAGTTTTACGAAAAGGAGAAGTAATAATCAAATAGTACTTAACACAGTCATTCTTAGGCTTAGGACACAGGGAGGGAAGAACAATATCCCAATTCAAATGAAAAGCAGAAACAACCTTAGGAAGAAAGTCTGGTTTGAACCGAAAGACCACTTTGTCCTGATGCCTCTCAAAGTAGAGCGCCTGAATAGACAAGGCCGCCAACTCCGAGACACGCCGAACCGAAGTGATAGCTACCAAGAAGACAATCTTCTGAGTCAGGGTAGACAAAGCAATATCTTGCAAAGGCTCAAAGGGAGGAGCCTGAAGAGCAGAAAGAACCAAATTCAAGTCCCAAACAGGGAGTAATGGTTTCTTGGGAGGCCGCACATGCGTAACCCCCTGGAAAAAAGTTTTAACTAAAGGATGAAGCGCAAAACGCTTCTGAAAAAAGATAGATAAGGCAGAAACCTGCCCTTTCAGAGTACTCAGCTGAAGACCAGAGTCCAGCCCTGATTGTAAAGACTCCAGAATCCTGGAGACCGAAAAGACCCTACAAGGCAAAGATCTAACCTCACACCAAGCGATATAGGCTTTCCAAGTCCTATAGTAGGTGATAGAAGAAGACCTCTTTCGGGCACCGATCAGAGTTTTAATAACCGAGTCAGACAGACCCTCCTCCTTCAAGATGGAGGTCTCAGCAGCCAAGCCGTCAAAACCAGCGTTGGTAAATTGGGGTAAGACAGCCGACAGTGAGTAAGCAGATCGGGCCGAAGAGACAGAATGAGCTGATTCACTGTCAGCCAAACGATGTCTGCGCACCACACTCGTCTTGGCCATCTTGGGGCCACGAGAATGGCGGACACCCTTTCCAGAACCAGCTTCCGTACCACCCAGCCTGATGATGGGCCGAGGAATGGAAAGAAGGACCCAAGCCAACTCCTGAATCAGACAAATTTTGGAGTGAGAAACACCCTGTGTTGACCGGAATCCGACCGCATTCCCAGAAAGGACACCACCCTGGCCTGAGCAAGGGAGGACCTGGGAAGGTTGAAAAACTTCAGATGCAGGACGGGGCAAGCCGACCCGTCCTTCTTGGGGGCTGCGAAGAGAATGGAGCAAAAACCGAGGCCCACCTCTAAGCGCGGCACCGGCCAGATGCCCGCCATTTCCAGGAAAAACCGTGAAGGAGGGCGAGACTCGAACTCCGGTTTGTAACCGGGCAACACCCCCTCCCAGATCCATGTGTCCGGAATCTCGCGGCCTTAAACCAGGGAGAAGTGTCGCAATCGTCCCCCCACCCGCACGGGTGAGGGCAGCCCCTCATTGCTGAGCAGGCTTAGCACTAGGTTTGGGCTTGGCGCCCCAGGACTGACCGGGACGGCCACGACCTCTTCCCCGGGACCAACCTACACCCCCGGTAACGGGAAGGGAAGCCCCTCTGCCCGCTCTGGCTCCTCGAAAGGAGGGACTAAAGGAACTCGCACCCCGAAAGGAGCGACGAGGCTTCTTGAATTGAGGCAACTTACCATCCTTGGTAACAGCATCCAATTTCTCGCCAAAAAGGCGTAAACCTAAGAAAGGTAGCGCTGTAAGCACCCTCTTAGAGTTAAGGTCCGCCGTCCACTGGCGCAGCCATATAGACCGACGAATAGCCACCAGCAATGCCGCTGTCCTGCTACTCGTCGCAAGAGCATCGTCCTGAGCGGTCAGGACAAAAGAAACAAACGACTCACACTGCTTGAGAGAACTAAACATATCACAAGCGGGATTAAGATCTGCGTGCAGACCCCTAATAATGGATCTAACTGCCAGCAGAAGAAGCGCCGAAGCACAAATTGGCCTTAGTGTCGACCCGGCACTGATAAAAACCATGGCGAGCCAATTGATCAATCAGACGATCCTCACCATCCTTAATGGTAGTGGTGTCAGAAAAGTGCAACGCAGCCGAGCCAGTCAGCCCTAACACAGGGGTATCGACGTCGGGGGGCACTGACCAAAGCTTCACCAAGTCCTCCGGAAAGGGATAACGCTTATCCCAATTAGGAGGAGTTCCAACCAGGCGCGCGGGTTGTTCCCATTCCTTAAGGACAACCCTCTCAAAGTGCTGTTGCCTGGGAAACACCAAATGCGGCTGGGTTACGTCAAACAACTCACCCTTTGGCAGAGGGACCACCGCAGGCGGATCCAAGGCCAAAACTTTAAACATTTGAGCCAAAATGGAAGGAGCGTCAATGGACACCCCCACAGCCTGATCACCAGCAGTGTCAAACAATAGCTGGTCTGCAGGCTCATCCGACTCCTCAAGGAGTTCCCCCTCCTCATCAGGGGGACAATCGGACCAATCCAAAAATTCAGGTATCTCACCCTCCGAAGCAGGCACTGCCGGAGAAAGGTGCTTCCGCTTTGCCGTAGCCTTCTGAGCCACTGAAGCGGAAATTATTTTCTCGAGGTTGGCTAACCATGCATGCACCCCGGAATGCGAATCCCCATTTTTGACAATGTCACACGGGGTCCGGAATAGGTTGGGGGGGATAGGAGATGACGGAAGTTGCGAGGAGCCAGAAGCCGGAGCAACCGACTGGCGCGCAATGTTCTGCCTTGCACATGGAACGCATAATATGACATCATCGCCTGGGAGCGGAGCCCCACAACCCCCACACAGCCTGGATAGCCCCGAAGAGCCATTTCCGGTAACGTTGGAGGCCTCCATATGGTGAACTTGTGGTATTCGCAACAACCCAGGGTTTTACGCATTAAGCAACCCGGGATGCCCCTTTGTAATTTAAGTCCCGGAAGTGGGAGGATTTTTTTTTTTTTAAGCCTAGGAAAATCCCAATTTAGAGTATAAGACTAGCCAGGTATAACAGACTGGGAGAGCCACTGCAGTGAGGGGATCCCAGAATCTGTGGGGGAAAAGAGACCACAGTCAGTTCCCCAACCAGTATGCACCACATTCATACATAACCAACAAGGCAAACATATATGAATAGTTTAAACATCATGAATAAAATATACATGACACATGCTATTTCAAGGCAAAGCCAGAGAGTGCATCAATAATAAAAAAAAAAAATAAGAGTATATACCTGCATAAATAAATAATATATATATATATATATATATATATATATATATATATATATATATATATATATATCCACACATACCCAAATACAGGCATTTGACCCATACATAAGCAGAAGTGCCCCAGGAAAAAACGCTATACATGGCAGGCAATAACAAAGTACAAGGACGGGCCCACGTGCGCGATGGTGGGGACTGTTTACCTCTACAGCTCAAGCCGCACTGGACCTCTTCCCCCACCGGCTTTAGCACACCTGTCTCTAATGAGACAGGGGAAGTGAAGGGCGGGCCCGGACACAGCAAAAAAAGGGGGAAATTTGAAAGTGCAACACAAACAAAGGCCCCAGCAGCCCAAGCCACGCGCCGCCACCGCAGCGCTGCCCTGCCAAAGCCCTTCCACACATAACACTAAGTAAAGCACCTCATGCAACACGCACCCCCCCCCCCATTTAGCGAAGGGAGAAGGGACCGAGCGGGAGAAGGTGACCTAAAGGGAACATCGGGACAGGGGCATCCCAAATCCGGATCACCATGCCGGATAGCCGCATTGCCCCACAAGTGGGGTCGAGCGGAGGAGATAAGCTCCTAGGCACCTAAAGTGCCATCTACCTTTGCCCAGCCTAGGCTGGGAGGCTTCCGTTTAACTAGGCATAAACAACACAATAGAACTGGGCAGAAATAGACCAAAAGGGGATGCCGGGTTTGACTCCGGCTACCTGCAAGCAGGAGACTTCTTTCTTCTGTCTTGTCGCTTCATGCAGAGAGAAAAAACTGGTGTTAAGTGGGAGGTCCCAGGTATATATAGGCCGGAAGGGGCTCGTTTTCAAGACTTCTCCCTGCAACGTCACCACCTGCTGGTGGAGTAACCCGATCGTAAGAATTAAAGGGGAAGCGGGGTGTGTGGCACACTGAGAATAATACATATTCTGACATGTTGACAATGAGATTGTACATTGTAATAATGTTAAACCCATTTACTGTGTTAAAACCAAAATTGACAAGATTGTTATTGCCTCAGTATATTTGAAACTAAAGTAAATTTGTAAGTTATAAAAATAAATTTTGCCCAGGCCTTACTTTTTTGGCCTGTTCTGCCACAATACCAATGCAGGCTCTAATTTACAGCAGCCTTCTCCTCTCCATTCCTTGCTGCCTACCCCAAGTATCATGTACGGCCTTCAGTGCAACCCCTCTCTTGCTGGATGCTCCCTGCAACCTGTATCATGTAGGGCCTTTAATGAAACTCCTCTCTTGCTGGATGCTCCCTGCACCCCGGCTCTTTCCCTCTATTTTTCTTTGCCCCTCACCCTCGTTACCTTTTTTCTTTCTTTACTAAGCTCCATAAACCCCTATCAGTAGAGGATAAAGGGCTCCGCTTTTGGTGGGCTGTCTGTACGGTTTCTCACAGTTCACAAAAAGATTTAGAAAGCGGCAAGGATTTGTTTTTTAAGCAGCATCAGAGACCCTGTTCCTCTACTCTAAGCTTTTCATTTTCTCTGGTGTTTTAGAGGGAGTCCACTGTCATACTATTTACTTTGGATGTACGATAGATCAGATAATGGTTGGATTTACAGGTATCTAAGGCCTTTCTAAAAGTATACTGGACAGACACCTGAAACACACATGACATACATTCTAGGGTTGCTGGACACTTACAAAACTGTAGTCTCCATTTACAGGTACCTTCCATTCACCAGAATCAGGAGTCCATGCAGTCTGCTTTTCTGATGTGGCCAGTTGGCTTTCATTCTTCTCAAAGTATTCCAGGAATGATGGTTTGGAGGCCTGGGCAGGTGGGCTGCTTTCTGTATTAGAACAAAGCAACATAGTCTTTACTGGCGTATTTAAAATTCACAAAACATACCCAAAAGTTTTAGTCCAAACTATGTAGTTCAATCACTAATGAATGGATCTATTTTGCTTCTGGGCTCAAACTTCAGACTCAATTACCCAATTATTCAAACTATGTTACCAATGTATGTAGTCATTTCTAATGCAAAGGTTATGAAAGCGGATATATAGTGTCTGCATATAGTTATCCCTTTACTGACCTTTTTAACACCAATGTTTAATTAAAGATCCTAGCATAACATGAACAGCATGGAATAGTCTTCCTGGCTTAAACCTGAACAAAATAATTGGTCACCAAGTTTACTATGTCCACGCAGATAAAACAGTAGACAGGCATCCATAAAGGGGATCCCAGGGAGTAAGGGATGCAGCAATGCTCAGAGCCGTGGCAGGGTATAGGTCGCTGAAAGCAGGCCTAGCATAATGTGCCATCAAATGTTGAATTTCTAAGGTTGGGTCTAATTTAATATGTAACCGTTCGAGTTATGGTGTCAACTTGTGTCAAAATGTACAATCAGCATAAATAGCAAAAACAATATAAACTAATCTATGTATCTTTCCTCTCTTACATCTGAGCTGAACAGCAAACACACTTTTCATACTGATCAATAATTCATTTTGCGGTTGGAAGTATTTCATTTCAAACTTCCAAATCTTCCTCCCTTTGCCTTTTGCTCTCTCTCTCTCCTCGATTAATTCATTTACAATAAACATTTTAGAATCGCCAGTGTTTTTTCAAGCTTTGGCTCTTATGCACACGCACTCTGTATGGTGTGGAGAATACACGGCTGGTAGCCCGTGACCTTGACTGAGCTGTGAAGGTTGTGTCTGACAGCTCCATCCTAGGAGATGCGGCAAAAAGCCTTTCTTCCTTTGGGAGGATAGTCTTTCGCATGCAAGAACTAGTCAACTTGCTAAGAACAAATTAAAGATTTCTGTGAGATACTATTACGAAGTGTCAATCTGAGAGTAGACTTATGCTTATTGTAGAGATCAAGGAGAAGAATTCAAAACAACCAGGACAACAGACAAGATGTCAAAGTCAAGGACATGAGACAAGATGTGGGACCCTTTGGGAAATATCCCTTTAGTAAATAAGGGAACTGGGTTAAAAATAGAAAAAGGAGTGTACAAAAACACCCAGTTATCTTACCTATCTTACCCAGTTATCTTACCTATCACAGCCAGGCTGTCATAATGCCAACAAATAAGCTGCCCCTTTAGAATGTCTTTTTATCTTAATAGTGTTAGAGATTTGCTGTAAAGAAGGATCTTACGTTTCATAGTACCAGAATCCCCCTCCTCCTCCTCATCGTCATTATTTATTAACATAGTGCCAAGTGTGGTTTCTAGATTGTCAACCATGGTATTAGCAGCTCCTTCACACATGGTATTAAATTCACGCATTGTGTCCATGTCTTTGCTTTGTGCTTGAACCATTGTCCCAGAATCCACTTCATCTTCATCCTAAAGATACAAAAAGATGATGATTTTACCATCATGCTCACCCTATAAAGTAATAGATTATGTAGAATACTCCTAGAGGCAGAGACAACTAATGATGGCCACAATTCAAAGTCTTGTTTCTGAACTTTAACTATGGGTCTGTTTCTACTCAGAGACTTGTGTTTACTTGATTTGATCAGACCAAGAAAGAATCTATAAAATAGAGCCAATCAATCTGATGGGTTACACAACAAATCTGTGTTGAGACCTTGCTACAAAAATGTGCTCATTGAATGATGAGGCCACCTTGCATCATTTTCTATCCTCTTGATAGTGCATCACTAAAGGTAAAAGGTGCAGAAGCATAGGCGCTTCACAAAAGGTTCAAAGAATACACTTTTGGAGATACTGCATGGATGTCACAACACTTCCATAAAGGAAAAAGTGGCACGTTCAGGTCACAAATCCCATATAGCCCCATTAGCTTAAATCTAGCCAGGAGTATAAAATTCTGCAGCCAGGGGCTAGGCAGCGGTTGCAGGAGGGCAGGTGTCTGTGTGCAATTAATCCCTCCCCCCCCCCAATAACAGGCAGTGTGCAGACCCTCCCCAACCCCATAACAGGCAGCATGCAGATCCCCCCTCCGATATCCCATGTGGTATCATAAATTAAATTTAAACATCTGCCCATTTTTAACAAGATATATTAAAAGTTACGTTTTTTTATATGAGGTGATTGGAGGGGGAATTCTGCACACTGACTGTTATGGGGTGATTGGCGGTATTCTGGACACTGCCCATTATGTGATTAGGGAGGATTTTGCATGATTCCCCTATTATGCCACAGGTTGGCTGGAGCTCCAGATTGGTCCCGAACCCCATTCTGCCCTGGAGTTCCACTTGCCCAGCCTGAGATTTCAAATTAGCCTCGCTGAGTCCCAGGATGGACATAGGGGCTCGATAGGACCAGCCTCGGATTTCAGATTAGTCCCCCTGAGGACCCACTGAGTCCCAGACGGGAGAGCAATCTGGACCTGATTGAGGGGGTGATTTTGCACAATGCAAGTTATGGGGCTTGGTGTGGGGGATCCTGCACACTGGCGGTTATGAGGTGTTTGAAGGGGGGGGGGGGTTATGCACATTGCCTGTGTCTAAACCCTGGCTACTACTTATACGAAAAATGCGGTATTTATACAATATAAAATGGTTAGGGAGAAGAAAATAAGTCTAAATCCACCAATGTAAGGATAGGTTTACCACTGAAACCAAATCGACTTTGGCGCTGCCCCCTTTGGACCATTTTTGTCCAAAGGGGGGCAGCGCCAAAGTCGATTTGGTTTCAGTGGTAAACTTCTCCGCCCAAAGGTAGGAACACATGATCACCAGAATCTACAAAAGCTTTAGCTTCTCCTCCAAACACCAGTATTTTAAGAGATCTGAAAAACAAAGACAGACGAAGCACCAACTAGTAAATCAGTAAGATAACATATAAAATAACTTAGCCTGAGGGAGAGAAGCCTGTATGCTGCCCTTTCAGATATTTAGAAAATAAGTTACCAGGTAACTAACTTAAGTTTTCTCAAACCATCCTTAAGGCAGCATACCAATGAGAGGATAAGCAAGATACTACCTCTACTGGGTGGGAAAGGCTGGCTGCAACACACTCCTGCCAAAGGATTGTTCTTGCAAGGGGGTAATGATTAATAAATATCTTAGCTAAAGAGCAGATTGCCGCTCTACAGATCTGTTCAATAGAGGCACCAGTTTGTTCCACCCAAGGTGTAGAAATACTTCTTGTTGAATGAGCTGTAAACCACCCTGGAGAAGGAGATCCATTGTAAGCAAAACTGATAGTGCTCTTCATCCACTGAGCCAATGTTGCCTTGGAAACACACTGACCCTTTCTGTGACCCGAGAATGAAACGAATAAGCTATTCCTCCAATCCTTTGTCAAAGGTATTCCAGGAAACAGGCCCTGACATTCAAAGACTGTGAGGGGATCACTATCCCCTGCGGATGGAAGGATAATCTCTTGGGTCCCATGAAAGTCAGAAGAGATCTTAGGAAGGTAGCAAGGATCGACATTTATTATTATATGATCCTGTAAAACTTGAAGAAAGGGGTCACGACAGGATAGAGCCTGGATATCACGGATTCTGTGGGCTGTTATTGCCAAAAAGAGTCTTCCATGTAAGAAATGTAATATGAGAGCTTCAAAGGGTGGTCCGGTCAGATACCAGGCGAGATACCATTTAGGAGTGCACCTCAAAACGGACCGGTCTGGACCACCTGATAGCTAGCAAAAAATGCCTAACCAACACGAAAGATGAAAGTCTCTTATCCAAAAACATAAAGGGCTACTAATTGGACCTTCAGGATACTGATGCCGAGACCCAGGTTGACGCCTTCCTGAACAAAATCCTATACGACTGGAAGACTAGAAGATGATCTTTGATTACACACGTTCCAGATGTTAAAAGTTTTCCAAATTTTCAAATAAACCTTTGTTGTCACCTCCTTTCTGCTGGAAAGCAGTCTTGATCACCTACCTCGAAAACCCCTTTTTCAGAAGTATCACAATCTTAGAGTCCAAGTGTCAGACACCACTTCTGTGGATCAAGACAAAGTACCGGTCCCTGGGATAGAAGATATGGCCTCATTGGGGGTCCCCAAGGCTCTTGGACCGAGAGCATCTTCAGAGTTGAAAACAATGGTCTCTTTGCCCACCATAGGGCCATCAATAGAATTGTGGCTGACTGGCAGGATATTTTGTTTAGAACCTGAGGGAGAATCCCAACTGAAGGAAAAGTGTAGGCCAGAATAAAATGCCACTAGTAAACCAGGGCCTCTATTCCTAGAGGTTGATTGGAGGGATTGAGGGAGAAGAACTTCTTCAGCTTATCGTTTTGACCGGAGGCGAAAAGATCCACCTCCAGAGTTCCCCTCAGGATCCAAATCTGATTAAATACCTCCGGGTTCAGTGACCATTCTGCTGCCGATAGCAGAGAGAGACTTTAAAAAATCTGCCACCCGATTTCGCTTTAAGGTGGATGGCTGATCAGAATTTACTTTGATGCTTGTTGCAGGACAGATAACCTTGTCCCTCCCTGCTGATTCAGATATGCCATAGTAGTCACATTGTCTGTTCTGTTTTGTACATGACGACCCTTCAGGTATGGAGAGAAGGCTAGCAATGCCTCCTTCAAAACTATTCAAAACAATTCTCTGGGATTTGATAAGAATAAGCTCTTCTGAACCATTTCCCTTGAGCGGTCAGAGATCCGCAATGAGCTCCCCAACATCATGAAGAGGCGTCTTCCTTCACTACTATGCCCTTGAAGTCCGACCAGGATAGGTCACTGCTAGAGGTTCCTCCAGAACTTTGGTAAAAATTCTCGGAGCCGACGCCAGCCTGAGTGGTAGGAATATAAATTGGAGTGAGAAAAGAGACCAAACCGGATTTTGAGTGATCCCAAATAGGGTAACCCGTGTCCGGAATTGGTTTAGGCACACTTTATACCGTGTATTGACAATACAATCTACCTGGATGTGAATATGTAAAGTGTTCACACAAACCAGATATTTTTCTAATATGTTAATCTATCAGCCAAGTAGACTTATTTAGGATTGTATGAATTATTAGCAGAAGGTTATTTCAGACACAAATCATTTAAGAATTATCATTAATGAATTATTTAAGAAAAGTCACTGATAAGTCATATGAGCTAGATTAATATCTTGGTCAGAAGAATGACTTGTTCAGACACTTACCGCCATGGCCCAGGGGTTCGTAACCCTCCCAGGGCCTCTGATGGAATATTTCTCCGGTAAGTACTGTGCCCCAATGTTGATTGTGCTTTTAGGCGTCTAAATGTACTTGTAATCCTTAAAGGGATTGGATGGCTGGCCATCGTTTCAAGGATGCTTGGATATCCAGGTGTTAAGACTTAATCATGAACACCATAAAAGAAATTCTTTATTTCTTTAAAAACACAAAAATTGAAGGTAAAAATCCAGCGCTCAGAAGAGCTTGTTGTTAATATCTGAGCGGTCCTTTAGAAAGGAAAAGGTGGTACGAGTTAAGCAATACACTCCAACTATGCTGGAGGAATGAATGTAATGTTCACAGTTCGGAGATTTATTCCAAAGAATATTGTCTCCAAATGCCAGCTGACTCGTTTGCAGAGTATTAGCGGCAGGCTGTGTAAACAGTGTGCTGAAGCGGTGACCTCTCGTTCAGTTTTTTTGGAATATTAGCGGCAGGCTGTGTGAACAGTGTGCTGAAGCGGTGACCTCTCGTCCTGCTCTGTAACCTGTGCTAGAGCGGTGACCTCTCGTCCCGCTTTGCAGAGTATTAGCGGCAGGCTGAATAAACAATGTGCTGGAGCGGTGACCTCTCGTCTCGCTCTGTTACCGACGCGCGTTTCGGCGGTGAGCTGTCCTCAGGGTGTCAATAGGCATGCGTGGAAGCTGCTTTTAGATTGGTTGAAAATGACGTCCTTAATGTGAAGGGGTTGTTGGGAAGTGTAGTCTCAACTATGTCCGTGATTAGCAGTAAAGCAAATTGGAGTATTTGGTCCCCCAACTTTACTGCAAATCTAAAAAAGGCTTGAGCCGACAAGCTCATCGGTACCTGTCAATAGGCATCCTTCAGGTCTATCGAGACCATGAAGGAGCCAAGCGGAAGCAGATTCCTCACAGAGAAGATGGAGTCCATGTGGAAGTTCAGTGCGTTTTGCACTTTGTACTTTCATAATCTCATTAAAATCCGTTTGTTTCAAGAGACATGATTTAAGCTGCTGAAGCCAATAAAAAGATTCCTGGCAATGCAAGTAGAGGCTAGAATCGGTTTGAGAGCCTGCCATGCTTTCTTCAAGAGAATCCATCTTCTTGTCTAAAGGATCTTTGAGGATACCAACATCCTCAATGGCTAAGTCCACCCCCTTGGAAACCTTAGAAAAGGGGACATCCAGTTTGGGGCATTTATCGCAAATATGTGACTCTTCCTCAATTAATGGATAATGCCGTTTAAGAGCCCATGGTCTATAAAACTTCTTAAGGATAGCCTCCTAAACGGAGTTGTGAATGGGGAAGGTCATAGAGGAATCAGGAACAAAAACAGGATAAGCATCATGTTTAGACTAAGGGGTGCAACTCCTATCCTCAATGGCCATAGAAAGATGAACCATATGTAGGAGATATGGTAAATCCTCTGGAGGTAAAAAAAGGAAATTTACCGGTGAGACTGAATAAGAACCTGAACAAGGGACCTTGGAGGAGGAAGGGCCATCATCCCTCTCAGAAAGGGGGGTATCAGAGGCCTCAGACTACTGCCCTTTAGAAAGAAGGGGGATCTAGGGGATGCCCAAAAAACTCCTTATGTCCAGCAGAGTCCCCTGGGGTCCTAAGATTCTCAAAGGAAAAGCAAATATGATCCTTCAGAACTCTCATCATATCCGTCATGCTGGGCTAACGTTCCTTACTCACAACCTTATCGGTACAGGGCTTGCAAAAAGGCTTCCTACCTATATGAATTTAGTAGCTTGATTTCACATTTCCGTCATCTCCTAATTTTATCCTTAGTCCCGATACTTTCTTAGAGGTCTTGGTTTAAAATACAAAAGAAGAAGAACACTGATTGTGTTGTTCATCCAACAGGCCAAGGTTGTCTAGACACCAGATGGCCCTTCTTAGGACCTGAAAATGAAATGAATAAACTATCCAACTCCAACTATCCAATCCTTTGTTTGACGAAGGTATGCCAAAAGACCTGCTTTGACATGCAATGATTTATCCACAGAGGAATCTTTACTATCTGCTGAAGGAAGAACAATGTCCTGTGTTTACTGTTCTGAGCTTTCCATGTTTTAAATGTCTACCAGACTTTCAAATAAATCTTCCTTGTCACTTCTTTCCTCTTGGAGAGAAGGGTCTTGGTAACATTGTCTCAAAAAACCCTTCTTAGGAGTATGGCAACTTCAGCGTCCACAGAGTCAAACTCTGCCGATCTTGACAAAGCACTGGTCCCTGGGATAGTAGGCCCGGTCCCCCCAGCATGGACAGTGTTTTCATTGTGTTGCGAACCAAGGTCTTTTCTGCCACCAAGGGGTCAGAAGCAGAACTGTAGCTGGCTGACCAGATAACTTGTTAAGAACTTAAGTATTGGGACTGGAGGAAATATGTAGACCAGACTGAAAGGCCAATCGTGTGCCAAGGCATCAATTCCCAGAGCAGGTTCGGAGGGACTTAGAGAAAAAAAACGACTTCAGCTTATGGTTCTTCCCCAATACAAAAAGATCCACCTCTGGAGTTCCCCTCAGGACACAAATTTGATCAAATACCTCCTGGTTCAAAGACCATTCTGCCTCCAACAGCAAAGAGCGAGCTTAGAAAGTCTGCCACATGATTTAGGCATCCCTTCGGATTAATAGCCGACAGGGGATAACAGATTCTGTTCTGCCCAAAGCAAGATCTCCGTTGGAGCTCTCTGTAATCAGGGATATCTTGTCCCCGCCCGCTATTAAAGTATGTCATTATCGTTGCATTGTCTGTTCTGATTTGAATGCGGCGACCCGTCAGGTGGGGTGATAACGGTAAAGGAAGCCTTGTTCACCTTATCAGCTCTCTTATGATGGACGATGACTGACTAAGCTTTTTGGACCATCTTCCTTATGCAGTCAAAGACCCACAATGGGCCCCCCAACCACATGAGGAGGTACAATTTCCTCCTTGGGGTCTCTCCATGGTAGAGCGCTGACAAATCTGTCTTCGCATAGCCACCACTTCAGCGAGCTCTTTATCGGGACCAGCAAAGTGGAAGTGGGGCGTTTGGTCTCCTATCTTTAACCCTTCTAGTGCCAGCTACACGAGTCTCACGTAGCAGCCTCTACTCCACCTAAGTGCAAGCTACGCAAGACTCAAGTAGCTGATTTTAAACCCCCACAGTAAAAAAAATATAAAAGTAAAAAACTCACCTGACCCCTCGTTGGATCCGGCCGGGTCTTTTCTTTAATTTGGTGCCATCCGATCCCCGGTGGGGGCTCGGATGGCTCCAGGAGAGCCCCCGGAATAGCGTCCCCCACGCTTCGGCAGCGGCCACTGCTAACTGTAAAAAAAAAAACGACGGGCGCCGCCATCTTGCCGCTAAGCCTTACCCCTTTTGACGTCACTCACCGGGTGTCGTCCTGGCTCCCGGCTGTTATTCTTTCAAATGCGATCATGCTTGCCACAGGATCATCATCAGATCATCACCTTCCCCTCTGCTACTGTAGCAAGCATGATCGCATATGTCATCACATCAAGGCACAAAGGAGCTGATGATCGGAGGTAAGCAAAGTAAAAAAAAAAAAAGTTTTAATTTTTTAATAAAAGTCATTTTTTTCTTATGTGCCAGTGTATTTTTACTGTTAACCCTTTGTGAACTGGTAAGGGGTCCATTAGACCCCTATACCAGTTCACAAGGCTGGGGGCTGGCAAGTCACCTGCGGCTAGCGGGTGACTTGCCATTAACCCCCGCACCCCCAATTACCTGCCTCCCCAAAGCCCAGGGGGGGAGGCAGAAGAGCCCGGGCCCACAGAGGGCATGTGGGCTTGTAGGCTGCAGGGTGGGGGGGGCCACCAGAGCTGGCCCCTGCACCCTGTTCTACAAGCCCCCATAGCTGGTTATGATGGGTAGGGGGGACGCTATGTCTTTTTTTTTTTTAATTAACCCCTTATGTTTATAGTGTGAATAGTGCTCTTTTCAGTTTGGGGGGGGGCTACCGATACATATGTGGTACCGTTGTAATCAGGAGAAATGGGGCTATCACATGCAATATGGTTTTCATTAATAAAACAAATGTTTTATTTAAAATAAAGGAGACAATTGTGTAAAAAATATATATATATTTTTTTGTTTTTTTACGCAAAAATAATTAAAAAACAGTAGAAAAATTTACAAACAAGACATTTCATGTTAAAGCCTAAACTCTGCTGCAAAAATATGTAAATAATTATTCTGGAAATTCCAGCAAAAATCACGGTTAAACATGGCGCAAAATGGGGAAAAATTACCTGTCAACAGAGGGTGACAAAACTTCAAGTAGGCAGTCAATTAAAATGTTTAATACTACCTATGCATGTTGGGTATTGTTCTGCTTGGGGGACCTTGCGCTTTCAGATTTAGCTTGATTTTTCTTGTTTGCATATTGATATTTTAGGAAAAATACAATTCTGTGAGTACTCACCTGTAGAATTGATTTTATGGTATACAGCACGTCCTGTTCCAATAATTCCTTACACTTGGGATATCCGCCACAAGGTGGCGCTATGGACTGCAGAAAAACTTGTGGCCACTCCCGGCCCCATAAATAGCCAGGTACCTCCCACCAATTTCCAGTGTTGACAAGAAGTTATACAAGAAGCCAGGAGAATCAAAAATGGATAAGAACCCAAAAAGAACCTTTGAACAATCACCATGTAGAGGTAACCAAGAAAAATGATAACAAGGGAGGGATGGAACAGGACGTGCTGTATACCATAAAATAAATTCTACAGGTGAGTACTCACAGAATTGTATTTTTCCAAGTATACAGCACATCCTGTTCCAATAATTCCTTACACTTGGGACATCCAAAAGCAGTGTCCGTAAGGTAGGGTGGGATCCCCAAAGAGCAAAGGCGTGCAGTTTAAGCCACTCCCGCCTGCAGAACTTTGTGGCCAAAAGCAACCGATACAGCTGAGGCCCTAACATCAACCTTGTAAAACTTGGAAAAAGTATGAACAGAAGAACAAGTTGCGGCCTTACAAACTTGTTCAACAGACACCTGGTGCTGAAAGGCCCACGAGGCACCAATAGCACGAGTGGAATGAGCAGTAAGGCAGAAAGGAGGCTCCTTCCCCTTAGCAGAATAGGCCTGCACCACCGCCTAACGGATCCACTTGCTGATAGTGGATTTAGCCGGAGGCAAACCCTTCCTAGGTCCAGAAGGGAGAACAAAAATAGCATCACTCTTCCTGAAAGATTCAGTAGCTACCAAATAAAACTTCAGAAACCTGACCACATCCAAGAAATGCAGAGTCCGCTCCTTGGAATTAGCAGGATTAGGACACAATGGCAAGGCAAGACAATGTCCTGATTGAGATGAAAAGCAGACACCACCTTAGGCAGGAAATCTGGCTTATACCGAAACACCACCTTGTCCTGGTGTCACTCAAAGTAAGGAGGTTTAATGGATAGCACGGCCAAGTCAGAAACACGCCTAACAGAAGTGATAGCCACCAAAAAGGCTACCTTAAGAGTCAAAATGGGCAAAGCAGCCTCACGTAGAGGCTCAAAAAGGAGGACCCTGCAAAGCAGATAAAACCAAATTCAAATCCCAGACTGGTAACATAGGCTTACGTGGCGGGTGCACGTGAGTAACCCCCTGGAAAAAAAGTCTTAACCAAACGACTGTTGGAAAAAGATCTTTGGAAGAAAATAGCCAAGGATGAAACATGTCCCTTGAGAGTACTAAGTTGAAGGCCCAAATCCAAACCATGCTGCAAGAATTCCAGGATCCTGGGAATAGAAAACACCCGACAGGGAAGAGATTTACTCACACCAGGCAATGTAAACATGCCATACCCTATAGTAGATAAAGAACAAGGACTTCTTCCTAGCCCGAATCATGGTAGTGACAACAGAGGCAGGCAGCCCCTTTTCCATCAAAATGGAGGCTGTTAAAGCCAGCGTTTGTAAATTGGGATGGCGTAGCTGCCCCTGAGTGAGCAGGTCTGGAACCTTGGGCAGGACGTATTGATCTACTGCCAACTGCACGACGTCTGCGAACCACACCCTTCTTGGCCAACAGGGAGCCAACAGGATGGTTGGCAACCCTTCCTGGGCAATCTTGCGCAGAACCCTGCCCAGCAGAGGAAACGGAGGGAACACAGAGGAGCCAAAAGCTCTTCCAATACATTGCTAGTGCATCCATGGCTAAAGCCAGAGGGTCCGGTGACAGAGAGACAAAGACTGGAAGCTTGTGATTGTGACAGGACGCAAACAGATCCACATTCAGCTGACCCCAGCGATGGCACAGGGAGCGAAACACCCTGCTGCTGAGGGACCATTCTCCCAGACGAGAAGTCCCCCTGCTCAGGGAGTCCGCCTCCAGATTTTCCACCCCCGGGATGTACACTGCCGAGATGCAGGGAACATTCTCCTCCGCTCATGACAGTATCAGGGACACTTCCTTGACGGCCCTCTTGCTCCGGGTCCCTCCCTGATGACTGATGTAGGCAATCACCGTCTGGTTGTCCGAGCGGATCTGAACAGCCCGACCCCGAAGGTGAGGGGTCAATTGGGTGAGAACCAACCTTACCGCCCTCAGTTCCAGAATGTTGATAGGAGTATGGGCCTCCTGGGGGCCCCACTGACCCTGGAATTTCAAGGACTTCCAGAAGCCCCCCCAACCTGTCAGACTGGCATCTGTGGTGACAGTCTCCCAGCAAGAGGTTCCTTGAGTCCAGCCACCACGAGAGGGACCGTCTGGCCAGGGGGGACAGAGCAAGCACCTGACCCAGGGACACAGGGTCCCAATCCTACAGATGTAGAGGTCTCATGTGAAACTGAGCATAGGGTACCGCCTCGAAGCAAGACACCATAAGGCCCACCAGTTGCATCCCCTGTCGGATGGAGGGATGAGGTCAAGAAAGAAGAAACTGGGCCTGAGCTTGAAGACTCTCCACCTTCTGTTGAGGGAGAAAAACCTTGATCCGAGATGTATCCAGAGTCATGCCCAGAAAGGACCTCACCAGTGACTGAGACAGAAAAGACTTGGGATGGTTGATCACCCAGCCGAAGGACTCTAGTGTAGACACCACCATCTGGGTATCCAGCTCAGCCTGATGGAAAGACTGAGACGAGATCAGAATGTCGTCCAAATAAGGAAGGATGCGAATGCCCTGAGATCTCAACAGAGCCATCATACCCACCCCTTGGTGAATACCCTGGGAGCTGAGGTGATACCGAAAGGTAAGGCCACAAATTGGTAGTTCTGATCCTCCAGAGCAAAACTGAGAAATTTCTGATGACCTGGGAAGATTGGTACATGAAGGTAAGCATCCTTGATGTCTACAGATGTCATAAAGTCGCCCAGGCGCAGAGTATTGACTGCGGAGCGTAGGGTCTCCATGCGAAAATGCTTGAATCTGACAAACTTGTTGAGGTGCTTTAAATCCAGGATGGGCCTGAGGGACCCATCCTTTTTGGGAACAGTGAATAGATTGGAGTAGAAACCTCTGCCCTTTTCCCTGAGAGGCACAGGGCAGATGACCCCCAACTCCAGAAGGTTTTGGAACGCAAGCCGCAATCCCTGAGCTGACAGGGGGTTTTGAGACATCCGGGATCTGATGAATCTTGGGGGCGGCCAGGCTGCAAACTCCATCTTGTATCCAGAGGACACCAACTCCTGAATCCATCTGTCTGCTACATGTAGCCTCCAAACGTGAGCAAAGAGCTGAAGCCGTCCCCCCACCCGGATGCCTGAGGAGGCTTGGGGGAGGATTTGGGCTTGGGACCCCATGAGAGGCCAGGCCGGCCACGTCCTCTACCCCTGCCCCAATAGTCTCCGCGTGCTCCAGCAAAGGAAACTCCTCGACCAGCCCTGGAAGCGCGGACCTCCTACGTTGCGGTAACCTACCGCCCCTGGCAAATAGGTCCAAGCGTTCACCAAAGAGCCGCAGCCCCTTAAAAGGAAACCCAGAGAGGGCCTTCTTAGCAGCATTATCAGCTAGCCACTGACGTAGCCAGACAGAGCATCGTATAGCCACCAGAAGGGCAGAGGTCCTAGCACACATTCTAATGGCATCATCCATGGCAGCAAGAATATATGCAACAAATTCATAGCAAAGCAGAAGAGATCTATAATCCTCTCCTCCCGCGTCAGAGGTCCCATCTAAGAGACACTTAAGCAGCCCTTTAATAGCAATAGCCGTTATGGCAGAGGCACAAACCGGGCGCAGCGCAGTCCCCACACAGGCAAAGGCATGACAGGACAGCTGGTCCATGCGCCGGTCCTCACCATCCCGCAGGGTAGTAGTGTCAGGAGAATGCATGACAGATGTATTAGATAACCCTAAAACGGGCGCATCCACCTCGGGAGGACATGACCAACGCTTAATTACATCAGCAGGAAAGGGATACCTCCTGTCCCAACTCTTGGGCACCCCAGGAAGTTTACTAGGCCGTTCCCACTCTTTGAGCACCAGGTTATTAAAGTGGCTCTGCTCAGGGAACTCCAAGCGAGGTTTAACAGTATGAAAAAGCTCACTCAGCTGCTGTGGAGGCACGGCAGGAGGGGAAATACAAAGCACTTAAAAAATGGGTCTTCTCCAAAAGGAGACCCGGTACCACCATATAACTTGGGTTGTTCCTCAGAGGATTCTGAATCAGCAGAAGCCTTACACGGGGCTGACCCAGCAATATGCTTTTCAATGCTGGCCACCCGTGCAGCCAAGTCACCCCCCCCGCTAGTATGCCCCTCACTGAGGGTCAGATGCAAGCGTGGGGGGGTAGGCGAAGCAGAAAGAGGTGCAGTTCCAGGGCCCGTAGCAGACGCCCCAGGCTGTAGCGCCAGTACCTGCTGGGCGCAGGGCACACAAACCCTGACACCGTCACTCACAAGGGATACCCCACACATAATACACAATTGGGCTTGTCCCGAAGGAACCTCTAGTACATTATCCCTGGAAGCCTCCATATGGTGATTTTTGATACAGGCGCCCCCCAGGGCACCCCCTGCCAGCCACGCGGGCCATAGCAAGGGTGTCCCAACAACCTCTAAGGAATAGGAGGGAAGGGGGATATTAAAAAAGGGGACCCAAGATCCCAAAGAGGCTCACCATAACAAAGCCTGTCGCCGACTACCCTTTGGTACAAGGTCTTGCGGCCCGGAGCAGCGCTCCTTCAGCACCTGACCCCAGTGCTGTCCTACCTTCACCCGAACCAGGCAGCCGTGGCTGGGAGGCAGTGGGTCCGGAACTGGTGGAAATAAGCCTGCAGGGCCAGAGAGCCATCTTCCATCTTCGTAGTCCAGACTGCAGAACTAAACTGGAAATTGGTGGGAGGTACCTGGCTATTTATGGGGCTGCGAGTGGCCACAGGTTTTTCTGCAGTCCACAGCGCCACCTTGTGGCGGATATCCCAAGTGTAAGGAATTATTGGAACAGGACGTGCTGTATACTTGGAAAACATGTTTTTTATTTTTTGTTAGGGAAACCCTGTGCAACCTAAGAATTCTCCAAGGGATTACTTCCAAAAGGATGAGCCCACTACAACAAGCTCAGTACGCTTAGAAAGTTTAACATGTGTACTTTCAGGGAATATATGGTTTATGGGGGATATTTCAAATGTAAAGGGTTGTTTTGATTGAAAAATTGCAAGGTGCACACTATGTCAGCAGAGCTGAAAATTTCAAGTAAAATTACCGATATGCGCATGCTTTACTTTGGGGTGTTTGTCAACTCTTCCCTTGAAAGTACCTATGCATGTTGGGTACCGTTCTGGTCGGGGGATGTTGCTTTTTCAGATTTTACTTGTTTTTTCTTGGTTTGCATATAGTTTTTTTTTTCAGGAAAATGTGGCTTTGATTCTTTTTTATTCTTTTTTAGGGAAACTGTGCAACCAAAGAATTGATTGAGGGATTACTTCCACAAAACTACACCCACATAAACAAGCCTGGTACGCCTAGAAAGCTTGAGGCATGTACTTCCAGAGAAGTACACGCCCCGTATTTCAAATGTAAAGGGTTTTTCTGGAAAAACTGCAAGGTGCGCTTAGCGCGTAGCATAGTTGTATTTTATCTGAAAATCTCCTAAAGCGCTGTTTCAGTTTGGGGAGAGTCTCCTGGGCAGGAAAGGGTGTCTACCAATACATATGTGGTACCACTGTGACCGGGAGAAATTGGGGTTTCACACGCAATAAGATTTTATTGACAAACTTACATTTTTTATTACAAAAAACACTACAAATTGCAAAAAAATAGATTTTTATTTTTTTGCACATATTTTACCCAAAAGTATTGATAATACACTAAAAAAGGCCAAACAAGACATTGCATGTTGAAGCTCAGACTCTGCTGAAAAAAAATATATATTATTTTCCTGGAAAATCCCTTCAAAAACCAAGGTCAAACATATGTAGCGCCAAATAGTGAAACGTGGTCTGGCAACAAAGGGTGACAAAAATTCTAGGAAGGCTGGCACTTAAACGGTTAATGCAAACCTTAGGAAAGTTTGAGAATAATGGCTCATTGGGACCTGTCAGCAGGCATCCCTCAGGTCTATGGAGACCATAAAAGGAACCCAGCGGAAGCAGATTCCTGATAGAAAAGATGGATTCCATGCAGAAATGCCTGAAATGTACTGAGAGATTCAGTTTCTTTAAGTTGGGAATGAACCTGAATTCCCTGGAAGCCTTCTATAACAGAAACACAGTTGAGTAGAAACCTCTTCCCACTGCTGGTGGGGAAATGAGACAATTACCCCTCAAGTCCAACATAGAATCTAGACTGTTTCTGGTGGCCAGTCTTTCCTCCTGCCCCTTGGGAGATGAGTAACAAAAGCTTGTGGGAGGGGCATGCATAAATTCTATTTGGAAGCCTTCTCTTACACTCTTGGAAATAAAGGGACACACAGTAGGAGTTCCCACCAAATGTGAAAGGATTTCAGCCGAGCCCCTATACCCTGCTGGGTATCAAACAGGGTGGATTCTCTAAATCTGCCCTTATTAGCAGAAGAAGAGGCACCTCTGGCTCCTCTGAACAAATCCTTGTTAAGAAAGGAACATTTAAACAAGGATTGATAAGAAACTCTTTTACTCCTAAAGTCCTTATTCCTAGTGGGAAAGCATTTGTTCTTGTCTGTAGATCTGTCTAATACCTTCTCTAGCTCTGGAACAAAAAGGAACTTCCCGCTAAATGCAAATAATTCAAATTCCTAGCGACACAAGTAGAAGCTAGAATCAGCTTAAGAGAACAAGATTCTGCCTGCCAGGCACTCTTTAAAGGGAATCCATCCTCTTGTCTAATGGGTCCTCAGATGCCAAATCCACTTCCTTAGAAACTTTCTCAGAGGGTGCATGCAACTTGGGACACTTATTCCAAAAGAGAGAATGCTCTTCAGAAAACAAATAATGCCTCTTATGTTCCCCTGATCTAAATACCTTCTTTACTGGATCTCCCCATTCATTATGGATTTGATATGCCCAGCCAAATTCCAGGAGATCTATAGGTTCTCAAAGGAAATATATTCCTTCAGAACTTGCACCATATCGGTCATACTGGGCTGATGTTCTTTACTCATGACTCTTTTGGTACAGGTTTGACAGAGGATTCTTATAGGAATCAGTCAACTTGATTTCATACAATCGGGAATCTCCTACTAATTTTTTTTAGCTTTGTAGACAGGTTTAGCCTTATATACCTTCAAGGCAGCTGTTTTGAGGGGCTTGGTCTAAAATGGCAAAATAAAAAAAAAAGGAGGAGAAGCTGTGAGAATGCAAAGTTACTGTAGCTTTAAATCATGAGCCCGTATAGAAGAGCTGGACCTCTTCTTCCCAGACTGAGTGGAGTAATCATTGGATTTGGATCTGGATTACATTGATCCAATACATAATCTCCCATAGATGTTGATAAAGGGGAAGATACTAATACAACCTCCTCTGCCTGGTCCTCCATGCCTGGAGTGAGGTAACCAAGCAATTCCCAAGAGATCCTTTTTAAAAACCGGGAATGCTAAATTGCTGCAGATTTTTAACCCTTTGTTTGCCATAGAAGGTGGCCAGAAAGAATGTTTGTAGGTAGCGCACATGTATTCCCCTTTAACTGGGAGCATGTGTACCAAGCAGGGAACCCGGCAGCGCATGGAAAGGACATCTCAGTGACGATGGGAGGAGAAGCAGATTGCCAATAGGACTTTCCCCCGCTCCCCTACTTCAAAAAGCAGAACTGGTGCGCGCTGGAAGGCGAGGGTACCCAGACACCGCTGCAGCCCTTGCCCTTCCTTTCCTTGCGGTGTGGTGATCTAAAGGCAGCCACTGCCACGCCAAGGACTCCTCTGCCCCGTCCAGCCGTTGTACACAACACAGCTCAGTTGGGGGGGAGAGATTGGGGGGGGGGGAACCCAGCAATCCCAAATCTTCTCCAAAGAAGCTTCCTTAGTAAGAGAGCTTACCCCCACCCAAGTATTAGGTCAAGGAAAATGAGAATCTGGCCTATCTCCTGGGGGTATCCCAGATCCCTGGCAGGCTACCCCTGGAGTCAGGAAATGCATCTGCCCTGTATGTACCCACAGCGCTGGTACTTACCTAAACCCATCGGTTCAGGAGCTGGCTCTTGCCCTAGGCAGGAACACAAACAACTGGAGGCTAGGAGGCAGAGCCAAAGCTTTATTCATTTATGGTGGTACCTAGGGGTCATAAGGTCTCAATAGTATGCTGCCCTGAGGATGTTTTGAGAAAGTTATTTTTTAACTTTTGATTTGGTAATTATTTAAAATGGTAAGAATCACTTACGTTATTTCTTGCAATAATTATTTTTTAGGACGATGTAATATTATTACCTATTCCCAAAAAACCATGAGAAGTCTCAAGGAGACCAAAAGACCAAAATGTTAAAATACATCTGTACATTAGTATAGTTTACCAGCATGCACTTTAAACATTAATAACCAATGCATGCCCCATATTTTCTTTACAAAAAAAGTACCAACCGCATTCTCCTCTTCATCAGGTTCCACTTGACGTTGTAGAAGCTCGGTGCGCTTAATCTTTGCGTCTATTGCTTCATTTATTAAATGTCGCAAGATGGATGCTCCTTTGGTTGTTTTGACAAATGGGTGCTGGGGAGAGGAACATCGGTATATTACACTTTTTGTTACATGTATAACCCTTACAAAACAACAGATAATTTGGAAGCAGGCAAACATACTTTAATATACACCCAGTTAAAGAAGACATCCTTCTGTTAGGCCACTACTGAACATAATGGGCCAGTCAGACTTTTTTCAGATAAAGTCTCATAGCTGCACTATGAGCTGCACCATGTTATGTTATGTAAATTGAAGCCAAGAAAGTGGCTTTCACTTAGGATACAAAAGGAGATAAGGAACGAGGAAATGGACATGGAGTTTAAACTCTTAATAAAGTGATAAAGGTGCCGCTAAAAATCACCCCTCCATTAGTTGCTTCGGCCTGAATCCTTACACTACGGAAAACACAGGCAACACCTCTATGGTAAACTGGACTCCTGGTTACCCAGAGCCAGAAGTATATCCAGACTTGGCTGGATTTCATGAATTTGTTAAGGCAGCTGGTGCACTTCCACCATTATGAGAGAGTGTGGAGTAAGCTTAGAATATTGTATAATAATATTCAAAGTTGTTTGACATCCTGTAAATGATCACAATTGCTGCCAGGGCCTTTTGCTGACCCTGTCACATCTGACCATGTCTTAGGCCAAGCCCTGTTGCTGACCCTGCCACATCTGGTTTCCCCAATCTGTGCTGCTCTGATGCCAGCTCCATGCTCTGACTACTGTCTATATCACATCTCAACAACCACAGCCTGAGGTATGTGACGAATGCTTAACCGGTGATCCTTTACCGGTAGTACGCGGAGGTCAGGTGTGGCTCGATCTCAAGACTCGGCTAGTTTTATACTACTGAACTAAAAGTGCTGCGGAGGACAAAAAGTGTTTTTTTTTTTGTTTTGCCTGGATTGTCCCATTAAAGTGGACCAAAAGCAGTGTTGAACAGCCCTGGGGCCTAACAATTCAGAATAGAAGGGGTTTTACACACAGGGGCACCCCCAGTCTGTTAAAGACCTACTTTAGGCAAAAGGTAATTGTTACACCATTGCATCGTTCTACATCTGACATTGTCCTAAACAGTTTTCTGTTTTTAAATTAAAGAAGAAATACCTGAGAGGTTTACAGGTTCAGCTTATGAAAAAAGAGGGCATGGCGTTTGGATCTTTGATGCTGCATAATAATCAGCATAATGGGCGGGGTCTGTAAGATCCCCAGAACATGCATAAGACACCCTGGCTGTGCATTTCCCCTCCATTGCTGGGCCACATCAGAGCCTAGACCAGAACTCCCACAGACACTCCCAAAGTGCATGTGCCCATTTCCAAAAGCCCATACGCGCACTCCCAAAGTGAATGGGTGGCTTCTAAAACGCCAATGCGTACACTCCCAAGGCACAGAGGTCTGCTGCCTCTCTTTTTTTTTGACTGAAAAAGCCCTTTAAGCAGACCAAAAAAGGGGGAAAATGTGTTTTGGTCCACTTTAAAAGGTTCCCATTCATTTAGGCAATGGTATGTAGCAGTAAGTCAAAGCAAATGAAAGCAGTCTAAGCAAGCTTTCGGAATTCAGTAAAACTTGTATTTAGAAACCCTCTTGGCAAAGATAGCCTTGGGTGTTATTTCAATCAGCATAATCCATTTATCATAATCAGGAGGCGCAGAATGAAAGAGAATCCCTGCTTTAATTCTCATTTGTGGCCCTGGGACTGTGGTCTGATCAGTAGGTCACCACTGTAGACCTTATAAGAACATTGTCACAGGCAGAATCCAGGTGGATTTTTAAAATGCAAACAATGAACCCATCAGGACTTAACATAGAATTTGATTTAAATTGTTTTATTGGTAATAATTGAGATATATTTGCTTTATTTTATATATTCTTTTTATGGGATAAATGTATGTTCGATTATATTTGAATTGATTAATCATTACTATGATACAATTGATTTAATAAAGTTTTGAGTAATTAATTGAGTGTAAAATACAAGTGAAGAATTGAGGATGTTTAAGGAAGAATTGTTTTATTGATATAGCAATATGAGAAAAGTAATATTTAATTTAGTTTATTTTTTATTGATATAAATAGCAATATTGTAGCTGTGTTATTTTTATTAAATTGTCGGTTTGTTCTTAATGTTATAATGTCATTTTGCATTGTTGGGCTTGCCACATAAACTTATTCCTCCCCTTGGAGAATCATGTTAATTTTCTATATTCCAAATATGCTCTTTGAATAATTGGCATTATTACTTGGCCCCTTATATTGGAGCTATTTTGGGCCAGTAGTTAAAATCTAGAATAGCGGTATGAGGCATTGATGAAAAAAATCCTTTTAATATATATATATATATATATATATATATATATATATATATATATATATATATATAAACTCTAAATTACTTTTTAAGTGAATTAATACTTACCATTAGAGCGGTTGTTGTGTTTGTCTTTTTCCAGCCATTCGCAATTGAAATGACATTTGCCGGCTTTATAGTAAACACTAAGCGGAGGTATAAGTAAAGAAGGAGTTAACTCCCTTGGCAATACGTCAATTAATTAGTGACGAAGTGGAGGGCCTGCTGCCTAATGAAAAAGTCAGTAACGACGAAACGCGTTGGGCGGGACCCTCCACGACGTCACCACGTTTCTTTTCTCTGACTGCTCCAAACAGCGGTGCTTTTTACCTGCATAGCCCACGGCCGGGGCGGCAAGGTTCTGTGTTTAATTCCCCTGCTTGATGACCCAAGGAGGAGCAGAAGTGGATGAGGACAGCCCTATTTGATTTTACATGCGTGTATGAATGTGCGGAAGGGTAAGCGCAATAAAGCTTTTTAAAATGACCCCATTGCAAACAGTATTATGCTATGTTTGGTCTTTTAATATCTTTCCCCATGCAATATCTGGATCTACTGAGGTGTTTATTTTGAAATATTTGATGACACCGCTGTGAAAAACGTGTTTGCTGATAAATTATCCAACAAGAGAAACGCTTGTATTGGCAGAGGTTGAGTTATAATATGATGAGCCTGTTTTAATCAGCAATCTGGTACGTGCAATGTGATTCAGGTGGTGGGGTCACATGAAGTTTCAAGATAAGCACAACTGGTGAATAATTACAAGAGACTTTTTAAACAAGTTTTATTCCCGCGGAGTCTTATCTATGTATTACATAGTGTGTTGATATTGGTATTTGTGGCTGGACTGACACAGCTTTTTAGGCTCCTTGCGCTGGACATAAATAACTTTTAATTGTGGAATTGCCATCACTGAGTAGATAAAAATTATAAAAGCGTCTTTTTAAAAAAAATCTGTAATTTGTGAGCGCGGCCCAATAGGAAGGAGATTTTCATCTCTACTCCTAAAAATTAGAAACACTGTAGAGAGCTTGCTCTGCCCACAAACTTCACAGGGCTCTCCCAGTCGGTCTGACACTAAAAAGTTCTGGGCCTTTGTTCACCCTAGCAATAAGCCAAATACATATTCAGAACTGGGGCATCCATACATAGGTCCCCCACCAGTGTAGCTGCACCAGGACCATGTTTTGGACAACTCCAGCCCAGGACCATGTCCAAAAGTTGTGTTTGGGCTCCTCAGATGCTCCGCATCTGACCAAATCATTCAAATCCACGAACAACATACTAGGAGCTTCCTATTAAACATTGTGCCCCAAAATAGTTTTTAGAAGCTGCAAGCTGATGGGGAGGAGGCAGAAACTCCTCTCATGGAGGTTTTAGGAGTGACCAGCTCAGGGTTAAATGCCAGGGAGGAAACTGGGGAATTTATCTTTCTTCTTGAGGGTCACTTGTCGTGTGGAAGGAGTCAAAGGATACAGAAGGCTGCCTCACACCTGTTTGAACCAAGGTAAAATTTTCTTGCTTACTTGCCCTTTAGACCTGTATATGAATCTGTTCATTGATTGTATATTGCCTAGTGTGCTTGTACCGCAATTAAATACATTATTCAATTTGGAGCTGCTCTATTGTACCCTGATCCCGGACTCGTCTATCTGTGTCTGTACCGTCATATTACATGCTATCAGGCTGTCTTCTAGCCTTAGATAGGCCCAGTGCATTAGCACTTCAACTAGAGCTGGTGGCAATTAAGGCTGGCAGAACCTGGTTCACTTGTAGCCAGTTGGGGTCATTAGACCAGTATTAAGGAAAACATATCTCATGCTCATGGAGACAGTGACGTAAGACAAGCTCACATTTCCTCACGCCTAGCATTAGCAAATGCATGACCTACTGCAGAGATGCACAACCTGCAGCCCAGGAGGTGCATGTGGCCCTCAGTTGCAATCACTGGTACCCTTAGTTCTTTTAATGAGCTGTAAAGCTAGGATAACCTTTCCTGCATGTAAGCTGGCCACTACATGCAGTGCAAATTCTTAAAACAGGGCCCACCTCACCTCTGTTTGCCCACATGGCCTGAGCTTGCAGCAGTTTTGCCTACCACTATCAATCTATTCCCCTCCTCACCTATGCCTACCTCATCTCTTCTAATCTCTGCTCACCTCGCCTCTTCCCACCTCAACCTCTGCCCACAGCTGCTCAGCTCTGCATAAAAGCATATATATATATTGCTTTAAAGCGGAACAAAAAATGGGAATTTGACTTCCCCGGGGCATCCTGTTTTGGGATACCCCGCTGTGTGAACCCCCCCAGAATGCCCAGTACAACTCACCTCTTCCAATGAGAGCCATATACTGTGTTTACCTCTTTCAGCAAACAGCTCTCATTGACTTCAACGGGGATCGCATTCCCGGCCTTGTGTGCGCTCCCGCCCCAGCCTATCTGAATGGCTAGGATGGGAGCATGCGCACGCTGCTGCCAGGGATGTGGCAGAGCAAGCTCCTCGTTCAAAACAATGAGAGCTGCCCACTGAATGACATACTCACGGCAGGCGGCTCTCCGTGGGTGCGAGAAAAAGCAAGTTTTACAGGCGCCTCTCAAATTTGGATGCCCCAGGGAAAAGCCAGCGGCTGGCCCTGGAATCTTTTGGATTCCAGGCTGGCCGCTGGGGGTGGGGTATTCTGCTTTAAGTTTACAGCTTTCTTGCAATAAACTGTTTGCGTTTGTGCTGCTTCCATTTTATTGCCACCCCTTGAAGGGAAACTGTAAGACAATGCGGCCCCTAGACCACAAGAAGTTGTGCACCCCTGACCTACTGTCATGTTAAAATATCCTTGTATGTTTAGTCCCTATTTTACCCTAAGAAAGTAAGACACACGGTTATAGATGGAATGGTGACTGGCTCACGTAGAGGTGAAGATGTTTGGTCATTGCTATTCCTAATTGCCTGCAGTTATTTGGGGCAAAACACCACACTTTGCCTGCCCCCTGCAACTAAATCTTTCCAGTAAAATGTGCATGCCTCTCCCCTTCTGTAGCCAGGTTATAACAAGTAGACCTAATAGCCCAGAAAGACCCTATTATAGTAACGCAACTTAAGAAATGCACCGTCCCCCTAACATTTTGGATTCCAATTAATAATGGATTGTGTTACCATAGCCACACATCTCACTTTGTTCTATTTATTTTGCTTTTAATATGTGTTATATTTGGCAGCGGCCATGTCTAGATTTTATGAATAATTCAGTCAAATATTTACAGTACACAAAATTCCCACCATGTCATGGCCTAGATTTCCTGAAGTCACCTCATCCTCCAGACTGCAGAGAAGCGGGACTGCGTAGCGTGCCAGAACTGAAGATACAGACAACCCTCGTAGTTATGGAGAGAAATCCTTGCTCTGAGGAGATTCCCAAGACTAAATTATCACATTCTGATCTGTACATTAATTTAATTGAAAACACGGCTTCCAAACACTTGTCGTATTAAAGATGCAATACAAAAGGGAAATGTTTTGTTACAAATGTAACAAGTTCTATTTTTAACAGACCGATACAGACATTGAAAATAGAGCGGCATTAAGCTCATATTCCTCAATTCAAGGAATTAGCCTGGTGCCTAATTTTGGAAAAAGTTTATTTACTGTGAGAGTAGCCATACATAGATGTAAAGTAATGCTCATTACATACAGGGTAGGCTCAAGGTTTTGGTCCCTGGGTCTCAGTCTTTGCAATTACATTACATGCCAGGTCATATTACCCCTCAGTTCCGCTGCCATTGATGGATCCTTCTGCCACGGGTCGCCCTCCAATCCTCATTGCCTTCTCCATTGCCACAGACCATCCTCTAGTCATTGCCGTGTTCTCTGTTGCGCCTGATCGCCCTTTGGTCCGCTTTGCTTTCTATATTTCTGCCAATTGTTCTCTTGCTGCTGATCATCCCTTGGCTCACCTCTAATGCTCCGACTTAAGGACCCACCTCTGCTGCAGATCACTCTCCAGTCCTCGTCACCATCTCAATTGTCGCTGATCATCCTTTTTTTTTTTTAAAAGTTTCTTTTTATTTGCAATTCAACAAACAACATAACATTGAAACAGGTTCCAAATCACAATATGGCGCCGCAGGCGCCAGTTTCAGTTATAAAATTCAATAAACCACTTAGACACGACAATCATTCACCCTATATTCACACTACTGGACTCGGACATATACATTAGCTGTTCGCTGGGATGGAAAGGGCCCGGTCGGTGCCCCACATCTCCCAGGATGTCTTTACTGTCTCTCAGTTCCTCCTATTAACCCATACAGAGACTCAACCAAACGACGGTCAGCAGCTTGCCCCATCTTACGGACCCACCCCTTCCCTAATTATCTTCTGAAGCTGTGTCCTGACTCTGCAACCAAGGACCCCACACTTTTTCAAACTTATCGGGCACCCCCCTGGCAGCATACGTCAGTTTATACATAGTAAGTTTCTGATTAACCAGAGCCTTCCACGCCTGCACAGATGGTTTAGCCGGGTGCTTCCAATTCAACAGAACGCATTTCCTAGCATAAAAGAGTAATAACCTAAGTAGTGACTTCAGCGCACTTGTCTCCGACAGTGGCTCAACCACCCCCAGAAGACATAAGGAAATTGAACCGCTTATCCGAATACCCACTACCATCCCAATCAGATGCATCACCTCACCCCAGTAGCTCTCCAGAACTGCACAGGACCAGGTTACATGTACCCATGTACCAGCCTCCCTCTCACACCTGGGACACAAATCACTCGCCAGCAATCCCATCCTATGCATACGTATCGGAGTGATGTAGGCTTGATGCATCCACTTGGTCTGTATAAATCTGTCTCTAGCTTCTATGACCGAAGAGTGTAGGTTATCAAAGATTCCCTCCCAGTCATCCGGGTCCAAGGTTTGGTCTAGAGCCTGCCACTTGCTTTCAATTTTCCCCCTGGGAGACTCCAGCCCAGCGATCAAACATTTGTACAATGTAGAGACCGGCTTCTCCAAGTCCGTCCCCCTGACCACATTCTCCACTCGCGACACCGAGAAATTCGGACTGTCCCTGTGGAATTGAGTCTGGAGAGCGTGCCTGAGTTGCAAGTAGCGGAAGAAGTCCCGATGGGAAACTCGATAAGTCTCCCTAATTTGGTCAAAAGACATAAGCACTCCATCCTTGTACATTTGGCCTAACATCTGGAGGCCCCTCCCATCCCAAAACTGCGGATCCTGCATAGAGATCAACTCAGAGAGTTTGGGATTACTCCAGAGAGGAGCATAGGGGGACCAATGCTGGGCCTCATCTGAATACCTGTTCAGCTTGTCCACCCTTTCCCATATGTTACACACCGCCCTCATACAACCCGTCGCCTCCCGGGTTCCCCGAACCCCCCTATACGCCAGAGATGACAGCCTCCCAGAGGAGCCCAAAACCGCCACCTCCAGACTCACCACCGGATTATTCTGTGGCTGACAAAACCACCAGTACACAAACAGGAGCTGTGTGGCATAGAAATACATTTGCATGTGAGGAACCGCCAGTCCCCCCTCCACTACCTGCGCCTTCATTATTTGTCTATTAAGCCTAGGTGGAGACTGCCCCCAAATAAAGCCAAACAGAATGGAGTCCAATAATTTAAAGTGGGAGACTGGCAACAGCACTGGCGAGGCCTGGTATATATATAGGAATTTCGGGAGGAATATCATTTTGTATATATTAATTCTGCCCATGACTGACAGTGGCAGGTTCGCCCACTGAGCAACCCGCTGCCTCAACTTAGCCACGACAGGGGAGACATTGAGAGATATGAACTCACTTGGTTGCCTACTAATCATGATCCCCAGGTATTTGAATTGTTGAACTATTTTAAGCTGAGACCTCGGGGAGATGTCCGGAGAAACAGGCTCGTCTACTAACATTAGACTGGATTTATCCCAATTAATCCTCAACCCGGAGAACCTCCCAAACACTCCAATAGTGTCTAGTGCTGCATTCAGAGATTCGTGACCGTCCGCCAGGTATAACAGCGTATCATCTGCATAGAGTGATATCTTTTCCTCCACTGTACCTATTTTCCATCCAGATATACTTGGGGTGTTCCTGACAATAATCGCCAGGGGTTCGATAGCTAAGGCAAAGAGCAACGGTGATAGCGGGCACCCCTGTCTTGTCCCTCTATGCAACGGAAATGAATCAGAGTAGCACCCATTGACCCGTATCCGTGCTGTTGGCCGTTCATACAATAATTTGACGTATTTGATGAAACTAACGGGGAGCCCAAATCTTTCCAATACTGCCCACAGATATTCCCATTCTATCGAATCAAAGGCTTTTTCGTTATCCAATGAGATAATCACCCGTTTCCCATGATTATCATGAATAATTTGGAGGTTTGACATCAATCTGCGCAGATTCACACAAGTGGTGCGCCCCGGCATAAACCCTGATTGATCCGGCCCGATCAAATGCAGAATAGCCTTGTTTAGCCTAGTGGCCAGTATTTTTGCTAAGATTTTGGCATCTTGGTTCAACAGGGATATAGGCCTATAAGACGCGCAGGAGTCAGGAGGTCTCCCTTCCTTATAGATAAGGACCACATGTGCCTCATGAAAAGAGGCCGGTAGGCACTCACTTTCAAGCGCTTGTGTCAGCACCTCCCATAGCTTAGGTATCACTCGCTCAAGGTCCTGTTTATACCACTCTGCCGGTATCCCATCCGGTCCCGGTGCCTTCCGGCTAGAAAGCACTCTGATGGCACCAGAGACCTCTTCCATGGTAATAGGGGAATCCAAAGCCACCTGATCCTCCTCAGGCAGTCGCGGGAAGTCGATCTGATCTAGGTAAGTACCCAGTTCAGCCGCCCCATAGCACACCCTTGAGGAATACAAGGCAGAGTAGTACTCAAGGAACCGCTTGGCTATCTCCTTCCCTTCAGTCACCCTCGTCCCATTGTCCAGGATTCCAGCTATGTTGTTAGATTGGCTTTCAGCTCTCGCCAAATAGGCCAGGGTCTTACCGTTCTTATCTCCTTTATCAAATATTGTTGCTTGCTTATATAGCAGCAGTTTCCTAGCCGAATCAGTCAAAAGTAGATTGTACTCTCTTTTCAATGTCAATAGCGTGGAATGGTCCCTATTGTCCGATGTTGTAATAAACTTCTCTTCCGCCACCGCTAGTTTACTCTCTAGATCTGCCACTTCCCTCCCCTTCATCCTCCTAGCCGCAGCGATAGCGCTGATGGCCGCCCCCCTAGTAACAGCTTTGAAGGCATCCCAGCTTACGTCTATCGATGTCTCCACAGTATTGCACGCCCAGAAGGCCTCAGTAGAGGATTGCAAACTGCTCTTAACTTCAGGGGAATCCAGCCACAAAGGGTTTAGGGTCCAGCCCACCCGGGTCTCCCGCCTCATCGACAATCCCGCTGTTATCAACAAAGGGGAGTGATCCGAGACCCCTCTCGGGAGGTAGCTACAGGTCGTCACCTTGGTCAGGAATTCAGGGGATGAGAACGCCAAGTCAATTCTAGACAGGGACTTGTGTGTGACAGAGTGGCATGAGTACGCCCTATCGGTGGGGTGCTTCCACCTCCAAAGCTCCTGCAACCCCAGCGTCTCCGCCCATAGTGCCAGTTGGGTCTTGGGGCCCGGATTCTTACCCATCCTGTCCAACGCCGTATCCAAAACCATATTGAAATCTCCCAATAGCAGTATCGGGGCAGGGGGGCAAGACAACACCTTCTCCATTACTCTGTCAAGTATCTGTGCAGAAAATGGCGGGGGGACATACACTCCCACTATTATTATATCAGTATCCATGATCTTGGCATGGAGGATAACATAGCAACCCTCCCGATCAGTATGTACTGAATACAATATAAATGGGGTGCCTTTGGAGATCAGTATGGATACACCTCTTGAGTATGTCGAGAAGGGAGCATGAAAGGAGCTCTGGATCCATGGTTTCTTTAACGCCAGGACTCTCTGACCCAGCAGATGGGTCTCTTGGAGAATAACTATGTTTGGTTTGTGTTTCTTAACAAACTGGAGGACAGTAGCCCTTTTGATCTTATCATTAAGCCCCCGGACATTCCAGGAGAGGAGTTTACACTCACCCAGTATTATTACTTAAATTTCTATCAGCAAGGTCACCTTTCTGCGGTTCACCGCCATCCCCCAGAATTTCCGTCATCAACCGAGTCCAACAACCAAACTTCACAGTCATACCAACACACAAACAACAGTACACAAAACAAATAATACAACACATTAAACAATACCTACAATACCCATACCCAACCACCCCCACCCCGCTCCACCAGCCCCAAACTTTGGCGAGCATCAAACCCTCCCAACCACAAATACAACACAGGTGAAAACTAGTTGCAACTGGGGTGCAGGTACCCAACGCCTAACGGGCCTGCAACATAGGATAACCACAGATTATACAGGTCGGCAGACTAACTGCCATGGGTTCCCAGGGGCATGAGAGCAGGCGGGAGGGGGAACAGATGGGATCAGGAGATGAGGGGGGGAAAGGGGTGGGGGGGGAAACAGGGCACAGAGACCCAGGAAAGGGAAAGGGGAAGGAGGGGGAAAGGAAGGGGGTGGCCATCACTCCCTGGGAAACCAGAGCCGGAGCTCCCCTGTACTATGCATATCAGGATACAATGGTAACTTGGGCAACCGAACAAATCTGAACCAAACTAAGCGGCAATACCGAAGTCCGTCGGCGGAGCCAAACGAGCCCCCATTTGGGGCCACACTAGGATGTCTGGCGGCCGGCCGCCAGGCGCCAGAATGAACGGGAGCACCCCACCATCATAGATGAAGGGACTAGGAACGAACAGCTCGCTCCAACCTAGAGCCCAGTCTGTCAGGCCCCAGGCAAAGAGTCCAGCCAGGCGCAAGCCTCCTCAGCAGAAGCAAAAAATCTGGTAGATTCGCCGTCTTGCACACGTAGGCGAGCAGGGAACATCATGGAGTATTTAATTTTCCTTTTCCTCAGCCGCTCCCTGACTGCATTGAAGGTGCGCCGCATCTTCTGAACTTCAGGGGTGAAATCCGGGAAGAAAGACAGCCGGGCATTATCAAAGGTCACCACCCCCTTCAATCTAGCGGCGGCCAGGATAGCGTCTCTGTCCCTGTAGTGGAGGACCTTAAATATGAAGGGTCTCGGAGGAGCTCCTGGGGGGAGGGGTCGCGTGGGGATTCTGTGCGCCCTCTCGACCGTGAAGAAACTGGTTAGATTGATTGGGGCCAGGGCCTCTCTTATGAGCTTCTCGACAAATTGCTCCGGGGAGGTCCCCTCAGCTTTCTCGGGCAGCCCCAGGATTCTAACATTATTACGTCGATTCCTGTTTTCGGCGTCTTCAGCCCTCCCCATCAGGGTAGTCACCTGCCTCCGCAGGGTAGCAAGTTCGCCCGCATGAGCAGAAATCCGGTCTTCTGTCTCACCGATTCTCCTCTCCGCTTCTCCAGTGCGGTCACGGATCTTATCCAGATCATGGCGGACATAGTTAAACTGCTCTTGAAGGGTGTCAAACTTGGCCGTGAGGACGCTCTGGCATGAGGCAATAGCCGCCATAATAACTGCGGTATCAGGGTTGGAGGGTTCCTGCCCGATCCCTCTCTGGGCCTCCATCGTTTGCGTGCTACAGGTGACCGTCGTCGTCTTACGCTTCTTGCTTCCTCTCATGTGTAGAGGGGGGGGACCTCCCCCAGGGACCGTACCGGGACAGCCCTCAGGTGGCTGCCCGGCTCTGCCAAAATAACTGTGCAGTCCTCAGTGGCGGGTATGTGCCCTATGGGTGGGCGAATTATAACAATTGTGTGGTGGGCCTGTAAGGCCGGGCACTCCAGGTGATTCCCCCTGCCACTGAAACTCGCCCCGCGATGGTCGGATGTACTGCCGGATATAGACAGTGCCCTGCTAAGGGAATTATACCATCAGGGGACTGCTGAGCACTGATTAGTCCTGGTCTCCCACGGCCTCTCAAACACGGGTATAGGGCAGGTCCCAGCTTATAGTATTGTCCCTCTTTTGTTTCTTTTCTCCCCCCAGAGCTGCCACTCTTGCTCAGCTGGTCTTAGCCTCCCCCCTCACAGGAGCAGCAATATGGCGCCCAACTGCCTCCTCAGCGGTTCCCTCTTCTCAGTGGGGACATACACTTCGGCGGGGACTCAGAGCTCACTCACCCACGCCTGTCTTCATTCACCGCCACAGCTCAGGGCTCAGTATCAGGCTCGCCTCTCACTCGAGTCAGCCGGCCGTCTCCTCTGTAGGACGCGCAGGGAGCGCACGTGCTCCAGACCCGTCAGCAATACTCCGCACGTCCAGCCGCACACACCGCCGTCCCGCCGCACGCACCTCTCGGGGCCGCCACCACCGCTCTCCGATACCCGCCTCTAGTCACCGCCACAGCCCGGGGGAGTAGGAAGGCCGCTCACCGGTCCGGCCAGCCGCTTCTCTGTAGAGCGCGCGGGGAGCGCACGTGTTCCGGCCCCGCCGACAGCTCCCAGCCGCCGCTGCCGACAGCTTCCAGCCGCCGCCGCCGCCGCTCACCTCAAGGGCTCAATCCCGCTGACCGGGAGAGCCAGATGGGGCCCACGGATTGCCCAGTTACCGGGTATGATGGGGTAAGTCAGGATATTTTAGCGGAGCCCAGCACGGCACGTCCGCTCAGGTCGCCATCTTGGCCACGCCCCGCTGATCATCCTTAGTTCCTTGCCTCCTTCTTCAATTCCACAGATTGTGATTTTGTCTTCGTCGCCTTCTCCTCCGCAGCTTATTATTCTTTGGACCTTATTGCTTTCTCTGGCACCTGTGGTGGTAATGGTGATGCAACACAGACTGCTGAGATGGAGAGTCAGCAGAGGCTTAACATAACAAAGTAACCTGCCGTGTTGTGTTTGCCCTTAAATTAATAATTCTTGGCTTGGGTAAGCTGCAAGCAAGTGTGCAAGCTGGACACCCGGCTTGACAGTCCGAATGGGGGGGGGGGGGGAGATCAACTGAAGAATGATCTGGTGCCAGGTTTCATCGCCGGCCCTGCCTACATAGAGCAATACATGCAGACCAAATGTTCCATGCAACAGTGCTATTTACTGTTAGGGGCTAAGGTAATAAGGTAAAAAGGGGCCTGACTGCCAACTCCTGGCAGTCAGTAAGGCTGGAGCAGGTTATTCCTTGCAGGAGAATGCACATATGTTAACTGGCAGACCTAAGTCAACTGTTAGTGGCCTTGCAAGCGTGAAATATCACGTGTTGACAAAAGTATGTAGGCATGTGATGTCCACAATTGGGCAAAATGACAATGAAAAACTTGGCGCTCCAGGACCCCCTACTGCAGCACTTACCACATCTAAAAGTTTTTGGTAATTTTTTTTGTATAATCTAGGTTTACAGTTTAGTTTTGTTTTTTGCAGCACAACCAGGGGAAAAAGAATGAAGGCCATTTGTATCACAACAGGTAATCAACTCTGATTGATTTATTCAACAAGATTACTATTTAACTGACACGACCTGTTTGTACCCGAAAACTGTTTTAGTCCGTCCCTATTACCTATCCAGGGGGAGGGGGAATAGGCCGACATCTGATGGCACAGCCCCAAAACAGCCCATAGGAAATGTTAGTCATAGTAAAATATGATTTGCAAAAAGAACGGCTTAAGAGAAATTTTGTGTGGACCTATCTAGTATGTCAAATAGATACAGAAGACTGTGTATGTCCATTCAGGATGTATGGATAGTCATAAGACGATTCAAAGAACTGCCCCTTTGAAGGTTACCAGATATTCCGAACAAAGATAGATAGGAAATTATAGATCAAAAAGAAAGGGAGAGATAGCAAAGAAAAGAGGGGCAAGGAAAGTATAAAGAGGGGTATCGGGGGGGGGGGGGAATGTTGGGGGGAGAGCTGAGGGACAACAAATCCCAGGACTTACAGTACATCTTGTGAGTCAATAAAAAGGCCTACCAGGCAGCCCATTCCAAGATTCTGGGTGGTGGAATGCAGTCTTCTTTTGGAGAACAGAACAGGTCTAATGTTTTTCATAGCAATGTTGATCATGCAGGGAACTTACAGACATCTAAAAGGAAATAGTCAGTTTTGGAGTCCTCATTAGTGGCTCCTTAACCTTAGAAACTGCTGGGGTGATTCAGACATATCCTTCTGTGTCACCTAGCCCTCATTATGAGCAGTGTGGAAGTCTGGAAGCACCATATACAAGAGAACACATGTGCTTGTGGCAAGGGGATTACAGCTATGGTCTATGGGGAAATGCAGGTTCTGTGTTTAGAATAATGTAACTGCAACACACCTCTTCTAATTTTAAAAGCAATGATTGAAATGTAGTTTTCAATCTGGCTCTACATTTTGGCTAGGAAGGTCCACATTATCTGAAAATGAACCCACCAAATACCAGCAGCCATGACTGAGAAGAACCATCAGAAGCACCAACGTGGGGAAACAGGGCATTGCTGCAAAAAGCAGTATAACAGAGGGCATTTCCTGGGGCCAATTTTATCCCAACCACCATTTTGAAAGACATATTATAAAGGAGGAACATCAGAGGAGCTTAAATACTCCCAAAACCACACCAGCCTACTGCCCCCTCATCTGGTTTACATTTTGGGCATTATTATATAGCTGGGGCATCTATCTTCTGGTTCCCCCAGATTTCGGGCGACCTCCGTCTGGCAGCATCGTCTTGCATACCATCAGGCACCGCAAGCATCTCCCAATCTCACGCCTGTTCAGTGCCGATGGACGCGCTGCAATGGGGGCCAGAGGAAAAGCCATAAGACTTGGAAAGCGGCTGGAACAGCGCTTAAACCAGCACGGCTAAAGCTTCTGCTGTAATGCTGCAGCAGCTACGTCAGTGGGGAGAGAAACTGGCCCTGGATCAACAATTCATCTACTTATTACGTTAATATTGTACATATTTGACCAGGATCTTATCTGTGGCCCAGCTCAATGATGAATTACAAAAGGCCCTTCGGTTAGACATACAGATCAGCTTAGGATTGCTGGTTAAGATGGTGTATTGCTAGACAAGAACAAATGTTGACAGACACCTTTAAATGTCTGATCCAAAAGGAGTACAATGGTTTGCTTTGTAGTAAAAGCATATTTGGCTCATCCCTGGCTGGAAGTAAGTGGTAAATATGAAATATTTATTTGCAAAATGTGTATTTCTTTTTTTTTTTTTTTTAATAGTCAGCATAACAAATCTACAATACATGTTTGACAGGAGGAGTGGACAATGTGTACTGAAATGAACTCTGCTGCCTAATGCACAAGGGAATGGTTTTTATAGTGACTGGAAATACCTGGTCATTATATAATAGAAATGTAACCAAATCTGCAAAGTTAGGCAGGGTGTCCTGGAGTTAGCATCCATCAGCTCTGGGATGATAAACTATATGCTAGATATAATTTCAATATCAAGTGCTAGATATGCTAATATGTGGCACTTGGGTGACCAATCTCTAGATATAAAGAGACAACCACTGTGATTCAATAGCAAATAGTTCCTTATACACACATTCAATGCAGAAAGAATACATCTTGGTTTCTAGCACAGATGCACACATTTCAATATTCTTCGATTAAATTGTTTTAGTATAAAGCCCACAACATATGCACCCTTTTCTGAGATAAAAAAAAAGAGTATTGGTTTAGTTGGGAACAGGGCTCTCATATGCATGGGTATAAAAAGGCTGGATAGGCTTCAGACAGGAGCTCTTATTTGGATACCAAACATCTGGAACACTGTAGTCTGCAATACCATTCTGGGGCAGCGTGTGTGCACCATATTGTCATAACCCAGGATTTGTCCATAACTAAGTGACTTCCTTTTATTTTTGTATGCTTGCTTAATTATCAGATTTTTCGCCACATGAAAAAAAAAAAAAAAAAAATGACGCTGCTGATCGAGCTCCTGCAGCCCCCAGACAATGTGTGGGCAGGGCAACTGATGCCTTGTTACGAAAAATACAGGATTACAAGAATGTTACAGGAATACTTCACACCTGAGCCACCAACAGGTCATGTTTTGCAGATCTCTACATGGTCAGCTACATAGCTCTGTCTGAGCACTAATTGTCTTATCTGTATGTCTATGTGGAGATTCTCAAATCCAGATCTGTTGAAAACACTAACCAGCACTGTATTGAATGCATTGCCTAGTCTTTTTTTCTACCTTTATTATAGTAACTTTGTTTCCACTAAACACTTTGTTGCATACTATATTCCATAATCCTTTAATCATTCAGCATTTTTAACACCTCTTTGGACCACCTCAACATAGTAAATGGATTTTGTCCTACCTGGAGAAGTTCAGTTGCACTGGCCCTCTGTTCAGGATTTTTGACCAGACACTGAGTAATAAAGTCTAGGAAGGGTTGGGACCAGAGTTCCGGTTTCCTCACTGTTGGTGGCGGGTTTGATGGGATCATGAAGATTGCCTAAAAAGAACCACAAAGACTGCATTCATGCAACATATCATCTATGTCATTATAATTAACAAAATGTTAGAATTAACAACATTTTTAAATTCTGAAAATTATTTCTTGCAAATATTTACAAATCTAGTCCTGCCAAAGTCTTAGCAGATTTCATGTTAGTAGTGTAATAGAGTGAACCATATCTGCTAGAAGTACCTGGCATGGGCTCATAGGGAGTAATAATAAAAGATTTAAAGTCAAGTCAAGAGTTAAATAAATATCAGTAGCTTACCTTACATCAAGTCCCTCCAGTGCTATCCTTCCTGCTATGTCCGTCTACTTAGTGAGGAAATCACATTCTCCACCCCGCTGGCCTGGTTCATCAATCAACATTAAGTGGGCCGAGAACGGAAACACCCCCCACTCCCTCCCTAGACGCCCTGATTGGCTGCCTCTCTTTGCAGCTATGAAACCCCTCCCTCCTCTCTGGTCACACTATGTGCAGGCAGTAATAACTAGAGGCACAACAATGCACTATTTTTTTACTATGAAATATGTAAAGCACAGTGTGCTTACATCACATCACTGTAGCCACACCCACTGTTTCTCCTCATTTTTTCTCTGCATCCCCAGTGCTCTTATACTTTTACAAATAACTTAGGAAATATAGGGTCTTTTTGAAAATGGATCGAAGTATGGGACAGCGCAACGTGTAGCCTGATGGGACAACAGCTTGCCTTTAGTATAACTTTAAGACAGCCTCCATTTACTTGTTGCAGTTAGCCTTAAAGCTCCCTGGCTGTGCAGCCCCTTAGCCAGGTGCTTTTCAGACACGATACATTCAGTTACAGTACACACAGCTTAGTATTAGGTCAGCCTGGGGTTAAAAAAAATGGTTTTGACCCACTTTAAAAAGAACCAAAACCTGGGATTTTCATTATGCCAGGTTTTGGTCCGACCCCCTGTGGCACTCCGGTTTGGTATGCCCTGTTGGCGAATGGCGGGGTTTCACACGACTTAACTCACCTCTACCCAGTGAAAAGCCTCATGCGCAGCCATTCGCCGTCCAATCAGCTTCTTTGGCTGTGCATAATAATGTGTGTATGGAGAAGCTGAATGGAATCAGCGATGCGCAGCTTCATTCGCATCCTTCAACTAAGCACGTCCACACACCGATTCAGTTGCAGTAGGTGTGGCCATGCACAGCCGAAAAAGGATGCGAGTGATGTCACGGCTGGCTAAGAGAGAGGTAAGAACTGCCGGAGAACTGCGGGGTTTCACACAGTGGGGCATCCGAGTTCAGGATGCCCCCGGTAGAGGAGATGAGCATAGACTCCAGGGCGGTTTTGTTCCACTTTAAAGTCCAAACTCTAAATTTATATTATAATATATATATAATTTTTTTTTTTTCCCTGGGAAATCCCTGGACATTGGTTTAAAAAAATCAGTTAGAGGGTTAAAAAACAAAACAAAACACGAAACCATTCATGGAGTTGTCATTCTGACTGACACCGATGAGGATATCTCCTGACTGGCTGACTGCTAATCTGTACAATTTAGTAGGTGAGACAGCGATGTGTTGCCAGGGCTCAGGAAAAGATGACGATGGTAACTAAACACTATATAACTGAAGACATTCAAATAATGAAGATATAAGTGGCAATTTAAACCTATATAAAATATTTTTTAAGGGGCTCTTTGGGAATATAAATTATCTAGAACTGCGTGACTGTTCTTAATGCAGCCAGTGATGAAAACTCATCTAAAGTCCCCCCCCCCCATCCTACTGACTTTATTTATTCTGAGATGTCCAGGCTGATTCCAATCACCTTAGGTTTCTGGGCAGAGCTCCAAGACAAAGAGGCTACTGGAGGATATATGGCTTATAATTAGATCTATTAAGTGAGATCGATGAATGTCTATTAGATGACAGGAGCATTTTCCTGTGCCAAAAGGCATTTTAAGTACCTCGCGTGTGGGAAAAACGATTGTGTTTTTTTTTTTTTTAATGAACATTGTGGTGGTTTTAGACTTTGGTATAACACATAAATTGCATATAGCCTTTTACATCAATCAAAGACAAGGTTCAGGGCCCCAACTAGCCCTCTATACATCCAATGCTGCATACTCACAAAATTACTAAAGAGGAACATTAGAGGCCCTGGAGGCTTTTAGTTCCAGTCCTTGGGGCATCCCAAATTTGGATGCCCCACTGTGTAAAACCCCCACAAGCCCCCCAGAACACTCACCCTCTCCTGGAGCCTTTATCGCATCCTGCCGCTCACCTTTAGCCATGCACGCACCCGGCCTTCCTGAATGGGTGGCGTGGGCATGCCACAGCTTGCGGCTGGCAACGCCGTTCAAGGATCCGAGCGACAGCGCGCGCGCCGATAGGCTGCCACTCGGCCCACTCGCCCGAGTTTGCGCCATGGAAGTGAAAGGAAAGTGAGTGAAACGAGGCAACCTGGGGGGTTTACACAGCGGGGCATCTCAATTCGGGATGCCGTCGCACAGAGGAACACCACACAGGAAAGTGTTGTTTCTCTTTAAATGTCTATTAGAAAAATGCTTACACTAATATAGTTTAAGCATGTTTCTAATATTTCTGGAGCACATTTAATAGGATAGTCCTATTTACATTAGCTACCTGCCAGCCTAAGGGAAACACAGGTCTATACTGACATCTAGTGGATATTTTTAGAATTGCAATAAAGCTAAAATTTGTCTACAATTTGTGTAAAATATAAGTCCATCGCTGCACGTAATGCCTATAGTATTTCACACCACTGATCGACATATACTGTACAGGATGTCATACAAAAATGTCAACCCAGGAGACCAAATTGAGGTTGATAAAAGAACAGTGAAAAAATAGTGTGTCTAGGAACAGAGGGCAAGGTTTGAAGCGGGGTTACTCAACTGACAGGCCATGGCCACCAATTGTCCAGACCCCAAAGGAGACCTCACAGCTGCCATGCAGTGTTTGTTCTTCAGCAACTATTACCCATTGTGTTTATCTTTTATTTTCATTACTGTTCAGGAACTTCAGCCAATCCTGGCATCTAAAAGGCACCAGAGCCAGCTGTTTCCAATTACGGTAGGTGGAATTTATCACCAATTTATCCCTGTTTAGCGGTCCCTTGGCACATGTGCATGCTCAACACCAATTAGCTTGGCTACACCTTCATTCGTGTTTCCTAGCTGCGTTTTCATAAGAGTGGCTAGGAAATAGAACGAACATACAGCCAGGCTGATTGGGGAGAGCCCGCACGTTCACCATAGGATTACTGGTGAGGTAAGAATTACCGGTGAACCCAGGGGTTTCACACAGCAAGACATCACAAATTGTGATGCCCCCCAAAGAGGAAAAGCCAGCCCTGGCATCTTTTAGACACCACCTACCTCTGCCACATCCATTCCTCTCCTCCAAGCTCTGCCCCCATTCGTCCATCCTTCTCCCAGCTCTGCCCCCATTCGTCCACCCTTCTCCCAGCTCTGCTCCCATTTGCCCATCCTTCTCCCAGCTCTGCCCCCATTTGTCCATCCTTCTCCCAGCTCTGCCCCTATTCGTCCATCCTTCTCCCAGCTCTGCCCCTATTCGTCCATCCTTCTCTCAGCTCTGCCCCCATTCGTCCATCCTTCTCCTCCCAGCTCTGCCCCCATTCATCCATCCCTCTCCTCCCAGCTCTGCCCCCATTCGTCCATCCTTCTCCCAGCTCTGCCCCTATTCGTCCATCCTTCTCCTCCCAGCTCTGCCCCCATTCATCCATCCCTCTCCTCCCAGCTCTGCCCCCATTCGTCCATCCTTCTCCCAGCTCTGCCCCTATTCGTCCATCCTTCTCCCAGCTCTGCCCCTATTCGTCCATCCTTCTCCCAGCTCTGCCCCTATTCGTCCATCCTTCTCCCAGCTCTGCCCCCATTCGTCCATCCTTCTCCCAGCTCTGCCCCCATTCGTCCATCCTTCTCCCAGCTCTGCCCCCATTCGTCCATCCTTCTCCTAGCTCTGCCCCTATTCGTCCATCCTTCTCCCAGCTCTGCCCCCATTCGTCCATCCTTCTCCCAGCTCTGCCCCTATTCGTCCATCCTTCTCCCAGCTCTGCCCCTATTCGTCCATCCCTCTCCTCCCAGCTCTGCTCCCATTCATCCATCCCTCTCCTCCCAGCTCTGCCCCCATTCATCCATCCCTCTCCTCCCAGCTCTGCTTGCATTCATCCATACCTCTCCTCCCAGCTACCCGTTACCAGCTGGCATAGTCATGAAAAATTCCATGCTATTTTTGGCCCCATTTCCCCCCTGTACATGGCCAGCACAGAATGCACTGGGGGGGTTCCACAGGGCCAAATTAAAACAAGCTGCTGTTTGCCCCCCCCCCCCCCCCCAATGGATATGATGCTGGATGAGGGACAAGCTGCCTTTATTCCCCCTGCCCTTATATCCCCAGTCTAAGACCTACAACTTGCAGCTAACAACAGTGCATTAGCCATTACAAAACGAACTTGAGTACCTCTAGTTTAGAGTGTGGTTTATTTGTCTCCTACCTCAAAGATCAATGCCTTTCTGCATATCATACTCCAGTTTCTCTATTTTTACAACTTCAAGCATAGAATCAAAGAAAACTCTTTAGAGAGACTGTTCCTTGTGCACCTGAGCTCTCTAAATGTAAAAAAAACCTCAACAAAAGCAATATATTAACAAGAACAAACCCTTCCACATATTCCTCATGGCTCAGCATGGTATCACAGGTCACCCTTATGTTCAGGAGGAATAGAATCCTCTGCCACACACACACACACAACACAACACATGACATCTTGGGAGCAGGGCATCTAGATAAACCTATTGTCGTAGTAGCACTTACTCTCATGGGATGAATATCAGCATATGGAGGTTTCCCTTCAGCCATTTCAATAGCAGTTATACCAAGTGACCAAATGTCAGCCACACAGTTATATCCAATCTCCTGAATCACCTCTGGAGCCATCCAGAATGGAGTGCCGATTACTGTATTGCGCTTGGCCATGGTGTCCTGAAATGACAGATGTGAAAAAAGGAGAGTTATACCACTTTTCCAAACAGCAATTTCACCATGTTACATACATCGTAACAGAAAGTAAGGTTGGGAAAAAAAGACTTTAGTTTAGCCTGTAAAGAACAAAAACCCCCGGGACCATCTACTTCCCGTTCAGTGGTCTAGTAGCCATAGCTGGAAATGTTATTACATTTAAGAAAGGCATCCAGGTACCTTTTAAACTCCTTTGGTTTATTTTTCATAACTACCTTCTCTGGCAGAGAGTTGCATAGTCTCACTGCCCCTGCAGAAAATACTCCCCTTCTATGTCAGTGTAAGAAGACTCTTTCCTCTAACCTTAGAAGATGACCTTGTGTTATAGCTACAGTTCTGGGTAGAAATAGATCATGTGACAAATCTTTGTAATGACCCCAGATATTTGTATACATACTGGTAGTTATTGGATCACCCCTAAGGCATATTTTTTAAAACTAAATACCCGCAATCTTTCTGGGTGCTCTAGTCAACATATTCCATGTATTAATTTAGTTGCCCGTCTTTCAACAAGCTCTAGCTCTCCTCTTCCTACACTGGTGCCAAAACTGTACACAATATCCCAAATGGGGTCAGTGACTTATATAGAGTAAAATGATGGTCCTGTCATGGGCCCCTCTTGACGCACACCCAATGATCTTGTTTAGATTTGCAGCTGCTGCCTGGCATTGGTCCTCTTGTCCTTTTCTGTTGTAGTTGTACCCGAAATGAAACCATTTAGTCTGTATTCATGACATGTAAATAACTTAACATTTATGCGTATAAATCCTCATTTGCCATTTCTCTGCTAATACTTCCAAACTGCAAAGATTTATATTTTACGGTTTAATTCCTTAAAGGCGTGCCCCCGCCCTGGAACCCTACCCTGGTGCTGAGGCAGGATGGGGGGTTAGAAAGAAAAAGACCCCCTTACTTTCTCCTTGGGCCAGCGCCGCTCCCCCGGTCTGTGTGTGCCCGTCACGGAGAAAGCAAATAGCTGCATCCCCCCAGGTCTGTGCATGCTCCCGGCAGGAGCAGACACGGAGCCGGGGGATGTGGCTCTGTGCTTTCAAGCAAGATGGCAGCGCTCAGGATCTGGAAGGCTGGAGGAGCGGCGCAGGCCCCTGGATAATGTAAGGGGCCGTTTTCTTTCTAACCCCCCCCCCCCCCCATTCTGCCTCAGCTCCAGGTTATGGTGGCAGGACAGGGGGCATCTTTTGACTAAACTCCTGCATTAACAATGTCATTAATATATATATTTGTTAAGGAAAATGGGGCTCTGTACTGAAGGCTGCAATACCAACCCACGTACACACATTATGCATTTTGCAGTCCAAGCATTCTCACCTTTTGTACCAGTCATTTATTTTACACAGTATTACACGTTTTAGGAAAGTCAAGATATATAACATCCAGTGACCTACCCTGATTAGGTCTTCAACTTAAAGTGGACCTATCAGCATCATGGCTGGCCCTGGAGTTGAAAAGACTCCGAATTGGGAAGGTCTACAGTCACCTGCCTTTCTAGCGATCTAGTGTTAAAGCAGGTGACAGAGGTACGTTACGTAAGAGCATTTAAAAAAGTGATTGAAGTAATAGTTGAAATATATTGGAAACACCTTTAATCGAAACTTCTGTTTCCCACTGCATCATAAACATATTTTAATGTTCTCTTCAACACAGCAGACTTATTCCACATTTGACAGTTTTGATTAAAGTCCCTGCCCAGGTGTTAAAAAAAAAAAAAAAAGTTTATACTCCCCTTTCATTATTGGCAGCTGCTTAGCCAGTGTCTTCTAACGTGCTGATGAGGGAGATCAAGGGATATCCTTCCTCTGGCGGTGGCAGATCTACTCTATTCATTGTAATAGTGGTGGTGTGTTGAGGTAGCAATGAATGGAGTAGGCATGTGGGGGAGACAAGGGCCCCAGAATGTCGCCACAAGAGGCCCCCAGATGCTGGGAGACAAAAATTGCTGGATCCCTGCCCTCTGCAAGTATGCACAAGTCAGCCCAGGGCTGAGAAGATGCACAGGAAGCCTAGACAATAACTATATGAAAATATATACCGTCAGCTGCCCGGCTACTCCAAAATCTGCCAGCTTAGCGACCCCTTCTGAACTTAATAGTATGTTCCCAGCTTTGATATCTCTGTGGATTTTTCGCATAAAATGGAGATACTCCAATCCTTTCAGAGTGGACTGCAAGATGGTCGCCATTTCATCTTCCTTTAACTACAAAGAGGAAATAAAATCCATTAGGGTTAAATGCCAGTCAAAGCTCATAATCACCATCATACCTGCTATAATTCATTGATCTTAGAATGTAGCTCTTTAAAATAACATAATACAAAGGTCAGATTAGTAAAGTAATCCTAGAAAGAAACATCGGTGGAACTGCGATCTGTGGTGAACACAGCCTATTTTCCCCCACTTTTTTGCAACCCAATATAGACTTTTCAGGGAGGGTTTAGTTCTGCTTCATAGAGGGCCTATAGTGTACATACTCCAGTGTCTGAGTGGTACATGTTCTTCTGCCAGCATACCGTTATGGCCTGATGACTTCGAAGAGTCTTGTAGGTGGACGTCTGCTACAGCATCCGCTCTAATCATCAAATGTCAGGAGAATTAAAGCTAGGGGACTGTAAACTGTGGTCCTATTACTTTGTTACCTACTGCAGGGCAGTGCAATGGGCTGGTATGTAGCCCCCTGCTATTCACAAGATGGCCACTTGAAGGTAACACCACAGGGAAACGCTGCACAATAACAATCCACTTGTAGCGACTTTAGATTAGGGACCTTGCAGATGTAACTTGCAGACTAAACAAGTTGGATGGATCTGTTTTTGCACCTTTTATAAACAAGGAAAGTTTTTGCTTCTTTCAGCAATTTAGTAAATAATATTACATTATCGCATCGCCATTTTGCTTACACTTTCAACCTGATAATTTACAACAGCGATATGGAATATTCACTGATGCATCAGTAAAAAGCAGTCAGCAAGGCCCTTTTCCTCAGACTCCAGGGCCGAGCAGCTCTGGCAGTAACTCGAACATTTGGCTACCTTGCTGCCCGTCCCACACTGCCAACCATCTTCCCACAGTTGTGCCTCCTTGTTCCAGCTGCTGAGTGAGAGTGTGGCCTGAGAGCTAGCCAAGCCCACCAGTCAGAACTAACTCACAGCTTGACAAAACTGCAGGACGACGATCGACATCACACTTGAGCCTGAGAAAAAGTAGTGTACTGCCCATTGCCATGAAACTACAGTAACTGAGCAGCAAACCGGTAACTCCATGCCATGAAGGACCCCCCCCCCCCCCCCGTTGCCCATGAACCCTGCATTAAACAGTAACTTGCCTGTCCAATGTTTTAAGATCTCCAGTTGAACAGACCACCAAGGGGCAGGGCTATGTAGCCAGTGAGCCAAAGCCCGACTTGACCCGTCTCATAAATGGCCAATAATTAGTAATACATTTCCTGGAGTAAAATGGTAACATGGGGCTTTATATATAAGCAATAGGGCTACTTTTTAGAACATAAAGCATAGCTATTGGAATACAAATTCTGAACAAATAACTATAACAATAAAAGGGGGGTGCTCAACCTTTTTAGGAGCATGGGCCGTATAAGAGAGTTGAAAACTGGAGGTGGGCCAGAATGAATAGAATCCCCATTGTATCCACAAACTCCATATATTTTTTTTTCTCTTTACTATGTCTTTCCACCACACCATCAATCCCACATTGTTAATGTATTCCCAATACTTAACCCATCTAAACACCTACCAATCTTAAACATACAATTAAATATAGAAAAAACTCTCATCTTGTTATGGGTCCAGAGATGGCAGCCAAGGGCGTAGCTGGGGGGGGGGCACTTGCCCTGGGTGCAGCAGGTCAGGGGGGTCCCAAAGGGAGCCTGAGCACAGGTTTGCCCTGGGCGCCAGAAGGCCTAGCTGCGACTCTGATGTCAGCCAGGGGAGGTGTTGCACTATCAATGTCACTACGCTCCTCCAAGCCACCACTGCCACCTCTATTGCCACCGAGACCCTCCTATATCACTCTCCTGGCAACTTTTCATCCTTACTGAGCCTCTATTTACCTTTACACGACAGTTCTATTTAACGCTCCCACAATATGTCAGTGTTCACGTCGGATGGCTCAGAGGGAAAAAGGCTGCGCATATGTGACTTAAATGTAGCATAGGGCTAAATTAGCTGCTTTCTGCTTGCCCCATGCTGGCTGTCAGGGGTGGCATTTTCCATTCACCAGTGTTTTGCATTTCCTGCTAAACTTGCTTCTTTCTGCTGACTACTTACTCTTTCTCAGTCCCCCCCCAAAAAATCTTTTTGGAGTTATCCTCTGTTGCTGAGAAGGCCTAGCAGAAGGCAGCTCATCTGTGCTACTGACCAATGAGGTAGAACAAGTGATTCCATCCCTCATTGCCAGGCAGACATGTTGGTATCCGGCAATATGGCTTTACCTCCCCTAATACTTCTACTCGATTCATTGCAATGAAGGGGGCGTGCTGAGGCCAGGGGTGTGTAACACATTCGAAAGGACTCCTTTATTACAATAAATGGAGTCGGCTTCTGGGATCATAAACAATGCTCCATGGATGTGCTGGAAGTAGAAATCGCTGGCTCCCCACCATTGGTTAATATGAAGATGCCAGCACTGCATGGATGATCAGCGGGAGAACAACAGATCTGCACAGAGGAGCAGAAGTCAAGTATAGACTTGTTTTTGCCTTGACCATCCCTTTACATACTTGTAATTTTCAGCCATTGTAACTAAGGACCTTGGGGCACATGACGACACTGAGCATAAGGGACAGATTGGAGAACTCTATCATCACTAGAACACCCAGCTGCTGCTTATCATTGATTGTTATAAATAAGGACATTAGAACATAAAATATATTTATGATTAATGTTTCTAATCTTGTGACATCCTTATACAATAAGAGATTTTCTTCTGTCGGAGTTGGTACATTGTTTCGACTCCAGCCAAAACTAGCCCCAGCTTCGACTCCAACTCCTTAGCCCTGCCAAGGGAAGAGGTATTGTTAATAATCCTATAATGCTGGTCTCACAGGCAAAGGTGGTGGTGGGTTTGGTTTAGGGCTTCTGCAGACCGGGACCTTTAGAGTTACACTTTATATTAATTATGATATATTAAAAAGGGATTGACCGGGCTTCTCTACTAAATTACCTACAGTTGCATCAGCTCCTGTCCTTTGTTTGCTCTAGTGATGCGTAAAGAAGAGCCCCCCCCAAACCCAACTACCAATCAAAGACTGGCTTTGTACCGGGACTGCATCCTCCTTCCGCCTTGGTGCCTGCCCCGGTCAGGGCTACAGGGCTCACAGCGTCTTACAGATTGCCCTTAATCAGTCAATTCGTTATTACTCGACAAGCAGAAATTTTCACAACCAGGCTTAGATATATATTTGCTAAAGCTTAGAGACCTCTTTAAATAAGAGAAAGATTCAGCATAACAAGGGCTATTTAAAAATAGCCATGGTTATGTTACATGTACAATGACTTTAATATATTGCGTAACCTTGTTCTGTGATTCTTTCAAACATACTAAATACTTTATACTAAAGACAAGCATCGTTGTTTTATTGTCGCTGGTCTTAAACTTCAACACGTTTTCAAAAAGACCCTGTAGTTCCTAAGTTAGTAAAAGTATTCGAGCATTGGACATGCAGAGAACAAATTAGGAGAAACAGTGGGTGTGGCAACAGCGATGTGATGTAAGCACACTGATCGTGAGATGAGAGAGGAAGACGGGGTTTCAGAGCTGCAGAGAGAGGCAGCCAATCAGGATGTCTGGGCAGGGAGTTTCTGTTCTCGGTCCACCGTTCCAAGGTTGATTGATGGACCAGATCAGTGGGGTGGGGACTGAAAACTGAATGAGGAAGTGATTTTCCTCACTAAAGAGAGACAAGAGCAGGAAGCACAGCGCTAAAGCTACTCAATGAAAGATAATCTACTGATATTTATTTTATAACTTTGACTTGTTAAACACTTTAAGGTTAACAAGGGTGGCTTGCTTCTCTGTTTCCGTGCTCCCAAGTCTTTCCCACCCATACGGGCCTCACTTCTAGCATTGCGCTGATGAGAGCTACTAGCCAGTGACACGTGTCCACAAGCAGGAAGTAATGGCTGTTTGAATAATAGAACATATTTCCAAGCCAACTCTTTCTGATTGCTTTATAAGATGAAAAAGATGATTTGCTAAGAATAATAGTCTAAGAAAAGAATATGCAACAGCAATTTGCTCTTTGTCTGTATGTGTCATGTAAATACTTTGTTTCAAGATTACCTTGAACCCTTGAATAGGGGGCTTTCTGGTCTATTGGGTCAGTTTAATTCCACTAGAACTCTCTTCGTAAAGCAGCTTGTTCCTCTATTGTAGAGATAGCTTTAAAAATACATAATACAGCAGACACATTAGTGGGCTCCTTTGGACAAATTCTGCCCCATCTTCCTTACTGATTTCATGGCCCATGTGACTGCTGGTGGACAATGGTTCATTGGATGTGTGTTTGTGGTTGTTACAAGTGACTTATTTTTTTATTATTATAGATATGCAATAAACCCTGTACCTTCCTGTGTAAAAAGTGAAGTGAAACGCTAACATTTTCTGCTTTACAATTAAAGTACTTCCGCTTAGTCCAAGACTATAAATAGAACTGTCAGAATAAGATTTAGAGCACCAATACCCCAGCTATGAGTACAGTCACTAACTCAGCACATTCCAGCTTCAACACCCCAACATCAAAATAACAAAATCAACAAAAAATTAACAAAAAAGGCCAGTTAACAAATTAACAAAAAAAAGGCCAGTTTCTGGTACTTGATGCGCAACTATTAACCTCCCTGGTCAGAAAGTCACAAAATATGGCTTGTGATGAAACCGCTTAGCAGGGGAAACCATGCAGGGGCTCTGATGGAGCCGAAGCAACAAACCAGCACTAAGCCTCATTGCTACACTCCACCTTTCTCAGATACGCAAGGATTCCTGGTATAACTTAGGTGCTAATAAGGCAGCCAAGTTAAAGCGGACTTTAACTCTGAATAAGAGCATATCTTATATACGTTTCCTACACCCTGTACATACAGATTGCTCACATTTAAAATCATCCTACCTGCATCTACTGCATGTTATGAGCCTTTAAACATCCAAGATGGCGGCTTATGGAGCATCAGGCAGCCTGCAAACAGGAAGTGTCTTCTGGCTGTGTCACTCTGCATTCTGGGATTGCTGTCCTTTTCCTGACCCCAGCTCTGCTCTGTCCCACCTCTGGCCCCCTGCATCCCGCTTTCCTCTCCTCAGTATGTGTGATGCTTCTGAGTCAAGATGGCGGCGCCTGTATCCTGGAGTCCTAAACAGAGCAGAGCTAAAGCCCGGTGGGGGAAAGAATAACTACAAATTTAAAATATATGAATTTTAGATGCTGGGAAATAGTTTTTAAGCGTTTGGGCTTTTCATTAAATCATGCTGAAGGTCCAGTTTAAAGTCGGATAGCGATGAAACATGTTGGTGGGGGATTTAAGGCGAACAGGAAAGAGAACAAGGTCACATGGGCCATCTTGGCCTGCTGGCAGTGCAGCCAAAAGTAAGAGGTGGAGGGTCAGCACTCCTAAAAATCCATAATTTTATTGTTGATCATTAAAATCATCTCCAAAATAATTAAGCAGCCATAAAAACAATTACCAGAACCCAGACAGATGAAAAATCAGCCAAGCTTTCTAACATGCTTCGAACGCTGGAGGGTCCTTAATCATAGAATAGTGGCTCTAGGAGAAAGGATGTTGAGTGCTTTATTATGCGCATTCTTTATTTCGTACATGTGAGTATATTACCTATAGAAACAATAAATTAGCGTCAGTTTTTATCTAGAATAACGCTATGGATTTGTTTTAGGTGAATGAGCCTACACTTGAGGACAGACCCTTAAAGTGGACCAACACCCAGGATTTTGACTATCCTGGGTATTGGTCCACTTCCTTGGGGCACCCCGATCGGGGGTGCCCCGCTGCCCAAAACCCCCCCAAACACCCCGAAAACTCACCTCTCCACGATCCCACGTGACTGCGCTGTCCAATGCCCGCCGACGGACAAGTGACGTCCGTCGGCGGACAAGGGATCGCGCCCGCCGCCGCCTCCCGCGCGTCACTCTTGACGTGTGCGCGCCCGCGCCGGCCATTCAGAGACGGCCGCCGCGGGCATATCTGGAGGAGCGCGAGTGAGGCGGCGGCGGCGGAAGCAGCGTCTGGAGAGGTAAGGTTTTTCGGGGTGTTTGGGGGGTTACACCCCGCGGGACATACCGATCTCGGATGTCCCGCGGTGTGTGAGGTGATCGGCCCGGGAATCTTATAGATTCCCGGGCCGATCACCCCTGGGTGTTGGCCCACTTTAAAAGATGAAGGAATTCGCGAATTCACACTTTGGGAAAATTAGATTTTAAAGTGGACCAAAACCCGGACCAAAACAATCTGGAGGGTTTCATACAGCAGAGCACCCCCTATTGGGAGAAAAGACCAAAACTCAGGATAGTCAAAAAGGTAAATGTATTTCCTACGGGTGAAGTGTGCACTGCTATGTGAAATCTCACTGTGTGGTGGAGCAATGTGGTGGATCAGACAATTGAAAGATCATGGTGTCCAATTCAAGAATTTGTTGCTCTGTCTTTCTTCCCTATGTGGACTGTTCAAGCCTTTTTTATTACTGGTTGAAAAAAGGGAATATATGAAATATATAATTAAATATTTGCTTCACAATAACCTCCAATATCTCTATTAGAGATCAATGCTATAAATGTTGCAAATACTAACAATCATATCAGCCCAGCAGCCACTAATGTGATACAACAATGGCCGCTAAGGCTCTCCCAACACAACCAGTGAACTGTCCCAAAAGGAAATATATTAATACCTTAAATACTTTGCAAGTTATAATCTATTGTGTGACAAATTATCCACTACACACACAGTAAGATGTATATATTAAAGACTGGTTTAATTAGCAGCACAGTAATTAACCTTACTAACCCAATATGTTCCTAGAGTCCCCCAGATAACCTTATATTACAGGCAGTCCATATATTAATGAATGATAAAGTTACAGTAAGTTACGGTATTCTCTTGGGTACAAAAGCTTTTATACGATTAGTTAGTACTGTATTCTCTTTTGATCTGAGCTACACTCTCACTGAAATCTGTCTCAGATATGGCAGCAGTCTACCGGGTCATTTGTTGAAATATAGCAAAAGTCTAAGCAGATGACTAAGCTAGAAATCAGGCTACCTACTTACCTTCCACCAGTATCTTGCAGTGATTAATTGCGTCAAAGTGCAGACTAGCAGCAGCCCCCTGCTCTCAGCTCTGCATGCCCCTGGCAGTAGATCTTCAGGTTGCTGGGCACACAGAGCAGAGGATAGGGAGCAGGCCCTGTGCTGCATTTAACTGCCACAGGAACCTGGGAGAAGGTGAGTAGGTAGCCAGATCTCAGACTTACACACCGTTAGGGATGCAACTTTAGGCAGTGAACCAGGAGTCTATTTAAACATTTGTTTCCATTGGCCTTAGTTTAGCATAAGTATTTAAGTTGAAATCAGCTTGATCCTGAAAAAAAAAAAAAAACGTGTTTGTATGCCACAGAAATATGGAGAGGGTAAGTTCTTTTGGGGGGTTTCCAAATAGATGGTGAGGGTGAGGGATGCAGCAGCCCAAAGGGTGAAAACTGACTGATGAGTGGTCCGCGAGCATGATTCGTTCTGGTGGGTCCAGTCCTACACTTAGTAGGACTCATATAGAACTGTAATATTGCATGAGAATAGTGAATATACAATTCTCGGTTTACAGAAACATTCCCCAGAGAGTGGCAAAGCAGTGGTCTACCTCTTTATATCTGTAATATACAGAATTTCCTGCTACTTCAATTATGAAAAAAATGAAATGAATGCAACACCGTATTTCATGTGACCAGCAAATTAACTCTCCTGATCAGTCAGTGAGTGCATTGCTTGTGACCTCAGGCCGCAAAGAAAGGAGGGTGGAGGCAGATCCAACTCTAGACCCCGCAATAAATGAGCAAAGGTTAAGCAGATTCCCCCAGACCCCATAGTTAAAGTGGACCAAATCCCAGGATTTTGACTATCTTGGGTTTCGGTCTTTGACCCCCCCGGGGTACCCCAATCAGGGATGCCCCGCTGTGTGAAGCCCTCCAGAACTCACCTCTCCCTGGTCCTACGGTGCATGCACGGCCTCTTGTCCAATGAAAGAGCACATATCTGCTCCCGCCCCTACGTCTAAGGCGAGCGGACCTGGCGGACACTTCCCCTGCTACCCTCTAACAGGAAGCGTGACCATGCCATCCATTCACAGGTGAGTATCTGGGCCACACAGCGGGGCATCCTGATTTTGGATGCTCTGGGGGGAGGGAATCTATACGATTCCAGGGCTGCCGTGGCATGGGTTTTGGTCCACTTTAATGATAGAGTGATTTCCGAGACCCCACAATACAAAAGCAGGATGCAAGCAGTTGCCCTGTTAAAAGCAGATAATCTAAACCCCAAAATAAATAGTAAGACTACAACCAGATCTCCCAGGCCCCACAATTCGGGAAAGTGCAAGAAAATGCTCCAAGCCCCAACTGAATAGGCAAAGTACAAGCAAATCCCATACAAACCCCTAATAGTAGTCTGAGTGTGCCCTATAAAGACCATCCAGCTAATAAGCAGGGTGCAAGCTATTTCTTAATCCCCAAATTAATAGGCATAGTGAGGCACTGACCCCAAAATGAATAAGCACAATCCAAGCATATGTTCCCAGACCTTACAAAAGGCAGAGTGTGAGTAAAATCCCTTCAAACCCCAGATAAATGGATATGTGAATGTAATAGGATCCCTTCCAGATTCTAATTAACAGGCAAAGACCAGGTAGCACTACCTGCCCAGACAGTTATTCCTCTATCCCCAACCAGCAAGATTATAGTGATGAGGGCACCTAGCACAGTTGGAAGCCAAATAGCAGCATTTACCCACTTCCACGCAGGTTTGATGCCCCACATCACCACCAGCTGCCAGTGAGATTCACAGCAGATGCGCACAGCTCTGAGCACCCACCTGGTGAGTCCCTTTTGTCACCGGTGGTCACCTGGGTCCAGCAGCTGGAACGAGGGATTGCATGTGTGGTTGCTTTCAATCCCAGTCCAACAAATAACCAGCACTCCAAAATGATCTAATTTGATCAAATATATTCATTATCAGAAAATCCATAACAACTCGTCAACGTTTCGGGGGTATAACGGATGTCCTGATGAAGGGGGTTCTGTATTAAATACTGATGTCCTGATGAAGGGGGTTCTGTAACACCCCCAAAACGTTGACAAGGTGTTATGGATTTTCTGATTATGAATACATTTGATTGATCAAATTAGATCATTTTGGAGTGCTGGTTATTTGTTGGACTTGGATCTGCGGCGTCTCTGCGAACCCATCTGGATTATTACTTTACTTGGTTAGGAGTGCGGCTACCCTCTACTTGTTTGGCTTTCAATCCCATTCGCTGGGTGGCTTTCCGCATTACTGTGTAACAATCTGTCCAGCAAATGCCACTAGTCGCTGACTATCACGTGGTGGGCGCCCGCTTTGCCAACCAGACCAGTCATAAGCCTGCGAGATCCTTCATTGTAAAAATTATGTAAAATAAATACAACAAAGACCTTATAAAACCAATGAAAGAAAAAAATAAAATACAAATCTGAGAAATGTTTCAAACTTGCCGTTTGTTTTCTTAGCCGAATGATATCGGAGACAGATCCTCCTCCACAATACTCCATAACGATCCATAGGTCACTATTCTTAAAGTAGCTGCCATAATACTTCACAACATGAGGGCTGCAGCAAATAAGACAGAGAAGGTTAGGAAAGATGCATTGTTAAGTAGACCACTAGAAGACTGAGAATAGTCTTCTTGTAGTAATGGTAACATCAGGCTTTTTCTGATCAGGCTACTTAAAGCATATATATTGGAATTCAAGTCCTGAACAATTTCTATGTATATGTACAGTATATAGGCAACACCTGAAAAGTTTAAAGTGGACCAACACCCTGAGGTGATCGGCCCGGGAACCTATAAGATTCCCGGGCCGATCACCTCACACACCGCGGGACATCCGAGATCGGGATGTCCCGCGGGGTGAACCCCCCCTGAACACCCCAAATCCACCTACCTGGTCTTCGGCGGCGGCCGGCCGCCGCCGCCTCCCTCGCGCCCCTCTAGGCGTGCGCGTGCCCGCGCCGGCCGTCTCTGAATGGCCGGCGCGGGTGCGCACACGTCAAGAGTGACGCGCGGGAGGCGCCGACGGGCAAGCTGCTTGTACGTTGCTGTCAATCAGCTTGTCCGTCGGCGCCGATTGGACGGCGTGGCCACGTGGGAGCGGGGAGAGGTGAGTTTTGGCTTTCTGGGGGGTTTCACACAGCGGGGCACCCCCGATCGGGGTGCCCCGGGGAAGTGGACCAATACCCAGGATAGTCAAAATCCTGGGTGTTGGTCCACTTTAAAGAGGAACAAAACTCAGTATTTTGACTATCCTGTGTTTTGTTCTGTGTCCTGAGGGCATCCCGCTGTTTGAAACCCCGCAGAATGCCTGTACAAACTCACCTTTCCCTGGTCCTACAGCGCATGCGCAGACTCTCATCCAGTCAAAGTCGCTTGCTGTGCATATGTAATGCTTGGCAAATAGCTTTTTATACCCAGAACTTCAGTAATAGGAGCGAAAGCGGGCGCATCCCCGGCAGGGCGTGCTCACCGTCCCCAGCTTATACTAATGGCTGGGAAGGGGGAGCAACGCCCTGGGGGGGGGGGGGGGTTGGTTCACACAGCAGGGCACCCTGATCTGGGATCCCCCGGAGAAAGGCCAGTGGATTTCAGGGCTGTGCTGCTAAGGTTTTCTTCTAGTTTAATGAAAAATAAAAAGAGAATGAAAGGAAACCGTTCACAAATAGTAATATGCTGCATGCCATCCACATTTTGCTATAAGGATCAGTTAAGATTGACCTCCCATACAGCAGCAGAAATAAATGCAAACTGTGGAATTCAGTTATGTACTTTATAGGCGTCTACATTTCCCCAGAGAAAAGGCTTTTTATTTTATGGCAAGCCAGAGGTTAGTCAGGTTTCACACATGCAGCTGTTTACACACAGCTGTTTACACACAGCCCAACAGCCCTCCATACAACTTACAAAGTGCCAGCGATAACTTATATATTATTGGTTGTGTCTTTCTTCTTCTATAAATAGTTGTTTTCTATTGTAAAAGCCGGTTTCACAGGCATACCTTTGACATTGCTCAGGGCCGCCATCAGCCCATCCAGCCTAAATGTTGGGCCCTCTCACATAAGTAGGAAGCCACATGTGCCCCCCACCCTGCCTGTCATTAGTGCAACATGGACCACAAGAAAGCTCATCACTCAACCCCCCATTCCCTTTGTATGCAGCCAAATGGGGCCCACTTACCCGCAACCCCAGAGTAAGCATTTACATGGGTCACTTGTTCCCTATAAACAGAAAGATTTGACCCCCCCCCCCCCAACCCAGTAAACACCAGTCTGTGTCGCCTTGTATACAGGATCTCAAATCTCATTCTCACCAAATGACAACATCACCTTCAGGAATAGGAGTACACTTCCAAGGGCATATATATGCACAATAGCCCACTCCCAGGAGAGGGTATTTGCCCAGTTTGCTCTCCCCCTAATGTCAGTCCTGCTTGTACAAACAACCAAAACAAAGAACCTGCCTAAGTCTTATACAGCAATAATGCCTATACTATACCCGAGAGGTGGCTTTGACCATTGGTGTATATATTGGGTCTGTCATTACATTACTATAATTAAATTGGACCAACAGCCTTACAAGAAACCATGCTCATATGCATCCCTCCCCAGGTCAATTCAGATTTCTGTACATAAATATTAGTTTACCTTTTTGTAACTCCTGATTGTGGGGTTATGTCACTTGAATTCAGGAATAATCATGGCTAGGATGTGGGGGAGTCAAACAATGGGCCATCCAAAAGTGGGATGACTCCGTGGCCAGGACCACAGAATCACAGTGATAGTCAAAATCCTGGTGATTGGTCCATTTAAAAGAGGACCAAAACTCAATTTGGCCAGCTCTAGAGTGCTAAAGTCTAGAAGACACCAAGGCCAAATGAATCCCTGTCCTATGTCTGTTGCATGATGGATAATTTGCAATGCTCCTCCACAGGAAACCCACAGGTGCCTCTTCCTTCCTCAACCTACAGTGCCTTGCGTGCAGCATCTCGCTGTCTGTCCCTGCTTTGGCTTCCTGCGCCACCACTGCCTCTCGGACGGAGCGTGCTGACACAAACACTCGGCCATCAGTGTGCGCTGTGTTCACACTCTGACTTTCGGCGCAGACAGCTGGCACAAGATTCATGTAACTATATTTTTTTGCACTTTTTTTTTTGCTTTTTACATTTGCCCAATAAGACACACCACGATTTTCCTCCCACTTTTGGGGAAAAATAGTATGTCCTTCAAGTTTTTGTTTCTTTTCACCCAGCGAAGCGGCACGGGCGGCCGCGTGCGCAGGTGTCCCACCTGCTAGTCCTACTCTCCTAGTATGTCCTTTAGGGCGAAAAATACGGTACTTTCATGTTTAGCTGAACACTAATCATACCAGAATCCCTATATTTTGATTACAGTATTTCCTGCATTTCCCCACAGTAACAAGTCATAGTCTGATGTGCTTTCTAAATGGTTGTTACAGGACATAGCAGACCATTCGTAATAAAGACAAGATGATAAACATAATAAAACAAAAACAAAATAACATCTTGCAAAAATTATATCCTCCATTGAAACCAGTTTAAGTGAGCCGGAGAGGAGTACACTAACTAGAGGCATAAAAAAGGTCAAGGTCTTAATAATTTATTACATTTTAAATATTAAATGAGGTCTTGTTTCCTGATGCCCTGGCAGACAGTGCTCGTTGCTCCTCAGAAATATAAAGAGACACTTCCAGTAAAGGTTTATGTGCACCTCAATGGACAGCTTGATTCTGAGGAAACACTTTCACATCCTTTTCTTTTAATTAGCGACATCATTCCCGATTTACAGGTTCTAAAAGGCTTCCACTTTCCGTAATAAAAGAAGTGTTCAGGTGAAGCAAAATGGTTGATTGGACCTAGGAAGAATTTACCGTACTTTCCCTTGGCTCAAGAAAAATCACTGCCTGCTGTTAAAGTGGACCGTCACCCAGGGGTGATCGGCCCGGGAATCTATAAGATTCCCGGGCCGATCACCTCCCTCACCGCGGGACATCCGAGATCGGGATGTCCTGCGGTGTGAAACCCCCCCAAAACCCCCCAAAAACTTACCTCATCGGCGGCGGTCGCCGCCTCCCGCGAGCCCCTCTAGACGTGCGCGCGCTCGCGCCGGCCGTTTGTGAATGGCCGGCGCGGGCGCGCACTGTCAGAGCGGCGCACGGGAGGCGGCGGCGGACGCGCTGTGTTGTCCGCCGCTGTCACCCCGCTTGTCCGTCGGCGGTGATTGGTCAGCGCGGCCACATGGGAGCGTGGTGAGGTGAGTTTTGGGGGCTTTCTGGGGGGTTTCAAACAGCGGAGCACCCTTAATCGGGGTGCCCCACTGAAGTGGACCAAAACCCAGGATAGTCAAAATCCTGGGTGTTGGTCCACTTTAATGGACCTGGTGGAGAAAGGTCCCTCACCAACATGTTTGTCAGCTGCTGTGCTCTAAAAGATTCCAGGGTCAGCCAGTGGCCTACCCTCCGGCCATCCTAAATTGGGACTCCTCCCAATCCAACGGTGCATGCACAGGCTCTCATTCAATCAGCGCTGGTTGCCATGCCCGTGTCATTCAACAAATGGCTCCGATTGTTTGAAATGGGGAGCGGCCGCTTTGAGTGCTCCTCATTAAAGTCTATCAGAACAGTTTGCTGAATGACATAGGCATGGCAAATGGACATGAGCTCACGCATTGGACTGAGAAGGGGGGTGGTCACAGAACAAAACCTTGGATATTCCACTTTATAACAATTATGACCAGATTATGACTTCAACTGATAACAGGCATCACTTCATCTATCTCAGGCTTGCCAGCCCCTTTATAGTCCTTCCAGAATAGATTAGGACAGACCTCTACAACAGGTATTAAAAGCTTACAAATAAACAGTCATGCCCAAAACCTCACCACAGCCCAGGAAAGGAAGAGAAAACTCCCTTTTTGGTATTTTTTTGTTGTTGTTAAATTGTTTTAATTTTTGGAATGTAAAATAAATATGTGTGTTAGGATTGTGCCACCAGACCAGGATTCTTATATTCCTGGGGCTCCGTTAGTGGGAGTGGTTTTCATGGCTTTGAGTAAAAAACATGGACTACAAGTCCCACAACCCAATGTAACATGTGAACTCTTTAGCAGCTTTGGCTAAGTCTACGCAGCTTAATGACCTATCCAACTTAGAAACCAGTCATTAACCCTTGCTACTGGAACATAAGACTGTGATTGTTCCAAACTGAAGAAGTTGAATGGGTTAAACCAGTCACCCATGCCTTAGCCAATCAGATGACTAGCAATGAGGACGTCTATGATATGGACTCAAAATCACCACTTTGGTGTACATATAGAAGGCAAACACATTGTTGCTATGGAAAACGGTTCTCCTTTAAACCAGAGAGTTGCAAACAAATAGAAAATTCAAAAATAACAGATAAGCTTAGCACATTGAAGACCTCATTTTGCCACACAATAATGAAACTTTTAAAAATGCTATCAAGTGGAATTACCCTTTAAAGTGAAGAATATAGTCATTCCAGAGCTCGGAAAGATTAGCGACCTTTTCAGATCCGCTGATGCCGATGACAAAATGGAAGTCTAGCAAAAAAACGCTAAAAGTGTAGGAGGGGATGGTTCAAATGAATGGCCAATGACCCCAGCTTATCACAGTTAATCCTGTCACTACAAGATAAGCTTGGCAGTTCAGCGCCACCAAGCAGTATTGCATATCTCTGCTTGCAGTTTGGGTTTAAAAGATCATCCCTCGTCTATATGAACCTTTAGACAAATACAGACCATTTCTCTACCTTATGGATGCAACATGGTTAATTGTAAGCTGCAAATCACAGAAACACATTCAGACATACTAGTGGAGTACCCCACAAGGGTCAGTTCTGGGACCAACTCTCTTCAATATATATATATATATATATATATAAATGGCATTGGGTACGGAACAATAAAGTCTCAATCTTTGCAGATGATACTAAACTGTGAAAAGTAATCAAAACAAAAGAGGACAGCAGGCAGATTTAGATAAACTGGAAGCATGGGCAGTTAAATGGCAAATGAAGTCTAACACAGATAAATGTAAGGTTATGCACATGGGAAGGAGAAATCGGTGTCATGATTACATACCAAATAAAGAAACACTTGGTAAAACAACAATGCAAAAAGGACTTAGGGGTTTTAGTTAACCATAAGCTCAACTGTAGTAATCAATGCCAGGCAGCAGCTGCCAAAGCAAATAGGATCATGGGGTGCATCAGGAGGGGCATAGGTGCTCATGACATAGCATCATTTTACCCCTGTACAAGTCACTGGTCAAACCCCATATTTAGTACTGTGTACAGTTCTGGGCACCTGTGCTTAAAAAGGACATATCAGAACTGGAGAGCGTTAAAAAAAGGGCAACAAAGTTAATAAAAGGAGAACAGGGGCTTGAGTACCCTGAAAGATTGTAAAGTTTATTTAGTTTAGAAAAAAAAAAAAAAAAAAAAAAGACACTTGAGGGGTGATCTAAAAACTATGTATAAATATATTCGGGCAATACAAAGATCTGTCCCACAATCTATTTATACCCCGGAGTGTAACCATAACCCGAGGGCATCCACTAAGGCTAGAGGAAAGGTGCCTTTTCCACCGACATAGGAGGAGATTCTTCTCTGTAAGAGCAGTGAGACTATGGAACTCGCTACCAGAGGAGGTAGTAATGATGGATACAGTAAAAACGTTCAAAAGTGGCCTTGATGCCTTCCTGGCATGTAATAACATTTCCAGCTATGGCTGCTAGACCACTGGAAGGAGATACAAATTGGCTGAACTGGATGGACTAAAGTCTTTATTCAGCCTTACATACCATGTTACGGAAAGCGGATAGTCAGCGGTTTGCATTTGAACAGCAGACTATGATGTATCATAGTATGTGTAGGACTTGTTACAATGGTAACAATCAGACTTAGCTTGGCTGTTTCAATGTGTTACCAACCTGGGCTGATGTTTACAATGCGAGAGGATAACTCATACTGCTTGCTACATTCACAGATGAGGGGGAAGGGGTGCTGCAATACGAGGTATAAACCCCTTAGCCCAGTATTCAAGTAACAATGCTTTCTCTGTAAATTTTGAATGCCCAAGCCCCCTTCTTTTGGAAACACAGTCAATAGTCTTATCATATGTACCCTTACATGTACAGAGGGTTTAACATCATTATTTCCAATTTACAATGTTACCTTGCTGATAAGCTAGGGGGTGATAGAAGTCTACTCACCTGTCACATTGCTGCATAATAGAGATTTCCTTAATGATTTCTTGAAGGTCTGACTCCACTGGAATCTGCTTAATAGCCACAATCTGACTGGTTTCTTTGTGACTGGCTTTATACACACTGCCATAGGACCTGCAAAAAGAAACACAAGTTAGAGCCACTTCCTCTCTCGTCTAGAGGACCTGTCAAGTGGTTATCAGCCTTTTTTTTGCCAAGTACGCACTAGTGGAAGGTCTAGCCAAGTACCCCCAAGGGCAGGGCCGGTTCGAGGGTTTTGTGGGCCCCTCGGTGTGAAACCCCCGGGGATCGCTTGTATATTCACCTCACAAATTCATGCATGGCATAAAGAGTGGGGAGCGCATCCCCAGTATTCCACTGCCTTACGTGTGTGCTTCCATGCCCAGCCTATCTGAATGGTTGGGCACATAAGCACATCTCAGCCGTGGAGATATTGGGAATGGGCCCAGACACACGTATGCAGCGCAGAACCCCAGAACAGTGAGCGTTTGTGGGGGTTCCCGGGGCATTTTACACAGTTGGTTGGCCGGTTCCCTTTAAACTACCCCGTTGGCATTAGTCACTGACTTCAGTGAGCGTCCCTGTCTCCTAAATCATTGGTGGTATAGTGGGCACACGGTCTCTGCTCTCGCCCACCCCCCTTGCAGTCACTCAGCGGTGCTTAAAGTGGACCAAAACCAGGGTCGGAGTGGAGTACCTGGGGCCCACCAGAGGAGACCATTCTGGAGGCCCACCCTTAAGCTACATTAACCTTGGGATACTAAATTAACCCACAGATGAGAGGAAAAATGAAAGTGAGAAAAATACAGAAGGGAAGAGAACAAGAAGGGAGTGAGTGAAGCAAAAGAGAGGGAAAACAGAAGGAGGGAAAAGTAATGAAGAAAGAAAAAGAAAGAGAGAAAAGAAGTAATAAAGAAGAAAACAAGCAATAAATAATGTATGGTCGGTATATAAAGTAGAAAGAGTGAGAGTGAACAAAAAGGGAAAGGAAAGAATGGAGGAATGAAAGAAAGACGGTAGGGAAATAATATATAAAAAAGAGAAAATAGAAGGGTAGTAAGGAGAGAGGAAGGCAGTAAGAAGAGAAATGGTGAGGGAAGGAAAAAAAGGGAGATAAGGAAGTGACGACTGAAGAAAGGAGGGAAGGAAGTAAGAAAGAAAAAGAAAGAAAGAAAGAAAGAAAGAACAGAAGAGCAAGCAGAAGGGATAAGAAAGTGGAAGGGAGAGTGAAAGAAAAAAAAGAAAGGAAGGAGGCAGTAGAGGAGCGAGGGAGAAAAGAATGTAAGGAAGGGAAAAAAGGAATGAGTAAGGGAGGGGAGGGAGGAAAATCAGATAGAAAGGAGAAGTGGAGGAAGGATTTGGAGGAGGAATGGAAGGAGGAAGGTAGGGAAAAGAGAAAGGAAAGGGTGGGAGAAAGAAAGAAAAAGAGAAGGAAAGTTGAGAAAGAGATAGCATAAAGTGTGGGAGAGAGAGAGCAAGGTGGGGATGGAGAAAAAAAAGAAAGGAGGACACAGAGAGAGGTGGGGCGAAAGCTATAGAAAGAAAGAGAACATGGGAGGGAGAAATAAGAAAATAAAAAAGAAATAAAAGAATGAAGAGAGGCCAGGAAAAGTAAAAGAAGGAAGAGGGGCCAAGAGAAAGGAAAGAAGGATAGAGAAAGAAAGGAGGCAGAGGGAGAGAAAAAGAAAAAGGGAGAGAGGGGGGGGGGCAGCAGGCAGGGGCACAGAAGTGCAGCATGTATAGAAGGGGACAAGGCACCATGTCTTGCACCCAGCATCTAGCTCACCTGAATCCCCAGCGCAGGATGTATTCCTGATGTGGCCCTACTTCATCTTGGACCTGCTGCCGCTCTTCAGGCCCCGACCTCACCGTACCCCCCCCCCCCCCCCCCCGGCCCCAGCAGGGGACCGAGCACGCCGCCTGCTGGCTCCAGCCCTGCCCGGATAGTAATTACTAAAGTAATATATAATACAGCAGAACAGTCAGACAACCCCTGCTTGTGAACCCAAACCCTGGGCTTTGGCCCATGCCTCCCTGCGTAAAACCCCCCAGGTCGCCCGATCTCACCCACCCTTCCCCGATTATACGCCGCATGCATAGCCCTCTCGTCCAATCAGCACACTCCTGCCCCTTCATCTAATAGTTAGTCTAATGCAAGCGAATCTGAATGCGCTGGCGGCTGCATCCCCCGCTACCCTCTAACAGGGAGCGAGCACACACCCTGCCAAAGGGATAGTGGGGATGCGGCCGCAGCTCACGCATGTGCCATTGGACCGGGAAAGAAGGTACGTTTCTGGGCGACCTGGTGTTGGGTTCACACAGCAGGGCATCCCAATTTTGGATGCCCGGGGGGAATCCAGCGACTCTGGAATCTTATAGATTTCAGGGCCATAGGGCGTGGGTTTTGGTCCACTTTAAACACACCGTGTACTCCCGTGTTACGTGTACTGCAGGCTTAGAAACGGTGCCCCTGGAAAGGCACAGGGACCTTTCTCTTCCCTTTGTTGTGTTGGCAGAGCTGACCTTCCACTATTGTATGGATGCATGCGCTGCCAGCCCTACCCTGGTGTTCTTAATAGAAAGAGAGGAGCTGTATTATAAAGAATTCTAAAGGATGAGGATTCCCAACCCATTAAGAACAATGGCATTTCCCGGCAAAAAATGTTGGTTTGCACTAAAGCTGGTCTATCTTATCTACTCTACCCCTTACACTGCAAAATAAAAACTCACTACAATAGCAGCACCTTGCAGTCATTTAAATGGCACCTAGATGCATTTACTGGGCAGATTAACAGCCAGGGCATTATTTACAGATTTTAAAGCGGAACAAAACCCAGCAGTGGCTTTCCCCCGGGGCACCCCAAAACGGCATGCACTGCTGATGTGCCCACTACAACAGAGCATGTGCAGGCTCTCGTCCAATGACATCATTCCACAGGCGGCTCTCATTGTTTTCAATAGGCTGGGATGGGAGTGTGCACACTGGGGATTCGGCAGTGTGCTCCCCATTAGTTATAGCCATTTGCCAAAAGAGCGAATGTCTCTCATTGGATGCTGTTGAAACGCGGAAGTAGTGAGGAGTTTGGGTCTTTCTGAGGGGTTTTACACAGCCCCAATCAGGATGCCCTCCAGGAAAGTTTTGTTCCACTTTAGAAGTGGTTACTAAATCAACAGCTGTTCTTTTACCTATATAATGTGTAGTTATACAAGGAAATCAGCATTGTTAACGTTTATTTATGGCACAATGTTGCCATTACAGGTGCAGCTGATAAAACCTCCAGTCATGTATAGAGGTTGATTCCCCCAAAACACTTATGGGGTCACGATTTAGATGCTTTTTAGCCCAGCTATTCTGAGGCAGGGTCCATTTATTTGTTCATTTAGGCCCTTATTTAACAAGGGATAGCGCCAGGTAGCGAATGGTGAGCGAACGGTAATGACGGTCACCGCCACGAGAACGCCGGCTCCCCTCCGCAATCACACATTTATCAAGCCGATCCTGCTTAGCGCCAGATAGCGAATCATTCATCATTATTCCAGCCTCACCCCACAGCGCCAGCGAGCGACCTTGAACAGCGACAGGTATAACCTCTCGCTACCTGGCGCTCTCCAATGCATTTCAATTGAGCAATCTTTAAATATTCTTAATTAATTGCTATTAATGTTTTCTTTTTTTTTTTTTTTTTTTTTCTTTTTAAATGTCAACAATTCTGTGACCACTTCTGCAATGTTAGATATTTTTTTTAAGGTAAAAAAAAATAAAATAAAATAAAATTTGTGCAGAATTGATATTACAGGTCTGATATTAATGTATTCATATTACAAAATGTTTTGAAAAACTTGTTTTTTTTTTTTTTTTATCCAAAAATATGGTTGTTTGGGGGTTAAAAAACTACTTTTAACCCATCGCCGCCAGCGCTCTGGGGTTTAAACAAGCATTTCACTGCGCGAGAATTTTTTGAGCGTGATTTCTTAATGAATATGCTGGGAGCCGTTCGCTATGGCCGTTCGCTGTCATGCGCTCCCATACAGCGCGGAACCTGTCAAATAGCGACTCCTCACCCAATATTCAACATTACCGCACACCGACTGAGTCGCTATCAACTACCGAACAACGGCCAAGCACAGCGACTACTAGCGGGCGCTCTGAAAATGCCGCTACTGTCGCTCATCTGTCGCTACCTGGCGCTATTAATGAATCGGCCTCCCCGTATCTGTCTCTACAACACTAAAGCTTCAGTACCACCCTTCACCCTGAATAAGAGTCTATCTTATATGTTTCCCACACCCTGTACATACAGATTGCTCACATAAAAAAATCATCCTACCTGCATCTACTGCATGTTTTGAGCCTTTAAACATCCAAGATGGCGGCTCATGGAGCACCAGGCAGCCTGCAAACAGGAAGTTTCTTCTGACTGTGTCGCTCTGCATTCTGGGATTGCTGTCCTTTCCATGACCCCAGCTCTGCTCTGACACAGCTATAACCCCGCCCCCTGCACTTTTGACCCCTCTCCTCTCCTCAGTATGTGATGCTACTGAGGCAAGGTGGCGGCCCCCGTATCCTAGAGTCCTGAACAGTTGCAGCCCAGTGGAGAAAAGAATAATAAGCAAGTGACTAAAATTTAAAAATATATTAATTTTAGATGCTGGGGAATAGTTTTTTTTTGGGTTTTGGCTTTTCATTAAAACATGCTGAAGGTCCGGTTTAAGAATACCTATATCTGCCTATGACCTGTCCTTGCAATGCTTTAGCCTTAGCCATGGAGTGCACTAGTTAATTGGCCTGGAGAGCACATTGGGGAAGGTGCTCAATGAGTATGTGCCAGGCTGGGCTGGGGCTGGCCAGGGGCAGGTGAAGTCTCAGGCACTATTATAAATGCCTTCACTGGCTATGGACAATATAAAACAAATGGGTGAGACTGCCATGTCTGATCTAGGATAGGATTGTCATTTGTAACGTATGTCTTCCCCCCCCCCCCTTCTACATGATGCCCACCTTTCACGATCCGCGGCGTTCCCCTTTGGGACGGGCTGCAGGGTGGACAGGGAGCTGATAGTGTGTGGCGCGCGCGCCCGGGCGCGCGACTGTCCGGACCCTCCTACTGCAGGGGAGTGGCCTCGGGCGGCTGTGTGCCCGGGCGTGCGCGCCACACCTTGCTTCCTGAGAGCATGCGTTCCATTGGGCGGAGGTGACGTGGCCTCGAGTGCGTGACCCCTGCGGCGGAAGTACTTTCGCCGGACGGGGCGCACGCAGGGGGACCGCCGGGCTTCTGCTCATTGGAGCAGCAGATTACACAGGTGAGCTTATAAGGAGACGGGGGGAAACAGTAAACCACACACCCTGGCGAAGTGGCGTAGCGCCACGCAACTCGTCGGTGGCGGTTTCTCATTGTTGGAGGAGTCCATGTTCCAAAACATATGGTGATGTAAATCTTCTCTGCTAACTGCATACATTCATTATGTTTTCAGTCTGATGGGTCTTATTGCACTTTTTACTGCTACACAGGGTTTATAAATATGACACACACTACACAAGCACTCTTTGCTATATATTAATCATTATGGTTTGGGATTGAATTTTTTGTATATATACATATATTTATGGTTGATTGTTTATTCACTGGTTTTGTCACTATCATTTGTAGATTAGCACATGTAGATATATAATAACTTTTTATGGTAAGGTCCTCAGCTGTATACAAGAGTATTATACATATATGTGTGCATATGATATGCATAGGGGTTAGCATTGACATTAATCAATTTATCTTGAGAACTGATTTTGGACGAACCTCCACCTTCTTAATTTTAAATTGTATATATATGTTTTTTAATTTGTCTTTAATGTTGTTGTAGAGATGTAGTTTGAGATTCAACCAATAAACTATTTTTGATACAGAGATATTTTGGTGTGCGGCATATGGTGTGGAGCTGTTGGGCTACTCTAGGGCCCCTTTTCTTGGAATATTTGATCTAGGCAGGAACGCCACTTACTTCCTGGCATCTTGAGTTGCTACCTAAACCAGTCACTAATTTAAGACATCTCATATCAATGGAGGGGGTGGGAGGACATCAATGCAGGAGAGGGATGGCTAGTTGATGGATAACGGTTTGCTTTTTGTTATGCCTTGTACAGTATTTCAGATAACATCTCTTTACAGCGCTTACCCTTCTCCAAGTTTTTCCAGGACATCAAAAACCTCTTCAGGTTGCTTATTCAAGTTATCTTCACTTAATTTTTTTAATTGTCTGTGTGAAAAAAAAATATATTTATATTATTATTATTGTTTATTTATATAGCGCCATCAACTTCCGTAGCGCTTTACAAGGTATGAATACAGACAGGGTAAAATATATAGTACAGAGAACAATACAAAATTAGATGCCACAGGTTAAAACCAAGTGTTGTGAGCACAGGAGACAATAGGGAGGAGTGCCCTGCCCTTGCAAGCTTACAGACTAAAGGATGGGGGTGGAGACAAAGGGGACGGGGTCTTTCACCCCACGAAGCGGCACGGGCGGCCGCGAACGTAGGTGTCCCCCTTGCTGAGCCCCTGCTCCAAATTGATGTGGTGCTGACCCTGTTGCCTGGCTCTTAACGGTTATGTATGCCTTTTTTGACCTTTCTCTTGTGTATTATGTGTCTGATATGAGTTTTCAAGTTGGTGATTTTGCACTTTTGAGTATTCATGACCAATAGGTTATTTAATATAATTATTTAAATATTTATTCACAACATATGCACATTTGTAATTTATTGTTTATATTTATATTTTATAGTAATTCTTTATTTTCACTAGGGTTATTGTTATAAATTATTGGTAATTAACTTATTTTTCTATATATTTTATATTAATTCTTTTGATTAACGATATATAAGCACTGTCACTTTAGGGCTGTTTGTTATGACTGGGTAGTTATGGTATGATTATACATTAGTTAGTAGCTATTAGAGGTATATGTGCCGGCACAGATAGTCAGTGGCTATTGTAGCTTCACCACTAACAGTAGGGAGCTTCCCAGAAATATATTTGGCCTTTTTGGCACTGGAAGAAATTTGGGGAGATGCATTGTTTTTAACTGTGTGTTGTTAAGTGTTGTTTGTTGGAGTATTCCTAATAAATTATGCTATTTGCTGAATTTTACCATTAAATGACTGTTGTGTATATATTTTTGGTGCTCCTGCCATTAGGGGGTAGAGGTAATATACCTCTCAAAACCCTATAGTTCTTGTTTGGAGACAGGTAACCAGTGGAGGGATTGACAGAGGGGGGCATATATGTTACCAGTTTGTAAGTAAAGTCATATGCACAACAAAAGGCCATGTTCACTTTGTCAACGTGAAATGAAATGCCAAGACTAAAACTGTCCCACTAGGCCTGATGCCAGGCAGGGAGTGGCTCACAGGGGGATCAGCTAAGCGAGGTCACAAACTAACCTTGGTTTACACATTGCATACAGAAAACAAGAAACTCCAACCAAGTAGCCCCTACCCAAGCATGGGATCACTTATAAAGTTACCAAAACAAGTAGGCCACAGGCATTGTAACACTTCTGAAACAAAAAGGAATGATTTATTACTGTTAAAATAATATATAGTGCACCCCTGAAAATCACCCCTTCAAGCTGTGGCGTGTACTCCAAGGTACATGTACCAAGGGTTGAGAAACCGTATGTTATAGGGCCCTTGTTTTGTTAATTTCCCAATTGTGTCCTGGTGGAGTGGGAACACTCCAAAACAACAAAATCAGGGAGAGAATCCTGCCTGCTAAAATCAATGATCTACATGCTGCACCAAGGGAAACTCATCCCATTATTTGTCTATGGAGCACAGCGTACCACCACTGCCTCTCCGTTCACCATCATTTCTGCTGTGCTGCCACTGCCTCAGATGCCGGCCATGTCTCCTGATGCTACACCCTCATCTGCCAGGTCCAGTCTGGCTGCCGCCTCCTCCCCAAGTTGCCATCCAGCACCATCGGTTCCTCCTTTGTGTCCAGCCTTACCGCCTGCCCCAGGTGCTATCCAGCGCCACTGCTTTACCCTCCGTATCCAGCCTTGCCACCACCGCCTGCCCCAGGTGCCATCCAGCACCACCGCTTCACCCTCCATGTCCAGCCTGGCCGCCACCGCCTGCCCCAGGTGCCATCCAGCACCACTGCTTTACCCTCCTTATCCAGCCTGGCTGCCACCGCCTGCCCCAGGTGCCATCCAGCGCCACCGCTTCACTATCCATGTCCAGCCTGGCCGCCACCGCCTGCCCCAGGTGCCATCCAGCGCCACCGCTTCACTATCCATGTCCAGCCTGGCCGCCACCGCCTGCCCCAGGTGCCATCCAGCGCCACCGCTTCACTATCCATGTCCAGCCTGGCTGCCACCGCCTGCCCCGGGTGCCATCCAGCACCGCTGATTCATCCTCCGTGTCCAGCCTGGCCACCACCACCTCCATAGGACCAGAAACAACTGACTCATTGGGCCACTACCTAATCGAAGCACAGTGTGTTTCCACCACAATGCATTTTGAATGGGGCCTTAGAGTGAAATAAATTACTCTGCTATTATCTGCAAATGAATTACTAGAGTTAAAGCAGGACAAATCCCACCAGTGACCAGAATGGAATATAAAAGATTCCTGGGCCAGCCGCTGGGTCTCCCCCGCTGTGTGAAACCCCCCAAGGAACTCAAACACTCAACTTTTCCTGCTCCAGCTGTGCATGTGTGGGCTCTCGTCCAATCAGAGCCATTTGTCGATTGTTTTTTTAAAGGGGAGAGCGGGGAGGGGGCACGGAGTGGGAGTGCACGCGGCGCCTCTTCTCACATAGAGGGGCATCCATATTCTGGACGCCCCAGGGGCACATAACAAAACCTGGCTCTCAGCCAGGAGCCACTGGAAAGAATAAATCTAGCTTCAAACTTTATTTTATTTTATTTTTTAATAAAAGGGGACAGCAGTGTAGCTTTCCATATTACGAGTTATCTGGCTGTAATTCTGCACTTTTATATTCTTGTTTCAGCTTGGGTAAAGCAGCAATGACCAATATAAAGATTATTAACGGCAACTCTACATCTCAGTGTTCCTTCAAAGGTAGAGTGTAAAATCAGATCATCATATGATTTCTGTCAATCAGATCTCTCAGAAGAGTTTTTTTGAAATCATTGCTCAAATATTGTCTTTGCAGCCACTGTATACACATGGATTGTTGCATTCGGAGTGTCTCAGTCAAGCTGTGCATTTCAATATATTGCTAACTACATTTCCAGCATAACAAGATTCGTTTTCATGGAGGTGAACTTTGCAACATCTGTTTAACAAGAAAAATGCAACACTGCGAGATGTATAAGGAGTCGGGTTTAGTCCACCTTTTGGTCTAGCTATGGATGGTGCAAGTAAAAAAAAAAAAAAAAGTATTTGGTTATAGAAAATAGGCTACACATCTTTATTAGGTAGCATAGCAGGATGGATCAGCTGCATAGAAAGTAAAAAAGGAATTCCTAAAGGGACTGTAAACCCAATGGCAATAATAAGGCAGCAAGCAGCTCTCCTGATGTCTGACCCATGTGGTCTAACAGACACTCTGCTCTCAGGAGGAGGAAGCCACGGTGGTCCTGCAGCTGTCACTCAAAAGTTACTTGGGATGATCAGCCTCACCTACAGGCATCCATTACCTTTGTGCGCAGAGAAATCATGGGATGAGGCACGGCTGTGAATGCTCAGTTCACAAGTATAGACGAATAGACAGGAAACGCCAGCCTTGATCCAGTTATAAGGATACAATATCCACATTTATTGTTCCATACAAAACTTGTTTAAAATCATTCCATCCATAGATACGAGTCAGAATACAGCATAAGGGAGCAGTTTAGTAGCCAACGCGTTTCGGGCACGGACTCAGCCCTTAATCATGACATAACTGTCTGATCCCATAAAGCACATTTAAATACTCAAAGTATGCATGTGTTTCTCATTATCTCACACCTAGAGCCGATTGGATCAATATAAATCAGGTGAAAAAATCTTATTCCTCCTAGACACTTTAAAATACAAAAAAGTTTTTAAAGAAAAATAATTAAACTGAATATAAATTATTGTGGTGGAAATCTAGAATTTTATTATAAGGGCTGTTCTGTAAAGATTGCAATATCAGAACAACTATAAAGCTATTCAAGCCGCTAATTCAAAAAATGATCCACGAGCTGCAGGATGTAGAGATAAGAGATACATTGTATTGCATAAACAAAACATTACATTCGTTGATACATGTTAGTGAGAGCGCTGTCATTTAAAAGATACTTTGTAACCTCTCCCTCGTCTGCCTGGAACTATCATTAGAGAGATACATTGTATCATTTACCTCAGGCATATCCTGCAGAGTAAATAATGCCATTGAGGCCATTTTAGTAACGCAGAGATAGAGGGAAAGAAAGGCAATACATTATGCCCTGGTGCACAAAAATTCACAGGACATTATTAAAAAATTCTTAATCCTAATATGCAAATCTTAATTTTGTCATTAATTATGTATCTATTAATTTTTTGTCTTTTTTTTTTTAAATATGAAGTTTGACTTAAAGAAAATCATGGAGGCCTGTTATTTATCATCTAAAAATATTATTAGACTAATATTTGCACATTATTAAACAGTTTCTAATGTTAGGCCAATATCCACACATAATTATTTAGAGGCGGAGATATAAATCTACATCTCGTATTTATCATCTAAGAATATTTAGACTAATAATTGCATATTATTGAACAATTTCTAATTTTAGACCAAATCCACACCTAATTATTTAGCGGCGGAGATATAAATCTACATCCCACCGATGATTAAGGCCCTGTGGGGCCCTGGTGCCAAGTCGGAAAATCCATGAAACCTCACGCTGGAGGAGTTTGGCGTGTAAGTCTCCCCCCCAGGGCCCAGTTTAACTCTTTCAATGCCTGTGCACCTGAAGTGGGTTAGATCACCTGCATGGGAATCTCTGAAGTGGCGTCCTACGTTAGAAGTGGAATCTACACGATTGATGTGCATGTGCAGCAGAGCATGCACATCACTCAAAGCTGCAACATGGGGTTGATTCAGAGCCAGGTGAGAAGTCTCACTCCTTTTTTAGGAGAGAAACCTTCCATTGACCTTTATTGTCTAAAGGGTGTACTTGTTTTTGAATCAGCCCCAAGGTAGACAATGAAAGTTTATGGCAGTTTTCTCTCCTAACAAAGAGGTGAAAATTCTCACCTGGTTCTGGAATCAACCCCCATGACATGCTCTTTCCAGCTCAGCCACAACCCAGAAATTTTGAGAGGCCTTGAAATATAGTTCATTTTATACTGTGCCCATGGGGTATAAGGGAGAAGGAAGTTAGCGAGAACCTGGACAGGGCCTTTAATTTTCAGTCTGAAGAACCCCTTCAATGTTATTTTCTTTGTCTGTGATCTTAGAGATTTGGGACTTAAAGAAGTGAACTGCAGGGCACCTCGTTGATGACTTGTTCCGGTATACAAGAAACGAAAAGCAGAAGTAATGGAACATTGCCCAATGAGGTCTTGCACAATGACAGCTACAGTTACCAGAACACAAAATGCGAGTACTGCCACAAAGAGCAGGCCATCGTCGTTTGTCAAGACAGTGACGCAATTGTCTCAGTGAAATAAAAGGGGACGACCTTCTCATCTCCCCGATTATAACAACACATCCTGTGTCACATTTCTGCCAAACACGCCGCGATACCGATTACCACAGACGCCACAAAACTAACTGCATGTGCTTGTTTGTAGACAAAGCAGCAGAAAGACACACGCATCAGAGAAAGGGAGATAAACTAAAAACAACATGATTTTAGAATCAGAATCTGATCCACTGTTATCTATATCTCCACCAGGGGCAAAACCAGGGCAGTTTCTAGGCAAAATAGTAATCAGGGCGGGAAGGCAAAAATTCTCCTCCATCCTATGGTGATGCTGCTGTCCTATACAAGTATGTGCCATGCTATGCCTCTAGTGTTACAAGACAAAGAAATAGCTGGCACCAGTGACAAAGTAATTGTGGTGCAATGATCTGTTCTTAACCCAATATAGACAATAACTAAAGAATGGGGGGTGCCCCACTATAAAATCCCCCAAAAAGTACTTAAAGCGGACCTTCACTCTGAATAAGAGTCTAACTTATATGTTTCCCCCACACTGTACATACAGATTGCTCACATTAAAAATCATCCTACCTGCATCTACTGCATGTTATGAGCCTTTAAACATCCAAGATGGCGGCTTATGGATGCCGCCATTTTATCAGGCAGCCTGCAAACAGGAAGTGCCTGCAAACAGGAAGTGCCTGCAAACAGGAAGTGACTGTGCTGCTCTGCATTCTGGGACTGCTGACCTTTCCCTGACCCCAGCTCTGCTCTGTCTGAGCAAAGCACAGCTATAACCTGCCCCCCTGTACCTTATCCCACTCTCCTCTCCTCAGTAAGTGTGATGCTTCTGAGTCAAGATGGCGGCGCCCGTATCCTAAATTCCTGAACAGAGTTGCAGCCCAGTGGGGGAAAGAATAATAAGTTAGTGACTAAAAATGTAAAATATATTAATTTTAGATGCTGGGGAACCGTTTTTTAAGAGTTTGGGCTTTTCATTAAATCATGGTGAAGGTCCGGTTTAACAGAGTCTTATAACTGCACAACACCAAAGAGTAAAGTTAATATGTAATTTTATTAATCTCTATCAATTCTAAAAAAATACATTTTTGGGGTTTGGGCTTTTCAATAAATCATGCTGAAGGTAAATAGGTAAAGAGACAAATTTCCTAGGTGTAGTCACCTCTGACAAACAGGCTGGGAAAAGAAAAGCGGGGTGAGGAAATCCCAACAGAGACTGATCTACCTCAGGCAGCTTCAGAAGGCTAAACTGTCCAAGGCTGAAACCGGAAACCCCACCCGCAAGTCAGTACAGGTCCCTTGCCAGCAATCCCACAGTGCATGCGCATATCCCTGTTAGCCCTCAGTGTCTCACGCGTCATTCAGTCTTTATATGCTGCCCTAATGTCAGTGTGCTGAATTGCCCATGTATTGGCTGGCAGGCAGCCCACGCATCCACAGGGTCTCTGGTTAGGTGTATATTGCAGGCAAACTGGGGGATTTCACACAGGGGAGCAGCCCAAATTGGAACAGAAAGTGGGAGGACCTGTGTCCCCCTGTGATCCAAATGGCGGTGTCATCTTTAACACCACTACCTAAAGAAGACAGTTGGCGGGGACCCAAGATGGAAACTAAACCTAGCGTGGGGCACTGAGGAAGACACCACCCAGTGGTGGGAAAGAGGATGCGGACAGGTAAGAAGTGAAATTTAGAGTATTATAATATATTTATGTGGCGTTTTTATTTAACTACTACTTAGGGTAAACTAGTAAGGGGTCCAAGGGACTTCTATACCAGTTCACTGGGTCGGTGCCGCCAATGCCAGCAGGTGACATGGTGGCCCAATTAAATGCACCCCCATTTTGGATACCAAAGGCCATAAGGGATGGTATACAAGCAGGGCAGCCTGAGTATTGGGTTACAAGCCCCTATGCCTAGTGCCCAGGCTAGTTGGTTCTGGGGAAGGAGGCGTACACTTGCTTTTTTTTAACTTATAAAAAAAAATAGTATAAAATAACATTTTTTTATTGTTTAAAAACCATGCCGGCACACAAAAACCCCATCTTGACCAAAATGTCACTGTTCTTGAATTCCACAAGTTTACACTTTTTGAGAAAATGTTCAAGTGATTTCCTGCACAAAAAGAATATTCTCTAAAGAACAAAAAAAAAGGTTGCTGAATCGGGAGAGATGGGCAAGAACTAATTTTTGTCTAAAAAGATGCGAATAACACATTCACAATCAGTGCTGACCCTAATGTGTGTATATGCAATGCAATATGTGAGACTAAATATTTGTACAAAAAAGTACAATACTAAATGCTGCCCCCCACCTTAAAAAAAACAACTCCACCTACAATAGTGTATATTTGTAACTGACGATATAACGGTGTGTGAATACAGTGTGTGTGTGTGTGTGTGAGAGAGGATGTGTGGTGCTGTGTATACAGGATACACATTACTAACTGGACATACAACAGTGTGTATACAGTGTGAATATCAGGTGAGTGTTTATGAGATGTGATGCTGTGTATACAGGATACATATTAGGAAGTGGCCATGTAACAGTGTGTGTGTGTATACAGTGCACGTGTGTCATGTATGTGTGGTACTTTGTATAAAGGATACATATAAGTGGCCATGTAACAGTGTATGTGTATACAGTGCACGTGTGTCATGTATGTGTGGTACTTTGTATAAAGTGAGTACTTAAGGGTGGGCTAGCTTTATTTATATCACCCTTACCCTTGAAGCAGCATGGGGGCTGAATGCGCGGGTAGTTTACATTAAGGTTGGCCTGATCGTTGCCCTGGGTGACACCATATGACGTGAGAGATTATTGTATAATTTGTCTGCCGGCACCTGCATTTAATTGCATACTTTTTGTTTCTATTTGAAGTCTGATTGGGATGATTTGTTTTGATAGTTCCATGTGATGTTTATATGCACTTGCACTTTGAATACTCACTTATAATGTTTTTGGTTGATGTATATTTAGATTGTAGATAGGGGATATTGATTGTTGTATATCACTAGTAATTTTTTTTACTGCACTGTAGCACTTTATATACTCTTATATACATATATATAGATAGCCCTTTAGGGGCATCATTTATTGATTAAGGTCTTTCGGCCATACCGATTTGTTTTTAATTTGTCTTGTGGCATATATGTTTTTTAATTAATTTTTTGTATCAATAAAGTATTACATTTTGACTGATAGTTGCAGTGGTGCTTCCTTTGGGAGGAAGGTGTGCATATTGCACGTCCACTCCAGGTCTTGTAGAGTACTTTGTATAAAGGATACATATAAGTGACCATGTAGCAGTGTGTGTTATATATGTGTGGTGCTGTGTATACCGAATTAATATTAGTAAGTGGCCATGTAACAGTGTGTGTGTGTGTGTGTGTGTGTGTGTGTGTACAGTGCACGTGTGTCATGTATGTGTGGTACTTTGTATAAAGGATACATATGAGTGGTCATGTAGCAGTGTGTGTTATATATGTGTGGTGCTGTGTATACAGGGTACATATTAGTAAGTGGCCATGTAATAATGTGTGTTATATATGTGTGGTGCTGTGTATACAGGATACATATAAGTAAGTGGGCATGTAACAGTGTGTTATATATGTGTGGTACTTTGTATAAAGGATACATATGAGTGGTCATGTAGCAGTGTGTGTTATATATGTGTGGTGCTGTGTATACAGGATACATATAAGTAAGTGGGCATGTAACAGTGTGTGTTATATATGTGTGGTACTTTGCTACATGACCACTCATATGTATCCTTTATACAAAGTACCACACATATATAACACACACTGCTACATGACCACTCATATGTATCCTTTATACAGTGTGTGTTATATATGTGTGGTACTTTGCTACATGACCACTCATATGTATCCTTTATACAAAGTACCACACATATATAACACACACTGCTACATGACCACTCATATGTATCCTTTATACAGTGTGTGTTATATATGTGTGGTACTTTGCTACATGACCACTCATATGTATCCTTTATACAAAGTACCACACATATATAACACACACTGTATAAAGGATACATATGAGTGGTCATGTAGCAGTGTGTGTTATATATGTGTGGTACTTTGTATAAAGGATACATATGAGTGGTCATGTAGCAGTGTGTTATATATGTGTGGTGCTGTGTATACAGGTTACATATTAGTAAGTGGCCATGTAACAGTATATATATATATATATATATATATATATAGGGAGAGGGGTCTGTCCCTCTGGCAGGTGTGTGGAGGTGTGACGTCTGGCCATGTGTGTTATGTGTGTGTTAGTACGCAGTCCAGTAACAGGCATGACAGACACAGGGCAGCGTATCCAGCGTAGAGGCGCCTGGCGGGTGAGTTTCTTACCTCCTGGGATGGTTGCGGAGCTGGACGGTGTCCATGGCGCTGGCTGGTCGGGTGGATGGATGGATGGATGGATGGAGGAGGCGGGCGGAGGGGAGGGACGCGGCGCCCCCGTTGCTCGGGCCGCTCTACATGTACCTGAGCCGCAGCTCGGGCGGGTGGCAGAGCGGAGAGACCTGACAGCCCCGAGACACCCGAGTGAGGGAGCGGAAGTCGGAAGAGGAAGCCGCGCACACACACACAGACACTGATGCAGCAGAGATAAGGAGAAGCTGCAGTGACCGGCTCTGCGCCTTACCTGAGCGCTGCACCTTCCTCCCTGGTGGGGAACTTGTTATACACCTGGGGCAGAGGGGTTTGCCAGGCAAAGGCCAGGTCTCCCCAGACAGGGGCAACACCAGGTGCTGGAGGGAGGTGAGTATAGGGAAAACCAAAATAATAATAATATAGCCTGGAGCACCTTCCCTTCATTTAGCACAATGGCCCCTGTTTTTACAATCACAAAGGCAAAAGTGATTTGCTCAGCTCGACCTACACACCAGGGGACACTAATCTAATGCACCCCATCACTGAGCCCTGCATTATAGAAATACTCACCTTTACCTATCCAAGCTCCCAGCAGTCCGTGGTTCATGTGGCAGCCTTACCTCCTTCAATGCTTGTTATGCTCAGCCATTTCCTGTTCCCCATTTCCAAAGGTTTCATGTCTGATGCATATCATTACCCCAGGAGTAATCTTAAATGTTCCTAAACTTCATTTTAGTTCTTTTAGATTCCAGGGCAGGAATCTAAAGGAACTAAAATGAAGTTTAGGAAGCTGGGAGCTGCGCTTCTGGTGCGGCAGGGGAGCAGTGATTAGGTAAGCGAATCTTCTAATTACTGCCGATGCTGCCCAGCCCTGGAGTCCACAGAAGTGGACTTTTCCTTTTAAGAGGAACAAAATCTAGTATTTTGACTAAGAAGGGTTTTGTTCTGTGCCCCAGGGGCATCCAGATTTGGGATACCCCACTGCATGCCCCCCCCAGATCATCAGCACCTGCTTAACTCTTCCCAGTCCAAAGGGCCATGTGCAGGCTCTCGTCCAATCAGAGTTATTTGCCATGACAAATATATCTAATATTCTGCAAAGTGAATGCATCCCCAGCAGCATGCGCCCTCGCCCCAACCTATCTGTATGGCTGGAGTGGGAGTGTGCTACCCAATGCAAAATATCAGATCCCAATGACAAAAGGCAAAAGGGTCTGATTGGACGAGAGCCAGCACATGCAGCATTAGACTGGGAGGGGGTGGCTGCTCCTGCTGATCCAGGGGGTTTCACACAGTGCCTAAGTGCCATGCACTGTCTAATATTTTAGATTCCAGAGTTTGGTTTCGCAAGCCCAAGTTATACCCACCCTCTGGTCAAAATGAAGCCCTTATGTCAGAGGACCGTGGTTCAGGTGAGTAAAACTCAGGGTTGCATTGCTTGAGCAATCTGTATGTGCCCCCCCCAATAAAAAAAAAACCCTGGTACAGGCCAGCACCAGTTGGCTGGAAAATGGTTGTTGGACCACTTTTAAAAAACCTTAAAAGACTAATCCCCTATCCATCCCGATTCTTATTTCCATTCTCACACCGGCAAGACAAACTTCCCATTTTTTTTCCTAATAGTCTGTTAACTCCATATAGAACATTCCCAAAGCAGAGGCCTGCAGAGTTTAGGGTATTCAGGAAAATTCTGTTCAGGTCCACACCCCTCATCTCATGCCCTCTAGGTGTTCTTCCATTTTCTCCTGGGAGCCAGATACCCTGCCAGTGCCAAGTGCTCCCTTCTCTGCCCTAGGGTGCTCCCCCTCTGACACGTTGTTAGCTGAACTTCCCTCTTACTTGGCTTTGTACTGATCCTTTAAATGACCGGTGGACATAACTTTATAGTCGGCCTTTCTCATTTGGCTGGCCATATCCCAGCCACCCAGAAATGCCTGGCACTGTGCCCACGTGCACCACTGGTCAGGCAACGGAGTTTCACACAGCGTAGCATCTCACTGCTGCAGCAATAACCCGGCCCAGGAGTATTTGTAGATTCTAGATCAGTGTTCCCCTACCCTCTCTTGGAGACCCACTGACAGGTCGGGGAGAGGGTTGGGAAACACTGCTCTAAAACAATATTCCCCAGCCCTCTACTTGAGAGCCAACTGGTCATATTTTCCACATCTCTATACAGAAGGTGTTGGGAAACCATGCTTTAGAGCCAGACACACAGGATTTGTTCCTCTTTAAAACACATTTCCCCTGTAACATGGCAGGTGCTTCTTACAACAGAGGTAGTAGTAGTATGTACTCAGCATGGTGGCAAGTTATCCAAAGGGTGCCAACACTGGGAAGTTGATATCTCAAGCCAGGTGGTCGGATCATCTGAGGCCACTTGGAGGGTTGGGGAGTAGCAAATGCTGCTTGGCATTCCAGAGCAGTGGAGCAGCATGGTCTGTCCTAAAGACAAAAGGGGGAATAGGTGATCAGGCTTGTGGAGAGCATAAGGTTGTGGGCCAAGTTAAAGCTGCCCCTGGGCTGGATTCTTTAGGGTACAGTAGAAATATAGGGTGCAACTTGGCAAGATCAGGTTTCGGGTATAATCCTGCAGAATCGCATGTGCAGGTCACTAGGTTAGTGTTTTAAGATTTACATTTAACACTCCAGAGGAGCCTTTCCCAAACCAATGTATCCCCATCTGCTTTGGAATTTAAACCAGACCTTCAGCACCATTTAATGAAAAGCCCAAACTCTTAAAAGTATATTCCCCAGCATCTAAAATTAATATACTTTAAGTTTTTAGTCACTTTTTTTTTCCTCCACTGGGATGCAACTCTCTTCAGGACTCTATGATATGGGTGCCACCATCTTGCCTCAGATGCATCACGCACAATGAGAGGAGAGCGAAGAAAAGTGCAGGGGGGGGGCAGGGTTATACCTTTGCTTTGCACAGACAGAGCACAGCTGGGGTCAGGAAAAGGACAGCAATCCCATAATGCAGAGCAGCAGAGGACACTTCCTGTTTGCAGGTAGCCTGAGACTATGTGCCACCATCTTGGATGTTTTAGAAAATGCACCAGGTGCAGGGACGAAGATTTTTAATGTGGGCAATCTGTATGTACAAGGTGGCAGAAACATACAAGATAGGCTTTTATTCAGGGTGAAGTTCCCTGCATGGCTCAACCCTGTATCATTATAATGCCAGGCTGCATGGTTCTCACTGCAGCCTCAGACTTTGATACCCTGGTATTATGAGGCTTTTCCTGAAAAGTGCAGTCTCTTGCATCTGAGAACAGCAGCACCAAGGTACTGTGAAAGTGGACACTTACTTTTACTACCTCAGAGACAGATTCACACCCATCTTGTTTTATTTATTCAACTGAACTCAGTGGGGGCTGCATTTCTACTATTGCCCATCACTTTATAATCACCTCCAGACCCAACAGAAGCATAAAGATTCACAGAGTTGCAACCAGCCACTGGGCATACCCTAGGTATTAACCGGCATCCTTGCCCTTTCCCCATCTCGTGAAAGCTATTCATACCCCTGATGTGGTTTTTTAAAACGCTACTGACTTTGGTTATAAAACTAACAAATGCAAGTCCAACCCCAGAAAGACACAGCTAAATAATGGGATAAAGCAAACCCCTTAGGGAACGGAGGACACATTTACACAATGTATAGGACTTGCAAGAAATCTGCGTTTAGGGCTGAAGCAAAACCATATCACGCATAACAATTGTTTCATAACATTAAAGATTAATCACACAAATGGTCCTAATATAAAAAAAATGTTAAGAGGAAGAGGTGCCTGTACATCCTATGTGAGATGATAAACCTTAAGCTTTTAATTTTACTGCAAAGAAAAAAACAGATGCGACAGTTGCATCAAATGCATCATTCCACTTTTACAGGGAAGAACTGCCTAAATGCCTGTGCAAGTTTGTAGGAAACCACAGCAATAGTCACTGAAAGCACTGCATGATGGGAAAAAACATCTACGCTTGAGAAGAATTGCAGTAGCAATAAGCAGTTATCACCCATTCAGCTTTACTCAGTGACATTGTAAAAAGCTGAGTGGCATTCATTCCTCCCCAACGGCTTTTCCCTGGAAAGTCCAAAATCAATCCATGAACTTATCTCTCTTCACTTTTGGATTGTCTTAGCTGACCATGCAACCTAACAGCAACCAATTGTTGAAGCAGGATTACACTATAAATGTGAATAGCCAACTCTTGAGTTGAGATCTGAATCCAATAAAGAACTTCTCTCAAAACCTTAATGAAAACTGTCAGAGCCTGGGGAACTAGTGATGTAGAATGGGGCAAAACTGCAGTGGCCGATATAGTAAAGAGTGCACTAGATAGGAGTGCTCTAAATAGAGCTGACCTAAGGAGATGGGCCTCACTGATTGACGAGCAGCTAGCAAGTCAGATGTCACTTTACGGTTCATCCATTCACCTGTACTAAACACCATTATTCATTTTGTTGTGGTGCATTAAGCATAGCAACTCTGCTGAGAAAGATCACATGGCAATTCTATCCTGTATGTAAAGTAATCTGCATATCTGCCTCTATAGCCAGGCATTCCTGACCACCTGTGAATGGTATTTAGTTCCTCTTCTTTACATGGGAACAGTGGCTTAGGCATTAAGGCATTCTTCCCGAAATGCACTGAAAAGCCTTGTGTGTCTAACAATGTATCTGAGGGACAAGTTTAGTCTGAAAAAATGCTGCAGCTTTCCACTGAAACAGACCTCGAGAAGGCAGCAAAAAACTTTAATCCATAGGGTGGCAGATAAGAGAACCTTTCAGCTTGGCATGTGGAGCCGCTGCTGGAGGGTCCACCACTGAAAATTTGGTAGGGACAAAAGTGTCACCTCAGCAGCCATGGAAGCACAGACAATGTGATCATATTGGCCATCCCAGGGGGGTTTTGCACAGCAGGGTATCCCAAATCCGGATTGGTTGACCCTGGAATCCTCACAGGGTTGGTTCTACTTCAAGAGAGATGACTTGCAAAAATAATCCAGTCTAACAACAATCTACAAAAACATGCTGGACAGCAAGTGTTTTATTCTACTGAAGCAAAGGTGGGCCATTAAGAGATGAGCAGTTCTCACCTGTAAAAAGTAGAATAGTGCATTAAAAACCTGCCCCCTATTTTCTTCTGCCAGTAAAAGCAAGCTGGAGGGGATTTTGGGGTGTGTAAGTAACCCCACTCGGTTATTCGCCAAGCTCATGCAGATTTTAAAATACAATTCTGTGATTACTCACCTGTAGAATTGGTATTATGAGTATACAGTACGTCCTGCTCCAAATCTAATACTTACAGTAGGGATATACTCCGCCAGATGGCGCTGGACTGCAGAGACATCGAAAATAGGCTCCTCCTGGCCCCTCAAATCCCCAGCATTGAAAAGCAGTTAGTGAGAAGCCGGGAGAATTTAAACAATCCAAACTATAAACCATGATAACAATCACCATACAGGGGATCCAAGATAATGCAACCAAGGGTGGGTTGGAGCAGGACATACTGTATACTCATAATACCAATGCTAGAGGTGAGTAATCACAGAATTGTATTATTCTTAGTATACAGTACGTCCTGCTCCAAATCTAATACTTACAGTTGGGACATCCAATAGCAGTGTCCATAAAGTAGGGTGGGATCCCCAAGAAAAATTAGCAGCAGGCAGTTTAAACCACTGCCACCTGCAGAACCTTTCGGCCAAAAGCAGCATCAGCTGAGGCCCTGACATCAACCTTGTAAAACTTTGAAAAGGTATGAACAGAAGACCAAGTAGCGGCCTTGCAAACCTGTTCAATAGAAGCCTGGTGCTGAAAAGCCCAAGAGGCACCAATAGCACGAGTGGAACGAGCAGTAAGGCGGAAGGGAGGATTCTTCCCCTTAGCAGAGTAGGCCTGAATCACAGCCTGACGAATCCACTTGCTGATATTAGACTTGGCAGGAGCCAAACCCTTCCTAGGACCAGAAGGGACCACAAAAAGAGCATCAGTTTTCCTGAAAGGTGCAGTAGCCACCAGAAGAATGCAAAACCCTCTCCTTAGCATTGCTATGATTAGGGCTCAAAGAAGGAAGAACAATATCCTGATTCAAATGAAAGGCAGACACTACCTTAGGCAGAAAGTCAGGTTTGAAAAGAAACACCACCTTGTCCTGGTGTCTCTCATAGTAGGGGGGCTGAATCGAAAACGCCGCCAACTCAGAACACACGCCTGACAGAAGTGATAGCCACCAGAAACACAACCTTGAGCGTAAGAATGGCCAAGGCAGCACCCTGCACAGTTTCAAAGGGAGCACCCTGCAAGGCTGACAGAACCAAGTTCAGGTCCCAAACAGGCACCATAGGCTTACGTGGGGGGCACACATGAGTGACCCCCTGGAAAAAAAAGTCCTGATCAGAAAGTGCTGAGCAAAGGACTTCCGGAAGAAAATAACCAGGGCAGAAACCTGACCCTTCAGAGTATTGAGTTGGAGCCCCATCTCCAACCCATGCTGCAGGAACTCCAGAATCCTGGGAACAGAGAACACACGACAGGAAAGAGACTTAGACTCACACCAGTCAATGGAGGCACGCCAAACCCTGTAATAAATAGAAGAGGAAGACTTCTTCCTAGCTTTAATCAAAGTATCCACAACAGAGGAAGACAGCCCCTTCTCCATCAAGATGGAGGTTTCAGCAGCCAAGCCGTCAAAGCCAGAGTTTGTAAATTGGGATGGCGTAGTGAACCCTGAGTGAGCAGATCTGGCACCAAGGGCAGAGCGCACTGATCTACTACCAGCTGTACCACGTCAGCGAACCACTCTCTTCTTGGCCACCTGGGGGCCACCAGAATTGCTGCCACCCTTTCCAGAGCAATCTTGCGCAGAACCCTGATGAAATGAAAGTCCTGCCATGACATTGCTAGCGCATCCGAGGTCAAGGCCAGAGGATCCTGGGACAGAGAGACAAAAGCTGGGAGCTTGTGATTGTGGCTGGACGCAAACAGATCCACATCTGGTTGTCCCCAACGGTGACACAGAGATTGAAACACCCTGCTGCATAGGGACCATTCTCCCTGGCGAGAGGTCCCCCTGCTCAGAGAGTCCGCCAGGCGATTTTCCACCCCCGGGATGTACACAGCTGATATGCAGGGGACATTGGCCTCCGCCCAAGTCAGGATCAGAGACACTTCCTGGAGGGTCCCCTTGCACCGGATCCCTCCGTGATGATTGATGAAGGCAACTGCCGTCTGGTTGTCCGAGCGCACCTGAACAGGCAGGTCCCGAAGGTGAGTAGTCAAGTGAGCCAGAACTAGCCTGATCGCCCGCAGTTCCAAGACATTGATAGGTGTGTGGGCCTCCTGAGGCCCCACCTCCCCTGGAACCGCAGGGACTTCCAGAAACCCCCCCAACCCGACAGACTGGCATCCGTGGTGACCGTCTCCCAGGAAGGGGCAAGAAAGGATCTGCCCCCAACAGGTTCCTTGAGTCCATCCACCACGAGAGGGATCTCCTGACCAGGGGGGGAGCACACAGACCCTGTCCAGGGACACTGGGTCCTTGTCCCATACTGACAATAGGTGAAGTTGCAGAGGCCTCAAGTTGAACTGAGCATAAGGGACCGCTTCGAAACATGCCACCATCAGGCCCACCAGCTGCATCCCCTGCCTGATGGAGGGATGGGGACAAGCTAGGAGGGACTGAGTCAGTGCAATCATGCTGTCCACCTTCTGTTGACGAAGGAAGATCCTTGCCTGAACTGTATCCAGTATCATTCCTAGGAATGGAGTTACCAAGGAGGGGGACAGTGAGGACTTGGGGTGGTTGATCACCCATCCAAATGACTCCAGGATGTGGACACCACCAGCTGAGTATCCAACTGATGTAGGGACCAGGAAGTGATGAGAATGTCGTCCAGATAGGGAAGCACGCGGATGCCCTGACATCTGAGCAGAGACATCACCCCAGCCAGCACCTTGGTGAACACCCTGGGAGCTGAAGTGAGGCCAAAGGGCAAGGCCACAAACTGGTAGTGTTGAATCATCAGAGCGAACCTGAGGAACCTTTGATGACCTGGGAACACAGAAATATGAAAATAAGCATCTTTGATGTCCACAGAAGTCATGAAATCCCCTTGGTGCAGGGAACTGATGGCAGAGCGCAGAGTTTCAATGCGAAAGCGCCTGCCCCTGACAAACTTGTTGAGGATCTTCAAGTCCAGGATGGCCCTGACTGAACCATCTTTTTTGGGTACTGTGAATAGCTTGGAATAAAAGCCCTTGCCTTTTTCTCTTAAGGGGACCTGGCAGATGACCCCCAGCTCCAGGAGGCCTTGCACTGCTTGCACTAGCTCCTGAGCTGACACAGGGTCCTGAGGAATCCGGGATCTGATGAATCTTGGAGGGGGATCGGCGGCAAACTCCAACTTGTAACCGGAGGACACTACCTCCTGAATCCACCGGTCTGAGACATGAAGCCTCCAGATGTTAGCAAAGTGCTGCAGCCGTCCCCCCCCACCCAGATGGGTGAGGGCGCCCCATCACACCTGAGTGGGCTTGGGAGAGGATTTTGCTTTGGGACCCCAGGAGGAGCCAGGACGTCCACGTCCTCTGCCTCTACCCCAGAAATCTCCCCGGGCCCCAGGAAAGGAAACCCCCTTTCCCTGTCTTGCACCACGGTAAGGGGTGGAGAAGGAACCCTGACCCCGAAAGGGCCAAGATTGCTGCCTGCGCTGGGGTAACCTGCCTCCCTTAGCAAAAGGGTCCAGGCGATCCCCAAACAGGCGTAGTCCTTTAAAGGGAAAACCAGTGAGGGCCTTCTTGGCAGCATTGTCAACAGCCCACTGGCGCAGCCAAGCCAAGCGGCGTATAGCCACCACAAGGGCAGAAGTTCTGGCACACATTCTGATGGTGTCATTCAATGCTGAGAGGACAAATTTACAAAAACATCACAACTGGAGAGTGCATTAAACACCTCACAAGGCAAATCATCAGGGGCACTAGCAAGCATATTTCTGATAAGGGATCTAATGGCCACAGCCGTAATGGCAGAGGCACAGACTGGGCGCAGCGCCGTCCCTGTACCAGCAAAGGTGTGGGATGCCAGCTGGTCAATGCGCCGGTCCTCAGCATCCCGCAGGGTAGTAGAGTCAGGGGAATGCATGACAGAGGTGTTAGATAGCCCTAGGAACGGGGCATCCACCTCGGGGGGGGGGGGGGGGGATGACCAACATTTAACCACCTCAGCCGGAAAGGGATACTTCCTATCCCAACTTTTTTGAACCCCGGGAAGTTTACTGGGGCGCTCCCATTCCTTGAGCACAAGGTTATGGACATGTGCCTGCTCTGGACATTCCAAACGTGATTTTACTGTATGAAAAAGCTCCCCTCTTTGCCTGGGAGCCGCAACATGGACAGAACCTTAAAAATCTGGGTCAATAATCTGTCAGTGTCATCTGGGGCCCAGGGGTCAGAGCCAGACTCGTCATAACCCCTTGGTCTCTCATCAGATGAGCCTGAATCAGAAAAGAGCTCCCCTTCTTTAGACGGGTATAGCCACAAAGATACCAAAACTCCTCAGTTACCATAGGGAAAACAGTGACATTATGCGTCAAGTGCCGCTTCTTAACGGGGCCTTACGCGCTAAGGACTTAGCAATCAACTGCTCAACAGTAGCCAGTCTAGAAGACACATCAGGCTGAGAATCCCCACTAGTATGTAACTCAGCAGAAGTGAGATTTAAGCTTGGGGGAGTAGGTGAAGTGAAACAAGGTGCAGCCACTGGTAGGCCAGATTGCAATGCAAGCACCTGCTCAGCACAGGGTACACAGACCCGCGCCTTGTCAGCGTCAGCATGAGGCTGCCCACACGCTACACACAGCCAATCTTTTCCTCCGGCTGGGATGCCTCCATATGGTGATTATAGCGGCGCTATACGCCGATGGGGAATAACGCTATATAGCAACCCCCGATGCCCCAATAACCCGCTAGGGAAGTGGGAGTATTATTTTTACAAAGCCTACAAGTTATATACTAATACAGGGCCGGGAGAAGCCAAAAGGGTTTGCCCCGCCTGAAAGACATAAGCAGACAAGACCTATAAGCACACAGTAACGCAAGGTGAAAGATATAAAGCCGCCTGCAAGGGCACTTACGGACCGCGGTAGGTAGGGGTCCGTTGCGCAAGAGCCAAAGGCAGGATAAAGATGGCGTCGGTATACCTCGAGGGGCGGGCCGATATCAGCGATGACGCAGAGCGCGCCATAGACGGGCCCCGCCCCCCCAAAGAGCGCGAAGCCAGAACTGCAAGCAGCCAATGATGGCGCACCAGCGCCTGAGGTAATGCCGCCGCCAAGCGCGGACCAAGTGAGCGCGCGGCGGCGGCGTCAATTTTAAAAAAAAGGACAGTAAAGACAAGCCAGCGTGGCGTCTGAGACAAGACTAAACAGAATGGAAAAAAAGGTGTAAAACACAGAATGCATAGCATACATATTTACACCCCTCCCCCTCTTTCCCTTGAAGACTACAAGGAGGATGAGGGAGGACGGCGGCCACTTAAACAGGGCCCACCGATGGGCAGGGGCAAGGGGGCACTAGTGCGGGAGGGGCATCCATAAAGGCTCACCATAAGCCTGAACCTCCTACCCTTTGGTGGGGGATTGCGGTGGAGCAGCGCTCCTAAGCACCTAACAGCGGTGCTGCCTACCTTCACCCGACCAGCGCAGCCAAGGCTGGGAGGCATATTACTAGTGGAACGGGTGGGAATAGTCCTACAGGGCCGCGGGCTAATAGCCCCGCTCACCTGCGAGTAGAGAGCCATTTCTCGTCCTTCGCAGCCAGACTGCAGAGAAATTCTGGGGATTTGTGGGAGGTCCCCGGGTATTTGAGGGGCCGGGAGGAGCCTATTTTCGAGGTCTCTGCAGTCCAGCGCCATCTGGCGGAGTATACCCCAACTGTAAGTATTAGATTTGGAGCAGGATGTACTGTATAATAAGAATATAGACATTTTGACAACAGACCTTCTATATGTGTAAAAGGATTACAAAGTTTCTATTTTTGACACAGACAACAAACAATGGCTAGGCAATAGGGAGTGCTTTATAGGGTGCACATATGTTAAAAGTTTAATGCCAAAAGGAGTCTTTTTTGAAAGTGGAGAGGATTGCCCTCTGGTTATACTTTTTGTGTCTCAGCAGATTGCTGTACATGCATTTGCAACTGACAGACTGGGTGTCCTGACCAGACTTGTAGCATATGTGTGGCTTCTCTTCATCCAAACTTCACATTCCACAGTGAGCGACACCACCTATGCAATGTAGCGCTATAAGACAACTGCTTTCTGTCATCTTAGTATGGGAAATTACTGGAATTGTCCTGTGTTGGAAAAAGCTAAATGACTTTTTTTTTTCATTTTGTCAATGAGAGCCATTTGCCAAAAGAGCAAACGGCTCTCACTGGTTGAGCGCCCACACCATTGAAAAGCATAAGAGGTGAGTTTAGGGCTTTCTGGAAGGGTTTCACACATCCTCAATCTTGATGCCCCCGGGGAATGGAACAGAGCCCAGAAAAGTAAAAATCACGGGTTTTGTTTCGCTTTAAATTGGACCTTAGCATACATTTAGAAGTGTAATCCTTCCACTTTTAAGTATGTTAGTTGACTCTGTCTTTATCTCCAAATTACTGGTATATTTTTAAATACAGAAAACAGAATTAGATTTTTTTTTGCCTGAAATCAAATCAAACTAAAAAATGGCTGACTGATATCAACCTTGTTTTTGGCCCTTTGTTTTTACTTTAAATACTATTGTATATTAAGTGGATGTCTAGTCTACCTATAACCCCCGGCCTCCCACCTTCCCCTGACATGGAGGCAGGGGTTTACAACTAAAAAATAAAATTTTTGTACTTACCATGTAAATTGAGTTTCCCTCAGTCGTCTTTCCAGGGATACTGAGCCATTAGGATTGGGTATTGCTAGTAGCCAGGACTAAAGAAGAACAAGAGCTAAGATTCCTTCCCATACAAAGGTATGGTTTAAGACTTAACATATAAGTAGCTTTCCAGGTACACAAGCAGTGGACAGTGGGTCTAGGGGAGGAATGAGCAATAATAACTTAAAGAACCCCAGTCGCATCGTTTCCTGTCAACCTTATTCTTTAAAGGAGGTATTGTTGGATGTAGGAAGCAGTGCATACTTTGCAAGACAGGCAATGTGATCAGACAGACGGACCCACTTTTGGAGAGTCTTTACACTGACATCTGGCTCTGGCTCCTCATCCTACGCAACAGCAAATGTTGTCTTCTTGAGACCCACCCATGGTATCACTGATCGATCAAGTGATGTCATCCCTCTGTTTCAATTAAATGTCTTTCTCCGGAACAGAGCAGAAGAGCATCAGATGCTCAATACCATACAAAAGCTTGCACAACCACCTAAAATATCCTATACATAAGCCTAAAAGTGCCACCCCCAAGATTGCATCTGCAATACCAATAGAGACCACCACCAAGAGGGGAGGCACACAATTATCCTACTCTATATACAATTTTATTTAATCAAATAAATGCCAAAAAAACACAATTACCCAAACATGTTAAAAACATTAACAAAAAAAACAAAAATACAGGACATACCAACATAAACCGGTAAATAGGCGGTGGGGAGAGAGCAATATCTATTGGCCAATAAAATCCTAACTCAAAAGCTGTATATTTAAACAAATAATAAAGCCACCTATGAATGTGCAGTAGTAAAAGTGTGTAAGTGAAAAAAAGAGTAATGATCTCTTTATAAAGTGCAAGTGCCCAGTGTGCCAAAATCTACAACCCAAACAAATATAAATACCAATATATGTAATATATCCACAAATCACTCACAAATTTGTATTTCAAAATATGTGCAATAGCAGCAAGAATAGTAGTAGCAGCAAAGACAAAAATGTCAATAACAGCAGCAATTGTGTTTTTTGGCATTTATTTGATTAAATAAAATTGTGGAGTAGGATAATTGTGTGCCTCCCTTCTTGGTGGCGGTCTTTTCATCAGATGCCGCTTCCCTGCCAGAAAGGGAAGAGGTCCTCAAATTCCTAAAAAATCAGGTCCTGAGTTGGCCGAGGAGACAGCCATAGAGCGTTTACGCTTTGGGGCCACATCATTGCACCAGAGAAATTTGCAGTCCCCATGGGACAATACATGGAGCCAGCAACCACAAGGGGAGGGCTTTAACTCCTGTACCAGGAAGCTCTAATACCAATCAATGCACAAGAACAACCTGACAGGGGTAACCCACTAGCAGCAGGACTCCCCTGTAAGTCACCTGCTGCTATGGCTGCCCTTACAGGGGAGTCCTGCTGCTAGTGTGTTAGTCTCAACCTGCCCAACGTACTGCTTAAAAGGCCACTCCAGCCCCTTCCTGCAAAATAAAAATAACCCCTCGACAAATAGTGATTAAACTTAAGAAATTAATGAAAAAAAAAAGACACTCACCCCAAATCCAGCCTCCAAAGTTCCTGGTGCCACAAAGCCTCCTCCATAAACTAGACATTATTAAATTATAGGGGAGAAGGAAGGGAATCAATGCCTACCTTGGCGCCTCCAACATTTCCACCTTAATAGTTTCCCTATTTAATTTAGGCTGGTGTTTGCCTGAGTACCTCCCCTCACCCCTTTCAGGTCTCTATACCCTGCCCAATGTAATGCGCACACACACACATATATATATATATATATATATGATATAGTAGTCTGGGGCGATGGAAACCTCTCTCAGAGTGCTTTCAAGTCGTGCAGATAGACCCTTGTTGGCATTCGTTGTCTCTTGTGCCCGGTAGTTCACAAGGCTATGGTGGCGGGTGTCTGCTGATGCCATGGCATGCTCCAGCAGGTGTGTGCCGGAGAATCAGCTATATATGTGCCATCCTTGGTTTGTGAAGATGAAACCTATCACTGAGGTATTTCATGGAAAAGTGTTTCTATTACACAAGTCACTTGATCACAATGTAATGGAAAGGTATGTTATATGTTTTAGCAATATTCATTTAAATTGATACGTTTTATTGATGAGAGAGTGTATGCATTACATTCGGCGAGGTAATGAGACCTGACAGGGGCGTGGAGAGGACCTGGAAAATCCTTAAAGTGTTCTTCCTCCATGCAGAGAGCTACTTCCTTCCCACAACTCTTGAAAGATCACTTCAGACAATCAGTGCCAATACAAAACCAAAAATAAATGGGTAAAAGAGAAAGGTAGGGGTTACCATCAGCTCACGTTGGACCCACAGCCCCAGCTATGGACAACCCCTACAACCCTTCCAGGAGTGGTCCAACCACCACCTTGGATAGACATGGACGTCTGGTCCTGCACACAATCAGACGGCGTGTATATCTGTCCTCCCAGGAGTCTCCCCCCCAAGGTCCCCCAGCACCTGGACCTTGCCCGGAGGTCTTTGGCCCAAGGCAGTGCGGTGGCCACAATACAACTGCATACAGCCCTGATTATACAGCGTTCCAGGGCCCTGTGTAGCTGAGGTGCGCTTCTACCCCAGCATATCCAAAAAGATGGGTGTCTCTGTGGAGATGAACACTGCCAGCTGAATGCAATTCTATGGCCATACATTCTATAAGTTTGAAAGCCATGATCTGAAAATATAAATCCAGCATGACTGCATACCAAAATATGGCAGAAAATTACATTTGCCCTGGTAATGCACTCTGCAGATCGTCCTTGCTTCATTGTGCTTCCCCTGTGCAATTGATTGTGATGTGCCCCCAGTAAACTGGAATCCAAGCTTCTTCATATGTTGCTGGAACAGAGCATTTGGTGCTTGGTGCATATTCCATCTGCAAGCACGACCCGCTCCACCCCCTCCAGACAAGGACATGAGTACCAGAAGTCTAAATCGCCCATCCAGGCATCTGATCCAATGCCCAGCCCATCTAAAACCACCCAGCAGGGATCCAGTGAGGGATGCAGCTGGGGGCCAGCCTCAGCAAGTAACCAGCATAGGCAGGAAGATGATGCTCAAGGAGACCATGCAGATCACAGGTACAATGCCCTGTAAAGGTATAGCCTGCTGTCAAAGCGAATTTCCCCCAGACAACAACAGGGGTATAAAAAATACCATTTTGTGATTAATCACCTGTAAAATGGGTATTATAAGTATTTCTCACACCCTGCTTCGGAATGATTAATAACACAGAGGGTTATAGTCCAGTAGAGGGCGAACTTCTGCAGAGATGACTAGAAAAAAAGAAGCCCCTCCCAGTCCATAAATACCTGGGAACTCCCACACATTCCCCAGTATAAGAAAGCAGTAAGGGGACCAGGAAGGGCCAATAAAATCTATGAGAAAACATTTTCACCAAAAAGAGGATCCAAGATACAACTCAGGGTGGGACGAAGCAGGGTGTGAGACATACTTATAATACCCATTTTACAGGTGAGTAATCACAAAATGGTATTATTCCAAGTATGTCTCACACCCTGCTTCGGAATGATTAATAACACGTGGGACATCCAATAGCAGTGTCCAAAAAGGATGGGGATCCCAACAGGCAATAATGCACAAATTAAACCACTGCAGCTTGCAGAACTTTGCGGCCAAAAACAGCATTCGCTGAGGCCCGCACATCAACCTTATAAAACTTGGAAAAAGTATGAACAGAAGACCAAGTAGCAGCCTTACAAACTTGTTCAACAGAGGCTTGGTGTTGAAACGCCCAGGAAACACCCAACAGCATGAGTCGAATGAGCAGTGATCTGGAAAGGGGGATCCCTCCCTTTAACAGAATAGACCCTAATAACGGCCTGACGAATCCATTTACTAATGGTAGACTTGACGGGCGCCAAACCCTTCTTGGGCCCAGAGGGCACCACAAAAAAGGCGTCCGTCTTCCGGAATGGTGAAGTAGCCACCAGATAGTACTTTACACATCTAACAACGTCCAGAGAGTGCAAAGCCCTCTCCTTGTCATTGCTAGGTTTAGGACACAATGAAGGAAGAACAATGTCCTGATCGAGGTGAAAGGCAGAGACAACCTTTGGCAAGAAGTCTGGTTTAAAACGGAAAACCACCTTGTCCTGATGTGTCTCAAATTAGGGGGCCTGAATGGACAGAGCCGCCAACTCAGAAACACGTCGAATAGAGGTGATAGCCACCAAAAAGGCAACTTTTAAGGTGAAAATGGATAGTGCAAAATCCTGCACTGGTTCAAGAGGAGGACCCTGAAGGGCAGACAACACCAAATTTAAATCCCAAACAGGTAACATGGGTTTGCGAGGAGAACGCACATGAGTGACCCCCTGAAAAAAGGTCTTAACCAAAGGATGAAGAGCGAAAGATCTCTGAAAGAAAACCACCAGAGCAGACACATGCCCCTTAAGAGTGCTAAGCTGAAACCCCATGTCCAGACCATGCTGAAGAAACTCCAAAATCAGAGGAATGGAAAACACCAGGAAAATCCCTGCGCGGTCCGAGGGTCCGCAGGAACCCGAGACCTGAGTAATCTGGGAGGAGGCTGGTATGCGAACTCCAGCTTGTACCCAGAGGAGACCACTTTCGGGATCCAGTTGTCCGTGACCTCCAGAGTCCAGACCTGGGCAAAGAGCCGCAGCCGTCCCCCCACCCGTGAGGGCGCCCCCTCAATGCTGACTGGGCTTGGCAGCAGCTTTGGGTTTAGCAGTCCAGGAAGTCCCGGGTCGGGCGCATCCTCTGCCCCTACCCCAGGAATCTCCTCTGAACGCAGGGAAGGAAATTCCCCTGCTCGTCCGAGAACCACGAAAGGAGGGATTAATTGAGCCTGAACCCCGAAAGGGCCGGCGCTGCTTTTTGCGCTGAGGTAACTCACCTCCTTTCTGCTACACATACGGATAGTATCATCCAAGGCTGATAAGACAATGCAATGAACATCTCACAATGCTGTAAATTCCTCACTGGAAGGATTCAGTTGGGAACCATCCAACAGGCCTCTGATTAACGCTCTAGTAGCCACGGCCATGAGAGCAGAGGCACAAACCGGGCGCAAGGCCGAACCCACACCGGCAAAGGCATGCGAAGCCATTTGGTCGAGCCGTCGGTCCTCACTATCCTTCAAGGTAGTGGAATCCGGGAAATGCACAACCGACGTACTGGACAATCCCAGTACTGAAACGCCGACCCCTGGGGGTGTCGACCAACGCTTAACATCAACAGGGAAGGGATACTTCCTATCCCACCCCTGAGGGATACCAGGGAGCCGGCTAGGCTTATCCCATTCTTTAAAGGATCAGATTGTTAACATGTTTCTGATCCAGGAACTCCAAACGAGGTTTGGCAGTCCCAAAAAAATTCCCCCCGTTGCGGAGGGGCCCCCGCAGAAGGGGAAATAGCAAGCACCTCAAAAATACGGATCAGGAGTCTGGGGGTATCCACGGTATCCCCGCGCTCCGTACCGGCATCAGCATCCAGGTACTGCTGATCGTCAGAGCCTTCAGATTCTGAAAACTATTCCCCTTCCTCAAGCGGGGGATAAAAAGACCAAACAAGAGAGTCATAATCGTCATAATCAAAGGCCGGCGCAGCGGGCGCCAAAAGCCGTCTCTTAGCTGGGGCCTTCCTGGCCGCAGAGCTAGCAATCATCTTGTCAATGTTGGCCAGTCTAGCACAGACATCGGATTGCGACTCCCCGCTAATGACGTCACTTGGGGTCAAAGCCAGGCGTGGGGGGTGTAGGTGATGAGGCCAGCGGAGCCGGCCCGGCCGCAGGGGATCCGGATTGCCGCGCAATGGCCTGCTGTGCACATGGTGCACAAATTTGCACATTGTCTCCCACAAGGCCACACACTGCCGGGGTTGCCCCGAAGGGATCCCGAGCCCGGTATCCTGGGAAGCCTTCATATGTTTTTTTTTTTATGGTAGTCGCAATGACCAATGTGAATTACGCTAAAAGCTACCCGGGATGCCCCTTAGCATCCGTTAGTGGGAGGATTTGGCAATGACAAAGGGAATCCCAATTTGAAACAAGGGACCTACAGGACTGGGAGAACCCCCTTTTTTATTAAGGTACGGTAGTCCCACCTGGAAGACACAATTAAGGAACCCTTAAGTAAAGGCATTAATTCCTAATAAAAAGCCATAAACACAATATAATACAAAATACAATCCCGGAGCTAAGAAAACCCAAGGGTTAAAAAGTATCCCCCAGCGCTAGTGGTCAATAATCAAGGCATGAATAACAGTATAAAATAAAACCAAAGCCCCGCAGGGAACTCACAGCAACCGTAGGGATAATGGCGTCTCACAGGGTCAGTCTTAGGAGGAAGGGCGGGCCAGCACAGATCGGGCGCCGCGCGTGGCCCCTCCCAATCCGGGAAGAGAAGGTGGCTCCCGGCCAAAGGCAGAGGCCGCAGCAGAGCGCCAGAGGAGGGGGGCGGGCCGCAACAAGCGCGCCAAGTGCCGGCCCCTCCCCTGACTGGAAAATGTTGAGGAGGCCGCGCTCCCATCCATGCTGAGGAGCCGGCAAAGGAGACCGACCCGCCGCCGCTGTAAACAGCGGGCGTGCGGGCCGGCATACCAGAGCACCAGTGCCCCAAAACACACACAACTGCCACTCACAACACACCCACGCTGGCAGAGCCAGCAAGTGAAGCACACACAGCACACAAGAAAAAACAACAATAAAGGTCAAAATGGAGGGTAAAGCCCCCCCCCCCCTTACTAACCGGGAACGGGGAGTAATGGAGGGGATCCCCAAGCTACCCAAGTTATGTAGCGATGGTAATAAACGGACAGGGCATACCACACCAGGATCACCAACCTGGCAGCTGCCTACCACTTGGAGGGGGTCTCACGGAGGAGCATGGCTCCTATGCAGTACACCTCTAAGGTGTACCCTACCCTCGCCCGGACCCACAGCCAAGGCTGGGAGGCATAGGGACTTAAAAACAACAAGGTCCGGGCGGAAATAGGAAGAAATTGGCCGGGTGTGCACCCGCTTACCTGCAAAGGAAAGAGACAGCCATCTTCTTGACTTGCTTCGCCGTCTGCAGAGACTTATCTGGGGAATGTGTGGGAGGTCCCAGGTATTTATGGACTGGGAGGGGCTTCTTTTTTTCTAGTCATCTCTGCAGAAGTTCGCCCTCTACTGGACTATAACCCACGTGTTATTAATCATTCCGAAGCAGGGTGTGAGACATACTTGGAATAATAGTAAACAAATAGACAGGAAGTCGTCTCAGGGTCCGGTGATTTTCTGGAGATAAAACAAATACTGAGGACTCAGGGGATGGCTATCCTGAAGGACAAAGGGAGGAACTACTAAATATAAATATATTAACACCCCCCCCCCCCACTCCCGATGTCCCTGATGAACTTCTGAGAGAACAATGTTACTTTCACTACTTTCCTCTATCTGGACATGTCTGTTGCCTAATATGTGGTTTCTTATGTGGTGACAGTACAGTATATAGTAAAGTTTATATCTATTACACATTTTGACCTGGAATTCTATTTTAAAAAGAACAGGCACAATTGCATTTGCAGTTTTTTATTTAATGCAGAAACAGACCCCCAAAATAATTAACATAAATTACATATAGTTACAGTTCTTTTCAAATGTACTTTACACAACCATATACACACACAAAATAAATTTTAGATTCTTCTATGATCACTACGTCCACTGTACATTTTCTTACAAAGTGCCCATAAATTACAGGAGTCCACTTTTCTGCAGAGCACAGACCATCACATGAGAACCTGGGTACCAGTTTTATGTCCGCCTTCCTTGGCATGGTGAGCTTGCAGGACAGCGACCGCTTCTTCAACCTGTAAAGAAAATTATTTTAGGCCAAAAGGACAATTGGTTACCCCACTACCTGGCGTAGTCACCCTTTGAGTGTGAGTTTTCTTTTAAGAGCGGTCTCTACTGTAGGCACTGGTCTTAATCTTGCTAATACATGTTGGCTTTTCTCACCATTTTTCTGAAGGCATTATTCAGGTATATCAGGTTGCCTATTGACCAAGGTCAACCTATGGATGTGCACACACAACAGCTAGTCTCATACCTTTGAATGTAGGGATTCTGGAGACTCCAGCATATGTAGCAGTTCAGAATTATCTATCTCCAGTAACATGCCAGTGATCTTACCCGCCAGAGAAGCATGCATTCTATGGATCAGAGGATAAAGCCGTTCACCTGTCAAAGGATTCAAATGGTTATTGCACAGACTTGAATGTGGGTATTATTACACTTTCAGCCAGAAAAGTCTTGTCTGAAACCCATCATTGGCTTCTGTGCGTGTTCAATACGCTGGCAAGACTTATCTAAGCCAGAACAAAACTTTTTTTTAATTAGATTTATAGTAAAATATTTTCTACAGTCAGCTCAGATTCATGTGTGCGCAGGTCTTGTTGCACCTACATCAGAGAAACATTTGGGAAAAGACCAATTCAGACTACACCAAGAGAAGCCTCCGATTGAGGCACTGTATCGTAGAGTAACTATGGGAGTACAGAAGCGAAGTCCTTTAGCGGTTTAGTTGTTTCCCGGTGTTAGTCTGCGTGGGTACACAAGCTGCCGGGACGAGCACAAACTGCTCTAATACCGGAAAAGTACTAAACAACTAAAGGACACAGAATGCGAGGCACTGCTACAACATGCTGAGACTGCTAGCGCGCACAGCACTGGCAGCGCAGGAGATGCTGTACATACAGAGCATGGACTAGCTAAGCAGCTATACAGGACATCTTTTCCAAGTCATCCTTCAGCATGACCAGACATGGAGAGAGGCTCCACCACATGGGAGGACACATGATGTCAAAAGCCCCACCCCTTCCTCCCCACCTTAGTTCTTTGTATTTCCTCCCTGGGAAACCACTGGACAGAGTGACTTCGGCCATTATTTTTTTTCAGAAGCCCACTGACCATTAGACACATATCCAGGTAGTACATCTGAGGTCTTGGTACAGCCGGGGCTTATTCCTAGATAGTTTTTGACCATGCACAAGTTTGTGAGGTGTCCCCTTAAACCCCAGACAACTGAGTTAGTTATGGGTGTGTTGTACCTTTAAGTGACTTCTTGGCGCTGGATCAGCAATTTCGACTTTTTGCCTTTTTTTCTTTTAGTAATTTTTCCTTCCAAATTTGGGCAGAGTCAAAGATCGGTAAACTAGTGCTCATGTCACTTCCGGGTGTGGCAATGACATGTGCTGCGATCCGGAATTGAACAGATGGCATTTTCTCCCTGGCCAGCGTGCAGGTCGGAGGGAGCCAGAAGATACCAGAGAGCACAAGAACAGCAGCAGAACAGTGGAAGCAGTAGTCACAGCAGTAGAGCTAAAGACGGACGGCGTGCAGGGCAGAAAACCGGCAAGCTTACATAAAGCGGACCTGTCCTCACAATAATGCCACAGAGAAAGGGGCCAGAAGGAAGCTCAGGTGAAACATCCCTTTGTTCATACCAGACATTGGATGCCCAAGGTTAAAAGGTAAATGTATTTTATATACATATATATATATATATATATATATATATATATATATATATATATATATATATATATATTTTTTTTTTTTTTTTTTTGTCAGAAATACAGAAAAAAAAGGCATCCAAGTAGTCTAAACGCTGTGAAGAGTGCAGCATTGTGCTCCTAGACACTTTGCAGATGTCTCTGTGCTGTGATAAAGTAAAAAATGATGCAGACTCAGCAGGCTTATTCAGATAAATCCGGGTAATGGGGCAGGAGATTGCCTCAATACAGGATGCCCAGAGGAGTATGGTCACTCAGTCAGAGCAGCACTCTTACGTAATGTGGAGTCCAAAAATTGAGACAGAATGAACTAATCAATGGTGTTTTCAAGTCAACTGTATTAAAAGGATTAATGGAACCGTCTTTTAAACCTTTACATGAGGTTCCAGAGAATTGGTTGCCGCTAAAATGTTGCTTCCTGCTAGCCATTACCACTGCCAGGCGAGCAAGTAAATTACAGTACTGCCAAATATATACTTAGAACTAATGCTTGTGTGTGCCAAAAACAGTGATTTCTGCTAACCAGGTCACAAGAGATAATCCTTCCAACACTACCTATGGTGCAGACAAGGAAGAAGATCTCTCACTGCTAGTTGTTAGAAGCTCCCTGATCATTTATTTGGAAAGATCTAGAGATGGGGTATAGCGGAACAACTTTTAAGTAACTTTCAGTGGGGAAAAAAAAAGGCTTAGCAGCCTCGAAGTCGGCCGGATGGATAAAACAGACTATTGCCAATCATATTCTACTAGAAGGGTTTCTCCTTCAGAGGTGTCTGCCCTGTTACAAGAGCCATGTCAGCATCTTGGGCAGAGAGGACTGGTGCTTCTTTGGAGGAGATATGCAAGCAGCAATGTGGTCATCACCCCACACCTTTCTCAAACATTATAAACTTGATCTTGATTATCTGATTAACTTGATTATCTGCAAAACATCAGGCCTTCGGTAGAAGGCTACTACTTGCAGCTTCCCACCCCTAGGGTATAATTACTTGCCTAATCCTCTCCATGTGGTCATGCTGAAGGAAAACCAACATTAGACTTACAGGTAACGGAATTTTTAGGAATCCTTCAGCATGACTACCTCGTACCTGCCCAGAGTTCAAGGGTTATTTAGGTTACTTTACAGGGACTGAGGTGGGGAGAAAGGGGTGAGGCTTTTGACCTCTGTTTCATTTGTGTTTCCTCCCAAGGGGTGGAGCTTCTCTCCGTGTGATCAAGCTGAAGGATTCCTAAAAAATCTGTTACTGGCAAGTCTAACTGTTTTTTCTGGATATATATTGGACCGATGGACCTTTATCTTCAATATCAGATTGTTAACCATTCTTTAAATCTTTGAAGAATTCAATAAAAATATTGCTGATAAGGATAATGGTGCACATGCAAATTATTTAAAAGGCAACCCCTACTTGATGTACCCAATGACCAATGCCTACGGCTTACTGACGAGTGGAGCATCGAGGGGACTGACAGAGGACACGAATTATGAATGTGTAAGCGGTAAGGACAATGCAATAACCTGTCGGGACACCGGAAGATAAGTTTATGGGGATTCACTTGCATAATAATAAAAAAAAATTATATATATATATATATATATATATATATATATATATATATATATTTCACACATTTTTTTCCCAAAAGTGGGACGGAAACGTCCGTGCGTCTTATTGGGCGAATGAGAAAAAAAAAAAGGGAAAAAGTCAACTCGCCTTCCGCTCACGCTGTCCCCGCCATCCTCGTATCTGCCGCCTTGTTCGCGGCACCTGCCAACACAGACATCAGCTTCATACAGCAGGTGGCCGTGGCTGATGCTCGAGCGTTGGCCACGCCCATTGCTGTGTATGAAGCCAGGTGTCCGTGTGTAGGCGCCGCGGAGAAGGAGCGCGGCAGATACAGCTACCTCCACCGCTTCTTCTCCACGGCGCCAGCACACACAGAGCAAACACCGGGCTCAGTACTGCTGTACCAAGCCCGCTGTTCGCTCTGTGTGTGCTGGTGCCGTGGAGAAGAAGCGACCCTGCTGTACCGAGTCGGGTGTCAGTGTGTGCAGGTGCCACGACCTGCACACACTGTGGTGTAGTGCATCAATACCCACAGATATACAAGTCAATTAAACTTGACACCCTGCAGGACAATAAGGAATGCCCCGATGCACATACCAACCTGGGAAGCATAACACCAGGTACAAATACTAACCTACTTCCGCGATCACTTGCTTCAAATACCGGATCAGTTCCCCACATGACAGATGCCAACCATAGGGGGTTTGCTGGGCAGTTAGATGGACAGTGCTACGCAAGTTCACCCTCCCTAGCAGCGATCATGTGGGAGCAAGATCAGACCTTGCAACGGGTGTAACATTCCTTATTTTTACATTTTATGGAGAGAGACTTCTGCTAAATATAGAAAAATTGAATTACACAACTGTGTAAAAACTTACAAAAGTATATATTCAATGTGGGGGGTGCACGATGACCAAAATGTCGAATATGGACAAAAATACAAAAAAAAGATTCCGTAGACCACAGTCTATAAAAAAGAAAATACCATTTTGTGAGTACTCACCTGTAAAATGGATATTGTCAGTGTGTGACACACCCCGCTTCCCCTTTAATTCTTACGATCGGGTTACTCCACCGACAGGTGGCGACGTTGCAGAGAGAAGTCTTGAAAACGAGCCCCTCCTGGCCTACATATACCTGGGACCTCCCACTTAACACCCAGTGAATTCAAACAGCAGTAAGACAAGGTACCAGGAAAACCAACGGTAACCTCAAAATAAAACAACGGAAAGCTTCACCATATAGAGGATCCAGGATACCAAAAAAGGCGGGTGAAGCGGGGTGTATGACACACTGACAATATCCATTTTACTCAAAAAATGGTATTATTCTCTGTGTGTCACACACCCCGCTTCCCCTTTAATTCTTACGATCAGGACATCCAAAAGCAGTGTCCACAAGGGGTGGGTATCCGAAGGCAAAATGAAGCATAAACGACTGCGGTCTGCAGACCTTTGCGGCCAAACACAGCATCCGCCGAGGCCCGCACATCAACATTGTAAAACTTAGAAACAGTACGAACAGAAAACCAAGTAGCAGCCTTACAAACTTGTTCAACGGAAACTTGCTGCTGAAAAGCCCAAGACGCTCCAACAGCACAAGTAGAATGAGCAGTGATACGAAAAGGGGGAACCTTCCCCTTGGCCGAATAGGCCCCAACAATCGCCCGACGAATCCATTTGCTAATGGAAGACTTGGCCGGAGCCAAACCCTTCCTAGGCCCACAGGGCACAACAAAAAAGGCATCAGTCTTACGAAAAGGCGAAGTAGTAATCAAATAGTACTTAACACAGCGTACTACATCCAAACAATGCAAAATCCTCTCCTTGTCATTCTTAGGCTTAGGACACAAGGAGGGAACAATATCCTGATTCAAATGAAAAGCAGAAACAACCTTAGGAAGAAAGTCCGGTTTGAAACGAAAGACCACCTTGTCCTGATGCCTCTCAAAGTAGGGCGCCTGAATCGACAAGGCCGCCAACTCCGAGACAACCCGAACCGAAGTGATGACTACCAAGAAGGCAGTCTTCTGAGTCAAGGTAGACAGAGCAATATCCTGCAAGGGCTCAAAGGGAGGAGCCTGAAGAGCAGAAAGAACCAAGTTCAAGTCCCAAACAGGGAGCAATGGCTTCCTGGGAGGCCGCACATGCGTAACCCCCTGGAAAAAAGTTTTAACTAAAGGATGAAGCGCAAAAGGCTTCTGAAAAAAGATAGACAAGGCAGAGACCTGCCCTTTCAAAGTACTCAGCTGGAGACCAGAGTCCAGCCCTCATTGCAAAAACTCCAGAATCCTGGAAACCGAAAAGACCCTGCAAGGCAAAGATCTAACCTCACACCAAGCGATATAGGCTCTCCAAGTCCTATAGTAGATGGTAGAAGAAGACCTCTTCCGGGCACAGATCAGAGTCTTAACAACCGAGTCAGAAAGACCCTCCTCCTTCAAGATGAAGGTTTCAGCAGCCAAGCCGTCAAACCCAGCGTTGGTAAATTGGGGTAACACAGCCGACCCTGAGTGAGCAGATCGGGCCGAAGAGGCAGAAGGATCTGATCCACCGCCAGCCGAACGATGTCTGCGAACCATACTCGCCTTGGCCACCTTGGAGCCACGAGAATGGCGGACACCCTTTCCAGAGCCAGCTTCCGTACCACCTTGCCTAGCATGGGTATCGGAGGAAAAAGGTACAGAACCCCCAGATCCCCCCAGCTCAGGGACATGGCGTCCACCGCCAGAGCCAGAGGATCCTGGGAGAGCGACATGAAGGTCGGAAGCCTGCAATTGTGACAAGAGGCAAACAGGTCCATCTCCGGTGTCCCCCACCGGAGATACAGCAACCGAAAAACTTGAGAATGGAGAGCCCATTCTCCCAGACGGGAAGAGCACCTGCTCAACAGATCAGGTTCCCTGTTTTCCACACCCGGATTGTAAACTGCCGAGAGACAAGGAACATGGGCCTCCGCCCAGGTCAGGATCAGGGACACCTCTCTGAGGGCACCCAGACTGCGAGTCCCTCCCTGATGATTGATGTAAGCAACCGCTGTTCGATTGTCCAAACGAACCTGAACCGGAAGGCCCAGAACATGCTGAGTCAAAAGAACAAGAACCAGACGGATGGCTCTCAGTTCCAGAACACTGATGGGCAAGTGGGCCTCTCGAGGTCCCCACTGCCCCCGAAACTGAAGATCCTTCCAGAATCCCCCCCATCCCGAAAGACTGGCGTCCGTGGTGACAGTTTCCCAGAGAGGGGTCAGGAAAGACCTGCCCCTCAAGAGATTGGTCGAGACCAACCACCATTGAAGGGACTGCCGGACCCGGGAGGACAACTGGAAGGGCCGATCCAACGACCGTGGTCGCCGGTCCCAAGACGCTAACAGATGAAGCTGAAGCGTCTTTGTGTGAAATTGAGCAAAAGGAACTGCCTCGAAAGAGGCAACCATCAACCCTACCAGTCTCATCCCCAGACGGATGGACGGTCGAGGATTGGAAAGAAGGAACCGAACCAATTCCTGAATCAGACAAATCTTGGATTGAGGCAGACACACCCTGTGTTGACAAGAATCCAACCGCATTCCCAGAAAGGACACCACCCTGGCCGGGGCGAGGGAGGACTTGGGAAAGTTGATCACCCAACCGAAGCTTTCCAGCGTGGAGACCACCATCCTGGTGTCTGTCTCCGATTGATCGAGAGAAGGAGCCATGATGAGAAGGTCGTCCAGATAAGGTACGACGCGAATGCCTTGAGATCTGAGATGAACCTGTTGAGGAACTTCAGATCCAGAACGGGGCGAACCGACCCGTCTTTCTTGGGGACTGTGAAAAGATTGGAGTAAAACCCGAGGCCCACCTCCAAGTGCGGCACCGGCCGGATGACCGCCATTTCCAGGAGATTCTTACCACCAGGAGCCCCTGCGCGGCCAAAGGATCGGTGGGCACCCGAGACCGGAAAAACCGTGAAGGAGGGCGAGACTCAAACTCCACCTTGTAACCGGACGACACCACCTCCCGGATCCATCTGTCCGGAACCTCCTGGTCCCAAACCAGGGAGAAGTGTCGCAATCGTGCCCCCACCCGCACGGGTGAGGGCACCCCCTCATTGCTGAGCGGGCTTACCAGCAGGCTTGGGCTTGACGCCCCAGGACTGACCGGGACGGCCCCGCCCCCTCCCCCGGGTCCAACCTGCACCCCTGGTAGCAGGAAAGGAGGCCCCTCTGCCCGCTCTGACTCCCCGAAAGGAGGGACTAAAGGAAGTCGCTCCCCGAAAGGAACGACGAGGCCTCTTGCGTTGAGGCAACTTACCACCCTTGGTAACTGAATCCAATTTATCGCCAAACAGGCGCAAACCTACAAAAGGAAGAGCTGTAAGCGACTTCTTAGAGTTAAAGTCCGCCGTCCACTGGCGCAGCCACACTGACCGACGAATAGCAACCAACAGGGCCGCGGTCCTGCTACACATTGCAAGCGCATCGTCCTGGGCGGTCATGACAAAGGAAATAAACGATTCACACTGCTTGAGAGAACCAAACTCATCACAAGTGGGATCAAGATCTGCGTACAAATCTCTAACAATGGACCTAACAGCCATCAGAAGAAGCGCCAATCCAGCACTGATAAAACCATGGCGAGCCAATTGATCAATCCGACGATCCTCACCATCCTTAATGGTAGTAGTGTCAGGGGAGTGCAACACAGCAGTGTTGACAGCCCCAACACAGGGGCATCGACGTCAGGGGGAACAGACCAAAGCTTCACCAAATCCTCCGAAAAAGGGATAACGCTTATCCCAACTAGGAGGAACTCCAACAAGGCGTGTGGGTTGTTCCCATTCCTTGAGGACAACCCTCACAAAGTGTTGTTGCCTGGGAAACACCAAACGCGGCTGGGGTACATCAAACAACTCACCCTTTGGCGGGGGGATCGCCTCGGGCGGATCCAAAGCCAAAATTTCAAACATTTGAGCCAAAATGGAAGGAGTGTCAAGGAACACCCCTGCAGCCTGATCGCCAGCGGTACCAACCAAATGCTGGTCTGCAGGCTCGTCCGACTCCTCAAGGAGTTTCCCCTCCTCAGCAGGGGGACAATCGGACCAATCCAATACTTCAAACACCTCATCCTCCAGAACAGGCGATGCCGGAGAAAGGTGCTTCCGCTTAGCCGTAGCCTTCTGAGCCACCGCGGCGGAAACTATTTTCTCGAGGTTGGCCAATTGTGCACACACCTCGGATTGCGAATCCCCACCTTTGACAACGTCACACGGGGTCCGGAATAGGTGGGGGGGTAGGAGATGACGGAAGTTGCGAGGAGCCAGAAGCCGGATTGCCGGACTGGCGCCCAATATTCTGCTGTGCACATGGAAAACATAATATGACATTGCCTGGAAGCGGAGCCCCACAACCCCCACACAGCCTGGATAGCCCCGAAGAGCCATTTCCGGCAATGTCGGAAGCCTCCATATGGTGAAATTATGGCATTCGCAATAACCCAGGGATTTACGCATTAAGCAACCCGGGATGCCCCTTTTATAATTAAAGTCCCGGGAGTGGGAGGATTTTTAAGCCTAGGAGAATCCCAAATTTGGAGAAAAAGACTAGCCAGGTATATCAGACCGGGAGACCCACTGCAGTGAGGGGATCCCAGAATCTGTAAGGGAAAAGAGACCACAATCAGTCCCCCAAAGAAAGTTTGCCAGTATGCGCCACAAACATACACCAAACAGAATGCAATGGTAAAACATATAAACAATATATATATATATACACAAGCAAGAGAAATATATACAGCCCATAAAAAAAAATATACATACATACATATATAATTAATATGTGCCTCCAGGAGGGGGAAGCCATACCAAAGTGACAGACTTCCAGATAGGCCATATCCCCCAAATAAGCCCTTACGCTAACCTGTAGTAGAGTGCCCTCTGTGGGCTCCAGCAGACCCCAGTCGCAGACGGCCCAAGCACGCACCTCTTCCAGACGCTCCACACCGGAGCGATGAGACGAAGGGCAGGCCGGCAAAGCGCACAAAGCGCTCCGGCCCCGCCCCCGTTAACGTAAGCACGGCGCGGGCCGCGACGGAGCGCGCCCCCGCCCCCTAGACAACGAGCATTGCGGCCATACTACGAGTGAGGCGGGTGCCAGACACAGGCACCCCGCCCAGCCGCACACCAAACACAACACAGCCCCAGTACAAAAAAATGCAGCCCGCCCTTAGACAACGAGCATAGCGGACACATGGCTACTCCATACAAGAGCGTGTCCTCCCCTGCTCAGTGGACTGCCACACACAGCGTACTAAGCAGTTACACAGAAAAACATACCATACATCCTGGCCAGCATAATATTAAAAAATACCCCCAAATGCCAACCCCCCCCGCTAAGGGAGAAGGGACCAGGCGAGGGAAGGCAGGCTAAAAGGGAGGACCGGGACGGGGCATCCCAAATCCGGACCACCAGCCGGATAACCGCGTTGAGCGGAGGAGATAAGCTCCTAGGCACCATGAGGTGCCGTCTACCATTGCCCAGCCAGCAGCCTAGGCTGGGAGGCTTCCGTTATCTATCTAGGCATACAAACAATTGACTGGGCAGAAATAGACCAAGAGGGGGGTGCCGGGGTTTGACCCCGGCTACCTGCAAGTAGGAGACTTCTTTCTTCTGTCTTGTCGCATCTTGCAGAGAGAAAACACTGGGTGTTAAGTGGGAGGTCCCAGGTATATGTAGGCCAGGAGGGGCTCGTTTTCAAGACTTCTCTCTGCAACGTCGCCACCTGCCGTTGGAGTAACCCGATCGTAAGAATTAAAGGGGAAGCGGGGTGTGTGACACACTGAGAATATAATGTACACCCAAGCCACTTCATATACATAAGTTTGCATTGTGAAATTCATTTCCCGATTAAAGCGGTCCAGTCTCTAGTTACCCCCCAAGCTTATATGCCAGGGTGTGCCCAACCTACATTTAGCACTTTTCCAGGAGGAGGAAAAAATGCACTTCTGTTCCCCTAGCAGTCACCTGGCCTGGACTCGGCAGTCAAGATGACTACAGCTCTGTCCGGACTCCTATTACCCACACATTTATCCTAGTCTGTAAAGGTTCCCCTTTCACAGAAATGAATTTTTAAGCTGTACACACCAAGCATTTGCTTTTGTTCTTGCGGTGGGGCAGCTGCCAGCAGGGAAGCGGTGAGTGGTTCTTGCCCTTGCATCAAGACTGCAGGTTCCACTACCTAGAGAGTAAAACACAGTTAAATTATATATATATCATACATAATTTAGAATTGTGAATACATTTTTGTAGGACTGACTATACTTTTGAAGGCTAACTGAACATATTTAAAGTGGACCGAAACCTAGGTTTATCACTCCCCGCAGTTTTGGTCCACCTAACGTAGGATCCACACAGGAGCACAGGCAGGCAGCCAATCAACATGCTTCTCCTTGTCGCACTGAATAATGCGAGCCCACACCAGGCACTTGTGAATGGCCGGCACTATTAGCTGATTAAACTAAGTTCAGGTCCCAAACCGGCAGAAGTGGTTTACCGGGGAGAGGGGGGCGGGGGGTTGGGGAGTAACCCCCCCCCCGTATAAAACGTTTAAATACATTTTCAGCTATGGGTTTCTGAAAAAAGATAGATAAAACAGATATTTGTCCTTTTAAAATTCTCAATTGAAGACCTTCATCAAGACCTTTCTGCAAAAATTTCAATATTCTGGGAACAGAAAAAGTTCTATAAACGAACCCTCTGGATTCGCACCAAGCGATAAATTCTAGCCAGCTTTAGTAGATCATAGATGAAGACTTCTTCCTGACCTGAATCACAGTCTGGATGACTGGCAGAAAAGCCCCTTTCTGCCAAGAGGAAGGTTTCCATAGCCAGGCCGTCAAAGCCAGAACTTGTGAATTGGGGTGCCTTAGAGGCCCCTGTGTGAGAAGATCTGGATTGTCGGGTAGCCTCCACGGGTTGCCCTCTGACATCCTTAAAATGTCCAAGAACCAGCTTCTCCTTGGCCACCGAGGGGCCACCAAAATGGTTGGAACTCCCTTGTGAGCTATCTTTTTTTTTTAGTACTCGACCCAGGAGTGGAATCAGAGGGAGTGAATAAAGAAGCTTGAAATGCTGACCACTGAAGAGTCAGGGCATCTGCTGCTATTGCTAGAGGATACCTGAACCGGGACACAAACTTCAGAACCTTTCAATTGAGCTCTACATCTGGAAACCCCCAGCGCATGCATAGGGATTGAAAGATCCTCTGAATGAGAGACCATTAACCCTGATGCAGGACCACTCTGCTGAAATGATTGGCCTGCAAATTGTCTATTCCTAGTATGTGTACTGCTGAGATGCATGGAACCGGTTTCTTGGAACAAAGTAAAATCCAGCTAACTTTCTTGAGAGCTTTCCTGCCTCTGGTACCCCCCTGGTGGTTGATGTATGCCACCGCCGCCTGATCTGTTTGAATCCAGACAGGATGCCCCCTCAGATGGGATGTCCAATGCCTGAGACACAATAGAATAGCTCTCAGTCCCAGGATATTTATGGGGAGTGGTGTGTGCTGTCCTCTGGACTCCACTGTCCCTGGATCATTTGACATGACACCCCCCTCCGACCTGTTAAGACTGGCAGCCTTGGTGATGATCTTCCACTGTACTAGAAGGAAGGATTGAGCGACCTGAAGAGGCTGAGAAATCAGCCACCAGGTCAGGGACTGCCCTGTTGAATGTGTCATGCAAAAGGGGTGATCCAGAGTCGGTGGGTTTTGATCCCAGATCCAGAGCAATTCCATCTGCAGGGGTCTTGTGTGAAACTGTGCAAAAAGCACTGCCACGAAGCAAGATACCATCAGGCCCAACAGACGCATTCCTTGATGAATCGTCAGGTGAGGGGAAAGACAGGCCATCTCCTGCAAACCGGCGATATTTCGAATGACCAGGAAAAATTGGAATGTGTACATATGCATCCTTTATATCCACTATGGACATAAAATCTCCCGGCTGGAGTGACATCACTGTGGATCGAAGTACTCCAAAATCTCAAAGGCGTGATATGGCAGATCTCGTTGCTTCTGCTTCCAGCAGAATTCAGGATACCTTTGACCAAAAGAATCCCCGAGGTGGTCTGGCTCCTAATTATGATCCATGCACTTAGTAAAGTGAGCAATAGGAGTTCCTCAGGAAGTAGCGCGTGGCCGCTATGACACACGTTGGCGTACGATTCCCAGGGGGGTACCCAGCTGGTCTGTATTTACATGCTTCTTCTATGCCTCTTCTGTTCACCTGGGCTTGTCCTTTTTGCTTTTATTATATTCACTTTATTTTGCTAGCATAGATTGCATCACTACAATAGGACCCCTTTGCATCATTTTTGCACACCAAATACACATTTATTGCAAATTTTGCACATTGTTTAGATTGTCTTTTGGAGTTTATGATGAACCGTGTTTTATATGGTGTTTAACACTTTATTATTCAATAATGACATTGAGATAATGGTTACTATTGGCACTATTATGAATTGTCATTAACAGACCTCTGGCGCCCTCCAGTGTCTTTTGTGTTTATGTTTTGTTATGGTAGTCTGTATTGTGTAGATGTGTTTTTTAGCCATACATTTTTGAAATAAATTGACTCCTTAATACTTTTGTAACACTTTTGTATTTCCTTGCCAACATTTTTTTTGGGGGGGGGTGTGGGGACTCCTATTGCTCACTTTACTATTTGTAGTTATTGCCAAGGTTAGTGAGCACACCGTTTTATATCTTAAAAACTTTTCTGGCAGAGTGATTGGTGCGGTCCATATATTCTGTCTTGATTCATGCACTTATCCGCTGGATCCTTTGGAGAAGCAGGGGATGGCATAATTGAAGTCTTAGAAAAACCTGACATCGGAGCGTCCACTACAGGAGGGCGAGACCATAATTCAATCTGATCTGGAGGAAAGGGATACATAGTATCTAGCATTCTAGGAATGTGCAGAAGATGGCTTCTACCATTCCCTATGAATCAGATTGAATGAGTATGCACCGCAAACAACCTCCAGAATGGAAGTAATCAAACTATCCATCTTCTCCTTAAAAGGAGCGCCCCCTCGTGTATAGGGCTCCGAGTCCCTACTAAATGAATTCTCCACAACAAAACTCTTCCAGGGAGGATATGGCAGCCACAATATCCTCTTCAAACGCAGAGGAACTTTTTCTTTAAAAGTGAAACCGCGATCTTTCCCCGCAGACCGGTGGAAGGAAGCCCTCTGTTCCTTCCTGCCCCCTTACTGCGCCCCGTCACACAAGACTCCACCCCATAAAGGTGCGCAAATTTTGAATTTTATAACAAGTAAAAACACACCATTAACACATGGGAAAGAGCAATAAAAGAGGGAAAAATACAATTCTGAGAAATACTCACCTGTAGAATTGGTATTATACGCATACAGCACGTCCTGCTCCATCTATAATACTTACACATGGGTAATCCTCCGCCAGAGGGTGCTGTTCACTGCAGACATGCAAAAACAGGCTCCTCCCGGCCCTTCATATACCGAGGGACCTCCCACAAATCCCCAGCATTGAAAAGCAGTGAGAAAAAGAAGCCGGGAGAAACCAACCACCCAAGTGGAATAATAACAATGGTAACAATCACCATACAGGGGATCCAGAAATGTAAAACCAGGGTGGGGTGGAGCAGGACGTGCTGTATGCGTATAATACCAATTCTACAGGTGAGTATGTCACAGAATTGTATTATTCTAAGCATACAGCACGTCCTGCTCCATCTATAATACTTACACATGGGACATGCAATAGCAGTGTCCATAAGGTAGGGTGGGATCCCCAAAAAACAAGGCACAGCAGACAGTAAAGGCGCTGTCACCTGCAAAACTTTGCAACCAGGTACGACATGAGCAGAGGCTCTAACGTCAATCTCATAACAAAACCTTTGAAAGGTATGAACAGAGACAAGCAACAGTCTAGTAACGTATTCAACAGAAAAACCTGGTGCTGAAAGGCCAAAGGTACCCAAACACCAATATAACGGAGTAAAATGAGAAAAGGGGATTCTTCCCCCTTAAAGGAATAGGCCAGTGTAAAGGCCAACCAACCCACAGGCAACAGAAGCCTCGTGGAAACTTAGAACTCTCCCCAAGGGGAATGAGAACTGGTCTCCCGTCCGACAGGCGGGAATACTGACCCCTTTATTAGCAAGAAGCCGAAACCTTTACTCAGGACCAGGAAGGCATCCAAGTAAGATCAATCCAAAGGGCGCAGTGGCCCTGGAAGCAAGCGATATCAGGCGCATACATAAGGAGGCGCCCACAGACCCCAAGGGCATCAGTCCCCCTAAGGGACAAGAAACCACCAGGAAAAATTGCAACACCTGTTGAGGGAATGTAAATGCTTTACTTCAGCATTATAAAGAATACTGGTCCATAGTTCGACTAAAAGGACCTAAACAATGATCATAAAACACCACTTGGACAAGAGGTCCGGCGTAAGACGGAATACCACCACGTCATGGTGTGTGTGTATATATATATAATATATAAAATAATCAGATCCACCTTCTCAGGCACACGTCTGACTGAAGCAAAAGCCCCCAGAAAAGCGACTTGGATTACAAAACAGCTCAGACAGAATCCAGCATAAGTCCCAAGGGAACAATCCGCAGGGCAAACAGAAAGAAAATGGATCCCAACAGGAACCACAGAACTACTTGGGAGATGCCCTTGAGCAAACCCCCAGAGAGCTCCTTGCAAGGAAGACTGAACCAGACTTCCACAGGAAGACAGACAGGACAGAACCTGAATCTTCAGAGTACCGAGATGGGAAGCCAACCCCAACCCATGCTGTAATGACTCTAGAACCCTGGGAACCGAGACGACCAACAGGGAAGAGACCAAGACTCATGCCAATCAATATGGGTACACAATAACCCACAATAGACGGAGGAAGAGGAAGCCAAGGAAGCTTGCTCCTAGCCCCCCATATACCAAGTCACCCAGAAGATAAGCCCGTCTCCAAGGGGTGAATGAATCAGCTGTCAAGCCCCAGACTAGAGTCTGTAGATTGGGACGACAAAGAAGGGGCCTGACAAAGGCGGAACCGCACTTCTGAGAGAGCGAACAGGTCAGCTGACCTTAGCAGAAGCATCTGCGAACCACAGTTCACTAGGTCACCCAGGGGTCAACAAACCCACGGGTCTCTTAATCGGCACAACCGTGCGCAGAACCCCACATAGTAGGGTGAATGAAGAGAAGGTATATAAGATAGAAAATCCAAGCATAATTTTACTAAACCCCCATGACCAGTGTCAGAATATTCTGAGACAGGGCCCCTGTGGTATAAGCGAGACCCAACAGAGCCACCCTAGATGGCTCTCAGATCGACACCAGGATAGCACAACCTGCCACGGAGAAACATCCATTGGAGCGAAACCGTTGAGGAGCAGGGGGCGTAGATCAGGAACCCTCTGGAGGGATCATCCTGCCACAAGCTCCAGACCAGTACTAAAAACAGGCCATTGTCTTCCAACAGGCCATATAGAGTCAACAGAAGGCTCATGTTTTAACAAGCCAGTAGGTAAGATGGACCCTCTAAGGGACCTTACCTAGGAACCACGGGGGGTATTGGAAAAATTCCCCCCCCCCCAGCCAACCTGCGAGACTGGGTCCCCCAGTAAAGAAGGGGGTGCCCCCTGACAGGGCCCTTGAGTATGATCCCACGGGGGATCGGATGGCACCAAATTAAAGAGGAGACCCGGCCGGATCCAACGAGGGGTCAGGTGAGGATTTTTTTTTTTTTTGCCCACTAGCAGGGGAAAATGCCAGGCACGTAAATTTTACGTGGCTGGCACTTAAGTGACGGAGAGGCAACCACGTAAATTTTACGTGGCTGGCATTTAAAGAGTTAAACACATCAGGAGGCAAATCATCAGGGGCACCATCAAGGACACTTCTGATCAGGGACCTAAGAGCCACGGATGTAATGTCCGAGGCACAGACCGGGCGCAGCGCCGTCCCCACAATAGCAAAGGCATGGGACGCCAGTTGGTCAATGCGCCGGTACTCAGCATCCCGCAGGGTAGTAGTCAGGGGAGTGCATGACAGAGGTGTTAGACAACCCTAGAATAGGGGCATCCACCTCGGGAGGTGATGACCAGCACTTAACCACATCAGCAGGAAAGGGATACTTTTTGTCCCAACTTTTAGGTACGCAGGGAAGTCTACTGGGACGTTCCCACTCCTTAAGCACGAGATTATTGAAATGAGCTTGCTCGGGAAATTCCAAACGTAATCTAGCAGTATGAAAAAGCTCACCCCTTTGCCTAGGAGCCGCAGCAGGGGAAGAGATGTACAGAACCTCAAAAATCTGGGCCAGCAATCTGTCAGTATCATCCGGGGCCCAGGGGTCAGAGCCAGAATCGTCATGACCCCTGGGTCTCTCATCAGATGACCCTGAATCGGAGAACAGCTCCCCTTCGTCCGAGGGGGTATAGCCACATAAATGCAAAAACGCATCAGTTTCCATAGGTAAAAGAGTGACATCAGGTGTTATGTGCCGCTTTTTTGCAGTGGCTTTACGCGCCAGGGTATTAGCAATTAACTTCTCAACACTAGCCAGTCTAGCAGACACATCAGGCTGAGAGTCCCCACTTGTATTCAAGTCATGGGGAGTGAGACTCAGGCTTGGGGGAGTAGGTGAAGTGAAACGAGGTGCAGGCCCAGCCACAGGAAAGCCAGATTGCGGCGCTAGCACCTGCTGGGCGCAAAGTACGCAGACCCTTGCATTGTCACTGCTAATAGGTGAGACCCCACAAGCTACACACAGCCGGGCTTGTCCCGAAGGAACCCCGGTCACATTATCCTGAGATAAGCAGCGGCGACGGTAATGACAATAGTAAAAAAAAATAGCAAGTCAGCGCGGCGGCTGACACAGCATAAATAAAGTCAAGTCACACAAACACATATAATGTATACACACGTACACCCCCCCCCCCTTTTCCCCCCCGAAGACTACAGGGAGAATGAGGGAGGACAGCGGCACATCTATATAGGACCCACCGATATACGGGGCATGGGGCAATAGTGCGGGAGGGGCATCCCATAGAGGCTCACCATAAGCCTATACCACCTACCCTTTGGTGGGGGACTATGGTGGAGCAGCGCTCCTTAAGCACTCATGGTGTTGCCTACCGTCACCCGACCAGCGCAGCCAAGGCTGGGAGGCACATAACTAGTGGAACGGGTGGGAATAGTCCTACAGGGCCGCAGGCTAATAGCCCCGCTCACCTGCGAGAAAAGAGAGCCATATTCTTGTCCTTCGCAGTGGCACTGCAGAGAAATTCTGGGGATTTGTGGGAGGTCCCTGGGTATTTGAGGGTCTGGGAGGAGCCTGTTTTCTATATGTCTGCAGTACAGCGCCATCTGGCGGAGGATAACCCAATTGTAAGTATTACCTTTGGAGCAGGACGTACTGTATACTAAGAATAACATGATAACACAGTATATATATATATATATATATATATATATATATATATATATATATACGGAAACCCTGAAGATGAATAACCCATGTGTAAGGATATCTTTCGAAACGGGACGGGATGTATACTAAGAATATCCTGGGTTATCAGTATGGGATGGAGCTGCTGGAGGAGCAGTAAGCTCTGAGCAGACCCAGGGGCTTTCATAGTAGAAAGTACCTCTGGGAGTGGAAGCTGCCTCCTTAATCTGGAGTGCACCACTACAGTGGCACATTCTGAGCAAATAGGGCTGTCCTCTTCCAGAGGCCTTTGCAGACACACAGGACATGGGATGACCCTCTCTGTACCAGCTCCGGGCGTCCCAGATGCCTTAGTCATGGTGAATTAAGTCTAACATCCCAGAGGGCACAAGACTGAAGTATATAAGGAATCTTTAAAGTCACAAGTGTCTACTCCGAGACCCTAGGGGTAGACCACAACCTAATATCTTTACCACAACACTAAAAGACAAAAGAGCCAAACATGAATAAAATAATAAAAAAAAGGATCTACCTGATCCACTAAAGGGGAGGAAGACAGCCAGCACTTGGGGCCCCAGATCCAGAGACCTCGATGAAGCAGTCTCCTGGGTTGGAGTAATGGTTGACTGCAGGCTGTGAGGCTTGGGGCCACAGCATCTCTGCCCGTTGCCAGAAACAACCCGAAAGAGCAGATTTCTTCCTGCTCCAATGATGCGCCCAGCCTCCTGCCAGTGTGTTCCGGCCCCCCTCCATGGTGAGAAATTCAAAAAATAGCGCTCATGGTCGCCCTGCAGGCTAAACAGACAAAAACCTGCGGCTGGTTGTCTGTTCAGGCTGACCTTGAGGGTCAGCTTCTAAAAATAAAGGGACACCCCAAAGCACCTACAGGGCACTGGCACTTGCCCTTAAATCACCCTAATCCACAATATTGGTTTAACCAAATCCAGGAGGCATAGGTGGATTCAGTGGGACAGTAAGGGCCTGGAAGACAGACAGGGTTATATTCTCGTTTTCTGAATAAAAACCTATATAAAAAAGGAAAAAAAAAAAAGTGAACGAGAGGAAAATAAATCCAGAAACCCCCTTCGCAGTCCAGTACAACTGCAAGAATGGAACTGGATTGCAGAGAGTAGCCAAGAGGAACCACACTTTTTATCTTGCAGTCACACCCGTCGAACGAGAATTAATCCATTCGTATCTGATTCGCGGATGCCCTGGAGTGGAATTTAAGTGAAAAGGTCATTCTGACTCTGCCGATGAGCTAGTCGCCAGATGTCTTTTTTGGGCTACCTTCTTACCTGTGGACGTGTTGCCTCAGACCTCAAGGGACAAGCCCTGTGTTCGAGAGCCTCCAGGGGAGGGATCTAGAACCAATAAGAAAACCCTCACTCCAGAGGAAGCCAGTGAGCATCCCCACAGGGAGAACTAACCATCTGGGGTCCCCTGAAAGCGTAACAAAGCAGCGCTGTTGGAGAGGATGCACAGCTCAAAATCACCTAGGATGGACAAGCTAACCACTTATCTATGCCTCCACCAAGACTGCAGGCAGTCTAAATACATTAAAGACATTAAAAAAAACAATTAGAAACAGGATATCGCCATATTGCAACATAATATATATTTTAGTACTCCAATGGGAGTCTGACCTTTGTTCAGCCACACAGGAGCTTTCCAATTTTGGATGGAATTTATACATGCTCATTATTGTGTGCCAAAAGACTGCCCTCAAGGTGCTGAGTTTTCCCTGCTAATTTCTTTTTGAGAAACCATACAGAAATTGGTTTGTTCGGTGTACATAGAGACTTCCTGACTTTGGCTTGATGATAATCTGATTTGCCGAGGCATAGATGATGCTTCACACTCCTAAGCTCCCAGGTTTAACTCCTTCTGCTGTGATTCAGCCTCTATAGGGGATCCCAATTTTTTGGTTCAGTAGTTAAGGGATTACTGTCAGCAATCCCACCTGGGGAGGTCATTAATGCCGTTCGATTTCTTCAACCTGTAACAGTGGAAGGATTATGGAATTTGTACCGAGAAGCTATACTAATGGCTTTACTCAAGGACAGGAAGGCCACCCCCACTTAAGCAATACAGAGCCACAGAAATATAAAAATTGGAAACCCCATGCTGAAAAGTAAACACAAATGTCGTAACACAAATGTTTATTTCACATTCCAAAAGATGAAACAAAGGAAAAACACTGAAAACCTGACAAAAATACACAGTTATGTGCTAACTCACCTATAAAATGGTTCTCTCTGCGCTATACCTCGATGGTGATCCATATACTCATGGGTTAATGCATCCCAGGGGTGTGTTAGAGAAAGATAAAAGCTTGCAACTCCTCCCACCTAGCCTATATACTCGTGAGGACGTCCCATAGCAATCCTTTTCTTAGAGTGAGCATATCAACCACTGAGCAAGGAAAAGCCCGTAAACTATGGCCATAAACCACTGAACAGGGAAGACAGCAAACTGGACCCTCTAATACAATCAGCTGTAAGCTGCAGAGCAGCCTTTTTACCTTTACAGGCCTTAGCAAGTCTGTCTGATAGTGGACTTGGTAGCTACCAAATCCTTCCAAGACCCTTTCAGATGCACAAATAAGACATCCGCTATGCCAAAAGAAGCCATCACCGACAGGTAGTGCTTCATGGCCCTGGCTACATCCAAAGAGTGAAGCAACCTCTCCATAGTTAGAGTAGGATTAGGACACAAGGAGGCACAATCTCTGCATTGAAATGAAAAGAAAGACCACTTTAGGGAGAAAGTCCTCCCTAAACAGAAAAAGCCCTGCCCCTTTCCCCATGGCCCTCAGTGCTTTTGTGTTTCCTCCCAGTATATTTGTAGGCTGAGGGTTGATGGCTGGTCCGGATCCCTCTTGTGCCCATGTACCCCACCACCTATTCTTTCCCTACAGAGCCTGGTGGGTCGTACCTTTTTTCCTGCTTCCCCCAACATATCCGTGTAGGTCCTGGCTGGGTGCCAGGCTCCCTACACATTGGCTCCAAGATATGGCGTTGACTGACTTGGCATGCGGGGTACCTGGTTCGCAGCAGCGTCAAAGTATGGCGTTCTGAGGCTTCAGCTCCAGAGGCGCTTCTGGCCTTTTCAGTTAAGCTAGAGACAGCAGGCAGTTCTAGACACTAAAAATTGAGACCCCAGCCCATGTCCCTAAAGGATTCTTTATATCAGGGCTTTCAGGTTGCTAAAACACCAAGTTTTTTTGTGCATGACTCAATTAAGCAAATGACTCCAATGGAATAAAAGGAACCAAGCAGCCAGGTTCTTCTTCACAAAATCATTAAAATGCAGGTTCCCCTTTGAGGAAGCAGACATAGCACCTTGGGCTAAGGCACCCAAGGTAGATGCTCCCTTAGCCCAATTCTCTAAAAAGTCTGACCTGTCTTTTGAAGACATGAGGTCTCTAAAGAACCCTATAGATAAAAAAGCTGATATTCTGCTTAAGAGAGTCTGGGACACCGATTCCTTTCTTTAAAGCCTTTTGATTGTCACAGACTGCATGGACCATGTCTTACAGATGTGGGTTCACAGCCTAGGGAGTGACTTTATTCGGGGGAGGGGGCACTCTCCAACAGTGGCAGACATGCTCTATGGCTTAAAGCGGACCTTCACCCTGAATAAGATCCTATCTTATGTTTCCCACATCCTGTACATACAGATTTCTCACATCATCCTACCTGCATCTACTGACTGCATGTTATGAGCCTATAAACATCCAAGATGGTGTGGCATCAGGCAGCCTGCAACCAAGAAGTGTCTTCTGACTGTCGCTCTGCATTGTGGGATTGCTGTCCTTTCCCTGACCCCAGCTCTGCTCTGTCTGTGCAAAGCACAGCTATAACCCCACCCCCCGCACTTTATCCCGCTCTTCTCTCCTCAGTATGTGATGCTTCTGAGTCAAGATGACGGCACCCATATCCTAGGGGGACAAAATCTCAGGAACTCTCCAACTGACCAAATCCCTGTTGGAGACCCTTCTAGGGAAATGTCAGGTCCATCCAAGCGACATACTTCTTGAGCAGAGTAAGAATAGACCAGGGAGAATGGGTACTACATCAGTAGGTGTTTGCCCAGATAGTGACTTGGTGAGGGCAACCAGACAAATTTGTTTGCCAACAATACAGAATTCCAAGTTCCAGAAATATTTCTCCCGCATGAGGGATCCGGTGGCATGGGGTCTGGATGCCTTCAGTGGGGAGAATTCAGACTCTTTTATGCATCCCCCCCCCCACCTCCAGATGAGGCATTTAGCTTTAGTCCTAAGAAAAATAAAACAGGAGCAAGCCAGGGTTCTCCTGATTGCGCTACATTGGCCCAGGAGATCATGGTTTTCCCTTCTGTCCTGTGTGTCAGTAGAGCCCCCATGGCTTCTACAGGAGTTTCCAGATGCCATTTACCAGGGCCCAATTGTCCATCCACAGGTCCAGTCTCTAAAATTAGCAGAGGGGACCCTGAATGCAGCTTACTAAGAAAAAAAGGTGTTATCACATAAGAGTCAGTTTCACCTTGTTGTTAAACAGAACAGATCTATTGTAAGGTATGTATCCTTCACCTCAACTCTGTCCTTAAAGACAGAGGAGGTAGCATCAGTTTCAGAATTTCTACAGGAAGGTTATGAGTTAGACCTAGCTGTAAGCACCCTTAAGATTAAGACTTTTAGGCACTTTCAGTCTTCCTGGAGGCACATGCTAGAGACAATCCACTGGTGGATAGAATTTTCATAGCAGTTTCTAGGAAACAACCCTTTAAGGCCAAAATGTTTTCCAGATGGGATTCGTCATATGTCCTTCAAGACCTAATGTTGCCTCCTTTTGAACTCATTAAAGGACACAACATTAAAGATGCTATCCTTAAAGATTACTTTCATCTTAGCAATTAAATCAGCCAGGTGGGTTAGTGACTTGCATGCCCTGTGTATTAAAGAACCCTACCTGAGAAAGTTACCAGACAGACTTCTTTTAAGACCAGATACCTTATATTTACCAAAAATGACCTCACAATTTCACAAGAGGTCGTGCTGCTGGCAGTAGTTCTGTAGGTAGCAGGGGTCCCCCTTAAAACCACATAATCCTGGAAAACCTGAAGAGGTAAAGGCAGGATAATGCTTGGCAGTTTGACCTTCAGAGTACAGATACTGAGACCCAAATTAACTCCCTTCTGGAGGAAATCAAGCATAACTGAAAGGCTGGAGGGCATGTCTTACGCTGTGAGTATGTTTTAAAGGTCTTCCAGACCTACTGGGGAGTAGGGACTTGATAATGTCTGAAAAAACAGTCTTAGAAGCATGGTGACTTTTGAGTCAACAGAGTCAAATGCCACCACTGAGGATCTTGACAAAGCACTGGTCCCTGGGATAGCAGGTACGGACTCCCCGAAAGCTCCCAAGGTTCCTGAATGGACAGAGTTTTCAGTGCTGAGAACCAAGGTGACTTTGGCCACCAAGGGGCCAGAAGCAGAACCGTAGCTGGTTGACAGGATAACTTGAGAACATGAGGATATATTCGGACTGGGGAAAATGCATAGATCAGACCGAAGGGGCAATTATGGGCCACGTCATCTATTCCCATAGCAGGGTCACCGAGATCTAGAGAAAAAAACCTTCAGCTTGTGGTTCTTCCAGATGCAAAAAATACAATTCTGTGATTACTTACCTGTAGAATTGGTATTATATGTATACAGCACGTCCTGACCAAGCAAGACACCAAGCAAGAAGCAAGACACCATCAGGCCCACTAGCTGCATGCCCTGCCTGTTGGAAGGATGAGGGCAAGACAGAAGGAACTGAGCTTGCAGACGGTCCACCTTCTGCTGAGTAAGAAAAATCCTGGCCTGAGCTGTATCCAGATTCATGATTAGATATGACATCACCAAGGAGGGAGACGTGGCGTGGTTGATCACCCAGCCGAATGACTCCAGTGTGGCCGCTACCCGCTGAGTATCCAGCTCTGCCTGCTGGAAGGACTGAGAAGGGATAAATGCGAATGCCCTGAGATGTCAGCAGAGCCATCACTCCCGCCAGCACCTTGGTGAACACTCTGGGAGCTGAAGTGAGGCCGAAAGGCAATGCCACAAATTGAAAGTGCCGATCCTCCAGAGCGAACCTGAGGAATATCTGATGACCTGGAAAGACTGGAATATGAAGGTAAGCATCCTTGATGTCCACAGAGATCATGAAGTCCCCTGGGCATAAAGAAGCCACAGCTGAGCGAAGAGTCTCCATGCGAAAGTGCCGGTACTTGACAAATTTTGTTGAGAAGCTTTAAATCCAGGATGGGTCTGATAGACCCATCTCTTTTGGGCACAGTGAAAAGGTTGGAATAGCAGCCTTCGCCCCTTTCCCTGAAGGGCATCTGGCAGATGACACCCAACTCCAGAAGGTTTTGCACAGCGAGAAACAGACCCTGAGCTGACAGGGGGTTTTGAACCCTCCGGGATCTGATGAATCTTGGGGGCGGCCAGGCTGCAAATTATCTTGTAACCGGAGGACACTCCCTCCTGAATCCACCGGTCTGAGACATGACGCCTCCAGACGTGAGCAAAGAGCCGAAGCCGTCCCCCCACCCGGATGGGTGAGGGCGCCCCTTCATGACTGAGAGGGCTTGGGGGAAGACTTGGTCTTGGAACCCCAGGAGGGGCCGGAGCGGCCACTTCCTCTACCCCTGCCCCAGAAATCTCCACGGGCCCGTGCAAATGAGGCTCCCCTTTCCATTCTGGACCCACGATAGGAGAGAAGAAAGGAACCTGAACCCCGAAAGGGCCGAGACTGTCTTTTGCGCTGGGGTAACTTGCCTCCCTAAGCAAACAGGTCCAGGCGGTCCCCAAATAGGCGCAGTCCTTTAAAGGGGAACCCAGTGAGAGCCTTCTTAGCAGCGTTGTCAGCTGCCCACTGGCGCAGCCAAACCGAGCGGCGTATAGCCACCGCCAAGGCAGAAGCCCTGCCACACATTCTAATGGTATCATCCAAGGCAGAGAGGACATATGTAACAAATTCCTCACAATGTATAAGAGCTCTATACTCATCACTAGCAGCATTATCAGGAGCCCCATCTAAAATGTTTCTGAGCAGGGTCTTAATAGCCACAGCCGTAATGGCACAAACCGGGCGCAGTGCAGTTCCCACACAGGCAAAGGCATGAGAAGCCAGCTGGTCAATGCGCCGGTCCTTACCGTCCTTCAGTGTAGTAGAGTCAGAGGAAAGTATGACAGAGGTGTTAGACAACCCCAAAATTGGTGCATTCACTTCGTGAGGGGATGACCATCGTTTAACCACCTCATCAGGAAAAGGATACCTCTTATCCCAACTCTTAGGCACCCCAGGGAGCCTGCCGGGATGCTCCCATTCTTTAAACACGAGGTTATTAAAGTGAGTTTGCTCAGGAAACTCCAAACGGGGCTTAGCAGTGTGAAACAACTTCCCCTAGATATGCAGGGCTTGTTGGTGGCCCCCGTCCTGCCGGCTACAAACCTGCAAAGTGACTTTTTTTTCTTTACTGACCTCCAATAATCCGCTGTCCCCAGGCAAGCCCACAAAAGGCGGGGCTGGTGGCTGGGAAAATGCAGAAGTGGTGAGGCTATTCTGGGCCCTCTCCAGAATCCGGATGAGCATGCGGGGGGAATCAGAAGAGAGAGCCAGCCTGATCGAGTGAGGGGGTTAGGTGAGTTTTTAACTTTTATACTTTTTTTTTCTGTGGGGGTTTAAAGTCACGTAATGGTAAGAGGCTACTATGTGAGACTCATGTAGCTGGCACTAGAAAGGTTAAAGTGTTTTGGTCAAAAGTTACAAAAATAAATATCAGTAGCTTCAATGAAAGCTAATTACTTCACAGTTCTTCCTGCCCTGTCTATCTCCTTAGTGAGGAAAAATACAATTCTGTGGTTACTCACCTGAAGAATTGGTATTATGAGTATACAGTACGTCCTGCTCCAGATATAATACTTACTATCGGGTATTACTCAGCCAGATGTTGCTGGACTGCAGAGACATTGAAAATAGGCTCCTCCCGACCCCTCAAATACCCAGGGACCTCCCACAAATCCCCAGCATTGAAAAGCAGTTAACGAGAAGCCGGGAGAATTAAAACAACCCAAACTGGTAACTATAACAATGACAACAATCACCATACAGGGGATCCAAGATATTGCAAAACCAAGGGTGGGGTGGAGCAGGGCGTACTGTATACTCATAATACCAATTCTACAGGTGAGTAATCACAGAATTGTATTATTCTTAGTATACAGTACGTCCTGCTCCAGATATAATACTTACTATCGGGACATCCAATAGCAGTGCCAATAAAGTAGGGTGGGATGCCCAAGAAAAGGTAACAGCAGACAGTTTAAACCACTGCCGCCTGCAAAACCTTGCGGCCAAAAACAGCATCAGCTGAGGCCCTAACATCAACCTTGTAAAACTTTGAAAAGGTATGAACAGAAGACCAAGTAGCGGCCTTGCAAACTTGTTCAACAGAAGCTTGGTGCTGAAAAGCCCAAGAGGCACCAATGGCACGTGTAGAATGAGCAGTAAGGCGGAAGGGAGGATTCTTCTCCTTAGCAGAGTAGGCCTGAATCACAGCCTGACGGATTAATTTGCTGATGGTAGACTTGGCAGGAGCCAAACCCTTCCTAGGACCAGAAGGGACCACAAAAAGAGCATCAGTTTTTCTGAAAGGTACAGTAGCCACCAGATAGTACTTCAGACACCTAAACACATCTAAAGAGTGCAAAACCCTCTCCTTAGCATTACTAGGATTAGGGCACAATGAAGGAAGATCAATGTCCTGATTCAAATGAAAGGCAGACACCACCTTAGGCAGAAAATCAGGCTTTGAAACGAAACACCACCTTGTCCTGGTGTCTCTCATAGTAGGTAGGCTGAATGGAAAGCGCCGCCAACTCAGATACACGCCTAACAGAAGTGATAGCCACCAGAAAGACAACCTTGAGAGTAAGGATGGCCAGGGGAGCATCCTGCACAGGTTCAAAGGGAGCACCCTGCAAGGCTGACAAAACGAAGTTCAAATCCCAAACAGGAACCATTGGCTTACGTGGGGGACGCACATGAGTGACCCCCTGGAAAAAAGTCCTGATCAGAAGGTGCTGAGCAAAGGACTTCTGGAAGAAAACAGCCAGGGCAGAGACCTGTCCCTTCAGAGTACTTAGTTGGAGCCCCATGTCCAACCCATGTTGAAGGAACTCCAGAATCCTGGGAATAGAGAACACACGACGGGGAAGAGACTTAGACTCACACCAGTCAATGTAGGCACACCAAACCCTGTAGTAAATGGAAGAAGACGACTTCTTCCCAGCCTTTATCATGGTATCAACCACTGAGGTAGACAGCCCCTTCTCCATCAAGATGGAGGTTTCAGCAGCCAGGCCGTCAAAGCCAGAGTTTGTAAATTGGGATGGCGTAGGGAGCCCTGAGTGAGCAGGTCTAGCACCATGGGTAGAACGTACTGATCCACTGCCAGCTGCACCACGTCTGCGAACCACACTCTTCTTGGCCACCTGGGGGCCACCAAAATTGCTGGTACCCCTTCCAGAGCAATCTTGCGCAGAACCCTGCACAACAGTGGGAATGGAGGAAAGACATACAGGAACTCAAAGTCCTGCCATGACATTGCTAGGGCATCCACGGTCAATGCCAGAGGATCCTGGGACAGGGAGACAAAGGCCGGGAGCTTGTGGTTGTGACGGGACGCAAACAGATCCACATCTGGTTGGCCCCAATGGTGACAGATTGAAACACCTTGTTGCACAGGGACCACTCTCCCTGGCAAGAGGTCCCCCTGCTCAGAGTCTGCCAGGAGATTTTCCACTCCCGGGATGTACACAGCTGAAATGCAGGGGACATTGGACTCCGCCCAGGTCAGGATTAGAGAAACTTCCTGGAGGGCACCCTTGCTCCGGGTCCCTCCTTGATGATTGATGTAGGCAACTGCCGTCTGGTTGTCTGAGCGCACCTGAACAGGCAGTCCCCGAAGATGAGTAGTCAACTGAGCCAGGACTAACCTGATTGCCCGCAGCTCCAAGACATTGATAGGTGTGTGGGCCCTCCTGAGGGCCCCACCTCCCCTGGAACCGCAGGGACTTCCAGGACCCCCCCCCCCCCCCAACCTGACAGACTGGCATCCGTTGTGACTGTCTCCCAAGAAGGGGTCAGAAAGGATCTGCCCCCTAACAGGTTCCCGGAGTCCAGCCACCATGAGAGGGACCTCCTGACCAGGGGGGAAAGCACACAGACCCTGTCCAGGGATGCTGGGTCCTTGTCACACACTGACAAGAGGTGGAGTTGCAGAGGCCTCAGATGGAACTGAGCATAAGGGACCACCTCGAAGCACGCCACCATCAGGCCCACCAGTTGCATTCACTGCCTGATGGAGGGATGATGACTAGATAGCAGGAACTGGACCTGTGCAATCAGACTGTCCCCCTTCTGTTGAGGAAGGAAAATCCTTGCCTGAACTGTATCCAGATTCATTCCTAGGAAGGGAGTCACCAACGAGGGGGTCAGCGAAGACTTGGGGTGGTTGATCACCCATCCAAAAGACTCCAGGGTGGACACCAGCAGTTGAGTATCCAATTCTGCCCGATGTAGAGATTGGGATGTGATGAGAATGTCGTCCAGATAAGGCAGCACGCGGACGCCCTGAAACCTGAGCAGAGACATCACGCCTGCCAGCACCTTGGTGAACACCCTGGGAGCTGAGGTGAGACAAAAGGGCAATCCCACAAACTGGTAGTGTTGATCCTCCAGAGCGAACCTGAGGAACCTTTGATGACCTGGAAATACAGGGACATGAAGGTAAGCATCTTTGATGTCCACAGAAGTCATGAAATCCCCTGGGCGCAGGGAACTGATGGCAGAGCGCAGAGTTTTCATGCGAAAGCGCCTGCTCCTGACAATATTGTTGAGGATGGGCCTGAGTGACCCATCTTTTTTGCGTACTGTGAATAGGTTGGAATAAAAGCCCTTGCCTCTTTCTCTTAAAGGGACCTTGCAGATGACCCCCAGCTCCAGGAGACCCCTGGGCCTCTCGTCAGATGAGCCTGAGTCAGAGAATAGCTCCCCTTCGTCCAAAGGGGTATAGCCACATAAATGCCAAAACTCATCAGTTTCCATAGGAAAAAGAGTGATATTAGGCGTTAAGTGCCGCTTTTTAGCAGGAGCCTTACGCGCTAAGGTATTCGCAATTAACTTCTCAACACTAGCCAGTATAGAAGACACATCAGGCCGAGAATCCCCACTAGTATGCAACTCAGTAGGAGTGAGATTTAAGCTTGGGGGGGTAAGTGAAGTGATACGAGGTGCAGGCCCAGCCACTGGGAGGCCAGATTGCAGTGCAAGCACCTGCTCAGCACAGGGTACACAGACCCGCGCCTTGTCAGCGTCAGCATGAGGCTGCCCACACGCTACACACAGCCAGGCTTGTCTCGAAGGAACCCCGGTCACATTATCCTGAGATGCCTCCATATGGTGATTACAACGGCACTATAGGGCGATAGGGATTAACGCAAATTAGCAACCCGGGATGCCCCAATAACCCGCTAGGGAAGTGGGAGTAATTACACTAGGCCTCACAAGTTAACCAACTAACAGAGGGCCGGGAGAAGCTAACGGATTCGCCCGTCTGAAAGACAATCAAATGAGCCGTCAGCAGACAATAATAAAAAGTGGAAACAAAGCCGCCCGTGAGGGCACTTACGGACCGCGGTAGGTAGAGGTCCTTCAAGCAGAAGCCGACCAAGCAGACAAAATGGCGTCGGTATACTTCGAGGGGCGGGCCCGCACAAGCCATGACACGCCAGAGACAGCCCCCCCCCCCCTAAAGAGCGCAAAGCCAACACGTGACAAGCAGCCAATGACGGTGCGCCAGCGCCTGAGGTAACGCCGCCACCAAGCACGGAACATGACAAAAAAGGAGCGCGGCGGCGGCAATTTCAAGTACAGTAAAGTCATAAAAAGCAAGTCAGAGCGGCAGCTGACACAAGCGATGTAATAAAACAGCACACATATATATATATATATATACACACATACATACACGCGCACACACACACACGCCCCCCTCTTTTCCCCCCGAAGGCTACAAGGAGAGTGAGGGAGGACAGTGGCCACTTTACAAGGGCCCACTGATATACAGGGGCAAGGGGCAATAGTGCGGGAGGGGCATCCCATAGAGGCTCACCATAAGCCTGAACCGCCTACCCTTTGGTGGGGGATTGCGGTGGAGCAGCGCTCCTAAGCACCTAACAACGGTGCTGCCTACCGTCACCCGACCAGCAAAGGCTGGGAGGCAATTAATAGTGGAACGGGTGGGAATAGTCCTACAGGGCCGCAGGCTAATAGCCCTGCTCACCTGCGAGTAGAGAGAGAGCCATTTCTTGTCTTTCGCAGTCCAGCCTGCAGAGAAATTCTGGGGATTTGTGGGAGGTCCCTGGGTATTTGAGGGGCCGGGAGGAGCCTATTTTCGATGTCTCTGCTGTCCAGCGCCATCTGGCAGAGTAATACCTATATTAAGTATTATATTTGGAGCAGGACGTACTGTATACTAAGAATATCACTTCGTCATTCAGCTTTTAGTCCTCACCCTGCTGATCTGGTTCATCAATCACCCTTCGGTGGACCAAGAACGGACAGACATCCTAAATTGCGGCCTATCTGCAGTTCTGAAACCTCGCCCTCCTCCCACACTCACTACATTACATTGCTGTTGCCACACCCATCTCTTCATTTTTCTCTTTGCATCTCCAATGCTCTAATAATTTTATAGATAACTTAGGAACTACAGGGTCTTCTGGAAAACGGATTGAGGTTTAGCACAGTGCAACGAGTAACCCCAGGCAATGGCCTTGCCTTTAGTATGACTAAATCCAATCTGAAGATGCCACAATGACTTTATTACAAACTGTTGAAGTGTTCTACGCACAGGAGATTCTTGAGAACAGAATGCCTGCAGCATTCTTGAGAGTTCTAGAGCCCAAGGGACTGCCGGGATGCAGTCATTAATGGTTCGTTTATACCTCTACCTTCAGACATTCTGATATCCCCCCTGTAAATTTTTTATATTCTATATATAGTCTATTATAGTTCTATATTATAGTATTGTGTATCCCAGAAACTGATCACCTGACAGAGACAGAAGAGATTTCTTCCAGTGAAATAAAAAAACTTAGATGAGAGAGTGCTTCTAATACATTCGGTAGGTCTTGTCTTGTTTTTTCCTATGATTCTGAATAAAACACAATTCTGTGAGAACTCACCTGTAGAATTGGTTTTTCTGGGGATCCATTCCAGACCCTCCTTACACTTGGGATTACTTCCTTGCCCTGAAGGGTGTGACTGCAAGACAAAAAAGGTGTGGCCCCTCCCAGCCCATAAGTAGCAGCTGCCTCCTAATCAAGACCAGTACTTAAAAAGCAGTAAAACAAACCAGAGGCAGGCCGGGAGGCCTCCTTATAGGAGACAATGTTACCTCACACCGAACTCCACTAGAATTCTCTCAAATATATACTTTTCTTTTTTTTTGTTTTTTTTTGCCAATGAAATAATAAATGGACTAAACACCATAAACCTAATAGTAGACTTGGCAGGAGCCAAACCCTTCCTAGGCCCAGAAGGCACCACAAAAAGAGCATCAGTCTTCCTGAAAGCCGCAGTGACCACCAGGTAATACTTCAAACACCTGACCACGTCCAAGGAATGCAAAACCCTTTCCTTATCGTTGCTAGGATTGGGACACAATGAAGGAAGAACTATGTCCTGATTCAGATGAAAGGCAGACACCACTTTAGGCAGAAAGTCCGGTTTAAAACGGACCACCACCTTGTCCTGGTGTCTCTCATAGTACGGAGGCTGCCAGGCCGTCAAAGCCAGAGTTTGTAAATTGGGATGGCGTAAGTAGCCCTGAGTGAGCAGATCTGGCGCCACTGGCAGGACGTACTGGTCTACTGCCATTTGTACCAAGTGTGCAAACCACACTCTTCTTGGCCACCGGGGCCACTAGAATCACTGGTACCCCTTCCAGAGCAATCTTGCGCAGAACCCTGCCCAGCAGGGGGAATGGAGGAAAGACATACAGGAGCCGAAACTCCTTCCACGACATGGACAGAGCATCCGTGGCCAAGGCCAGAGGATCCTGAGACAGGGAGACAAAGGCCGGGAGCTTGTGATTGTGACGGGATGCAAACAGATCCACATCCAGCAGACCCCAACGGTGACACAGGGACTGGAATACCCTGTTGCAGAGGGACCACTGCCCCTGACGGGAAGTCTCCCTGCTCAAGAGCGTCTGCTAGCAGATTCTCTGCCCCTGGGATGTACACAGCCGAAATGCATTGGACATTGGCCTCTGCCCATGTCAGGATCCGGGACACCTCCTGGAGGGCACCCCTGCCCCGGGTCCCTCCCTGATGGTTGATGTAGGCAACCGCCGTCCTGTTGTCTGAGCTTACCTGCACCGACAGACCCTTCAGGTGATTGGTCAACCGCTCCAGTACCAACCTGACTGCCCGTAATTCCAGAATGTTGATGGGTAAGTGGGCCTCCTGAGGGCCCCACCTCCCCTGGAAGCGCAGGGACTTCCAGAATCCCCCCCAACCTGAAAGACTGGCATCCGTTGGGACCGTCTCCCAGGAGGGGACCAGAAAGGACCTGACCCCTAGCAAATTCCTGTGGTCCAGCCACCACGCAAGGGACTGTCTGACCAAGGGGGGAAGCACACAGACCCCGTCCAAGGACGCTGGGTTCTTGTCCCACACTGACAGAAGGTGAAGCTGCAGAGGCCTCAAATGGAACTGAGCAAAGGGCACCGCCTCGAAGCACGCCACCATCAGGCCCACCAGCTGCATTCCCTGCCTGATGGAGGGCTGGGGGCACGAGAGCAGGAACCTCGCCTGCGCAGTCAGAGCTTCCACCTTCTGTTGAGGAAGGAATATCCTTGACTGAACCGTATCCAGAATCATTCCCAGGAACGGAGTCACCGAGGAGGGGGACAGAGAGGACTTGGGGTAATTGATCACCCAGCCGAAGGACTCCAGGGTGGACACCACCAGCTGAGTGTCCAACTCTGCCTGCTGCAGAGACCAAGAGGTGATGAGTATATCGTCCAGGTAGGGTAGCACGCGTATGCCCCTTAACCTTATCAGGGGCATCACCCCTGCCAGCACCTTGGTGAACACTCTGGGAGCCGAAGTGAGGCCGAATGGCAAGGCCACAAATTGGTAATGCTGATCCAGCAGCGCAAATCTGAGAAACCTTTGGTGTCCTGGAAACACCGGGATATGAAGGTAAGCATCTTTGATGTCTACGGACGTCATAAAGTCCCCTGGGCACAGCGAGCCGATGGCCGAGCGCAGAGTTTCCATGCGAAAGTGCCTGTTCTTGACAAATTTGTTGAGGATTTTTAAATCCAGAATGGGTCTGACTGACCCATCCTTCTTGGGTACTGTGAATAGAAGAATACTTGGAATAGAAGCCCTTGCCCCTGTCTCTCAAGGGGACCTTGCAAATGACCCCCAGATCCAGGAGACCCTGCACGGCTAGCATCAAGACCTGAGCTGAAGCAGGGTCCTGTGGGATCCAGGACCCAATGAACCTTGTGGGGAGCCGCACAGCAAACTATCTTGTAACCGGAGGACCCTATCTCCTGAATCCACCGGTCTGAGACGTGATGCCTCCAGACGTGCTCGAAGTGCTGTAGCTGTCCCCCCACCCTGGCAGGCGAGGGCGCCCCATCATGCCTGAGGGGTCTTGGCAGGGGCTTTGGGCTTGGACCCCCAAGAGGGTCCAGAACGTCGTACTCTGTTCCTGTGCCAGGAATCTGCGCGGGACCCAGCGAAGGACACTCCTTTTCCTTGCTTAGCCCCTCGGCAGGGGGTTGAAAGGGGGCCCTGGCCCCGAAAGGACCGAGACTGCCGTCTGCGCTGGGGTAACTTACCTCCTTTTGCAAAGAGGTCTAGGCGGTCCCCAAACAGGCGTAGCCCCTTGAATGGAAGCCCAGTAAGGGCTTTCTTAGCAGCATTGTCAGCAGCCCACTGGCGCAACCATACCGCACGGCGTATAGCTACCGCCAAGGCGGAAGATCTGGCACACATCCTAACGGCATCGTCCGATGCAGGCAGGATAAAGCTTACAAACACATCACAGTTAGACAGTGCATCAATAGTATCAGGTGGCAACTCATCTGGGCCATCAAGTGCGTTCCCGACCATGGCCCTGAGCGCCACAGCAGTAATGGCCAAAGCGCAAACCGGGCGCAGCGCCGCCCCCCCAAATGCAAAGGCATGGCATGCCAATTGGTCAATGCGCCGGTCCTCAGAGTCCCGCAGCGTAAGTGTCAGGGGAGTGCATAATAATACAATTCTGTGAGATACTCACCTGTAGAATTGATATTATACGCATACAGCACGTCCTGCTCCAGATATAGTAACATGTGGGTAATCCTCCGCCTTCGGCGCCGTGCACTGCAGACATGTAGAAAACAAGCTCCTCTCGGCCCTACATATACCGAGGGACCTCCCACAAATCCCCAGCATTGACAAGCAGTAAGAAAGAGAAGCCGGGAGAAACTAACCACCCAGAAAATGGCAATAATATCAATGATAATCACCATACAGGGGATCCAGAACCAGGTGAAATCAGGGTGGGGTGGAGCAGGACGTGCTGTATGCGTATAATATCAATTCTACAGGTGAGTATCTCACAGAATTGTATTATTCTAAGCATACAGCACGTCCTGCTCCAGATATAGTAATAACATGTGGGACATCCAATAGCAGTGTCCATAAAGTAGGGTGGGATCCCCGTGAAAAAAGGCACAGCTAACAGTAAAGCGCTGTCACCCTCAACCATGCTACCAAGAGCAACGAGAGCAATGCTCTAACCTCAGCCTTTGAAATCTTGTAAAGGAAGAACTGAACACAAGCAGCGGACTAGCCAGCTTGCTCAACAGAACCTAGTGCTGAAAGGCCCAAGCCAAGCACAAGTAGTAAGAGCAAAACCCAAGAGAGAAGAAGAATCTTCCCCTAAACGAGTAGGCCAGAGTAACAGCCTAACCATGCTACTGGAAAAAAAAAGGGTAGCCATGGCAACCTTAGAACTCTTCCCATCGGGGAATATGAACCCAGGTCTCAGGCGAGACCAGCAGGAATACTGAAAAACAACGCTAACAAGGCTCAGCAAGAGCCGAAACGTTTACCTTTAGGCTCAGAAGGACAAACCAACCGAGCAGGACCAAGCCCAAGGGCACCTACACCCGTGGTAGCAATCAGATCTGGTACATAAGGATGGAGAAACCTATAAGCCCCAAGGGACATAATCCCTATCAGGGACAAGAGACAGACCAGGAATCTCCAACACCTGATGAGGGATACAGATCCCTTTCGCTCAGAGTAATCAAGACAATAGCCCAGAGACCGGCATAAGGCGGAACACCCTCACCTCGTGGTGTACAGATATATAACATATATGTATATATTGACTAGGACCGCTAACAGAGCCATCCTTTATGGCACACTTCTGACTGAAGCAACTGCCCCAGAAGAGCGATATGAGGGAAAGAACAGTTCAGACAAGAACCTGAATAAGACCCAAGGGAACCCTTAGCAGGGGATCCGGATAAGTAACCCCCCCAAAAGGGAGCACAGTATTCCCTGGGGAATGCACCTGAGCAACCCCTGAGGAATGCGCAACACAGAAGATTGAACTAGACTTCTGCAGTAGGTGAACAGGGCGAGCCCTGAAACCTTCAGAGCACTGAGTTGGGGAGCCAACGTCAACCGTGCTATAATAATTATAGGACCCAGGGATAGGGAACATCCCGCAGGAGAGAGAGCTAGCCCAAGCAAAGCAGACTAGAACATCATACTCCAACATAGCCGGCAGAAAAGGGAGAAGAAGAGGAGGGAGCTAGGCCTAGCCCTCCAATAGAGAAAAGACACCCAGGGATACCCATTTCCAATAGGGTGAAAAGCAAACCGACCAATCGCCTAAAAGGCCTGTAGGTAGGGGCGACGTAGTAAGGAGCCTGAATAGGCAGAACAGCCCACTTGAGAGGGCATACAGTACGACTGTCTTCAGCAGAGGATCTGCGAACCACGCCCCGCTGGGCCACCCAGGGCCCCCAGCATACCGGTTCTCCCTGTCTACAGCAATCTTATGCAGAACCCCACCTCGCAGGGTGAAAAAAGGTAAGACATATAGAAAATAATGTCCTGAGAGAAGCAATACCAGGCCCCCATGACCAAGGCCAGAGAGTTCTGGGACAATAACCCAGGACAGAGTTCCCGTAATAGCAAAGTGGCCCCACAGGGCCACACCAGTAGGGACTCAGTGAGACACTAGAATAGAACCTCCTTCCACGTTAGGGCAGCCAGCAAAGCTAATACCAATGAGGTGCAAGGGACGTAAGCCCCTACTTAGATCAGAACCAGAACCTTCTTGAAGGGTCAACCTGTTCCGAGACCTTCACAGATAAAAAAGGACAAGCCACTGTCCTCAGACTGACCGAGAGTCCCCAAAAAGGACAAGTCCTGAAGAGGAGTAGTCCAGCAAATTAGAGCCCACCAAGGCTCAATGTGTCTTCTGAAAAACCGTATGAAGATGGATCCCCTAAGGGGCCCCCCCTTTAGGAACCACGGGGGATTTCAGAAGAAATAAGACCCCCCAGCCAACCTGCAAGACTTGGTACCCATGATGACCATCTGCAGGGAGAAGCGAGAAGGAGGGAATGGTCCCAGACATCTTCCTTGAATTTACAACCACAAAAGGAACCCCCATAACAAGGGGGAGCGAACTGACCTAGTTCCAGCGGCGCTGGAACCATGTCCAGGATAAGTAACCTAAGGTGTTGTAGGGCCCAAGGGTTTCTGAGAATAAGGGACAGCATCTGGGCCGCCACCAACAGGCCCACCAGCTGCAAGGTGAAGGTAGTGTGACATCAAAGAGGGCAAGGCCCTTTCCATAATAAGTCCACATATAGCAGAAGGAAGGTTCTAACCTGAACCAATCTAAATGCCACCCTGTAGGGAGATACCGAAACGGGGAACACTAAGTAAGTGATGTGCCTGAGCACCAATCCACAGGACTCCCAAAGGAGCCACAAGTCAATAGCCAACACGGCCTGATGCAAAATAGGAAGCAAAGAAGGACCATAAAGTAGAACCTAGCGCGGACGCCACACGGGCACGTCCAAGACACTACTCCCATACTCGCCTTGGTGAGTCGTCTGGGAGCAGGAGAGGAACCAAAAACAATACCCCAATGCACAGAGTTGGACCTTCAACACTGGCTGGCAGTGTCCTAGGTGTCCTGAAGGCACAGGGGACTCAAAAGGGATTATAAATCCTCACATGCATCAAGAGGTCCACTGGACAAGAGCGCCTGCAGCCCAACAGTTAAATACCATGTAGGAACTGTCTGTGAAGGTATAAATGCTAGGCCCAGAATGCCAACCTGGGTCAGACAGCTTCATCCCGGAGGGGAAAGGTAATGTGGATGCAATCACAGTTCAAGGGCCTGTAAGAGAGCCCAGACCCTACACGCCAAACTCGGCCTGCCTTAACTCCCGAAGGGAATACAGGTACTAGAAGAACCCTGATAGCCTTAGAAAGGGACCGCCCAGCAGACTCCATTCTGCATCCGGGGGGACTACCTCCTGTAACAACCTGAAAGAAGCATGGCGCCCTGCGATAGGAGCTCATTGCTGCGGCAGTCCCCTCGCCCAACATGGCGAGGGCGTCCCTTCATGCTTGTGCGGTTTTGGCAGATTTGGACTTAGCCCTGCCGGAGGTCCCAGGGCATTGCCTGCCCCCCCTGGGGCGGGTCTCCACTCCAAAAGGTTGGAAGCACATTCTGGTTCGCGCTTGTTTTTCTAGTTTGCCAGTCTGTCAATGCGCCGGTCCTCAGCATCCCGAAGGGTACGATGAATAGAAGCTGTCATGAAGGGAGGGTTAGCAACACCAATAATAGGTGCATCCACCTCGGGAGGGACTGACCAGCAGCCAACCACATCAGGGGGAAAAGGGTACTTCCAATCCCAGACCCCCGGAACTCCTGTAAGTTTACAAGGTGACTCCCATTCCTTAGGTATAAGAGCCTGGAAATGATCCTGCTCCAGAAATTCCAAGTGCGGCGTCGCCGTGTGGAAACTCTCCCTCTTGGGCTTGGGAAACTCTCCCGGAGGAGAGATGGATAGTACTTCAAAGATCATTACAAGCAATTCATCAGCGTCACACAGGCCCCAGGAACCAGGGCCAGAATTATCAAGGCTCCAAGGTATCTCGTCTGAGGAACTGGAACCTGAGGATAGTTCACCTTCATCAGAAGGATCAAGGACCTGCAAAGCAGCAGACTCTTCAGTTTCAGTGGGAAACATAGAACCATGAGGCGTCAAGGACCGCTTCTTTCCAGCGCCCAAGCGCCCCGCCAAACCAGGCATCACCTGCTCAGCCGTAGGTAGACTGCGCGGCACCACCTGCTGGTCATCGTCGCTCGAGATTTAAACACGGGGAGACAGGTGTATTGAAGCGAGGTGCAGCCACTGGTAAACTTGATTGCAGGGCCAGTGCTACTTTAGTACATGGTCCGCAGACCCGTGCTCTGTCAGCCTCAGCATGGGGTTGAAACCACGCAGTACACAGCCGGTCTTGTCCCCGCAGGACCCCGGACACATAATTCTGAGATGCCTCCATATGGTGATTATCAAAGCAATATGCCAGCAGGGATTTATGCTGTAAGCAACCCAGGATGCCCCAAGACCCGCTAGGAATGTGGGAGAATTTAAATGTGAACCCGTTTAAGATATATATCAGGCCGGGGGATGCCACCGGAGTCTTGGCACCTGAAAGACGTAAGGAGAGGAATGGGTGTCAGAGCCATGCGCAGCTAGAAAAAATACCATTTTGTGAAATACTCACCTGTAAAATGGGTATTATAAGTATCACACACCCCGCTTCAAGATATCCATAACATGTGGGTAGTACCGACCTGAAGAGGGCGTTCTGCAGAGATGATAGGAAAAAGGAAGCCCCTCCCTAATCCATAAATACCTGGGACCTCCCACTCATTACCCAGTATATAGAAGCAGTAAGGTAAGGGACCAGGAAGAGGCAAATATAAGTCAAAACAACGCAAAGTTCACAATATAAAGGATCCAGTATACAAGAAGGGCGGGTGAAGCGGGGTGTGTGACATATTTATAATACCCATTTTACAGGTGAGTATTTCACAAAATGGTATTATTCTAAGTATGTCACACACCCCGCTTCAAGATATCCATAACATGTGGGACATCCAATAGCAGTGTCCATAAAAGGGCGGGGATCCAAAACAAGGCAACAAGGTACAACTTAAACCACAACGGCTTGCAGAACTTTGCGGCCAAAAACAGCATCCGCTGAGGCCCGAACATCAACCTTGTAAAACTTGGAAAAAGTGTGAACAGAGGACCAAGTAGCGGCCTTACAAACTTGCTCAACAGAGGCCTGGTGCTGAAAAGCCCAGGACGCCCCAACCGCACGAGTAGAATGAGCAGTGACACGAAAAGGGGGACTCCTCCCCTTGGCAGAATAGGCCCCAATGATGGCCTGACGAATCCATTTACTAATGGAAGATTTGGCAGGAGCCAAACCTTTCCTAGGCCCAAAAGGCACCACAAAAAAAAGCATCAGTCTTACGAAAGGAAGACGTAACCACCAGATAATATTTCACAACACGAACTACATCCAAGGAATGCAGCGCCCTTTCCTTGTCGTTGCTGGGATTAGGACATAGAGAAGGCAGAACAATGTCCTGATTCAGATGAAAGGCAGAGACCACCTTAGGAAGAAAATCCGGCTTGAAACGAAAGACCACCTTGTCCTGATGCCTTTCGAAGTACGGAGCTTTAATGGACAAAGCTGCCAACTCAGAAACACGCCTAACCGAAGTGATAGCCACCAAAAAGGCCACCTTTTGAGTAAGTGAAGACAAAGCAACCTCATTCAAGGGCTCAAACGGAGGACCCTGAAGAGCAGAAAGAACCAGGTTCAAATCCCAAACTGGAACAAAGGGCTTCCTAGGAGGCCGTACATGCGTAACTCCTTGGAAAAAGGTCTTGACTAAGGGAAGAAGTGCAAAGGACCTTTGGAAGAACACCGCCAGGGCAGAAACCTGCCCCTTCAAGGTACTAAGTTGGAGCCCCAGATCCAGACCATGTTGAAGAAACTCCAGGATTCTGGAAATGGAGAACTCCCGACAAGAGAAAGACCTACCTTCACACCAGTCAATATAGGACCTCCAGGTCCTATAGTAAATAGTAGAGGAAGACCGCTTCCTGGCGCTAATAAGAGTCTGAATCACCGCGTCAGAAAGACCTTCCTTCAAGATGGCGGTTTCAGCAGCCACGCCGTCAAAGCCAGCGATGGTAAATTGGGATAGCGTAGCCGACCCTGGGTGAGCAGGTCCGGCAGTAGAGGCAGAACGAACTGATCCTCTGCCAGCCTTACCAGGTCTGCGAACCAAACCTGCCTTGGTCACCTTGGTGCCACCAGAATCGCCGACGCGCCCTCCATGGCCAGCTTGCGCACCACTCTGGCTACCATTGGAAACGGAGGGAACAGGTAAAGAAATCCCAGATCCCTCCAGTTCAGGGACATGGCATCCACCGCCAGGGCCAGTGGATCCTGCGAGAGAGATACAAATACCGGAAGCTTGTGACGAGAGGCAAAGAGGTCCACCGCCGGGAACCCCCACCTGAGGCAAATCGAGCGAAACGCCTGGGGACTGAGAGACCACTCCCCCTGGCGAGAGGAGGCCCTGCTCAGAGAGTCCGCCTCCGTGTTCTCCACTCCCGGAATGTAGACTGCTGAGATACACGGGACGTGGCTCTCCGCCCAGTCCAGAATCAAAGACACTTCTCTGAGGGCACTCCTGCTGCGAGTCCCCCCCTGGTGATTGATGTAAGCAACCGCCGTCCGGTTGTCCGACCGGACCTGAACTGGCAGGCCCTGCAACTGATGAGTCAAGCGAAACAGAACCAACCTGATGGCTCTCAACTCCAGAACATTGATGGGCTCGTGAGCCTCCTGCGGGCCCCACAGACCCTGAAACTGGAGGTCCTTCCAAACACCCCCCCAACCTGACAGACTGGCATCCGTGGTGACTGTTTCCCAACACGGAGCCAGAAAAGATCTGCCCTTCAACAGATTGACAGACCCCAGCCACCATTGCAGGGATCGACGAACTCGGGGAGTCATCAGGAAGGACTGATCCAACGATAGCGGAGACTTGTCCCAAACCTTCAACAGATGAAGCTGAAGCGTCCTTGTGTGAAACTGCGCAAAGGGAACTGCCTCGAATGAGGCCACCATTAACCCCACCAGCCTCATCCCTAGCCGGATGGCCGGACGAGGGGCCGACAAGAGAAGCCGAACCAACTCCTGAATCAAAAGAACCTTGGCCTGGGGCAGAAACACCCTGGCCTGCGAAGTATCCAGAGACATTCTCAGAAAGGTCACTACCCTGGACGGAGAAAGATGACTTGGGGTAGTTGATCACCCAACCGAACCTCTCCAGAGTGGATACCACCACTCTGGTGTCCAACTCCGCTTGGTTGAAGGAAGAGGCCATAATCAGAAGATCGTCCAAATAGGGCACAATGCGGATACCCTGAACCCTGAGTAGAGCCATCACCCCCGCCAGCACCTTGGTGAACACCCGAGGAGCCGAGGTGAGACCGAAAGGGAGTGCCACAAACTGAAAATGCCGATCCTCCACCACGAACCTGAGAAACCTCTGGTGTGCTGGAAAAATCGGAACGTGTAGATAAGCGTCCTTGATGTCTATGGACGTCAGAAAGTCTCCCTGACGAAGAGAGTGGATAGCCGAACGCAGCGTTTCCATGCGGAATTTCCGCGGCCGGATGAACCTTTTGAGAAACTTCAGATCCAAGATGGGTCGGACCGATCCGTCCTTCTTGGGTACCGTGAACAGATTGGAATAAAAACCCCTGCCCTGATCTGAGGGGGGCACTGGGCAAATGACAGCCATGTCCAGAAGATTCTCTACTGCCACCAGGAGCCCCTGCGCCGCCAGAGGCTCCGAAGGCATCCGAGACCTGAAAAATCTGGAAGGGGGGCGGAGCTCGAACTCCAGCTTGTAACCGGAAGGCACCACTTCCCGGATCCATCTGTCCGAGACCTCCTGATCCCAGATCTGGGAGAAGTGTCGCAGCCGTCCCCCCACCCGCATGGGTGAGGGTGCCCCCTCATTGCTGAGCTGGCTTAGCAGCCGGTTTGGGCTTAGAGCCCCAACTGTATCCTGGACGGGCACGTCCTCTGCCCCTGCTCCCGGAATCTCCTCTGGAAGAGGGGAAGGCAAATCCCCTGCCAGATCTGGCCCCACGAAATGAGGGGGTAAAGGAAGGCGCCCCCCGAAAGGGACGGCGTTGTTTCTTGCGTTGAGGTAACCTACAACCCTTGGTGACAGAGTCCAATTTCTCTCCAAAGAGCCGTAATCCAACAAAAGGTAGAGCCGTCAGTGACTTTTTGGACATAAAATCGGCCGCCCACTGGCGCAACCACACCGACCGCCGAATAGTTACCAGCAGAGCCGACGTCCTACCACACATCATCAAGGTGTCATCCAAGGCAGCTAACACAAGATAAAAACAACTCACACCGTTTAAGGCCAAGGAACTCGTCACTACCAGGACGAAGCCCGGAAGAAGTCAACAGATCCCTGACCACGGACCTGGCAGCCAACACCATTAGCGCCGAAGCGCAAACGGGCCGCATGGCTGACCCAACGCTAGCAAAACCATGACAAGCCATCTGGTCAATGCGTTTATCCTCTCCATCCTTGAGGGTGGAACAATCAGGAGTATTTAAAACAGAGGAGTTGGACAACCCCAAAACCGGTGCATCCACCTCGGGGGGGGGGGGGGGATGCCCAGCGCTTAACCGCATCCGAAGGGAAGGGATATTTCTTATCCCACCCCTGAGGAATGCCAGGGAGCCGAGCCGGCCTGTCCCATTCCTTAGCAATAATTTTGTCAAAGTGTCTTTGCGTAGGAAACTCCAAGCGCGGCCTGGATTCCTCAAACAACTCACCCTTCTGCTGTGGCGCCTCCTCGGGAGGGGAAATATTCAGAACCTCAAACATCTGAGCCAGAGCGTTAGGAGTATCCGAGGATCTCCCCAAGCTCGGCATCAGCGCCAATAAACTGCTCATTGTCCGAAATATCAGAATCCTCATAAACCTCCCCTTCCTCTAGCGGGGAATAATCAGACCAATCCAGATTATTAACATCATCAAGGTCATCCACCGGCGGAGCCGGCGACAAATGCTTTCTCTTAGCCGGAGCCTTACGGGCGACCGTACTGGAGAGAATTTTCTCAAGGTTGGCCAGTCTGGCGCACATCTCAGATTGCAGCTCCCTGCCCATGACAACGTCACACGGGGTGCGTATCAAGCTGGGAGGAGGAGATGAAGCGACCGGCGGTGCTGACCCAGACGCCTGGGGTTCGGACTGCCGCGTAATAGTTTGCTGTGCACAAGGTATACACAGAAGTACATCGTCCCCAGTAATGGATACCCCACACAACATACACTTCCGGGGTTGCCCCGAAGGGGTCCCGAGCCCAGTATCCGGGGATGCCTCCATAAGGTGAACTATAAGTAGGCGCTATGACCAAGGGAATTACGCCAATAAGCAACCCGGGATGCCCCTTTAATGTCCCCAGTGGGAGGATTTATGATCAGTAAGATTGAACCCAGGGACCTAGGACCGGGAGAAACCCCCTAAATACCACTGAAGATCCACCTGAAAGACAGAAATAACCCCAATAAATGCCAAATAGGGACTACAGAATAAAATAATGAATGAATGAATAGGGGCCCACAGGGCCACTCACAGATCCGTCGGGAGCGGGAGTAGTGGAGACCTCACACCGTCCATGAGGGGAGAAGGCAGGCCGAGAATGGGGCGTGGTCAGCGCGGACCGCGCGAAAGATCGTGTTCCGCCCCCTTCCTGTCATCAGCAAGGAGCAACAAGCTCCGCAGCGGTGCCAGAAGTAGAGGGGGCGGGCCGCGGCGACGCGGCGAAAGCCCGGCCCCGCCCCCCCGACGTAGACGCGAGGGGAGAAGCTCCCTCACGTACTGTCCCTCAGAGACCGGCGCCGCTGAAGTCCCGCGGCGCCGGTCAATAGTGAAACCGACAGCGGGTGCGGCCGCAGAGTCCTGCGGAGCACCCGCCCCGCTCACTGCGGGAAGCGCATAGCCTAAGGGGGGCTGGCCGCGGCAGCGCGCCGAAAGGCCGGCCCCGCCCCCCTGAAGTGTGTGAGGGGAAAAAACTCCCCTCACAATAACTGAAAGAAACCGGCGCCCCGGCGGCAATGGCGGCCGCGGCGCCGCGAGAATAATCACAAGTAGTAAACACATACACAATTTCATTGAGGGATTACTTCCAAACGCACCACATCAACTCACATAAAATAAAGTTAATAAAGTTAACGCCTAGCCCTAAAGGAGTGACCCCCAACCCCCACTGTGGTAAAAGGGAACTGTGGAGGGGCCACCCAGGGATAAATATCAGGGGACGGGGCATCCCAAACCGGGATCACCTACCCGGTGTAACCGCCTACCCTCTTATGTAGGGTCTCACGGTGGAGCTCTGCTCCTAAGCACCAGAGGTGCCAATATACCCTCGCCCGGACCAGCAGCCAAGACTGTGGAGGCATGTATCTAAGGTCAATCAAGAGAAAAAGGGGTCCGAGCGGAAATAAATAAATAACGGGCCGGGAGTTATCCCGGCTACCTGAAATCCCCCTGTGCAAGGAGGAGACATCATCTTCTGACTTGCTCGCCGTCTGCAGAGATGGAAAACTGGGTAATGAGTGGGAGGTCCCAGGTATTTATGGATCAGGGAGGGGCTTTCTTTTTCCTATCATCTCTGCAGAACGCCCTCTTCAGGTCGGTACTACCCACATGTTATGGATATCTTGAAGCGGGGTGTGTGACATACTTAGAATACATATAAAAGGAGTCACCCGCGAGGGCACTTACAGACCAAGGGAGGAGGGGAACCGCCACCACGCGCGCGCGAACAGCAGCAAAATGGCGCCCAGCGGGCGCGCTCGATGCTCGGCTGTGACGTGGAGCGCGCCAATACAAGTTCCCACCCACTCCGAAGAGTGCGAAGCTCTGAGGTAACGGCAAGGCAAGGACACAATCACACGCTTAAGGATTTGTAGAAAAACCGTTACATCTAGTAAGGAAAAGGCGCCACAGCATATGGACAACGCATGCAATCTGTGTATAAAACATACGGCGGCAGCCGAAAACCGAATAATGAGCAAACAGCGCGGCTCTGACATTTCAATGTTAATGAAGGGCAGAAATAAGGCCATAAGCGTGACATACTGGTACACTGGGACCACCACACACATACCCCTCCCCCCCCTTTCTTTTCCCCCTAACTAATTGGGGAAATGAAGGAGGATGGCGACTCTTTACACAGGGTCCAGCACTACCCGGGGTACGGGGCAATAATGCGGGAGGGGCATCCACTAGAGGCTCACCATCAGCCTAAACCGCCTACCCTATGGTGGGGGATTGCGGTGGAGTCTAGCTCTGTAAGCACACTAGGTGCTGCCTTCCTTCACCCGACCAACGCAGCCCAGGCTGGGAGGCATATTATTCACAAAGAGGACGGGTGGAAATAGTCCCGCAGGGCCTCGGGCTGTAAAGCCCCGCTCGCCTGGGAGAGCGTGATACTTCATGTATTCGCAGCTCCAGCACTGCAGAGAAATCTGGGGATTTGTGGGAGGTCCCTCTGTATATGTAGGGCCGGGAGGAGCTTGTTTTCTACATGTCTGCAGTGCACGGCGCCGAAGGCGGAGGATTACCCACATGTTATTACTATATCTGGAGCAGGACGTGCTGTATGCTTAGAATAGAGGTGTTGGCCATATAGATGCAAAAACTCATCAGACTCCGTAGGGAAAAGAGCAGAGTCAGGGGTTAAGTGCCGCTTCTTTGCAGTGGCCTTACGCGCTAAGGAATTAGCAAGCAATTTTTCAACACTGGCCAGTTCAGCAGCCATATCAGGATAAGAATCCCCGCTTGTACTGGGGGTTAGACTCAGGCTTGGGGGAGTAGGTGAAGTGAGGCGAGGTGCAGGCCCAGCCACAGGAAGGGCGGGAAGTACCGTTAGCGCCTGCTGTGCACAAGGAACACAGACCCGTGCATTGTCACCGCTGACAGGTGAGACCTCACAAGCTACACACAGCCGGACTTGTCCTGAAGGAACCCCGGTCCCATTATCCTGAGATGCCTCCATATGGTGATTAATAGGCACAATAGGCCAGTAGGGATTGACGCTGTAAACTACCCTGGATGCCCCAATGACCCGCAGGGAAGTGGGAGTAATTATACTAGGCCCAACTGGCAATTACACCGGGCCGGGAGAAGCCACAGGATTCAACCGTCTGAAAGACATAATGGGAATAAAGGGTGTCAGAGCCATGCGCAAAAGGCAAAGAACATAAAAATCGCCGGCGAGGGCACTTACAGACCGAGGGAGGAGGAGGACCGTTACCACGTGCGCGACTAGCATCAAAATGGCGCCAAGCGAACCTCGAAGGGCGGCCCAGAGCGGGCTGTGACGCGGAGCGCGCCAAGCCAGGTCCCCGCATAATCCCCCCCCCCCCGAAGAGCGCGAAGCTCTAAGACAGTAGTCCTGATGTCAGGAGAAGCGAAGTGTATGACACACTAAGAAAAGTGTTTTGCCAATGAAGATGCCGCAGCGTCTGAAGCGACGCCGCCACCCAGCGCAGCACATTCAATAAAGGAAAAAGACACGCACGGCGGCGGCAGATACACAATAAGAATGCAAACAGTGCAGCGTCTGAAACCCAGTCTACAAGTCAAGGGACAACACTAAGGCCATGAGCGTGTAATCACACAACACTGAGGCCACCACACCCCCCCCTTTCTTTCCCCCCCGAGCTGCGGGGGGAACGAGGGAGGATGGCGGCCCTTTGTACAGGGCCCACCGCTACACGGGGCATGGAGTAATAATGCGGGAGGGGCATCTTCTAGAGGCTCACCGTCAGCCTAAACCGCCTACCCTTTGATGGGGGACTGCGGTGGAGCAGCGCTCCATAAGCACGCATGGTGCTGCCTACCTTCACCCGACCAGCGCAGCCCAGGCTGGGAGGCACATCACAAGGACGACAGGTGGGAATAGTCCAACAGGGCCGCAGGCTTTAATAGCCCCGCTCACCTGCGAGAGAGTGATACTTCATGTCTTCGCAGTAAGCACTGCAGAGAAATCTGGGGATTTGTGGGAGGTCCCTGGGTATTTGAGGGGCCGGGAGGAGCCTGTTTTACATGTCTCTGCAGTGCAGTGCCATCTGGCGGAGGATAACCCAAGTGTAAGTATTATATCTGGAGCAGGACGTACTGTATAATAAGAATAGTGCAGCAGGCTCGAAAGGTCTCTCAACTGGCTTAAAAACCCACCAGGGAAAAGGAATGCTCCTCTTCCGTGCACATGAAATGCATGAGGCTGGTCCTTCCGGTCTTCGGAAACCTGAAGTAGCAAGCAACGCATTTCCTGTATGCCGAGCCAAAGAGGAGCATCTCTGCGCACTGAAGGTGCTGAAACCCCAGACAAACTGGGAACTCCGGGGGAATCCAGGGGAGGGAGAGGAGAACCACTTCCCCACCTGCATGAATGCACGCTGTGCCTGGAGCAAAAGGCTTAACTAAAGCCAGCCCAGCTGCCTCACTGTCGTGACCCCCGGCGGCCCTCCTGTATCATCTACCTGTGGAGGAAACAACAAGCTGCGCCGCCCTCGACTTCTAGACAAATCTGTCTGACACTGGGACACCTTTTGTCAAATACTTATCCAGAGCACTCTGGTCCCACAAAGGCCACGTACACTGCCCCCTCAAAAATATTAAGGACAAAAATCAAACCTTTTAGTCACGAACCCGGGACACCTCTGGAAAACTGAAGACCCTGCCCTTACCAACTCGATGTGCCAAAAATACTAAAATTTCCAAAAAGTCAAAGTCCAGGGAAACCAAAAATGTCTGCCCCCCAACATACACAGCACCCTTTCAAATCCGTAGCCCTCCTCCAGGCCAGACTAGTCTCTAGGGGACCCAATCCACAGTCAGTCCCGCACACAGCCGGGGCACCAAGTAAAGCCCTGCAGCAGGCGTTTCAACGGTAAGGGTATGCCCACATAGAAAGAGCCACCCAAAAGCACACGGGTAGCCATCCCCATGTGCCTGCCTGACCCACTGCACATCCTCACCCATTGATCCCTTCCATGCTCCTGGCATGGCAACCGTCTTGTAGGCATCAGTAAGGGTCTCCAGAAGAGGCGTGCGAGGTGTGGCACAAACCGGGATGGGTCCATCAAAGCATCACAAAAATTTGAGAAAAAAAAAATGTTTTGCAAAAATCTTTACGGCCACTTTTCTGGCTGCCTGCCAAGACTGAACTGGGGCATGAGTTGGTAGTCAGAGGCTAGGTGAGAGGAGTTGCAAGCATTTAACAAGTTAGTCTACAAGTATGTGGATCACAGTTGAGATGGAGCACAGGGAAATGAAATTGAGTTTTCCATTTAAAGGAATCCAAGTGTTTGCCTACTAAGGTAGCCCCAACACAGATTCATGTAACTTTAGGAGGTCTAGCCTTGCACATGCTTATGCGCAGCTGTGAGTTAAAGAAACTGTTTATAAAGAGCATGTAGATGTTCTTAAGTTAAGGTTCTTTTTTGGGGCCAGTTTACAAATGAAAAATAAATGATCATTTTAATACACCAGCATTATATAAGCTTGTGTGGCTTACAACATGTGTCTAAATCGGCCTGTGCTCAATTAACGGTTCATAACAATAAAAAAGCAATTCTGTGAGTACTCACCTGTAGAATTGTTTTTGTTCTTGCATGGCACGGCCTGCTTCGGTATTCATAACAGTTGGGTTATTCCGCCACAAGGTGGCGCAGTGGTACTGCAGAAAGCTGTGGCATCTCCCGGCCTCCTATAAAAACTGGATTAACCATAGAGTTCCCAGCGTAGACAAGCAGTGAGACAAGAAGCCAGGAGAGAATAAAGGTAAAAAAATGTAAAAAAGGTAAAAAACCCCAATTAACTTGGAACAATCACCATAAAGAGGCAACCAAGAATAACAACAAGGGTGGGTCGAAGCAGGCTGTGCCATGCAAGAACAAAAACAATTCTACAGGCGAGTACTCACAGAATTGCTTTTTTCTTTATTGCATGGCACGGCCTGCTTCGGTATTCATAACAGTTGGGACATCCAAAAGCAGTGTCCAAAAATAGGGTGGGATTCCCAATGAGTAACAGCCGGCAGTTCAAGTCACTACCGCATGAAGCACCTTGCGGGCAAAAGCAGCATCCGCTGAGGCCTTAACATCAACCTTGTAACACTTGGAAAAAGTATGAACAGGAGACCAAGTAGCGGCCTTGCAAACTTGTTAAACAGAAGCTTGGTGCTGAAAAGCCCAAGAAGCACCAATAGCACGAGTTAAATGAGCAGTAATTCTAAAGGGAGGTCCCTTCCCCTTAGCAGAATAGGCTTGAACCACCGCCTGACGGATCCACTTGCTGATAGTGGATTTAGCCGGAGGCAAACCCTTCCTAGGTCCAGAAGTAAGAACAAAAATACAATTTAGTGAATACTCACCTGTAAAATGGGTATTATAAGTATGTCACACACCCCGCTTCAAGACATTCATTACATGTGGGTATACTGACCTGTAGATGGCGATCTTGCAGAGATGTCAAAAAAAGTAAGACCCTCCCGGTCCATAAATACCTGAGACCTCCCACTCATTCCCCAGTATAAAGATAGCAGTAAGGTAAAGGGACCAGGAATGCCAATTAAAACTAACAAAGGTTCACCATATAAAGGATCCAGAATACCAAAGGGCAGGGTGAAGCAGGGTGTGTGACATACTTATAATACCCATTTTACAGGTGAGTATTCACAAAATGGTATTATTCTAAGTATGTCACACACCCCGCTTCAAAACATTCATTACATGTGGGACATCCAATAGCAGTGTCCATAAAGGGCGGGGATCCAAAAACAAGGCAACAAGGCACAAACTTAAACCACTGCAGCTTGCAGAACCTTGCGGCCAAAAACAGCATCCGCTGAGGCCCGCACATCAACCTTGTAAAACTTGGAAAAAGTGTGAACCGAGGACCAAGTAGCAGCCTTACAAACTTGCTCAACAGAGGCCTGGTGCTGGAAGGCCCAGGACGCCCCAACAGCACGAGTAGAATGAGCAGTAACACGAAAAGGGGGACTCTTCCCCTTAGCAGAATAGGCCCCAACAATGGCCTGGCAAATCCATTTACTAACGGAAGACTTGGCGGGAGCCAAACCTTTCCTAGACCCAGAGGGCACCACAAAAAGGGTGTCAGTCCTACCTAAAGAGGAAGTAGCCACCAAATAGTACTTCACACAGCGAACCACATCCAAAGAATGTAAAATCCTCTCCTTGTCATTGCTAGGCTTAGGACACAAGGAGGGTGGAACAATGTCCTGATTAAGATGAAAAGCAGAGACCACCTTAGGAAGGAAATCTGGCTTGAAGCGGAAAACAACCTTGTCCTGATGCCTCTCAAAGTAAGGGGCTTTAATGGACAAGGCCGCCAACTCTGATACACGCCGAACGGAAGTGAAGCGTAGAAAGTGCAATATCCTGCAAAGGTTCAAAAGGAGGACCCTGCAAGGCGGACAAAACCAAATTCAAATCCCAAACTGGGAGCAAAGGCTTCCTAGGAGGCCGCACATGCGTAACCCCCTGGAAAAAAGTCTTAACCAGAGGATGAAGAGCAAAAGACTTTCGAAAGAAAACCGCCAGGGCAGAAACATGCCCTTTCAGCGTACTAAGCTGCAAAACTAGGTCCAGACCATGTTGCAGAAATTCCAAAACCCTAGGGATAGAAAACACCCTGCAAGGCAAGGCCCGGACCTCACACCAATCAATATAAGACCTCCAAATCCTATAGTAAATGGCAGAGGAAGACTTCTTTCTAGCCCTAACCAGAGTCTGAATGACAGCATCAGAAAGGCCTTCCTCCTTCAAGATGGAGGTTTCAGCAGCCACGCTGTCAAAGCCAGCGTTGGTAAATTGGGGTAGAGCAGTGGACCCTGAGTGAGCAGATCCGGCAGAAGGGGCAGATCTAACTGATCCTCTGCCAACCTTACCACGTCTGCGAACCAAACCTGTCTTGGACACCTTGGAGCCACCAGGATTGCTGACGCGCCCTCTAAGGCCAGCTTGCGCACCACTTTGCCCACCATGGGAAACAGAGGGAACAGGTAAAGAAACCCCAGATCCCTCCAGTTCAGAGACATGGCATCCGCTGCCAGCGGATCCCGCGAGAGAGACACAAATGCCGCAAGCTTGTGACGAGAGGCAAAGAGGTCCACCTCCGGAGTCCCCCACCAATGGCAAAGCGACCGAAACACCTTGGAGCTGAGCGACCATTCCCCTCCGGCGAGATGACCCCCTGCTCAGGGAGTCCGCCTCCATGTTCTCCACTCCCGGAATGTACACTGCCGAGATGCACGGGACATTGCCCTCTGCCCAATCCAGGATCAAAGACACTTCCCTGAGGGCACGCCTGCTGTGAGTCCCTCCCTGGTGATTGATGTAGGCGACCGCCGTCCGATTGTCCGACTGAACTTGATGGCTCTCAACTCCAGAACATTGATGGGATCGTGGGCCTCCTGAGGCCCCCACAGACCCTGAAACTGAAGATCCTTCCCAAATCCCCCCCAACCAGACAGGCTGGCATCATTGGTGACCGTCTCCCAACGAGGGGTCAGAAAGGACCTGCCCCTCATCAGATTGCTTGGTTTCAGCCACCACCGAAGGGAACGCCGCACCCGGGGAGACATCCGAAAGGACTGATCCAATGACAGCGAGGACCCGTCCCAGGCCGCCAAGAGATGGAGCTGGAGCGTCCTCGTGTGAAACTGGGCAAAGGGAAACGCCTCGAACGATGCCACCATCAATCCCACCAGTCGCATCCCCAGCCGGATGGACGGGCGGGGGATAGATAGGAGACGCAGAGTCAATTCCTGAATCAGAAGAACCTTGGCTCGGTGGAGGAACACCCTGGCATGAGAAGTATCCAGAGACATTCCCAGGAACTCCACCACCCTGGAGGGAGAGAGGCAGGACTTGGGATAGTTGATCACCCAACCAAAACTCTCCAGAGTGGACACCACGGTCCTGGTATCCAGCTGCGCCTGACTGAGGGAAGACGCCATGATGAGAAGATTGTCCAGATATGGCACGATGCGGATACCCCTGGCTCTGAGGATGGCCATCACTCCTGCCAACAACCTTTGGAGCCGAGGTAAGGCCAAACGTAAGAGCCACAAACTGAAAATGTCGATTTTCCACGACAAACCTGAGAAATCTCTGGTGTGCCGGAAATATTGGAATATGCAGGTAAGCATCCTTGATGTCTATGGACGACATGAAGTCCCCCCGACGAAGTGAGTGGATGGCTGAGCGCAGAGTTTCCATACAGACGGACGAACCTGTTGAGCAACTTCAGATCCAAAATGGCACGAACGGATCCGTCCGTCCTTGGGCACCGTAAACAAATTGGAATAGAAGCCCAGGCCCCGGTCTGAGGGGGGCACCGGACAGATGACCGCCATGTCCAGGAGACTTGCTACTGCCGCCCGAAGCCCCTGAGCGGCCAGAGGATCTGACGGCACCCAAGACCTGAAGAATCTGGGAGGGGGCCGGAACTCGCACTGCAGCTTGTAACCGGAAGACACCACTTCCTGAATCCACCTGTCCGAGACCTCTTGGACCCAGACCCGGGAGAAGAGTTGCAGCCGTCCCCCCACCCACAATTGCTGAGCCGGCTTGGCAGCAGCTTTAGGCTTAGAGCCCCAACTGTGTCCTGGACGGGCCCGACCCCTGCCCCAGGAATCCCCTCTGGACGAGGGGAAGGCCGAATCCCTGCCAACTCTAGCCCCACGAAAGGACTGAGTGAAGGAAGCCGCCCCCCTTAAGGGGCGACGCTGCTTCTTACGCTGAGGTAACTTACCTCCCTTCGCCACCGAATCCAATTTCTCTCCAAAGAGCCGCAACCCCACAAAGGTAAGGGCCGTAAGCGACTTTTTGGACACAAAATCAGCCGCCCACTGGCGTAACCAAACCGACAGCCGGATAGCCACAAGCAAGGCCGAAGCTCTGCCACACATCACCAATGTGTCGTCAAAGGCGGTCAGCACAAAGGACAAAAATAACTCACATCGCTTAAGGGCGGCAAACTCCTCACTAGCCGGGTCAAGCCCGGAAGAGGTCAACAGCCCTCTAACCACCGACCTGGCAGCTACCTATAAAAGCGCCGAAGCACAAACCGGCCGCAAGGCCGACCCAACACTGGCAAAACCATGACAAGCCATCTGGTCAATGCGTTTATCCTCACCATCCTTGAGAGTAGTGCACTCCGGAGAATGCAGGATTGAGGAGCTGGACAACCCCAAAACAGGAGCATCCACCTCGGGGGAAGGGGGGGGGGGGCTGGGGCGGACGACCAGTGCTTCACCGCGTCCGCCGGAAAGGGTTATTTTTTGTCCCAACCCGGAAGCCGAGTCGGCCTCTCCCATTCCTTAAAGTGGACCAACACCCACGGGTGATCGGCCCGGGAATCTATAAGATTCCCGGCAGAACCCCCTTTAATAGGAACGATGGTCCACCTGGAACACACAAACACACAATCAGACCTACATAGCATGTCCAAAGGGGTTAATAACAGAAGCGTTGCCAAGCAACCCCAAGGAGGGGCATGATCAATAATAAAAAAACTAATGGGCCCACAGGCCACTCACCAACCGCCACCACCTCCGAGTCCCGCATGCCTGGCAGTGTGGCAGGAAAAGGCGTGTAAGGAAGAGGGAGGGCGGGCCGGTGCGGTTTGCGCGTCGCGCCCCTCCCCCGACGCTCCCGGCCAGAAGCCGGGACCTGAAACGCGGCGCCCGCAGCAGGGGGGCGGGTCGCAGGCGCTCGCGCGAGCACCCGGCCCCGCCCCGAGGGGAAGAAGCTCTTCCTGGGCGCCTTAGGAAGCCGCCATGACAAGCGCCGGAGGCCGGCGCCGCGGGACCTAAGTACCGCAAAGCACCTGTAAACAGCATCCCCCAAAAGGGATAGTTAAGCACCACACACACATTATAAATAAAGATGCATCAATAAGGGACCCGGCCCCCCCCCCCCCCAAGGGTATCCGGGAGAGGGGGAATCCATGCTAGGGTGGGAGTCAAGGGACGGGGCATCCCAAACCGGGGTCACCAACCCGGGCAGCCGCCTACCCTACCATTGCCCGGACCAGCAGCCTAGGCTGGGAGGCAAGTAATATAAATAAAAGTATCCGGGCAGGAATAGAACGACAGAGGGCCGGGAGTTATCCCGGCTACCTGCAAGGAGGTGACATCCATCTTCTGACTTGCTCGCCGTCTGCAGAGATGAAAGACTGGGGAATGAGTGGGAGGTCCCAGGTATTTATGGATCGGGAGGGTCTTACTTTTTTTTATTGACATCTCTGCAAGATCGCCATCTACAGGTCAGTATACCCACATGTAATGAATGTCTTGAAGCGGGGTGTGTGACATACTTAGAATAAGAGCATCAGATTTCCTGAAAGGCTCAGTAGTGACCAAATAAAACTTCAGAGCCCTGACCACATCAAGAGAATGCAGTGTCCGCTCCTTGGAATTAGCAGGATTAGGACACAATGAAGGCAAGACAATGTTCTGATTCAGATGAAAGGCAGACACCACCTTAGGCAAGAAATCTGGCTTAAGCCGAAACACCACCTTATCCTGATGCCTCTCAAAATAAGGAGGTTTGATGGAAAGCTCCGCCAGCTCAGAAACTCGCCTTACAGAAGTGATAGCCACCAAAAAGGTTACCTTAAGAGTCAGAATGGGCAAAGCAGCCCCACGGATACGCTCAAAGGGAGGATTCTGCGGAGCACACAACACCAGATTCAAGTCCCAGACCGGTAGCATAGGCTTACGAGGTGGACGCACATGACTAACAGCGAAGGCCAGAGGATCCTGTGACAGGGAGACAAACCTGGGAAGTTTGTGATTGAGACGGGACGCAAACAGGTCCACATCTGGCTGACCCCAGCGATGACACAAGGAGAGAAACACCTGGTAGTTGAGGGACCATTCCCCCAGGCGAAACGTCCCCCTGCTCAGGGAGTCCGCCACCTGGTTTGCCACCCCCGGAATGTATACCACTGAGATGCAGGGGACCTTCTGTTCCGCCCAAGACAGTATCAGAGACACTTCCTTGAAAGCTCGCTTGCTCCGAGTCCATCCCTGATGGCTGATGTAGGCAACCACCGTCTGGTTGTCCGAGCGGATCTGAACAACCCGACCCCAAAAGGTGTGTGGTCAGGTGGGACAGAACCAACCTGATCGCACTCAGATCCAGGACATTGTTGGGACCATGAGCCTCCAGGGGGCCCCAACGACCCTGGAACTGTAGGGACTTCCAAAAGCCCCCCCCAGCCCGTCAGACTGGCATCCATGGTGACAGGATCCCGATCCCAAACTTACAAGAGGTGCAACTGTAAAACTGAGCAGGGGACCGCCTCAAAGCAGGACACCATCAGGCCCACCAACTGCATCCCCAGATGGAAGGATGAGGACACAAGTGCAGAGCCAGTACCTGCTTCTGAAGGCCCTCCACCTTCTGCTGAGGAAGGAACACCTTGACCTGAGAGGTATCCAGTGTCATGCCCAGAAAGGACCTCACCATGGACTGGGACAGTGAAGACTTGGGAAAATTGATCACCCAGCCGAAGGACTCCAGAGTGGAGATCTGCACCTGGGTGTCCTGTTCGGCCTAATGAAAGGACTGAGCCACAATGAGGATGTCGTCCAGGTAGGGAAGGATGCGAATGCCCCGGGTTCGTAGCAGAGCCATCACTCCCGCCAGCACCTTGGTGAACACCCGAGGCGCCGAGGTGATACCGAATGGTAAGGCCACAAACTGGTAATGCTGATCCTCCAGCACGAACCTCAGACATCTCTAATGACCTGGGAAGATAGGCACATGAAGATAAGCATCCTTGATGTCCACGGTGGTCATGAAGTCGCCCGGGCGAAGGGTACCGACAGCAGAGCGTAGCGTCTCCATGCGAAAATGTTTGAATCTGACAAATTTGTTGAGGCCCTTCAAGTCCAGAATGGGCCTCAGAGAGCCGTCCTTTTTGGGGACTGAAGAGATTGGAATAGTACCCCTGACCCTGTTCTTGATGGGGCACCGGACAAATGACCCCTGACTCCAGCAGGCACTGAACCGCCGAAAGTAACCCTTGAGCTGACAGGGGGTTTAAAGACATCCGGGATCTGATGAATCTTGGGGGCGGCCAGGCTGCAAACTATCTTGTAACCGGAGGACACCACCTCCTGAATCCACCGGTCTGAAGCGTGGAGCCTCCAGACGTGAGCAAAAACCGAAGCTTCCTCATGCCTGAGGGGCCTTGGGAGGGGGTTTGGGCTTGGAACCCCAGGAGAGACTGGGACATCCACGGGATCTGCCACGGCCCCAAGACTCTCTGCGGCTACCTGAGAAGAGGGAGCCACAACCTCCTCTGGAAGAACGAAGGGAGGGGAGGGAGACGGAGGTCCCCCGAAAAGGCCGGGGCTGTCTTCTACGCTGAGGCAGCCTGCCATCTTTGGTCAAGACGCTCACCAAAGAGCTGAAGCCCCGCAAAGGGGAGCCCAGTGAGAGCCGCCTTAGCAGCAGCATCAGCTGCCCACTGACGTAACCAAACAGAGCGGCACATAGCCACCAAAAGTGCAGAGGCCCTACCGCCCAGCCTCACAGCATCATCCATGGCAGTAAGGATAAATACAACAAAATCAGAGCAAAGCAAGAGGGCCCTATAATCCTCCCTCCTCCTACCAGCCATAGCGCCATCACAGAGACGCTTGAGCAGTTTCTTAAGGGCAATAGCAGTAATGGCAGCAGCACAGGCCAGGCGCAGTCCAGCCCCCACATAAGTAAAAGCATGGCAGGCCAGCTGATCTATGCGCCGGTCCTCGCTGTCCTTCAGAGTGGTAGTGTCAGGGGAAGGCATGACCAAAGTATTAGACAGGCCTAGCACAGGAGTGTCCACCTCAGGGGGACAGGACCAACGCTTTACTAGATCGGCAGGAAAGTGATCTCTCTTACCCAATCCCTTGGGCAAAGCGGGCAGCCTGTTAGGACGTTCCCACTCCCTAAGCACCATAGAAGTGAAATGGCCCTGCTCAGGGAACTCCAGACGCTGTTTACCAGGACGAAAAAGCTCACCCTGCTTTCTCTTAGCCACCTCAGGGGGAGCAATGTGCAAGATTTCAATAATTTGTGACAGCAGATTGTCAGTGTCCTCAGGGTACCATGATTCCTCACCGGACGCAGACCCAGGGTCACTAATGCAACCCTCCTGCTGGTTACCAGAGGAGTCAGAGTCCTGGAACAGTTCCCCTTCTTCTAGGGAATAACGTCCCCCAGTAACATCAATATCCTCATACTCCATAGTGGAGCATGAGGGTATGGAAGTCAGGTGCCGCTTCCTGCCAGAAGCCTTCCTAGGAATAGGCCCGGCAAGCTGCTCCTCAATGTTGGCCACACAAAGTGCCAGATCAGACTGCTAGCTGCTAGCATCCCCCCCACTAGGAGTTAATTGCAGCAGTGGGGGGGGGGGGGGGGATGATGCCGAAGGGGGCGCAGAGCTGGAAAGCGATGCAGGCAAACCAAGCTGGAGCGCAAGGACACTTTGAGCGCACGGCACCCACACCGTGACATCATTGCTGATAAGGGATAACCCACACATGGAACACAGCCGGGATTGCCCCGAAGGACCCCCGAGCACACCATCCCCGGAAGCCTCCAAATGGTGATTAACACAGGCGCAATAGGCCAGCGCTGGGTAAAAGCTAATACAAAAGCCACCCGGGATGCCCTCCCACGGGATGCCCCCAGATCAGCAAAAAGGGGGGGGGATGAGTAGAGCCGGGAGAAACCACAACCCACTGGTATCCCGCCTGAAAGACATAAGTAAAAACGACACATGAGCATCCCGCAGCACATGCCCCACGAGACCAATAAACCCCCCCCAAGGGGGACTCACGGTGCAAGGACACCGCAGGGTCACCAAGGCACAGACTGCAGGATGAAGCAACACACCGAATGAAACAGAGCTGCAGCCCGGAAGGGAGAAATCCAGACGCGTAGCTAATCCAAAATGGCGCTGGCAAAGGTACCTCAAGGGGCGGGCTGCGGGGGGACGACGCGATACGCGTCATCTCCCGCGCACCCCACCCCGAAGAGCAGGAAACGTCGCCCACGTGACCCCGCCGGCGCCATGACAAAGCAAAAACGCCACAGGTTATAGCGCCCACAGCCTCGGAGCGCAGTACAAAGTGGCGGGCAAAAAACACCAAAAAAAACACACTGTAAACGCCAAAACACCACTCGCCGCTACCAAGCGCCAATCCCCCCCCTGAACAAAGTCAGAGAGGGGGGGGGGGGGGGGGGGGGAGAGAGAGAGAAGGTTGTGGCGAGTACCCAGGCCAGGAGGGGGGGGGGGGGCCCTGAAGGAAAAGAGGACACAGTCCCCAAAACACTCACCCCTCAAAAGCCAGGGCAGGAACTCCGCATCCCTAGTAGGCTCACCATGAAGAGAGAAAGCCATCTTCTAACTTCGCATTTTCACTGCAGAGGAAACACTGGGAACTCTAAAGGTTAATCCCGTTTTTATAGGGGGCCAGGAGATGCCACAGCTTTCTGCAGTACCACTGCGCCACCTTGTGGCGGAATAACCCACCTGTTATGAATACCGAAGCAGGCCGTGCCATGCAATAAAGAAAAATGCTGCCATTTATTATAGAAGCTTTTACCCATCATAATGTTTCAGTTTGACAGTTAAAATAATTTTAGAATGCACTACCTGATGGAGGTGTGTGCTGCCTCCCACTGGCTGCGCGTTCACCACAGAGTTGGAATACTTGTACTGAGTCATTGTGCGCATGACAGATGGGTTCACTTGGGCGCGTGCACCAGCTGTCTGGGTACCGATATTTGCTGAGGGAGGGGAAAAGGTTACCACAATTCATATTAATGGTAATTGTATAGAACATATGTGAACAATAATGTTTTTTAAAACCAATTTATAATTTCTGACACACACCTTTATTTCAATATTAAATTATAAAATAGCCAGTGATTTTTTTTATATATATTCCCGAATGCCCAATCCAGAAAACCCTTAAACTTGCATCAACGCATTCATAAATTCAAATTAGGTGAATTTTCATTCAGTTATACATAGAAGTGCAAGAAAGCTGTGCAAAAAAGGGCTGTTCCCACATTGGGAGATAGGTCACCGGCCAAAAACTTTCACCATGAGAAAAATGTGGCATATAAAATCATGCATCAATCTTAACAGAACAAAATGTGCTTCACCAGTGAATAGATGCCAAACCAAAAGAACTCCCAGATGACAAGGATAATAAAACAGATCAACAGGCGATAGGTGTCGCTGTATATTACTACCCAGATAGTTATAGACAGATCCCTCTCTGATAATACTTAGATGAGCTTCAGCCAATTCTAAAATATGATGTATTTATATGTTCTAAATATTTAAATAGGAACAACGTCCAGGATTTTCACTATTCTGACTATTCCTCTCTGGCGATCACCATAGAAAGGTCACCATGTGGACATCGGCCTCCCTGAAGTCTTTTATACTCCAGGGGGTTTGTTCCTCTTTAAGGAAAGCTTTGAGGGAAAATGTGTGTATATATATATATATATATATATATATATATATATATATATATATTCTCTAAATAGACACAAATACCATTTTGTGAGTACTCACCTGAAAAATGGATATTGTCAGTGTGCCACACACCCCGCTTCCCCTTTAATTCTTACGATCGGGTTACTCCACCTCCAGGTGGCGACGTTGCAGAGAGAAGTCTTGAAAACGAGCCCCCTTCCGGCCTATATATACCTGGGACCTCCCACTTAACACCAGTGATTTAAAAAGCAGAAAGACAAGGTACCAGGAAATCCAATGGTAACCTCAAAATAAAGAAAAAGCTTCACCATATAAAGGAACCGGGATACCGAAAAGGGCGGGTGAAGCGGGGTGTGTGGCACACTGACAATATCCATTTTTCAGGTGAGTACTCACAAAATGGTATTATTCTCAGTATGCCACACACCCCGCTTCCCCTTTAATTCTTACGATCGGGACATCCAAAAGCAGTGTCCACAAGGGATGGGTATCCGAAGGCAAAGTGAAGCATAACTTAAATGACTGCAGTCTGCAGAACTTTGCGGCCAAACACAGCATCCGCTGAGGCCCGCACATCAACCTTGTAAAACTTAGAAAAAGTATGAACAGAAGACCAAGTAGCGGCCTTACAAACTTGTTCAACAGAAGCTTGGTGCTGAAAAGCCCAAGACGCTCCAACGGCGCGAGTAGAATGAGCAGTGATACGGAAAGGGGGGACTTTCCCCTTAGCAGAATAGGCCGCAATAACGGCCTGACGTATCCATTTGCTAATGGAAGATTTGGGCGGCGCCAAACCTTTCCTAGGCCCACAGGGCACAACAAAAAAGGCCACTTTATCCTGATGCCTCTCAAAGTAGGGCGCCTGAATAGACAAGGCCGCCAACTCCGAGACACGCCGAACCGAAGTGATAGCTACCAAGAAGACAATCTTCTGAGTCAGGGTAGACAAAGCAATATCTTGCAAAGGCTCAAAGGGAGGAGCCTGAAGAGCAGAAAGAACCAAATTCAAGTCCCGAACAGGGAGTAAAGGTTTCCTGGGAGGCCGCACATGCGCCCCCCCCCCCTAGAAAAAAGTTTTAACTAAAAGGATGAAGCGCAAAACGCTTCTGAAAAAAGATAGATAAGGCAGAAACTTGCCCTTTCAAAGTACTCAGCTGAAGACCAGAGTCCAGCCCTGATTGCAAAAACTCCAGAATCCTGGAAACCGAAAAGACCCTACAAGGCAAAGATCTAATATCACACCAAGCGATATAGGCTTTCCAAGTCCTATAGTAGATGATAGAAGAAGACCTCTTCCGGGCACTGATCAGAGTCTTAACGACCGAGTCAGAAAGACCCTCCTCCTTCAAGATGGAGGTTTCAGAAGCCAAGCCGTCAAACCCAGCGTTGGTAAATTGGGGTAACACAGCTGACCCTGAGTGAGCAGATCGGGCCAAAGAGGCAGAACGAGCTGGTCCACTGCCAGCCGAACGATGTCTGCGAACCATACTCGCCTTGGCCACCTTGGGGCCACGAGAATGGCAGACACCTTTTCCAGAGCCAGCTTCCGTACCACCCTGCCCAGCATGGGTATCGGGGGAAACAGGTACAGAAACCCCAGATCCCCCCAGCTCAGGGACATGGCGTCCACCGCCAGAGCCAAAGGATCCTGGGAGTGCGACACGAAGTTCGGGAGCCTGAAATTGTGACGAGAGGCAAACAGGTCCACCTCCGGTGTCCCCCATCGGAGACACAGTGACCGAAAAACCTGAGGATGGAGAGCCCATTCTCCCAGACGGGAAGAGCCCCTGCTCAGCAGGTCCGCTTCCTGGTTCTCCACCCCTGGGATGTAAACCGCCGAGAGACAAGGAACATGGGCCTCCGCCCAGGTCAGGATCAGGGATACCTCTCAGAGTACCCAGACTGCGAGTCCCTCCCTGATGATTGATGTAAGCAACCGCTGTTCGATTGTCTGAACGGACCTGGACCGGAAGGCCCAGAACATGTTGAGTCAGAAGAGCCAGAACCAGACGGATGGCTCTCAGTTACAGAATATTGATGGGTAAGTGGGCCTCTTGAGGTCCCCACTGCCCCTGGAACTGAAGATCCTTCCAGAATCCCACCCAACCCGAAAGACTGGCGTCCGTGGTGACAATTTCCCAAAGAGGAGTCAGGAAAGACCTGCCCCTCGAGAGATTGGTCGAGACCAACCACCACTGGAGGGACTGGCGGACCCGGGAGGACAACTGGAAGGGCCGATCCAACGACCATGGTCGCCGGTCCCAGGACGCCAACAGATGAAGCTGAAGCGTCCTCGTGTGAAATTGAGCGAAAGGCACTGCCTCAAACGAGGCAACCATCAAACCTACCAGCCTCATCCCCAGACGGATGGACGGCCGAGCCACCTCCTGAATCAGATAAATTTTGGACTGAGGGAGACACACCCTGTGTTGACAAGAGTCCAACTGCATTCCCAGAAAGGACACCACCCTGGCCGAAGCGAGGGAGGACTTGGGAAAGTTGATCACCCAACCGAAGCTTTCCAGCGTGGAGACCACCATCCTGGTGTCCGTCTCTGATTGACTGAGGGACGGAGCCATGATGAGAAGGTCGTCCAAATAAGGTACGACACGAATGCCCCGAGATCTGAAGATGGCCATCACCCCTGCCAGCACCTTGGTGAACACCCTTGGGGCCGAGGTCAGGCCAAACGGAAGTGCCACGAATTGAAAATGCTGGTCGTTCATCATGAACCGAAGAAAACGCTGATGAGCTCGGCATATGGGAACATGAAGGTAAGCATCCTTGATGTCTATGGACGACATGAAGTCCCCCTGCCGAAGAGAACCGATGGCCGACCGCAAAGTTTCCATGCGAAACTTCCGGAAACGGATGAACCTGTTGAGCAATTTCAGGTCCAGGACGGGACGAACCGACCCATCCTTTTTGGGGACTGCGAAAAGAGTGGAGTAGAAACCGAGGCCCACCTCTAAGCGCGGCACCGGCCGGATGACCGCCATTTCCAAAAGATTCCTTACTGACGCCAGAAGCCCCTGTGCGGCCAAAGGATCGGTGGGCACCCGAGACCGAAAGAAGGAGGGCGAGACTCGAACTCCAGTTTGTAACCGGACGACATCACCTCCTGGATCCATCTGTCCGGAACCTCCTGGTCCCAGACCAGGGAAAAGTGTCGCAATCTTCCCCCCACCCGCACGGGTGAGGGCAGCCCCTCATTGCCGAGCGGGCTTACCAGCAGGTTTGGGCTTGGCGCCCCAGGACTGACCGGGACGGCCATGGCCCCTCCCCCGGGTCCAACCTGTACCTCTGGTAGCGGGAAAGGAAGCCCCCCTACCCTCTCTGACTCCCCGAAAGGAAAGATTAAAGGCACTCGCACCCCGAAAGGGGCGACGACGCCTCTTGCGTTGAGGTAATTTACCACCTTTTGCCACTGAATCTATTTTATCACCAAACAGGCGCAAACCCAAAAAAGGGATCGCTGTAAGCACCTTTTTAGAGACAAAGTCCGCCGTCCACTGGCGCAGCCACACTGACCGACGAATTGCCACCAGCAGAGCCGCTGTCCTGCTACTCATTGCCAGAGCATCGTCCTGAGCGGTCAAGACAAAGGAAATAAACTACTCACACCGTTTAAGAGTACAAAACTCATCACAAGCGGGATCAAGACCTGCGTACAGATCCCTAATCATGGACCTAACTGCCAACAGAAGAAGCGCCGAAGCACACACTGGCCGCAGTGTCGATCCGGCACTGATAAAACCATGGCGAGCAAATTGATAAATCCGACGATCCTCACTATCCTTAATGGCAGTGATCTCAGAAGATTGTACCACAGCAGTGCTAGACAGCCCTAACACAGGGGTATCTACGTCAGGGGGGAACTGACCAAAGCTTCACCAAATCCTCCGGAAAGGGATAGCATTTATACTAACTAGGAGGAATTCCAGCCAGTCACGTGGGTTGTTCCCATTCCTTAAGGACAACCCTCACAAAGTGTTGTTGCCTGGGAAAAACCAAACGCGGCTGGGGAACATCAAATAACTCACCCTTTGGCAGGGCGACTGCCTCAGGCGGATCTAAATTCAAAATTTCAAACATTTGAGCCAGAATGGAAGGGGTGTCAAAGGACACCCCCATAGCCTGATCGCCAGCAGCGTCAATCCCTAGCTGATCTGCAGGCTCATCCGACTCCTCAAGGAGTTCCCCCTCCTCATCAGGGGGACAATCGGACCAATCCACTATTTCACACGTTTCATCCTCCGAAGCAGGTGCTGCCTGCTGGAGAAAGGCGTTTCCGCTTCGCTGTAGCCTTCTGAGCTACTTTGGCGGAAATTATTTTCTCGAGGCTGGCCAATCGTGCACACACCTCGGCTTGCGAATCCCCACCCTTGACAATGTCACATGGGGACCGGAATAAGGGAGGGGGGGAGGAGATGACGGAAGTTGCGAGGAGCCAGAAGCCGGAGCGACAGACTGGCGCGCAATGTTTTGCTTTGCACATAGAATGCATAATATGACATCATCGCCTGGGAGCGGAACCCCACAGCCCCCACACAGCCTGGATGGCCCCAAAGAGCCATTTCCGGTATTGTCGGAAGCCTCCATATGGTGAATTTATGGCATTCGCAACAACCCAGGGTTTTACGCACTAAGCCACCCGGGATGCCCCTTAATTAATGTCCCGGGAAAGGGAGGATTAAAATTATTTAAAAAAAAAAGAGAAAAAAAAACCTTAGGACAAAACCCAATTTAGAGTACTAAGGCTAGCCAGGTATAACAGAACCGGGAGAGCCACTGCAGTGAGGGGGATCCCAGGATCTGTGGGGGGAAAAGAGACAACAGTCAGACCCCCAGAAGAAAAGGCAGCATGCAGCATAGTCATTCAGTACAGAGAAAGGCATAATAAATAACAATAGCAAAGCCCCAGAGTGGCTTAAGAGTTAAACTGAAGCCAGCCAACATACACTTTTTATAAACATGCTGAAGCAAACTGAAAGTAAAAAGGACGGCCCCACACACGAGGTGGGGACCGTTTACCTGTACGAAGAGCAGCAGCCAGCCAGACAGCAACCTGCAGCCGAGTCCCCCGCACCTGACTCCTTGATTCGAAGGAGGAAGTGCGGCAGGGCCGAGCTGCAAGACAACCAGCTCAAGCCACGCCGACGCCCTCGGAGTCAGTGGGGGAGGAAAAACATGCCACACATCACAGCCCTAGCAGTCCAGGCCGCATGAGTGCTATTAAAACTGACCAGGCCCAACCCAGCTTAGCTTCCGAGATCGGGCGCACTCAGGGTGGTGTGGCCGTAGGCCCCGCGGCGCCGAGCCTGAAACTGCCAGCACTCTTTAATCAGCACTAACGTTAAAACACACATGCACACAGTATAAGAACCCCCAAAAACCACCACCCCCATAGTGAAGGGAGAAGGGACCGTAACGGGAGAGAAATGGCCAAAGGGGAACCTCGGGACAGGGGCATCCCAAATCCGGATCACCATGCCAGATAGCCGCATTGCCCCACGTGTGGGGTCGAGCGGAGGAGATAAGCTCCTAGGCACCTATAGTGCCATCTACCGTTGCCCAGTGAGCAGCCTAGGCTGGGAGGCTTCCATTAACCATCTAGGTAAACAAACAATCAAAACTGGGCAGAAACAGACCCAAAGGGAGACTTCTTTCTTCTGTCTTGTCGCCTCATGCAGAGAGAAAAACACTGGTGTTAAGTGGGAGGTCCCAGGTATATATAGGCCAGAAGGGGGCTCGTTTTCAAGACTTCTCTCTGCAACGTCGCCACCTGGCGGTGGAGTAACCCGATCGTAAGAATTAAAGGGGAAGCGGGGTGTATGGCACACTGAGAATAACATGGCCGCGCTCTAACAGACGCGGCCCAGCAACAAGTGAAGCAAACAGCCACACACACCACACATACACTCATACCACACTGACAGCTAATTGGCCAGGCAAAGTCTGAGGTAAAAAATTGGAGGGACATGCCCCCCTCCCCCCCATGATCCAGGGACAGGGAGCAACGGGTGGGGGAAGTCCCAAGCCACCTAATGCAGCGCAGGGAAAATGACGGACAGGGCATCCCAAACCAGGATCCCAAACCTGGTATCCACCTACCCCTTGGAGGGGGTCTCACGGAGGAGCATGGCTCCAAGTTATCACACCACTAAGGTGTATCCTACCTTCACCCGGACCAACAGCCAGGGCTGGGAGGCATAAGGACTTAATAAAAACAAGGACCGGGCAGAAATAGAGAAATAAAATGGCCGGGTGTAAACCCAGCTTACCTGCAAGGAGGAGACAGCCATCTTCTGACTTGCCTGCCGTCTGCAGAGACGGTTACTTGGGGAATGTGTGGGAGGTCCCAGGTATTTATGGACCGGGAGGGGCCTCTTTTTTTCTAGTCATCTCTGCAGAAGTTCGCCCTCTACTGGCTATAACCCACGTGTTATTAATCATTCCGAAGCAGGGAGCGAGACATACTTGGAATACATGAGTGGCTTGCCATGCATCTGCTTTCCCTCCTTAGCCTGAAAGGCAATAACATAAGCATGTCATTAACTAGAGACCTAGGTTCCTTCCTGCCCCTGCACCATTAATCAACCAGGTAAGGAACACTTAAGGAGTCCTGAGAATCACCACCACCCATAGTTGTTGAATTGCGGATGGTGCCCTTATACTGCTGCATTTTCTGTTTTTACTCACAAATCCTTTTGTGTGTTTCTTTGCTGTGCTTCTCCTTTCCTCCTTATCCCCCAGCAGGGAAACCCCAGGTGCTCCTTCCGCCAGCGTTCTGGGTGCCAAAAGACTTCACGTGTGCCCCCCTCCCCCCCAGAAGAGAAGGAAACAACTCCAGCCCACTTGCCCCCCTCTTGCTGCGAACCAGTTACCTGACCCGTGTTGCCCACAATATTCCGCCCCCCTTTAGGAGTACAGAGCGTGTACGCAAGAGGCTAGAAAAAATGGGGGGGGGGGGGGGACACCATCTCGTTTCCTGGGAGGAAACACAAAAACACTGAGGGTTGTGGGGAAGGAGCGGGTCTTTAATACTTTGACAGTTTGTCTTTGATGTTTAGGGAGAGGAAGTGAGTGGCTAGCTGTACTGGAGGATGCCTGAGGAAACAAAGAAGGTCCAGTTTATTGGGCATATTACCTTCTTTTCCTGGTAATCCTGGGCTCAGTAACTGCCCAATCCAGCAATGTGCACCCCACCTGGAAATATTGACATATGGTGCTTGTTCGCTGCTCTGTACCCAACCTTTCAATGCAGCAGACGCTCAACACTGGCTCTGTTACTTGTGGTAGCTGGGTGAGGGGTTCTATTTTGATCACAAGGTGAGAATTCTGAATACCATGCATTTCAAAATAAAAAAGGGACGACAATAAAAGCAAGCAAGCACAATCTTTGCCACAAAAATACCATTTTGTGAATACTCACCTTGTAAAATGGGTATTATAAGTATGTCACACACCCCGCTTACTGTGGGTAATACTGACCTGTAGAGGGCGAACTGCAGAGATGACAGAAGAAAGCCCCTCCCAGTCCATAAATACCTGGGACCTCCCACTCATTACCCAGTATAAAGAAAGCAGTAAGGTAAGGGACCAGGAAGAGCCAAAAATAAGTCATAACGCAAAGTTCACAATATGAAGGATCCAGAATATAAAGGGCGGGTTGAAGCGGGGTGTGTGACATAATTATAATACCCATTTTACAAGGTGAGTATTCACAAAATGTTATTATTCTAAGTATGTCACACACCCCGCTTCAAGATATTCATAACCTGTGGGACATCCAGAAGCAGTGTCCATAAGGGGTGGGGATCCAAAACAAGGCATAACGCATAACTTAAACCACTGCAGCCTGCAGAACGTTGCGGCCAAAAACAGCATCCGCTGAGGCCCGAACATCAACCTTGTAAAACTTGGAAAAGGTGTGAACAGAAGACCAGGTAGCAGCCTTACAAACTTGCTCAACAGAGGCCTGATGCTGAAAAGCCCAGGAGGCCCCAACCGCACGAGTAGAATGAGCCGTAACACGACAAGGGGGATTCCTCCCCTTAGCAGAATAGGCTCCAACTACTGGCTATAACCCACGTGTTATTAATCATTCCGAAGCAGGGAGCGAGACATACTTGGAATACATGAGTGGCTTGCCATGCATCTGCTTTCCCTCCTTAGCCTGAAAGGCAATAACATAAGCATGTCATTAACTAGGGACCTAGGTTCCTTCCTGCCCCTGCACCATTAATCAACCAGGTAAGGAACACTTAAGGAGTCCTGAGAATCACCACCACCCATAGTTGTTGAATTGCGGATGGTGCCCTTATACTGCTGCATTTTCTGTTTTTACTCACAAATCCTTTTGTGTGTTTCTTTGCTGTGCTTCTCCTTTCCTCCTTATCCCCCAGCAGGGAAACCCCAGGTGCTCCTTCCGCCAGCGTTCTGGGTGCCAAAAGACTTCATGTGTGCCCCCCTCCCCCCCAGAAGAGAAGGAAACAACTCCAGCCCACTTGCCCCCCTCTTGCTGCGAACCAGTTACCTGACCCGTGTTGCGGGTATTTTACCCGTGTAACACGACAAGGGGGATTCCTCCCCTTAGCAGAATAGGCTCCAACAATGGCCTGACGAATCCATTTACTGATGGAAGATTTAGCGGGCGCCAAACCCTTCTTGGGCCCGGATGGCACCACAAAGAAAGCATCAGTCTTGCAAAGGGAAGACGTTACCACCAAATAGTACTTCACAACGCGAACCACATCCAAGGAATGCAGGGCCCTCTCCTTGTCGTTGCTGGGATTAGGACACAGAGAGGGCAGAACAATATCCTGATTTAGATGAAAAGCAGAAACCACCTTAGGAAGGAAATCCGTCTTGAAACGGAAAACCACCTTGTCCTGATGTCTTTCAAAATACGGAGCTTGAATAGACAGAGCCGCCAACTCAGAAACACGCCGAACAGAAGTGATAGCTACCAAAAAGGCCACCTTCTGTGTAAGGGAAGACAAGGCAATATCATGCAAAGGCTCAAAAGGAGGACCCTGAAGAGCAGAAAGAACCAAATTCAAATCCCAAGCCGGAATTAAAGGCTTCCTAGGAGGCCGCCCATGCGTAACCCCCTGGAAAAAAGTCTTAACCAACGGATGAAGCGCAAAAATACCATTTTGTGAGTACTCACCTGAAAAATGGATATTGTTGGTGTGCCACACACCCCGCTTCACTTCTTAAATATTCATCCATTATTGGGTTAATCCACCGCAGGTGACGTAGTGCAGAGAGGAAGTCTTGTAACGAGCCCCCTTCCGGCCTATATATACCTGGTACCTCCCTTCAATCACCAGTATATTTAAAAAGCAGAAAGACAAGGTACCAGTATTCCACCGGTAACCTCCAAAATCAATTTTGATATAAATAAAAAAGGGCTTCACCATATAAATGCTTCGGTAATACCGAAGAGGGTGGGGGTGAAGCGGGGTGTGTGGCACACCAACAATATCCATTTTTCAGGTGAGTACTCACAAAATGGTATTATTCTTGGTGTGCCACACACCCCGCTTCACTTCTTAAATATTCATCCATTATTGGGACATCCAAAAGCAGTGTCCACAAGGGAAGGGCATCTCAAGGCCAGGTGAAGCATAACTTAAATGACTGCAGTCTGCAGAACTTTGCGGCCAAAAACAGCATCAGCTGAGGCCCACACATCAACTTTGTAAAACTTAGAAAAAATGTGAACAGAAGACCAGGTGGCGGCCTTACAAACCTGTTCAACAGAAGCTTGGTGCTGAAATGCCCAAGACGCCCCAACAGCGCGAGTGGAATGAGCAGTAATACGAAAAGGGGGAACTCTTCCCTTAGCCGAGTAGGCCGCAGTAACGGCCTGACGTATCCACTTGCTAATGGCAGATTTGGCTGGTGCCAAACCCTTCTTAGGCCCATGGGGCACAACAAAAAAGGAATCCGTCCTACGGAAAGGAGACGTGATAATCAAGTAGTACTTAACACAGCGTACTACATCCAAACAATGCAAAACCCTCTCTTTGTCATTCTTAGGATTAGGACACAAGGAGGGAAGAACAATATCTTGGTTCAAATGAAAAGCAGAAACAACCTTAGGAAGAAAGTCTGGCTTGAACCGAAAGACCACTTTATCCTGATGCCTCTCGAAGTAAGGCGCCTGGATAGTTAAGGCCGCCAATTCTGAGACACGGCGGACAGAAGTGATCGCTACCAAGAAGACAATCTTCTGAGTCAGGGTAGACAAAGCAATATCTTGCAAAGGCTCAAAAGGAGGAGCCTGAAGAGCCGAAAGAACCAAATTCAAATCTTAAACAGGGAGTAATGGTTTCCTGGGAGGCCGCACATGCGTAACCCCCTGGAAAAAAGTTTTAACTAAAGGCTTAAGCGCAACACGCTACTAAAAAAAGACAGATAAGGCAGAGACCTGCCCTTTCAATGTACTTAGCTGGAGACCAGAGTCCAGCCCTGATTGTAAAAACTCCAGAATCCTGGAGACCGAAAAGACCCTACAAGGAAAAGATCTTATCTCACACCAAGTGATATAGGCTTTCCAAGTCCTATAGTAGGTGATGGAAGAAGACTTCTTCCGGGCACTGATCAAAGTCTTAATGACCGAATCAGAAAGAGCCTCCTCCATCAGGATGGAGGTTTCAGCAGCCAGGCCATCAAACCCAGCGCTGGTAAACTGGGGCAACCCAACTGACCCTGAGTGCGCAGACCGGGCCGAAGAGGCAGAACGAACTGGTCCACTGCCAGCCGAACGATGTCTGCGAACCTTACTCGTCTTGGCCACCTTGGGGCCACGAGAACGGCGTACACCTTTTCCAGAGCCAACTTCTGAAGAACCCTGCCCAGCAAGGGCATCGGAGGAAACAGGTATAGAAATCCCAGAGCTCCCCAGTTCAGGGACATGGCGTCCACTGCCAGAGGATCCCGGGAGAGTGACACGAAGTTCGGGAGCCTGTGATAGTGATGAGGGGCCAACAGGTCCACCTCCGGGGTCTCCCACTGGAGACACAATAAGTGAACCACCCGAGGATGGAGAGCTTATTCTTCCAGACGGGGAGAGCACTTGCTCAACCGGTCCGCTACCTGTTCCATCACCTCTGGAATGTAAACCGCCGAGAGACAGGGAACATGGAACACTGCCCATGTCCGGATCAGGGACATTTCTCTGAGAGTACTCAGACTGCGCGTCCTTCCCTGAAGACCGACGTAAGCAACTGCTGATCGATTGTCTGAACACATCTGGATCCGAAGGCCCAGAACGTACTGAGTCAGGAGAGCAAGCACCTGACGGATGGTTCTCGGATTCAGAATACTGATGGGTAAGTGGGGCCTCCACTGCCCCTGAAACCGCAGCTCCTTCCAGAATCTGTCCCATCCCGACAGACTGGTGTCCGTGGTGACACCTTTCCAAAGGGGGGTCAGGAAAGACCTGCCCTATACAAGATTGGTCGAGACCAATCACCACAGGAGGGACTGCCGTACACGGGAGGACAACTGGAAGGACTGATCCAACAACTGAGGTTGCTGGTCCCAACACGCTAACAGAAATAGCTGAAGCGTTCTTGTGTGAATTTGGGCAAAAGAAAGACACACTCCGTCTTGATGAGAGTTCAGGCCGGGATGAACCGACCCATGAATGGACAGTGAGGGAGGGTGAGACTCGAATTCCCGGTTGTAACCGGGCGACACTACCTCCTGGATCCATCTGCCTGGAACCACATGGTTCCAATAGTAGAAGTGTCGCAATAGTCCCCCCACCCGCACGGGTGAGGGCAGCCCCTCATTGCTGAGTGAGCTTATCAGCAGGTTTGGGCTTGGTGCCCCAGGACTGAGTGGGCCGGCCACGGCCCCTCCCCCGAGTCCAACCTGCGCCACTGGTAGCGGGAAAGGACGCACCTTTGCCCGCTCTGAACCCTTGAAAAAAAGGCCTACCGGAACTTGTCCCCCTGAAGGGACCACGAGGCCTTTTGCGTTGTGGCATCTTACCACCCTTTGCGACTGAATCAATTTTCTCCCCAAACAGACGCAACCCCAAAAAGGGAAGAGCTGTGAGCACCTTTTTGGAAGCCGTGTCTGCTAACCACTGACTGAGCCATACTGACCTGCGAATAGCCACCAGCATAGCTGCAGCCTTGCTACTCATAGTCAGCGCATCATCCTTAGCGGCCAGGACATAAGCCACAAAAGATTCACACTGCTTAAGTGCAGTGAACTGTTTGCAAGCGGGATCAAGATCCTCATATAGCCCCTGAATTAGGGACTTAATTGCCAATAGAAGAAGGGCTGAAGCATATACCGGGCGCAACGCTGACCCGGAATAGATAAAACCATGTCGAGCGTATTGGTCAATCCAACGATCTTCCCCATCTTTGGGGACAGTGGTCTCAGCAGATTGTACCATAGCCGAGCTGGAGAGCCCTAGTACAGGGGTATCGACGTCCGGAGGGACAGACCAAAGCTTCACCAATTCTGGCGGAAAAGGATAACGCTTTTCCCAACTGGAAGGAATTCCAGATAACCGCGTGGGATGTTCCCATTCCTTAAGAACCACCCTCTCAAAGTGGTGTTGTCTGGGAAAAACCAAACGCGGCTGAGGCTCTTTAAACAACTGACCCTTTGGCGGGGCGGCCGCCTCAGGCGTATCTAAACTCAAAATTTTAAACATTTGAGCCAGAATAGAGGGGGTGTCAAAAACAACCCCCTCTGACCAATCGCCGATCTCATCAGCCACAAGCTGACCTGTCGGCTCATCTGACTCCGACGGGAGTTCATCCTCGTCCGGGGATCCATCGGACCATTCCACATGTTCACAAAACTGGTCCTGTGGAGCCGAAGGTACCGGAGTCAGGTGCCTTCGTTTTGCAGCGGCCTTCAACGCTGCTTTAACGGGCATCATTTTCCGGGGGCTGGGCTGTGCTGCCGCCTCGGAATGCGAATCCCCACTTTTGACAGAGTCATGCGGGGTCCGGAATAGGTAGGGAGAGGTAGGAGATGATGAAGGATGCGATGGCCCCGCAGCCGAAGCAACGGACTGGCGCGCAATAGTCTGTTTTGCACAAGGGATGCAAATAAAGATATCATCAGCTGGGAGGGGAACCCCACAACCTACGCACCCCCCAAACGGCTCAGCAGAACCGTTTCTGGAATTTACGGAAGCCTCCATATCCTGATTTATGGTATTCGCAATACTGGGACTTTTAAGGCATAAGCCGACCCGGGATGCCCCCTTTATTAGTAATGTCCCGGAAGGGAGGATTTTTTTTTTTTTTAAGGTCCCCTTTAATAGAAACTATATATATATATATATATATATATATATATATATAGTCTATGTATATAAACATTCAAAGCAATCCCAATAATTAGCCAGGCACATAGAGCCAGAGGGCCAGCATAAGCAGGGATCCCAGGATCTGCAAGGCAAAGAAACAACCATCAGATCCTCACATGTGTATAAACATATAAGCATGGCACCAAGTGCCCTTAAATAACGCCCCCTTAATAAACAGTGACTTCTCACTATATTGTTAAAAGTATTCCCCACTTAACGGCCCCAACGGGAGGGGCCGCTTACCTGGACAGCAAAGGCATCAGCCGGCAAGCCTGCAGCCAGCAGCCATGAGCCAGCATGAAGAAAAAGTGCGGCCGTGCGCCCACGCGACTTCCTGTGTTTTGAAGGAAGCAAGGACGCTGGGCCCGCCGCAGACGCCGCATGACGTCGGCGCTGCGCCCCCGACGCCGCGTCAGCGGGACCCGCCCCCCCCGACGCCGATCAGCTGCAATCACTTACAGCTGGGCCACAGCACGTGCGCCCAGGCGGCGGAGGGGGGAGGGTAAAAACCGCATGGTGCTGTACAATGCAAACATGAATGCAAGGCGAGGAGAGGGGGGAGGGGGTAGGGGGCCACAAAGCAACAAACTGCAAGAAGTGGCCAGCCTTTACCCAGCGCAGCCTGCCCTTAAAGCAGACCCAAAAATATACACATGCTACAGTGAATGCATAAACATGACACATATGTTAACATGCAGTGATACAAGTGAAACACACATACTTAAAGCACACCCTCACACCCCCCCCCCATAGTGAAGGGAGAAGGGACCGTAACGGGAGAGTAAGGGGCTACGGGGACCCTCGGGACAGGGGCATCCCATTTCCGGATCACCATGCCGGTTAGCCGCATTGCCCCTCGCATGAGGTCGAGCGGTAGGAGATAAGCTCCTAGGCACTTAAAGTGCCATCTACCATTTGCCCGGTGAGCAGCCTAGGCTGGGAGGCTTCCATTTCACCATAAAGGTATACAAACTCAAACCGGGCAGAAATAGATCAAAAGGGGGGTGGCGGGGTAAGAATACCCCGGCCTACCTGTAAGCAGGAGACTTCCATCTTCTGACTTGTCAGCAAGCAGAGAGAAAAAATACTGGTGATTGAAGGGAGGTACCAGGTATATATAGGCCGGAAGGGGGCTCGTTACAAGACTTCCTCTCTGCACTACGTCACCTGCGGTGGATTAACCCAATAATGGATGAATATTTAAGAAGTGAAGCGGGGTGTGTGGCACACCAAGAATAGATCTTTGGAAAAACACCGCCAGGGCAGACACCTGCCCCTTCAAAGTACTGAGTTGGAGCCCTAGATCCAAACCGTGTTGTAGGAACTCCAAGATTCTAGAAATAGAGAATTCCCTGCAAGGGAAAGCCCTAGTCTCACACCAATCAATATAAGACCTCCAAGTCCTATAGTACACAGACGAAGAAGACCTCTTCCTAGCGCTAATAAGAGTCCGAATCACAGCATCAGAAAGACCTTCCTCCTTCAAGATGGAGGTTTCAGCAGCCACGCTGTCAAAGCCAGCGTTGGTAAATTGGGGTAACGTAGATGACCCTGTGTGAGCAGATCTGGCAGCAGGGGCAGGACGAACTGATCTTCTGCTAACCTTACCACGTCTGCGAACCAAACCTCTCTTGGCCACCTTGGGGCCACCAGAATTGCTGACGCCCCCTCCAGTGCCAGCTTGCGCACTACCCTGGCCACCATGGGAAACGGAGGGAACAGGTACAGAAACCCCAGATCCCTCCAGTTCAGAGACATGGCATCCGTTGCGAGAACCAGTGTGTCCTTCGCCAGAGACACAAATGCCGGAAGTTTGTGATTGTGACGGGAGGCAAAGAGGTCCACCACCGGAGACCCCCACCTGAGACAAATCGAGTGAAATACCTTGGGACTGAGAGACCATTCCCCCTTGCGGGCTGACAACCTGCTCAGAGAGTCTGCCTCCATGTTCTCCACTCCCGGAATGTAAACCGCCGAGATGCACGGGACGTGACTCTCCGCCCAGTCCAGAGACAATTCCCTGAGGGCACTCCTGCTGCGAGTACCTCCCTGGTGATTGATGTAGGCCACTGCCGTCCGATCGGACCTGAACCGGCAAGCCCCGCAGTTGATGAGTCAAATGAAAAAGAACCATCCTGATGGCTCTCAATTCCAGAACATTGATAGGCTCGTGGGCTTCCATGGGACCCCACAACCCCTGAAGTTGCCGATCCTTCCAGAAGCCCCCCCATCCTGAGAGGCTGGCATCCGTGGTGACCACCTCCCAACGAGGAGTCTGAAAGGATCTGCCCCTCACCACCGCAGTGAGCGGCGAACTCGGGGAGGCATCAGAAAGGATTGATCCAGCGACTGAGGAGACCTGTCCCAGACAGACAACAGATGGAGCTGCAGCGTCCTTGTGTGAAACTGAGCAAAGGGGACTGCCTCGAAGGAGGCTACCATCAATCCCACCAGTCTCATCCCTAGCCGGATGGACGGCCGAGGAATGGACATGAGCAACCGAATCAACTCCTGAATCAAAAGAATCTTGGATTGAGGAAGGAACACTCTGGCCTGATCTGTATCCAGAGACATTCCCAGAAAGGATACTATCCTGGACGGGTAAAGGGAGGACTTGGGGTAGTTGATCACCCAGCCGAACCTTTCCAGAGTGGATATTACCATCCTGGTGTCCAATTCCGCTTGTCTGAATGACGACGCCATGACGAGAAGATCGTCCAGATATGGCACTATGCGAATACCCTGCGCTCTGAGGAGGGCCATCACCCCAGCAAGCACCTTGGTGAAAACCCTTGGAGCCGTGGTGAGGCCAAAAGGAAGAGCCACAAACTGAAAGTGCCGATCCTCCACCACGAACCTGAGAAAACTCTGGTGCGCGGGAAAAATTGGAACATGGAGGTAAGCGTCCTTGATGTCTATGGACGTCATGAAGTCCCCTTGACGAAGAGAGTGGATAGCTGAACGCAGCGTTTCCATGCGAAATTTTCGCAGCCTGAGAAATCTGTTGAGAATCTTCAGATTCAGGATGGACCGGACAGAACCATCCATTTTGGGGACCGTGAACAGATTTGAGTAAAAACCCCGACCCCGGTCTAATGGGGGCACTGGACAAATGACCGCCATTTCCAGAAGACTCGAGACCGCCGCCCGGAGCCCCTGCGCGGCCAGTGCGTCCGGGGACACCCGAGACCTGGAGAAACGCGTGGGGGGGGGGGGGGGGGGGGGGGGGGGGGACTCGAACTCCAGCTTGTAGCTGGAAGACACCACTTCCCGGATCCATTTGTCCGAAACCTCCTGAATCCAGATCTGGGAGAAGTGTCGCAGCCGTCCCTCCACCCGCACGGGTGAGGGCGCCCCCTCATTGCTGAGCAGGCTTGGCCGCAGGTTTGGGTTTAGAGCCCCAATTGAATCCTGAACGGGCACGACCTCTGCCCCTATTCCAGGAATCTCCTCTTGTAGAAGGGAAGGCAAATCCTCTTCCCACTCTAGATCCCCGAAAGGAAGGAGTGAAAGAAGCTGCACCACGAAAAGGACATCGTTGCTTCTTGCGTTGAGGTAACTTACCACCTTTAGCCACAGAATCCAATTTCTCTCCGAAAAGCCTTAACCCCACGAAGGGGAGAGATGTCAGCGACTTCTTTGACCCAAAATCAGCAGCCCACTGGCGCAGCCAAACTGAGCGCCTAATAGTCACCATCAGAGCAGAAGCTCTGCTACTCATCATCAAGGAATCATCCAAAGCGGCTAACATGAAGGACAAAAACAACTCACATCGCTTAAGTCCAAGAAATTCGCCACTGTCCGGATCCAAACTGGAAGAGGCTAACAAGTCCCTGACCAAAGTCCTGGTGGCCACCACCAAGAGCGATGAGGCACAAACCGGCCTTATGGCTGCCCCAATACTGGCAAAACCATGACAAGCCATCTGGTCAATGCGTTTATCCTCACCATCTTTAAGAGAGGAACAATCACGGTTATTCAAGACGGCCGAGTTGGATAACCCTAAAATTGGTGCGTCCACCTCGGGAGGGGACGCCCAGCGCTTAACCGTATCCACTGGAAAAGGATATCTTTTATCCCAACTCTGAGGAATGCCTGGGAGCCGAGCCAGCCTCTCCCATTCCTTAGAAATAATTCTATCAAAATGCTTCTGATTAGGAAATTCCAAACGCGGCTTGGATTCCTCATAAAACTCCCCTTGTTGATGAGGAGCAACCTCTGGAGGAGAAATAGCCAGAACCTCAAACATCTGAGCCAGGACATTGGGAGTATCAGAAGAACTCGCTGACCCCCGCTCAGAATCAGTGCCCACAAATTGCTGATCATCTGAATGATCCGAATCCTCAAACAACTCCCCATCCTCCGGTGGAGAGTAATCCGACCAATCCAGACCATCCCCAGCATCATATTCAAATGCCGGAGTGACCGGAGACAAATGCTTTCTCTTAGCCAGTGCCTTCTTGGCAACCGAGGTAGAAATGAATTTTTCAATACTGGCCAATCTAGCACACACATCAGATTGTAACTGCCCACCCATGAAAACGTCACATGGGGCACGGGTCAAAATGGGAGGGGGAGGGGATGAAGCCGGCGGTGCTGAACCAGAAGCCTGGGTTCCAGACTGCCGTGTAATAGTCTGCTGTGCGCAAGAAATACATAGAAATAAGTCATCCCCAGTTAGGGATACCCCACAGCCCATGCACTTCCGGGATTGTCCCGAGGGGAGCCCGGTATCCTGGGATGCCTCCATAAGGTGAACTTGTAGTAAGTCGCTATGACCGAGGGAATTACGCTAATAAGCAACCCGGGATGCCCTTTTAATGTCTCAAGTGGGAGGATTTGAAAGCTTAAAAATTAAATAACCCAGGGACTATAGGACCGGGAGGGACCCCCTAATTGCCACTGTGGGTCCGCCTGAAAGACACAGAGGAACAAATGAGGATAACAAAGAACTAGCATACAATAGAAATATGGAGGAGAGGGGGCCAACAGGCCACTCACAGAACCGCAGGAGAGCGTAATGGCGTCCGACCCGTGAGGGAGAGAAAACTCTGTGAGAGACCAAGAAGAGAAGGGGGGCGTGGTCAGCGCGCCGCATCAAGCCCCTCCCACCTGGCTAGGAAGCAGTGCAGCTCCTCAGCAGCGCCGGAGATAGATGGGGGCGGGCCGCGGTGACGCGCCACAAACCGGCCCCGCCCCTCGTGAGAATCGTGAGGAGACAAATCTCCTCAGAAAAAAGAGCGCCAAGAGCCGGCACCGCGGCGAATAAACGACCGCGTCGCGTGGCTCCTCCACCCCTTAGCCGGTGCCTTAGAGGGGAACACATATCCCCCTGACATACCCCAGCACCAAATGCGAGGAGGGGCGGGCCTCGGCCTCGCGCCGAAAGTCCGGCCCCGCCCCCCTCCACTACAGCGCATGAGGTAAATCTGAAAACCTCCGAGGGAAACCATAACCGCCATTAACCGACGCCGCGGCAAGAACAACAACGGCCGCGGCGCTGCCAGTAAAAAAGACACACTTAAAGGGGACACACACTAAAACAGCTTAGCAAGAAAAATAAAAGAAATTAAGAGAAATAAAGAGGGATAAAGAGGAGACCTCACTCACCAACCTCAGAAAGGAGAGGGGAACCTAAAATGGCCACCTTTACTTTAAGCTAAGGGACAGGGCATCCAAAACCGGGGTCACCAACACGGTGTAACCGTCTACCCTCTGTATAGGGTCTCACGGAGGAGCATTGCTCCTGGGCACCAGAGGTGCTGAAATACCCTCGTCCAGACCAGCAGCCACGGCTGGGAGGCATGCATCATATTAGTAGAAGGGTCTGACGGAAATAGGTGAATAACTGGCCGGGAATCATCCCGACTACCTGAAAATCCCCCTGTGCAAGGAGGAGACATCATCTTCTGACTTGCTCGCCGTCTGCAGAGATGAAGACTGGGTAATGAGTGGGAGGTCCCAGGTATTTATGGACTGGGAGGGGCTTTCTTTCTTCTGTCATCTCTGCAGATCGCCCTCTACAGGTCAGTATTACCCACAGGTTATGAATATCTTGAAGCGGGGTGTGTGACATACTTAGAATAAAGGCTGCATTACTGTAGATCACATGTCTCCTTAAGTCCGGAACCTGTGTTAGCAAAGACCAATGCCCATTTCACACCACTAAATGTGAATTGGCCCCAGCACAGGGGGCACCCCAAATGCTGATGTCCCCTCCTCCACAGCGAAATGCAGCCATGTGGCTGGCTGCCATTGGTCACGTGATCCGCACAGCTTCAGGTCAACACTAAAGCAAGGACTATGTGACTGTCGGTGACTAATCACAGTGATGAATATCATGGTTGAACAAAGGGAAAGTTAGATTATCCCGGGCAGGCGCTGGTGTATGCATGGGGGTCCTTCCCCACCCAACTAGATGGTGGCGATCAACACCCATTTTGAAAAAGATGGGTGTCAATTTTGTTGCAAAGTTTTACACACTGTGTATTGTGCTCTTGAGTTGATGAGAGAAATTAGAGCAAACTTTTACAAAGGCTCCATAACACACAACCAATACTATGCATGGGTGGGAAAGGAATTCTGATGAACCCTTAAAAAATAAATACAGGTCTCCTGGTATGCTTTTGTTTCAAGTGACAAATCAAGGCATTTCAGCTTCCCAGCATAGGTCTCTGTTACAGTTACAGTTCAACTAAAGATTTAGACTGACCTGCTTTCAGCTCTCATGTTGTTCCTAAGGGTCTGCCTCTTTCATTTAGCAGAACTTTACAATTCCTAATAAGCCCCAGTGAGCTTGCTCCCTCTTGCACCGTTAGGAAACAACTGTAGAAAATATCTTACCATCCAAATATTGCTTCTGAGCAGAACCAAGAATAAGCTAGGAATGACTAGAGGCTGCCCTTTCGATAATAAACTGACAGGCAGACAACAATGAGCAGTGCCTTAGGGCAGGTAGGAGCAACATTAGCATTTTAACAGCTATACAGATTTAAAATTTCTTACCTACTCTTTGATTCTGAGGAGCAACTCTGGGCACTTGTGTGGAGGCCTGTTTCATCGTACTTATGTTCGACGCAATACGTCTGGGAGGAACTGCCCGCAGTATTGGTGTTGGTGGCTGGTAATCTGTAGTGACACAACATGCAAAACATGAAGAAATAACAATGCAGTCACTTACCATAAAAGCAATTTCCTCTTGGGGCATCAGCAGGAGTCCCTCAAAGAAAATCACAAATAAGTCAACTGGCAGCTATAGTAGGAAGCAGACACCTTTAAAGGACAACTATTACTAAAAACTCAAAAAAAACAATACTATTAAATGATAGGCTATGGAAAAATACATAGAAAGCATATGCAGCCTTGTCCCATCAAGTTTCAGTTGTGTTCCTTTGATCACTTTCTGCTTGCTCAGAGCTTTTTTCGAAATTCAAGTTGGAAAATGTAGAGATTTTAAATAAAGCATACATGCCATTTGTTCTGACACCTTTCATATAATAGCACTTCACAGGTGTTTAACAATACCCATCAGCCATTTAACCTACGGAGCGGAAATTATTCTCAGTTTATCAGCTTTATCGGTGAACCAGAAAGATTGAAAATACATAATAGAATGAATAAGGATTATCAAGAAAAAAGGCAAACTAAAAATATAAGGGTAATCCAAAAGGAGACTGCAAAAGACTGCGGCTGTATTAGAAAAAAATAAAAATAAAAATTGCAACCGTAAGAAGCCGGCGCAGACACATATGTAGGAGGATCCGACGGCAGCTTACTGGGCTGGACCATGGGAAAGTGAGGTCGCAACACAGGCACATTACACGGCCTGTTCCCGCCCCATACCGAAAATCCTTACCGGTATTTCAACAAGTCTGTCAGGACAGCCACGGGAAGAGTAAACACAAACTGGGACAGGTTTAAAGCCCCAATCCTTCCCCCAGTCCTTAGTACAACCGAAGGAACACCTAAAGGAACAAAAACAGCATTTAAACCCACTGAACTTGTAAAAATACAAATCTGTGAAATACTCACCTGTAAAATTGGTATTATACGTATACAGTACGTCCTGCTCCAGATATAGTACTTACACTTGGGATATCCTCCGCCAGGAGGCGCTGCACTGCAGACAATGAGAAAACAGGCTCCTCCCGGCCCCTTAAATACCCAGGGACCTCCCACAAATCCCCAGCATTGAAAAGCAGTGAACAAGAAGCCAGGAGAATTAAGCCACCAACAAAAACTGGTAACCATACCAATGATAATCACCAGAGCAGGGCATACGTATAATACCAATTCTACAGGTGAGTATTTCACAGAATTGTATTATTCTAAGTATACAGTACGTCCTGCTCCAGATATAGTACTTACACTTGGGACATCCAATAGCAGTGTCCATAAAGTAGGGTGGGATCCCCAACAAAAAGGCAACAGCAGGCAGTTTAAACCACTGCCGCCTGCAAAACTGCCGCCTGCTGAGGCCCTAACATCAATCTTGTAAAACTTTGAAAAGGTATGAACAGAAGACCAAGTGGCGGCCTTACAAACTTGTTCAACAGAAGCCTGGTGCTGGAAAGCCCAAGAGCCACCAATAGCACGAGTAGAATGAGCAGTAAGGCGGAAGGGAGGAACCCTCCCCTTGGCAGAATAAGCCTGAAACACGGCCTGACGAATCCATTTGCTAATAGTAGACTTGGCGGGAGCCAAACCTTTCCTAGGCCCGGAAGGCACAACGAAGAGAGCATCAGTCTTCCTGAAAGCCGCAGTGACTACCAGATAATACTTCAAACACCTGACCACGTCCAAGGAATGCAAAACCCTTTCCTTATCGTTGCTAGGATTGGGACACAATGAAGGAAGAACTATGTCCTGATTCAGATGAAATGCAGACACCACCTTCGGCAGAAAGGCCGGTTTGAAGCGGAACACCACCTTGTCCTGGTGTCTCTCATAGTACAGAGGCTGAATAGACAGAGCAGCCAGCTCAGACACAAGCCTAACCGAAGTAATAGCCACCAAAAAGACAACCTTGAGTGTAAGAACAGCAAGGGCAGCATCATGAATAGGCTCAAAGGGAGCACCCTGCAAGGCAGATAAAACCAAGTTTAAATCCCAAACAGGGACCATAGGTTTACGAGGGGGATGCACATGAGTGACCCCTTGAAAGAAGATCTTAACCAAATGATGCTGAGCAAAAGACTTCTGAAAGAAGACGGACAGGGCAGAAACCTGACCCTTCAGAGTACTGAGTTTTAACCCTTTCGCTGCCAGCCTACCTGAAGTTTGTCACCCTTGGTGCCAGACCATTTTGCACTATTTTGCGCTCCCCATGTTCATATGTGATTTTTGAAGAGATTTCCCAGGAAAATGATATATTGTTTTTTTCAGCATAGTCTGGGCTTTAACATGAAATGTCTTGTTTGTCATTTTTTAGGTGTATTCTCAATATTCTTGGGTGAAATATGTGCAAAAAAATAAAAAAAAAATCTATTTTTTACAATTTGTAGTGTTTTTTTGTAATAAAAAATGTAAGGTTGTCAATAAAATCTTATTGCGCGTGAAACCCCAATTTCTCCCGGTTACAGCGATACCACATATATATAGGTAGACACCCTTTCCTGCCCAGGAGACTCCCCCAAACTGAAACAGCGCTTTAGGGGATTTTCAGAAAAAATACAACTGTGATATGCGCTATGCGCACCTTGCAGTTTTTCCAGAAAAACAACCCTTTACATTTAAAATACCCCCAACAAACTATATATTCTCTGGAAGTACACACCTCAGGCTTTCTATTTGTACCAGGCTTGTTGATGTGGCCACAGTTTTCTGGAAGTAATCCCTCAATGTATTCTTTGGTTGCAAAGAGTTTCCCTAAAAAAGGATAAAAAAGCAGAATCAAAGCCACATTTTCCTAAAAAAACTATTTACAAACAAGAAAAAACAAGTATAATCTGAAAAAACAACATCCCCCGAACAGAACAATATCCAACATGCATAGCTACTGTCAAGGGAAGAGTTGCCAAACACCCCAAAGTAAAGCGTGCGCATAACGGTAATTTTTCTTGAAAATTTCAGCTCTGCACACAAAGTGCGCACCTTGCGATTTTTCAACCAAAACAACCCTTTACATATGGAATATCCCCCATAAACCATATATTCCCTAAAAGTACACATGTTAAGCTTTCTAAGCGTACCCAGCTTGTTGTAGTGGGCTCATCTTTCTGGAATTAATCCCTCAAAGAATTCTTTGGTTGCACAGGGTTTCCCTAAAAAAATTATAAAAAAGCTGAATAAAAAACACCTTTTCCTAAAATATAAATATGCAAACCAGAAAAAACAAGCTAAGTCTGAAAGCGCAAAGTCCCCCGAACAGAACAATACCCAACATGCATAGGTACTATTAACCCTTTTAATTGCCAGCCTACTTGAGATTTTGTCACCCTCTGTTGACAGGTCATTTTTTCCCCATTTTGCGCCATGTTTTGCAACATTTTTGCTGGAATTTTCAGGAAAATTATATAAATATATTTTTTGGAGCAGAGTTTAGGCTTTAACATGAAATGTCTTGTTTGTAAATTTTATTCTGTTTTTTACAATATTAAGTAAAAAAAATAAATAAAAATAAAAATTTTTTTTAGAAAATTGCCTCCTTTATTTTACATAAAAAAATGTATTTTATTAAAGAAAACCATATTGCATGTGAAAGCCCCATTTCTACCGATTAGAACAGTACCACATATTTATCGGTAGCCCCCCCATTCTTGCCCAGGAGACCCCCCTAACTGAAACAAGTAATTTTTAACATTTACAAATAAAATACAACTACCATCCACACTACAAAGGGTTAAATCGGGGGAAAAAAATGACATAGGATCCCCCCTCCCAGGGGAGGGGGACCCCATTTTTTTTGGATTTTCAAGGGTTAAAAACCCTTAAAAATCCAAAAAAAAAACGACATGGGGTCCCCCTTACCCGAAGTAACCAGCCCGGGACCAGCTATGCAGGGCTTGTAGAAACAGGGCGCAGGGGCCAGCTTTTGTGGCCCCTGGCCCTGCAGGCTACAAAGCCCGCATAGCCCGTGGGCCCAGGCTCTTCTGGCCTTTGGGGAGGCAGGTAATGGGGGTGCCAAGGGTTAATGGCAAGTCACCAGCTAGTGCAGGTGACTTGCCATCCCCCCAGCCTTGTGAACTGATATAGGGGTCTCATGGACCCCTTACCAGTTCACAAGGGGTTAAATGTAAAAAAACACAGACACACAAAGAGAAAAAATATTTTATTATTATTTTTTTTTACTTACTTACCTCCCATCCATACTGGATCACTTTGTCCCTCGCAATCACTGGCTTCTGCTCACTTGCTAGAAGCCTTTTATAGCTGCTGGATGACAGAAAACAAAGGGTTAATTAAAAAAAAACGACATGGGGGACCCCATTTTTTTATTTTTAAGGGTTAAAAACCCTTAAAAATCCAAAAAAAAAAACGACATGGGGTCCCCCTTACCCGAAGTAACCAGCCCGGGACCAGCTATGCAGGGCTTGTAGGAACAGGGCGCAGGGGCCAGCTTTTGTGGCCCCTGGCCCTGCAGGCTACAAAGCCCGCATAGCCCGTGGGCCCGGGCTCTTCTGCCCCCCCCCTGGCCTTTGGGGAGGCAGGTAATGGGGGTGCCAGGGGTTAATGGCAAGCCACCCGCTAGCGCAGGTGACTTGCCATCCCCCCAGCCTTGTGAACTGGTATAGAGGTCATGGACCCCTTACCAGTTCACAAGGGGTTAAAAGTAAAAAATAAAAACACAGACACAAATTTCAAAAAATGACATTTATTATTTTTTTTTACACTATACTCACCTCCAATCCTGGGTCCCACGTCGCTGTCCCGCGCCGCTCTCTCACCGCCGGCATCTGTCAGATGCCGATAGTGATCGGCGCAGGGCGGATGAGAGGAGGCTCCGATCGGAGCCTCCTCTCCTCTCACCCGCTCTGCACCGATCACCACCGGCATCTGACAGATGCCGGTGCTCGGTGAGGGTATAGGAGGAGCGGGATGACGTCATCCCGCTCCTCCCACAAAAGGCGGGGCCCCCGGCTCCCATTAGAGGCGGCGGCCATCGCCGCCATTACGAGCGGTGAGGACCCGGAAGAGGGTCCTCACCGAAGCCCAGGGGGGGGATCGGACCCCCCCCCCCCCCCCCCCCCCCCTGGTGAAGAGAAGACGGCGGGCCGGGGATCGGGCGAGGAGGTGAGTCAGTGGCGCTTTTTTTTTTTTTTTCAATGAAGCTGAGCGCGGGGATAACGGGGGGGTGGGGGGGGACGGGGTTTCCGGTTTCGGGGCCCCCCCTGAAGACGGAGGACGTCGGGGGGGCGATCGGATGCCCCCCCAGAAAGAGGAGACCCCCAGCTTCCCAGGGATACCAGAGGTAAGTGTTTAATTTGTATTTATTTTTAACTGTTTGGGGTAAATGCCAAGCCCGTAGTTTCTACGGGCTTGGCACTTAAGTGGAGTGGAAGCAAGCACGTAGAAACTACGGGCTTGGCACTGAAAGGGTTAAACCTAACTCCAAACCATGTTGTAAGAACTCCAGAACCCTAGGGATTGAAAACTCCCTACAGGGAAGAGACCTAGATTCCCACCAGTTAATGTAGGTACGCCATACTCTATAATAGATGGCAGAAGAAGTCTTCTTCCTAGCCTGCACCATAGTACCTAGCACAGAGGCAGACAAACCATTCTTTGTCAGGTTTCAGCAGCCAAGCCGTCAAAGCCAGAGTTTGTAAATTGGGATGGCGTAAGGAGCCCTGAGTGAGCAGATTTGGCGCGCCTGGCAGGTCGTACTGGTCTACTGCCATTTGTACCACGTCCATTGAACCACACTCTTCTTGGCCACCTGGGGGCCACTAGAATCACAGGTACCCCTTCCAGAGCAATCTTGCGCAGAACCTTGCCCAGAAGGGGGAACTGTGGAAATACATACAGGAGCCGAAACTCCTTCGATGACATGGACAGGGGATCCGTGGCCAAGGCCAGAGGATCCTGAGACAGGGATACAAAAGCCGGGAGCTTGTGATTGTGACGGGATGCAAACAGGTCCACATCCGGTAGACCCCAACGGTGACACAGGGACTGGAATACCCTGTTGCAGAGGGACCACTCCCCCTGACGGGACGTCCCCCTGCTCAGAGCGTCTGCTAGCAGTTTCTCCGCCCCCGGAATGTACACAGCCGAAATGCATTGGACATTGGCCTCCGCCCATGTCAGAATCTGAGACACCTCCTGGAGGGCACCCTTGCTCCGGGCCCCTCCCTGATGGTTGATGTAGGCAACAGCTGAGCGCACCTGTACCGCCAGACCCTTCAGGTGGTGGGTCAACCGCTCCAGTACCAACCTGACTGCCCGTAATTCCAGAATGTTGATGGGTAAATGGGCCTCCTGATGTCCCCACCTCCCCTGGAAGCGCAGGGACTTCCAGAATCCCCCCCCAACCTGACAGACTGGCATCCGTTGTGACCGTCTCCCAGGAGGGGGCCAGAAAGGACCTGCCCCTTGTCAAGTTCCTGTGGTCCAGCCACCACGCAAGGGACTGTCTGACCGAGGGGGGAAGCACACAGACCCCGTCCAAGGACGCACGGTTCTTGTCCCACACTTACAGAAGGCAAAGCTGCAGAGGCCTCAAAGGGAACTGTCTCGAAGCTCGCCACCATCAGGCCCACCAGCTGCATTCCCTGCATGACGGAGGGCTGGGGGCACGAGAGCAGGAACCTCGCCTGCGCAATCAGAGCTTCCACCTTCTGTTGAGGAAGGAATATCCTTGACTGAACCATATGCAGAATCATTCCCAGGAACGGAGTCACCGAGGAGGAGGACAGAGAGGACTTGGGGTAATTGATCACCCAGCCGAAGGACTCCAGGGTAGACACTACCAACTGCGTGTCCAACTCTGCCTGCCGCAGAGACCAAGAGGTGATGAGTATATCGTCCAGGTAGGGTAGCACGCGTATGCCCCTTAACCTTATCAGGGACATCACCCCTGCCAGCACCTTGGTGAACACCCTGGGAGCCGAAGTGAGGCCGAATGGCAAGGCCACAAATTGGTAATGCTGATCTTTCAGTGCAAATCTGAGAAACCTTTGGTGTCCTGGAAACACCGGGACGTGAAGGTAAGCATCTTTGATGTCTACGGACGTTATAAAGTCCCCTGGGCGCAGAGAGCCAATGGCCGAGCGCAGAGTTTCCATGCGAAAGTGCCTGTTCTTGACAAACTTGTTGAGGATTTTTAAATCCAGAATGGGCCTGACTGACCCATCTTTCTTGGGTACTGTGAAAAGGTTGGAATAGAACCCCATGCCCCTGTCTCGTAACGGAACCTTGCAAATGACCCCTAGATCCAGGAGACCCTGTACGGCCAGCAACAAGACCTGAGCTGAAGCCGGGTCCTGTGGGATCCGGGACCCAATGAATCGGGTGGGGGGCCGCACAGCAAATTCTATCTTGTAGCCAGAGGACACTACCTCCTGAATAAATCGATGACCAGCACTTAACCATGTCAGCAGGGAAGGGATATTTCCTGTCCAAACTCTTAGGGATCCCGGGGAGTCTACTGGGATGTTCCCATTCTTTAAGCACGAGGTTATTAAAATGGGTTTGCTCAGGAAATTCCAAACGAGCCTTAACAGTATGAAAGAGCTCACCCCTTTGCCTGGGAGCCGCAACAGGGGGAGAAATGGACAAAACCTCAAAAATCTGAACCAGCAGCCTGTCGGTATCATCCGGGGTCCAGTGCTCGGACCCAGACTCGTCATGACCCTTGACTTCTCGTCGGATGACCCGAGTCAGAGAACAACTCCCCTTCGTCCGAGGGGGTATGGCCATAAGAATGCAACAACTCATCAGATTCCAGAGGGAAAAATACAACTCTGTGAAGTACTCACCTGTAGAGTTGGTATTATACGCATACAGCACGTCCAGCTCCCGAATAGTCATAACATGTGGGTAGACCTCCGCCTCCGGCGCCGTGCACTGCAGACATGTAGAAAACAAGCTCCTCCCGGCCCTACATATACCGAGGGATCTCCCACAAATCCCCAGCATTGAAAAGCAGTGAGAAGAGAAGCCAGGAGGAGCCAACCACCCAGAATAACTGGTAGCTATATCTTAATGATAATAATCACCATACAGGGGATCCAGAATTAGTGAAACCAGGGTGGGGTGGAGCAGGACGTGCTGTATGCGTATAATACCAACTCTACAGGTGAGTACTTCACAGAGTTGTATTATTCTAAGCATACAGCACGTCCTGCTCCCGAATAGTCATAACATGTGGGACATCCAATAGCAGTGTCCATAAGCAGGGTGGGATCCCCAGAAAAATACCATTTTGTGATTACTCACCTGTAAAATGGGTATTATTGGTGTGTCACACACCCCGACTCACCTTAAATAATAACAGTAGGGTAATACTCACCACAAGGTGGCGTCGTGCAGAGAGAAGTCGAAAACAAGCCCCACCCGGTCAGCTTATACCTGGGACCTCCCACTCAAATTTCCCAGTGTAATCGAAAAGCAGTAAGAAAAAGGTACCAGAAGTTAAAAGGAACCCTCAACAAAACCAATGGTTCACCATATAGAGGATCCAGGATACCAAAAAGGGCGGGTGTGAGTCGGGGTGTGTGACACACCAATAATACCCATTTTACAGGTGAGTAATCACAAAATGGTATTATTCTTTGTGTGTCACACACCCCGACTCACCTTAAATAATAACAGTAGGGACATCCAAAAGCAGTGTCCACAAAAGGGCGGGTACCCAAAAAGGCAAAAATGCAATTCAAACCACTGCAGTATGCAGAATCTTGCGGCCAAACGCAGCATCAGCTGAAGCACGCACATCAACCTTGTAAAACTTAGAAAAGGTATGAACCGAAGACCAAGTAGCAGCCTTACAAACTTGCTCAACAGAAGCCTGGTGCTGAAAGGCCCAGGACGCCCCAACAGCACAAGTAGAATGAGCAGTGATACGAAACGGGGGATTCCTCCCCTTGGCAGAATAGGCTCCAACAATAGCCTGACGAATCCATTTACTAATGGAAGACTTCGCCGGAGCCAAACCCTTCCAAGGCCCGGAGGGCACAACGAAAAAAGCATCAGTCCTACGAAAAGAAGAAGTAGTACGCAGATAGCACCTAACACAACGAACAACGTCCAAACAGTGCAAGGCCCTCTCCTTGTCATTCTTAGGATTAGGGCAAAGGAGGGAAGAATAATGTCCTGATTCAAATGAAAGGCAGAAACAACCTTAGGGAGAAAGTCAGGTTTGACACGAAAAACCACTTTGTCCTGATGGCGCTCCATGTAGGGCGCCTGAACAGACAATGCCGCCAATTCCGAGACACGCCTAACAGAAGTAATAGCCACAAGGAAGGCAACCTTCTGAGTCAAGGAGGAGAGAGCGACATACGACAGGGGCTGAAAAGGCGGAGCCTGTAGAGCAGAAAGAACCAAATTCAAGTCCCAAACAGGGAGCAAGGGCTTCCTGGGAGGCCGCACATGCGCAACCCCCTGGAAGAAAGTCTTGACCAAAGGATGAAGAGCAAAGGCCTTTTGGAAGAAGATAGACAAGGCAGACACCTGCCCCTTCAAGGTACTCAGCTGGAGACCAGAGTCCAAACCCGACTGAAGAAAATCCAACACTCTGGACACAGAAAAGACTCTACAAGGCAAGGAACGAGCCTCACACCAAGCGATGTAAGCCCTCCACGTCCTGTAATAGATGGTCGAAGAAGACCTCTTCCGGGCACAGATAAGAGTCCGAATCACAGAATCCGAAAGACCCTCCTCCTTCAAGATGGAGGTTTCAGCAGCCAGGCCGTCAAAGCCAGCGATCGTAAATTGGGGTACCGCAGCCGGCCTTGAGTGAGAAGATCCGGCCGCAGAGGAAGGACGAACTGATCCTCCGCCAGACGAACGATGTCCGCGAACCACATCCTTCTTGGCCACCTTGGGGCCACGAGAATGGCGGACACCCCTTCCAGAGTCAGCTTTCTTAGAACTTTTCCGAGCAAGGGAATCGGAGGAAACAGGTACAGGAACCCCAGTTTCCCCCAGTTCAGAGACACGGCATCCACTGCCAGAGGATCCTGGGACAGCGACACAAAGGCCGGAAGCTTGTAATTGTGACGAGAGGCAAACAAGTCCACCTCCGGTGTCCCCCACCGGAGGCACAGAGACCGAAACACCTGAGGATGAAGGGACCACTCCCCCAGCCGGGAGGAGCTTCTGCTGAGAAGATCCGCTTCCGTGTTCTCCACCCCCGGAATGTAGATTGCCGACAGGCAAGGCACATGGGCCTCCGCCCAGGTCAGGATCAGGGTCACCTCGCTGAGAGTGCCCAGACTGCGAGTCCCTCCCTGATGATTGATGTAGGCAACCGCGGTCCGGTTGTCCGACCTTACCTGAACCGGAAGACCCTGAAGATGCAAAGTCAGCTGAAAGAGAACCAGCAGGATGGCCCTCAGCTCCAGAACATTGATGGGCAAGTGAGCCTCTCAAGGCCCCCACTGCCCCTGGAACTGAAGATCCTTCCAGAAACCCCCCCAACCTGACAGACTGGCGTCCGTGGTGACAGTCTCCCAGAGCGGAGGCAGGAATGATCTGCCCCTCAGAAGATTGGCAGAAACCAACCACCATTGAAGAGACTGCCAGACCCGGGGGGACAGCTGGAAGGGCCGATCCAACAACCGTGGTCGCCGGTCCCAAGATGCCAACAGGTGAAGCTGAAGCGTCCGCGTGTGAAACTGAGCAAAGGGAACCGCCTCGAAGGAGGCCACCATCAAAACCACCAGCCTCATCCCCAGACGGATGGGCAGCCGAGGATCGGCAAGAAGCAGCCGAGCCAAATCTTGAATCAGGAGGATCTTGGCTTGAGGCAGAAATACACTGTGCCGACAAGAGTCCAGCGTCATTCCCAAGAATGACACCACCGAGGCTGGGGTCAGAGAGGACTTGGGGAAGTTTATCACCCAACCAAAGCTTTCCAGCGTGGAGACCACCGTTCCGGTGTCCGACACCGACTGATCGAAAGCAGGGGCCATGATAAGAAGGTCGTCCAGATAAGGCAAAATCCGAACGCCTTGCACTCTGAGAATGGCCATGACCCCAGCCAACACCTTGGTGAAGACCCTCGGAGCCGAGGTAAGGCCAAACGGAAGAGCTACGAATTGAAAGTGCCGATCCTCCACCACGAACCAGAGGAATCTCTGATGAGCTGCGCAGATGGGGACATGAAGATAAGCATCCTTGATGTCTATGGACGTCATGAAATCCCCCTGCCGCAGAGAATTGATGGCAGACCGCAGCGTCTCCATGCGAAACTTCCGGGGCGGATGAACCTGTTGAGGAACTTGAGATCCAGAATGGGATGAACCGAACCGTCCTTGGGAACAGTGAACAGGTTGGAGTAGTATCCCAGGCCCACTTCCTCGGGAGGCACCGGACGGATGACCGCCAGTTCCAGAAGATTTCTTACCGAATCCCGTAGCCCCTGAGCAGCAGAAGGATCGGCGGGCACTCGGGACCTGAAAAACCGAGAAGGACGACGAGACTCGAACTCCAGCTTGTAACCGGCCGACACTACCTCCCGGATCCAATTGTCCGGGACCAGCCGGTCCCAGACCTGGGAGAAGAGTCGTAGCCGTCCTCCCCACCCGCACGGGTGAGGGCGCCCCCTCATTGCTGAGCGGGCTTGGCAACAGGCTTGGGCTTGGCGCCCCAAGCATGACCTGGCCGGCCGCGGCCCCTTCCTCGATTCCAACCGGAGCCTCTGGAGGCAGGGAAGGAACCACGGCCCGATCTGGCTCCCCGAAAGGAGGGACTGAAGGAAGCCGCACCCCGAAAGGAACGACGCAGTTTCTTGCGCTGAGGCAACTTACCGCCCTTGGTGACTGAATCCAACTAGTCCCCGAACAGCCGAAGCCCAACAAAAGGCAGGGAGGTCAGAGACCGCTTAGCACCGACATCAGCCGTCCACTGACGCAGCCAAACAGACCGACGGATAGCCACAAACAAGGCAGAAGCTCTGCCACACATGGCCATAGCATCATCAAGGGCCGTCAAGGCAAAAGAAGCAAAGGCCTCACACTGAAGAGTAGCAAACTCATCACAAGACAAGTCCAAACCAGAGCTCAAGTCCCTGACCAAGGACCGAAGAGCCATAATGACAAGCGAAGAGGCACAAACCGGCCGCAGGGCCGAACCAATACTGACGAAACCATGGCGGGCCAGCTGATCCACACGGCGATCCTCGCCATCCTTGATGGTAGTGGTATCCGGAGAATGCAAAACCGAAGTATTGGAGAGCCCCAGCACCGGAGAATCCACAACAGGGGGCACACACCAAAGTTTGACAAGGTCCTTCGCAAAGGGATACCGTTTATCCCAGCTGGGAGGAACCCCAACAAGGCGCGTGGGTTGTTCCCATTCCTTAAGCACAACACGTTCAAAATGTTGTTGCTTGGGAAAAACCAAACGCGGCTTAGGTAAGTCGTAAAGCTCACCCTTAGGCGGAGGGACTGCCGCCGGCGGGTCCAGGGATAAAACCTCATACACCATAGGTAAAACAGCAGGAGTATCAATAGGCACAACAGTGGCCAGATCTCCAGAAGCCTCCGAAGAGCCCAAATCGTGCTCTTCTGAATCCTCATAGAGCTCCCCTTCCTCAGAAGGCGGACCATCAGACCACTCCAATGCCTCCGCCAAGGTGTCGGCGGTCAAGATTGGAGGGACAGCAAGGTGTTTGCGCTTAGCCGTAGCTTTTCTGGGCTACCGAAGCGGTCAATAATTTCTCGAGAGCAGCCAGGCGGCCGCACAACTCGGAATGCGAATCCCCACTAGTGACCAGGTCACCCGGGGTCCGGAACAGATGAGGCGGTGTGGGAGAAGACTGAGGTTGCGACGAGCCAGAAGCATTGTTACTGGTCAGACACGCAAGATTCTGTTGAGCGCAAGGCGCGCACAGAAAAACATCACCAGGGAGCGGAGCCCCGCAACCCCCACACAGCCTGGATTGCCCCGAAGAGCTGTTTCTGGTATCACTGGAAGCCTCCATAACGGTGAACTTGTATGGTGTTCGCAATCACCAGGGGATTTACGCAGTAAGCTACCCGGGATGCCCCTTTTAATTAATGTCCCGGGAGTGGGAGGAAAAATTTTAGGCCCCTAAATTATTTCCCCTTAAGAATTAACCAGGTAAAGCAGACCGGGCGGCCCCAGGAGGGACGTCCCGATATCTGTAAGACAAAAGGGAAAACAATAAGTCCCCTTATGTAACTGAAGCAGCACCGCATGCACACCAGCCCTTCACATATACAGAAAATGAACCATGCACAGTAATAATGGAGCTGCAACAGGGCCGCACAGCAGCACGTGCACAGGAGGATGCCCGCGTGCAGGAAGCCCCCATGGGAGAAGGCAAGCCCACAGGGAGGCCGTAGGCAGAACCGCAGAACAATGATCTTGTGAGCACTGACAAATGTGGACTTGAACCTAGGAATCCAATGTCCGTCATTGCTCAGAGGCCGCTGCTCCAACCACCGTGCTATTGCTATGGTGGTTCCAGCACCAGTGATGCGGATCAACCCCAGCGAACCTCCCCCCACGAGGCTTCCCCGCGCAGGCATGAAGAAAAAAAGGGAACTAACCGCACCAAGTCAAGAAGATGGCGGAGCCACAGGAGACCGCAGATCAGCAGCAGCAGACCGAGAAGACGGAGGGCGGGCCGAAGAAACGCGGGAAGCGCGCCGGCCCCGCCCCCCGAACAGCGCGCGCTGGCTACCACGGAGCCGGGCCCCGCCCACTCCTCCATCTCTAAGGGCATAATGGCGGACCCTAGGAGGGCCCGCACAGTAACAAAAGAATGTCGCAGCAGCACAGCGCGAAGGCGCGCAGCGCGCCCACTACAAGATACTCAAAACTGGACACAAGTCAAAACGATGCGCACAGTCAAACACACACACACACACAACCCCCCCCCCCCTTTTTTAACCCAGATCATAGGACAGGGGAAAAATTCAGGGAAGGGAGGGAGGGGGAGACAACGGGACAGGGCATCCCAAGGTCCGGGTCACCGAAACCGGACATCCACTCTACCCCCACAGGGGAACTAGCGGAGGAGACAAACTCCTGGCACCTACAGGTGCCGGCTACCATCACCCAGCCCGCAGCCTAGGGCTGGGAGGCTTCCAATAATGACATCCAAACAAGGACTGGGCAGAAATAGACCAGGGGGGATGCCGGGGGGTGAACCCCGGCTACCTGCAAGCAGGAGACTCCATCTTCTGTCTTGACTCCACTGCAGAGAGCGAACACTGGGAAATTGAGTGGGAGGTCCCAGGTATAATCTGACCAGGTGAGGCTTGTTTTCCACTTCTCTCTGCACGATGCCACCTTGTGGTGAGTATTACCCTACTGTTATTATTAAAGGTGAGTCGGGGTGTGTGACACACAAAGAATAAGCAAGGCACAGCGGACAGTAAAGGCGCTGTCACCTGCAGAACTTGCAACAGGCATGACATGAGCAAGGGCTCTAACGTCAGTCTCATAACAGGACCATGAAGGTATGAACAGAGACAGGCCATAAGTCTAGTAAACGCGTAAACTCGAAACGCGTCGACGCGATATCTGCCTGAGTATGCTCCTATTGCTGTTTTAAACTGCTATGCCGTTTTATGCAAGAAAATAAAGAGTGGATTATTCTTAAAACACCTCGGCTGCGGGCTGGCTCGTTTTGACCGTGGATCAGTCACAGTGCTTGGGTGAGCTCCTTGTGCCGTGCCGGCAGCGGGTGTGTGCTTCTGTCCGGGGAGTGAAGGCTGGCAACGTTGGATGTTCATAAGTCTAGTAATTGAACTAACAGAGAAACAACCCTGGTGCTGAAGGGCCAGTGATACCCAAGCACCCATGATAATGGAGTAAACAGTAAAGGGGAAGAATCACTCCCCTGAAGGAACATGGGTCAGTGTAGTGACCCAACCAGCTCACAGGCAAGGAAGCCTTGTGGCAACTCTTGTAACACCCCCAAAGGGAACAAAAAACTGGTCACCCGACCTAGGCGGGAATACAGAGTCTTAATTATCAGGAAGCCAAGGCTTCCTCAGGATCAGGGAGTATCCAGAAGGATCGATCCAAAGGCGCAATGGCGCTGGAATAGATATCAGGCGCATACCTAAGGAGGCGCCTGTAGACTCCAAGAACAGCAGTCCCCCTAAAGGCCAAGAAGGCTGGCATGGGGAGAAGTGCAAAACCTGTAGAGGGATGTAGGCCCTCATATTAGTATTATTAATAATCAGCTCATGGCTAGACTAAGGGACTGAGTCCAGGGTCCAACAGACCACCTGAACCGGAAGCCCAGCGTAAAAGGAACACCCCCAGGCATGGGGTGCCTGTAGCCGTATATATCTGTACATGTATATATATGTATACATCAAGTCAGGGTTAAGCAACCAGATCCATCGTCTCAGGCACATGTCTGACGTAGTCAGGAGGCCCCAGAGAAGCGGGCTGGCCTACAGAGCAGCTGAGACATCATCCAGGCAGGGTCCCCAGGAAGTCCGCAGGGTAAAAATGAAAAATTGATCCCCACAGGGACTTATGGAACTACTGGGGAGGTGCAGCTAAGCAATCCCCAAGATAATTCCCTACAAGGGTGACAGAACCAGACTCCTGCAGGAAGGCCACGACATACCTACACCTTCAGCGTCCCCAGATGGGGAGACAACCCCAACTTACGCTGTAATGACTTTAAAGGCCCTGGGAACCGAGAATGTCTAACAGGGAAGAGACTAAGGCCCATGCCAATCAATATAGGATACCACCAAGCCGTTATAGCCGGAGTAAGGGGAAGCTGGGGAGCTAGCTCCCAACCCCCTCTAATACCAAGTCACCTAGAAGATGAGGCCCGTCCCCAAGGGGCGAATGAATCAGCAGTCAATCCCCAGACAGGAGACCTTATATTGGAAACAGGAAGAGACCTGATAAGGGCAGAACTGCACCCTAACCGAGATATTCACAATTCAGCAGCCTTCAGCAGAGGCGTATGCGAACCTTTACTCCCAGGGCCGCCTAGGCCATAGATCCCATGGGACTCTCTATCAGGCCAACCGTGCGCAGAACCCAACAGTAGGGTGATGAAGAGAAGGCATATGAAATAACAAGGCTATGCCTAAATACTCAGGCCCCATGACCGGAGTCAGAATATTCTGGGACAGTAGGAACAAGGGCAGAGGCCCTGTGTCAGGAGGGAGACCCCTCAGAGCCACGCTAGGCTCCCCGGGCAACACCGGGATAGCATAACCTGCCGCTAAGGGCATCCATTGAAGCGAATACCGCTGAGAAGCAGGGGGAGTAGAACCCCCGCCCAAGACAGGAACAGGGACCCTCCAGAGGTAGCAACCTGTCACAATCTTTAGACCAGCATTAAGAACAGACCATTGTCTTTCAACAGACCAGGAGTCCCCCATAAACAGACCGATCCTGAAGGAGGAGAAGGCCCGCCATATAGCGTCAACGGGGGCCCACCGTTTCAACCAGCCCAGCAGGTAAGATGGACCCTCTAAGGGGCCCAACCTAGAACCACGGGGGTTGTGGAAGGAATTTTCCTTTCCCCTGCCAATCCTGCGAGACTTGGTACCCAGGGTGACCATACTCTAGGAGATGCTGGTAAGGAAGGGGAGTGCCCCCCTGACGGGCCCTTGCATATGGGAAGCTCCAGAGGAACCACCTTACCAAGAAGGCATGAGCACAGACCAAGCACCGGGGTGCTGGGACATATGTAGGTTTAGTAACCTACTGCGCCGAAAAGCCCGAGGGCTCGGTATATAAATTACATCATCCTGATGTGGAACCCACAGGCCCACCAGCTGCCATCCCACCTGGTGAAGGCAAGGTGCCAGTAGAGGGGGGGCAGAGCCCCGTAACCAGGGGTCCCCTAATGCCAGAGAAGAAGGCTGCAGGCCTGAACCGATTGCCCAGGAATGGGGGATAGTGGATAAGTGACCGTGAGGGGATGAGGTGTTTGAGCAACCATCCAGTAGCTTCCAGGGGACACTGTTGGCCAACCGACCCACTTCGTCTGATGCAGGGGCTGGGGAGTAAGGAAGACGACCCAGTAGGTCCCAACGCATAAGCCCCACCTCAGGCGTGTCCCCAGTCACGCCAGGCTAGTAACCTGGGCACGAAAGAGAGGCCCCAATATAGTGCCTCAAGCCGCAGGGTTGATCCTGCGACGCTGTCTAGAAATAGTCTTGGCGTCCAGCAGACCCCAGGGAGACTAAGAAGATCTAGAGCTTCGCAAGAGGCCGAAAAGCCCCCCCGCGCAGGGGCGCCCGTGACCTAAGACAGAGTTGTCATATATGGACTACCTGTGAAGGTAGAATTGCTAGGCCTGCCATAGGCCCACGGGGTCCAGACTACCTCATACTGATGAGGGGGGAGGATGGAAAAACTATAGAGGCCATGGCCCCCGTTAAGGTAATTAACAAGTGCGCCCAACACTGCAGGCCCAGTCCGGCCTGCTTCAGGGTGTTTTTAGTCCCTGCATTCCCTTCTGAAACTGACAAAAAAAACTGAGGGGGGACCGACCAGTGAGAACCCATCCTGAGCCCAGGTGGGTTACATCCCGGAACCACCAGAAGGAGAAGGCATATTCCCGGGTGTGAGACAGCTGTGCAGTCGTCCCCTCGCCCAGACGGGCGAGGGCGCCCCTTCATGCTTGCGAGGTTTTGGCAGATTTGGACTTGGTCCTGCCAGAAGGCCCAGGGCGCTGCCTGCCCACGCCATGTTGGAAATCCACGCCGAACAGCTGGAAACACACCTCAGATTCACGTTTGACACTAATGTAGGGAGGTGGAGGGGTGACTCTGCCTCGTGGAGGCCGGAGTGGCCTTCTGCGGAAGGGTGCTATAGCCTTTTTGCCAAAAAGGTCCAAGCGGGCCCCGAATAACCGCCGTCCTCAGAATGGAAGGCAAGTGAGAGCCTTTTTTGTAGCTCCATCGGCGCCCCACTGTCGCAGCCAGACCAGGCGGCGAATGGCTACCGCAAGTGCTGAGCTCCTAGCTCTTAATGGTGTCATCCAGTGCCGATAGAATAAACTTTAAGGCTTCGCAGTCTAATAGCGCACTAAACACCCCCCAAGGGAGGTCCTCAGGGCGGTGATCCAGTATCTTTCTGACAAGAGTCCTGGCGGCCACCGCCGTGATGGCTGCGGCACAAACCGGGCGCAGGGCCATCCCGGCACACGAGAATGCGTGTGAGGCCAGTCTGTCAATGCGCCGGTCCTCAGCATCCCGAAGGGTACGGTAAAAGGGGGAAGTCATAAAAGGGGGGTTTGTGACCCCCTATAACCGGCGCGTCCACCACCAGGGGAGCTGACCATAAATTGACCACATCAGGGGGAGAAGGGTACTTCCATTCCCAGGCCCCTGGAATCCCTTTAAGCTTACCAGGCGATTCCCATTCCTGGGATATAATATTCTGGAAATGTTCTAGGAACTCCAAGCGTGGCGGCGCTGTATGGAAACTCTCCCTTTTAGGCTTGGGGATCTCCCCAGGAGGAGAGATTGACAAAACCTCAAAAATCTTGATCATCAGGATTTCATCCGTGTCACACAGACCCCAGGAACCAGGCTCAGATTCATCACGGCCCGCGGGCATCCCATGGGAGGAGCCCGAGAATAGCTCACCTTCCTCAGAAGGGTCAGGGTCCTGCATATCAGCAGAATCATCGGTATCGTCAGGAACCGGAGAGCCTGGAGGTGTCAGGGACCGCTTTTTACCAGGGCCCATACGCTCTGCCAATCCAGAAAGCACCTGCTCCGCCGTGGGCAACGCTCGCGGCACCTCTTGCAGGTCATCCCCGCTGGAATGGGACTCGTCACGAGGGATATTTGGGAGCGGGGAGACGGGGGTGAGGAAGGGAGGTTCCTCTGTTAGCAAACCTGCCTGTTCTGCACACTGTCCGCAGACCTGTGCCCTGTCAGCCTCAGCCAGGGGCTGGCCACACACTGCACACAGCCGGTCACGTCCCGGAGGGACCCCGGTTACATAATTCTGAAATGCCTCCATATGGTGATTTTTAAGCAGTATGACGCAGGGAATTATGCAATAAGCAACCCTGGATGCCCCAAAACTCGTTAGTAATGTGGGAGAATTTGTAAAGAGGACCCGTTGTAATATATGTTAGGCCGGGGCCGGCAACGAAGTCTTGGCTTCTGAAAGACATAATGGGACAAGGGGAGTGGAGTCAGTGCCATGCTCTGTTTGAAAAAACAGAAACCATACCGCCCCGGAGGGCACTTACATGACCGAGGGAGGAGACGAGCCACACCACGCGCGCGAAGATAGAGAAAATGGCGCCTGTGAACCTCGAGGGGAGGGCCAGGCCAGGCTGTGACGCGAGACGTGTCATGCCGAGTCTCCGCCTCCCCCAAAGAGCGCGAAGCTCCAACCGACGGCAAGTACAGCAGCGGAGAACAAGTAAAATCTAATGCTGACACGCTGGAATGAATCTGCCGAAGCAGACTGATAGTAAGAAAGACAGCTCGCACTGTACAGTGAGGCGCGACACTGACCCCCTGATTAAAGGAACAAGGTCTAATGGCGAATGGGCACTAGGGTTGCCACACACACCCCCCCCCCTTTCTTTTCCCCCCCGAGTTACGGGAGGAAGCGAGGGGGGAAGCTGACGGTGTCCGTGGACTGAGTCTGTGAGGGGCACGGGCAAAAATGCGGGAGGGGCATCCTCTAGAGGCTCACCATCGGCCTGACCGACTACCCTATGAAGGGGGATTGCGGTGGAGCACGGCTCCATTCAGCACACCAGGTGCTACCTACCTTCACCCGACCCGCGCAGCCTAGGCTGGGAGGCATAATTCTTCTGAAGAGGACGGGTGGAAATAGTCCCACAGGACCTTGGGCCGTAAGGCCCGCTCGCCTGCGAGAGCGTGATACTTCATGTCTTCGCAGTTCCAGCACTGCAGGGTTGAATAAGGTTCAGGAGGGAAGTGTTTTTAAGAAGAAGCGTAATGATAGAACAAGGGGTCACAACCTGAAGCTAGTCGGGGGGAAGATCAGGAGCAATGTTAGAAAATATTATTTTACAGAAAGAGTAGTAGATGCTTGGAACAAACTTCCAGCAGAGGTAAATCAACAGTCACTGAATTTAAACATGCCTGGGATAAGCACACATCTATCCTAAGATAAAGAGTACATACAGTATACACATAAGGGCAGACTAGATGGACCGTATGGTCTCCTTCTGCCGTCAACCTTCTATGTTTCTATGCAGAGAAATCTGGGGATTTGTGGGAGGTCCCTCAGTATATGTAGGGCCGGGAGGAGCTTGTTTTCTACATGTCTGCAGTGCACGGCGCTGGAGGCGGAGGACTACCCACATGTTATGACTATTCGGGAGCAGGACGTGCTGTATGCTTAGAATAGAGCAGAGTCAGGGGTTAAATGCCGCTTCTTTGTGGTGGCCTTACGCGCTAGCGAACTAGCAAGCAATTTTTCAACACTGGCCAGTCTAGTAGCCATATCAGGATGAGAATCCCCGCTTGTATTGGGGGTTAGACTCAGGCTTGGGGGAGTAGGTGAAGTGAGGCGAGGTGCAGGCCCAGCCTCAGAGGCGGCGGGAAGAACCAATAGCGCCTGCTGTGCACAAGGAACACAGACCCGTGCATTGTCACCGCTGCTAGGTAAGACCCCACAAGCTACACACAGCCGGGCTTGTCCCGAAGGAACCCCGGTCGCATTATCCTGGGATGCCTCCATATGGTGATTAATCGGCACAAAAGGCCAGTAGGGATTGACGCTGTAAGCTACCCTGGATGCCCTAATAACCCGCGGGGAAGTGGGAGTAATTTTTAATAGGCCCAACTGGGAGCTACACTGGGCCGGGAGAAGCCACCGGATTCCACGGTCTGAAAGACATAAAAAGGAACAAGGATGTCAGAGCCAAGCGCAAGAAAAAGGAATAAAGAAAATCGCCCGCGAGGGCACTTACAGACCGAAGGAGGAGGTTGATCTTCACCACGCGCCGACTAGCAGTAAAATGGCGCCAAGTGAACCTCGAAGGGCGGGCCACAGCTGGCCGTGATGCGGAGCGCGCCAAGCCAAGGCTTTATAAGCAGAAAGTCCCCGATTCCTTTCTGAATAGAAAACAAGCAGGTGATCTGTGAAGAAAACTGTTCTAAAAAAAAATCCTCAGAAAACTACACACCGACGGAGGATGGGATAACTAACTTTTGTGTGCGAGGAAGAGACTGCTGTTTTAGGCAAAAAAAAAAAAGGGATCTAATCTCAGGAAGATTGAACAATAGGGATCTCTCAACAGGACTGTAATCGCTAAACCTCCTAAATGATGAGGTGACCCTCAAGCGGATTCAAGTGTTAAGATTTTATTTGAAGTTCAGGGCCCTTTAGGAACGAACAGTAAATCCCAGGAAGGACTACAAGCCACCGAGATCTTGTGGGATGGGAAACTAATTCAGACCTTTGACTAACAAGACCGATAAGTCTGAAGTCTGAAGCCTGAGTCTTTAAAATATTCATGGCTAGACCTAACTCGAATGCCTTATGCAGGAGTCCGAAGAATGTCAAAATAGAATTTCTACTTGTGGTTGTAGTCCTGCTTAATGGAAAAGTGTAGACCAGATTCTGAAAGGCTTCAAATGCGGTACCTCCCTGGTGATTCAGATATGCCACTTATAGACTTCGCATTCAAAGTGAATCAGTAAGAGTAAGCAACTGCTGCACCTTGTAGCTTGAGGATTCAATCATTAATTCAGCCAAGCTATGCCCCTGGATGTGCAGGCGAGTGTCAGATGTGCTCCCAAGCACTGGAATCCGTTGCAATAACGGAGACCTCTTGGTACTAGACAATCCAACCACAACTTCAGGCTTACCCTGACCACTTGAGAAAGAAGTGGTGTCTCTCAATGGGATTGATCCCACGTGTGTAAGCAAAAAGGATTGAAACTGCCAGTAATTAAGTTATGGCCAGGTAATCGACAGGATGTTGTAGGTCATAGACCTACGACCAGGGGTGTAACTATAGAGGGTGCAGAATTTGCGGATGCGCTAGGATCCATAAGATTAGGGGGCCTCCATGATTGTTTCTTATATTTTTGATTTCATTCCATCATGTACAGAAAAAGAACAATTTTTCGGTCTCCAATTTAGCTAAAATGACAGGAAAAAGGTTACTGTAATAGACATGATGGGATGGGAGAGGAGCATTCAATGCTTGGAGCCCCCTTCGCATTAAGTTACGCCACTGCCCAGGACCAAAAAGATCCAATGCAAAGAAAATTAACACGGTGATGCCGCAGTCTTGTGTTGTATAGCCCGCTTGGAATATTATGACACCCACTGCTTATTAGATTGTGTAGCCTCTAATTCCTCTGACTTCAGGAGAGGGCCAGCTTCTGCCTCCGCCATCTTCACCACTAGCCAAGCCCTGAAAGTTGTCAGATGCACTAATTGCTGGACAGAGGAGTGGAGGGGCATCGGATCATCTGATCCCCTTCCAGCAATCAATGCATCTGTCATCGAGATTGGAGAGGGACAGAGAAGCTGATGATTGGAGGTGGGTAAGGAGAAAAAAAATAATTCTGTGAGTACTCACCTGTAGAATTAATTTATCTTCCATTATTACATCAGAAGTATTCAGAGACAAATGGGTTAACCTCTCCCGAAGGGCGTGGACTGCGAGAACAAAGGCGTGTCTACACCTCCTGGGCCTATATCCTCCTGGCTGACTTCCTCCACTCCAGTTCTCTCCAGATCTCCTGTTGGAAACAAAAGGTTGGAGACCATATACAAGACTCCGCTCGGTTTAATATTTTTTTTTTTCACCCGATGGTGATCATTATTTACAGCAACTATTTACATATTACCCATTTACCACTCCACTAAGACTAGGCATCCAAGACAGACATAGTAACCTAGCAGATAGGGAGGGTCTGATGTCCTGAAGTAATAATGGAAGAGAAATTAAATCTACAGGGGGTACTCACAGAATTATCTTTTCTCTTCCATTTAACTTCAGGCCATCAGAAGAATTCAGAGATGAATGGGACCTCCAAAAGCAGTACCCTTAGTTTGGGTGGGATCCCCAAAAACCCTTATTCCTTCTCAAGAAGAAGTCATTTCAAGACATCTAGTTTACTACAGTCTAACACTTTCCTGCCAAAGGCAGCATCCGCCAAGGATCAAACATCTACCCTATAAAATTTGGTAAATGTATGAACTGAAGACCAAGTACCGGCTTTGCATATTTATTCTACTGAAGCTTGGTGCTGAAAAGCCCAAGAAGCTCCAATAGCTCGTGTCGAATGAGCAGTAATCCTAAAGGGAGGCTCTTATCACTGCTTGTCTAATCCATCGATGGTAGACTTAGCTGGCGGAAGACCTTTCCGTGGACCCTCAGGTATGACAAATAAGGAGTCGGACCTACGGAAAGATTGTGTAGCAGTGAGATAATATATTCGTGCTCTACATGAGCAAGTGAAGAACCCTTATCGGACACTGGAGCAGGACAAGGCAAAACCACTGACAGGAAAAAAACACACTGACCAAGGCGGCAAGGCAAGAGGAGCGAAGAACACGTCCCAGCTGTGGCACAAGGCAGGGAGAATGGCAGCCAGATCGCCACCGTCATCATCGTCGAAGGGGTCGGTAAGCAGCGTGGATCCCCCGGCCCCTGTGCAGAAAAACGCAGCGCCGAATATGAGTAGTGTCGGAGGGGCAGAGGAAGCGCCCGCAAACTGAGCAAGCAGCGGAGGCGGCAGCTGAAGTGGTGGACGGGAGCGCCCGCAGCCCTCGGCAAAGTGGCGGTGCAGGAGCGGCCGATGGATGCCATGGAGACAGCTGCGGGAGCAGCACTCACCTTGGAGGGCGCTAGAGGGGAATAAGGGCAGCAAGATGTGTAGAGAAAGGCACCCCTGCAAGCCTGACGACACTGCAAGGAGTGTCAGCGGGATCCTCAAGGTACAGCGTGGCATGGAGGTGAGACACACAGCACACAGAGCGGGGTTGGGGAGAAAGCCCACAGAGGTAAGAGGATGCCCCTGGGGGGAACAGCCTGGACCAGAAACAAGTGGAAGACAAGCCACAAACAGCACAGCAGGGGGAGCTTCGGTGGCGGGCAGACCTGAACAATACTCATTTGTACCCAGGGCACAAGGTCCGGAACGCCTCACTCGCACAGGGCACGATCTCATGCTAAAACAGCAAGGGAGAGCGAGTGGGAGCCTCCCGCAGAGACACCCACAGACAAGTAGCCCTTTAAGAGCTGGGGCCCGACAACAGCTAGGAGAGCAAACCACCCAACAGGCATGTTTGGCCCGGTGACGCCATGAGCGACATGCACAGCCCCACTTCTGAATGGCCCGACTTTGACAACAGAAAGTCATTCAGCCCCACTACCACACCGTCTTTCACACAGTAAGAGACCTCCCCCCCCCCCCCCCACAATGTTGACCCCACCAACCAACCCAATTTCTCTCCCCTCCCTGATGCCTTCACCTGCGATGTCTCGGACGCCAAACCCAGGTAGAGTGACCGACGGCATGACGGCAGCATACATAGAGAAACCCTCTCTTTCCTAAGGACTATCCCCTCCAGAGCAGACTTTGAGGCACTGATCGTGCGCTATGAGGCGGCCTACAAAAAAAAAACATAGCGGGGCCGGGGCCAGATTCAGGCCCTTGATACCAAAGTATCCTCCAACCACTCGGAGACAGAGGCCAAGCTATCAGCACTGACAGCGCAGGTGGAATCCCAGAGCGCCCAGACCCTGCAGCTACAACTACAGCACGATGATCTAGAAAATAGACACAGAATAAACAACCTTCGACTGAGGGGAATCCTGGAGTCATCCTCCGGTGATGTGAAACAGATTATCACTACCATATTCAACACGCTCCTGGAAAGGAGTACCGATACCCCCATCGAGATTGACTGCCCGCCCTAAAGACGTAATCAGCAGAATTTATTTCTATAAGGTAAAAGAGGAGATCGTGCGCAGGGCCTGAAGACATGGGCCCATTGATTTTGATGGGGCAAGGATTCAGATTTTAACAATCCAGGCATACGTTTCAGATGCGCAGATTGCTGAAGCCGGGTTTGGATGCAGTTAGAGGTGCCGGAGGAACCCCTCCCACAAAGGCCAAGCAGAAGGGTCGCTTGGCGGTTGGGGACCCCGGCCGCCTAGGATGAGAGGCGAGCTGGGCCGACAGATCGTGAACTTTGAAACTCCACAACGTAGTTTATAGCACCAGCCTTTCCCTTCTATTTGGGTGGCATCTCTCCCCCTTGGCCTGGGCCTTAGGTGAATAAGGCAACAACATGATTGAACCGTGCGGGGCGTTGACCTGGCGTATCATTGGGAGTGTGAGGTGGCAATGGGGCTGAGACGGGCTTTGCCATCCAGTCCTGGATGTTGCTGCCTCTGAGCTTGATTGCACGGATCACCCAGGGGATGCGTGGCGGGATAGATCACGGCCTGGGCCGGGGGGGTGAGAGATAGACCACGTCAGTTATTAATGGTTATCCTGGTTGCTGCTGTTGGGTTCATCTTCTAGTTGCCAAATTGATGTTAATTTCCCGGGGGTTGGAGAGACTGGCTCCCGCATTCAATGCCGGACACAGTTTCCCACCAAGTCCACCTCTAGCCTCCACCACCAAGGATAAGCATAGTTGCCTGTTAGCTACTTTAAGGCCAGAGTATACGCGCAAACTTTGATTTCTTTGATTTGTCTGTAAAATTCTGTGAAAACTAGAATATATTAAAAAAAGAAAAAAAGATGGAAAGGGGAAACCACTTTCGGAAGAAAATCCTGTTTACATCCTTATGTAACACTAAATAAGGAGGCTTAACAGATAACGCTGCTAATTCAGAAACCCTCCTTACTGAGCTTATTGCCACTAAAAAAATAACCTCAAGAGTCGTTTGACTTAATGACGCATCTACCAATGGTTCAAAGGGAGGACCCTGAAGAACTGATAAAACTAAATTCAGGTCCCAAACCGGCAGAAGTGGCTTACGAGGAAGCCTCCCACAAGTGACTCCCTGAAAAAAGGTTCCGATACATTTTTGCCAGCTATGGGTTTTTGAAAAAAGATAAAGCAGATATCTGTCCTTTTAAGGTACTTAATTGAAGACCTTCATCGAGACCTTTCTGCACAAACTCCAATATTCTGGGAACAGAAAACGTTCTACAAGCGAACCCTCTGGATTCACACCAGGTGATAAATCCTTGCCGGATTCTATAGTAAATCATTGATGAAGACTCCTTCCTGGCCCCAATCATAGTCTGGATGACACTGCCAGAAAACCCCCTTTCTGCCAAGGTGAAGGATTCAATAGCCAGGCGGTCAAAGCCAGAACTTGTGAATTGGGGTGCCTTAGAGGCCCTGTGTGAGAAGATCTGGATCGTCAGGTAACCTCCACAGGTTGTCCTCTGACATCCTTACTATGTCTGAGAACCAGCGTCTTCTTGGCCACCGAGGAGCCACCAGAATGGTTGGCACATCCTTGTGAGCTAACCTTTTTTAGTACTTGACCCCCGGGAGTGGAATCGGAGGAAATGCATAAAGAAGCTTGAATGCTGACCACTGAAGAGTCCGGGCATCTGTTGCTATTGTTAGAGGATCCCTGGACTGGGACACAAACTTTGGAACCTTCCGATTGTGCCGTGATGCAAAGAGATCTACGTCCGGAATTCCCCAGCGTATGCATAGGGATTGAAAATACCCCCTGACTGAGAGACCATTCCCCCTGATGCAGGACCGTTCTGCTGAGATGATCGGCCTGCAAGTTGTCCACTCCAGGTATGTGTATTGCCGAGATACATGAAACCTGTTTCCTGGCCCAAAGTAAAATCCAGCTCACTTCCATGAGGGCTTTACTGCTTCTGGTGCCCCCATGGTGATTGATATATACCACTGCCTTCCGATTGTCTGTTTGAATCCGGACGGGATGCCCCTTCAGATGGTATGTCCAATGTCAGACACAACAGAATCGCTCTCAGTTCCAGAAGGTTTATGGATAGTCTGCTCTCCTTTGGACTCCACTGTCCCTGGATCGTTTGTGACTCCATGACACTCCCCCAAACAGATAGACTGGTATCTGTGGTGATGATCTTCCTATTGTACTGGAAGGAAGGATTTGCCAATCTGAAGAGGCTGAGGACCAGACTAAAGACTGCCTTGTGGACTGTGTCATGCAAAAAGGGTGATCCAGAGTGTGTGTCTCGATCCCAGATTGTGAGCAATTCCATCTGCAGGGGTCGTGTGTGCAAAAGGTACTGCCTCAAGCAAGATACCATCAGACCCAACAGACATTCCTTGACGAATCATAGGGGGAGGGCAAAACAAGAGACCCTGTACCCTGGCCTGAAGTAAAAGTCACTTCTGTGTTGGAAGAACACTTTTGCCTGAGACGTGTCTAATGACATTCCCAGAAAAAAAAATAACTCTTGAAATGTATATATAATATTTGACTTTGGATAACTGACTATCCAGTCGAATTCTTCCTATGTCAATTGAACAGTCTGTATATCTTTCTGGGCCCCTGACATGATGGGGCCCATATAAACAGATTATCAAGTAAGGGATTATATGTATACCCCGACTCCTTAAAGAAAACATGAGACTTGCCAACACCTGAACGTGAACAGAGGGTGACAAGATCTTAAGTAGGCTGGCAATTAAAAGGGTTAAAAGTAGCTATGAATATTGGGTATTGTTCTGCTCGGGGGACCTTGTGCTTTCAGATTTAGCATGTTTTAGGAAAAGGTGTTTATTTTGCTTTTTTATACATTTTTTAGGGAAACCCTGTACAACCTAGAATTCTTCAAGGGATTACTTCCAGAAAGATGAGCCCACTACAACAAGCTGTGTACGCTTAAGAAAGCTTACCATGTGTACTTTCAGGGAATTATGGTTTGTAGGGGGTATTCCAAGTGTAAAGTGTTGTTTTGGTAGAAAACACTAGGTGCGCACTTTGTCTGCAGAGCTGAAATTTTCAGGTAAAATTATTGTTACGAGCATGCTATACTTTGGGGTGTTTGGCAACTGTTCCTTTGACAGGACCTATGCAGGTTGGGTATTGTTCTGTTCGGATGGATGTTTTTTCAAATTTAACTAGTTTTTTCTTGTTTGCATATAGTTTTTTCAGGAAAATGTGGCTTTGATTTTGCTTTTCTATTCTTTTTTAGGGAAACCATGTGCAACCAAAGAATTCATTGAGGGATTACTTCCAGAAAACTGCACCCATGTCAACAAGCCTGATACACCTAGAAAGACTGTACTTCCAGAGAATATATAGTTTGTGGGGGGTATCTCAAATGTAAAGGGTGGTTTTTCTTGCAAAACTCCAATGTGCGCATAGCGCCTAGCACAGTTCTATTTTTTCAGAAAATCTCCAAAAGCGCCGTTTCAGTTTGGGGGAATCTCCTGGACAGGAAAGGGTGTCTACCAATACATATGTGGTACCGTTGTGACCGGGAGAAATTGGGATTTCAAACACAATAAGATTTTATTGACAAACTTACATTTTGTATTACAAAACACTACAAATTGTAAAAAAATGTTTTTATTTTTTGCACATATTTCACCCAAAAATATTGAGAATACACCTAATAAAATAACAAACAAGACATTCAGGTTAAAGCCCAGACTGATGAAAAAAAAAACAATATATAATTTTCCTGGGAAATCCCTTTAAAAAAATTACAGTTGAACATGTAGAGTGCAAAATGGTCTGGCAATAAGAGGTGACAAAATCTCCAGATAGGCTGGCAGTTAAAGGGTTAAGTTCAGCTTGTGTCCTTAGCAGAAATGAGGAAAGTTACAGGTGGGCAGGGATCCTGGTACACACCTTTCAGTGCCTAGTAGCACTGGGGTGGGGTTGGTTGTGCCTTTCAACAGCTGGGTCCTGTATCGGAATGAACCAGGGCTCACATAACATTCATATTCATTCACATCAATAAGTCAGAATAGACGCAACAGGGTAAACGCCCCTCGACCAAAGCAGTTTTGGGAGACCCCCCCAGTACTCTACACAGCCTGGGTACAGAAAAAGCTAAATCTACAGAAAGGGGGCCGACATTGGGCAGTAGCTAACATTTCCAAACGTTCCAGTGCCTCAGAAGCATGAGAACTGAAGTGATCCAGCTGATGGCCTGTCACATGATCAATGTGATTGGACCAAAGTCAAGTAAAGGGAGGGGCGGTGCGTGCTGAATCTTCCGCCCCACGTGTGAATCCCCCTAAGGAGATGGATGGGGCTAGGATGCTGGATAGGACGATGGGGTAACCTCTGCAGCTGGGCAAGACACAAATGGACCCAGTCATGCATCCTTTGATCACAGCAAGAATATGTACATGAGGTACATGTACAAAGCCACCTTGAAAGGCATTCAGTGCCAGATAATTTTCTGAAATAAGGGCCTAAAAAATCCTGGGTTTTGGTCCACTTTAAAAAACAGGACCATAGAGTGAGAATAGGTCAGTAGAGCATCAGAGTGTCCATCTCCTATAAGACACCTGTAAAAACTGAAAAAGGATTCCTTCTCAGCTGGTTATATGGAAGGTGGGCATGTCTATTTTCTTACCTTACAGGTGTCTGCCCTCCTAACTATAGTTGTAAACAGATCAGCCTGTTAGAAGTGTTGTTTGAGGAACCCTTCCCTCTGCTCTAAAACAAAATACAACATACAGTTTTTTAAATAGCCGAGCTATGGAACTTCTGGAAGGGAAGCCTTACTACACAGGCTTCCCCTTAACTATTATTTCCTGCCCCCTACAAGCCCCGTTTACAATACACAATTCTGTATTCCGTCACAGCTACAGGACGGGAAAGGCCCTTACCACCACACCAGTGACAACAAACGGTTCAAAATGCTCCCTATTTTAATCATCTAGCTGCCACACCATCCCAAGGTAAGAGAAGCATTGTTTAAATTCCCTAGGGGGAAAGAGCCAGTGGATGTAACTCAAGTGTACCTCACAGTTGTGCATAGTGAGACACTTACGTTTGTGGGTATATGTAATATTGAATTATATAGGTTCAGAATATTATAGCTGAAAATCAACACACAGCATGTAACACCACTTTGCTGGCAAAAACTCTTAAAGTGGACCCACCATCCCCACCCAGCCGGTCTTTTAGACTCCAGGGCTGGCCGATCAAGCTACCTTGGGCATCTCGATTCATGAGCCTCCCCCAGCTCATCCCACATTCACTCACCTTTTCTGGGACTCTGAACCCGCACCCAGCTATTCAGATATACTGGGGGAAGGAGCACAGGGAAAACGAGGATGTGGCCACTCCCTTATGCAGGCGCTCTGTGTCGAAACAGTGCTTTATACAGAGCATTAGTATGCACCGATTTGACGAGAGGCCATGCATGCGGTTTGGGACTGGGAAAATTGTTTTTGGGGCGTACTGGGAGGGCATCAGGATTCCCCCAGGGCAAGATCCAGAGACCTTGCTGTAACTTAGAGACAGGAGAATAGCCCCATTGAAGGTTTATCTAATCCAGTGCTCCAGTCCCCCCCCCCCCCCCCCCCCCCCCGAGTACATGTAATACAGTGTTTTTAAAAGTACTTTCAACATTAACAAGACCCCTTTAATAGTAACAATTCCAAAACAATAGCGGAAGGCAAGCTTCCCCTCACAAATTAACCTTCGAGTCCCAATTTTAAAAGCAGATACATTACATAATACAGCGAATGCCTCTTTTTTTAACTCAATACACCATTTACTGGGAGTTCAAAAACAAAATAAAGCTCTTACTTTTTTGAAGCACATAGTAGCACAGAGCTTCCCAAATATTCACTTATAAACATGTAGAATCCACCAACCAGAAGGATTGAGACTGCTCACCATATGTACCCCATTATATACAGCAGTCTTCATTTATGGAACATCCCAAAAGGTGGGCAAAAAAGTAGCTTTAGTAAACACTGTAAAGGCTCTTTCTTCTGGTCACGTGGAGGACACAGCTTCTCTTTTTCTGAAACAGTGGGTTTTGATGTGGTGTTCAAAGGAGAAAACACACTGTCAAAGTTGTTTAGACTCTGAGCGCAAAGCCCCCACAGCTTCCTGAACCGGTTAGTAACAAGCAGTACATGTTACTTAACAACCCCCGTTATAAAGTATCCGGAACTAAAATAATGTTAACACCTGAAAGAAACCGCAGCCAAAACCATTAAGGAGGGAGCTCCGTCCTCCACATGACCAGAAGAACCAACCTTTATAGTGAGTACGAAAGCATTTTATTCTGGTACACATGGAAGATGCAGTGGGATCTAACAAAGAGGATGCAAAATTTGAAAATAGAGCTAAAAAAAAACGAAAGAGCGCCATTAGTTATTTACAGTTATTCAGCCGAAGCCTATTTAATGAAGTATCCACCAGTCAAGTGACTTTGCAATTGATCCATCAAGGCCTGGTGATGAAATGCCAAGGAGAACCCCACTGATCTAGTAAAGTTAAGTAGTCACTTTTACAGTGGGGCTGTTTTAGGAAGCCATGTTAGGCCTTCACACGCCGCTTTCAAGCGTGCCGGCTATCAGTGACTGATTGCAGGGTACACAAAGCCACTCAGATCGAGTGTTCAGCTATCAGGTAATATCTGCAGCATTGGACTAGTGATAAAAAATCAGAGCCAGAGGATCCTTTGACAAGGAGACAAATGCTGGCAGCTTGTGATTGTGGCGAGAGGTTCTGTACAGCCAGGAAGAGACCCTGAGCTGCAGAGGTTCCAGAGGAATCCGAGACTTGACGAATCTTGGAGGGGAAAACACAGCTGAAATGGATGTGCACAGTTTAAAAATTACAGAGAGGTGCTGGCTCTGGGGATCAAACAATGAACCAAAAGTAGTATAGCACTGGGATCCTAGACTAATCCCAGAAAAATAATCCCCCTGAATAAGCCGCACTCAAATAGTAAAATCACAATATTTTATTTAATACATTTTTAAATAAGTAAACAAAAAAATGGCACATAACACAATACATGGTTAAAAAACATACACACAAAACAGGGGATACCCCAAGAAAAGGGTATCCTCAGACCATATATAAGTGTATCGGCTGCCCCGGATTCCCCCTCTTTAAAGTGGACCAACACCCTCCCATGATCGGCCGATCAGACCCCTGACTGCGGGGCACCCCGATCACGTGGGAGCGAGGAGAGGTGAGTTTTTCAGGGTTTCTGTGGGGGTTTCACACAGCGGGGCACCCCCGATCGGGGTGCCCAGCCGAAGTGGACCAAAACCCAGGAATATCAAAATCCCGGGTGTTAGTCCACTTTAAATACCCCTGAGAGTAAACTGCTGGCCAATGGAGGGAGGCGACGCCAGCACCCAACCGCGCGCCCCGCCCAGCCAGCCAATCAGGACAGCCGTTATGGCAGTGCGTCAGACGCCGTAGGAGGCGCCAGCTCGCCGCACGCCCGGCCGCGCGCACATCGCACAGGCGCAGCCCGTCCACCCAGCATCGGATACCAATGCGGGATTGTGGAAGGTAAGTATTCAGGGAGGGGAATCTTGGAGGGGGGCGTGCTGCAAACTCTAGCTTGTAGCCGGAGGACACAACCTCCAGAATCCACCTGTCTGAGACCTGTTGCCCCCAGACATGAGCGAAGAGCCGCAGCCGTCCCCCCACCCGAAAGGGTGAGGGCGCCCCTTCATGGCTGAGCAGGCTTGATGACAGATTTGGGCTTGGATCCCCAGGAGGATCCAGGACGGGCACGGCCTCTGCCCTTGCCCCAGAAATCTCCCCTGTGCCCCGCAAATGATACCCCCCTCCCCGACCTGGGTCCACGAAAGGAGGGAGTAAAGGACCCCGACCCCCGAAAGGGCCGCGCTGTCTTTTGCGTTGGGGCAACCTACCTCAATTTGCAAAAAGGTCCAAACGGTCACCAAAAAGGCGTAGGCGGCAAAAAGGGTAGCCCCGTGAGAGCCTTCCTAGCAGCATTGTCAGCTGCCCACTGGTACAGCAAGACCAAGCGGCGAATAAAAACAACCAGAGCCGAAGTCCTGCTACACATCCTAATGGTGTCATCCAAGGCAGAGAGAATATAAGCGATAAACATCTACATTGTGATAAGGCTCTAATTCGGCACTAGAAGAATCATCAGGATAGCCTTCCAAAAGGCCCTTGACCAGAGTCCGAACGGCCACTGCAGTAATAGCAGAAGCACAGACCGGGCGCAGGGCCGATCCCGCACAGTCAAAGGCATGGGAAGCCAGCTGGTCAATACGCCAGTCTTCACTATCCTTCAAGGTTGTGGAATCAGGGGAATGTACTGGAAGACACATCGGGCTGAGACTCCCCACTAGTGTTGATCCCAGTGGGGGTCACAATCAACCGAGGGGGCGAGGGAGAAGACATGGTGGCGCAGACCCAGAAGCAGATAGCCCAGAATGCAGCGTGCCTGTTGGGCGCAGGGTACACAAACCCGCACATCATCGGTCACAGGGGATGCCCACACACCGCCGGGCTTGTCCTGATGGGACCCCGAGCACAATATCCTGTGAAGCCTCCATATGGTGATTTTTTTGTGGCACAACTGGCCAATAGGAATTACGCTACACAGCTACCCGGGATGCCCCAAATGTCCGCTAGGATAGTGGGAGGATTTAAATATTAGGCCTCTAATAATGTCAATAAGCACTAATAGAGGGCACAGGACCAGGAGAAACCTCTAATCAGTTTTACCGCCTGAAAGACATAAAAAACAATACACCCCATCAGTATAAAGACAAAATATATAAACAATAAATCAAATAAAGTCCTGCTGGGGGACTCACGGGCCGAAGAGCTTGCGATCTATCAGACAGCAGGAGCAAGATGGCGCTGAAGGGCTCTGAAGGGGCGGGCTGCCTGTGGAATGCGCCAAGTGCTAAGCCACGCCCCCTCCAGGAACGCGGGGACAGCCCGAAGGCAAGCCCTCCCGCAGCCAATCAGAGCTCAGCAGGCCCTGGCGTGAAGTCACTGGACCCCGCAGGGCGTGCGCCGGTAATTCAAATAAAGGCGACAAGGGAGGAGGAGAACAGCTGACCGAATGCCAGCGCGAGTCTGCAGAGAATCACAGTAATCACAATGCACAGTATATAATACTAATATAATACTATAATACAGTATGAAATAAAGCAAAGCACTCAAACACACAACCCCCCCCCCCTCCCGACGAACCAGGATAATGGGAGAAGGGGGAAGTAGGAAGCCCATAATTACATTTAGGATATGTAAGGTAGGGCTATGAGCGGACGGGGCATCCCAAGTCAGGCTCACCAAAACCTGGGCCGCCTACCCTTTGGTGGGGGATTTGCGGTGGAGCAAGCTCCTTATAAAGCATCTCTAATAGATGCTGCCTACCATCACCTGACCACGCAGCCAAGGCTGGGAGGCAGAGTATTAAAGTGGAACGGGTGGGAATAGTCCTACAGGGTCATGGGCTGCAAGCCCAGCTCACCTGCGAGAAGAGAAGCCATTATCTTGTCCTTCGCAGCCCACTGCAGAGAAGAATCTGGGGAATTAGTGGGAGGTCCCAGGTATATATGGACCGGGAGGGGCCTCTTTTTGCCATCTCTGCAGTAAAGCGCCCTCTTGTGGAGGTATAACCCAGCTGTTATGAATACTATCTGGAGCAGGACGTGCTGCATACTTAGAATACACAAATCGTGATGCCCCACTGTGTTAACCCACCCCCAAAGTGCTGCAAAATTCACCTTCCTGGCTCCAGCACCGATACTTACTATGGTCTGTAATATCTTCCTATCAAAGGTGGCATCTGCCCAGCCTCTAACATCTATCCTATAAAATTTGGCAAATGTATGAACTGAGGACCAAGTAGCAGCCTTGCATACATGTTCTACCGACGCCTGGTGCTGAAAAGCCCAGGAAATTCCAATAGCTAGTGTAGAATGAGCTGTAACTCGAAAGGGGGAATTCTTCCCCTTAGAGATATAGGCCCATATCACTGCTTATCTGGTGCAAAGAACCCTCCGTAGTAGCACTTCTGCTGTAATAAATAAGGAGTCTGACCTAAGGAAGGCTTCATTAGCAGATATATAATCTTTCAGTGCTCTCACTACATCCAGAGAATGAATTACCGTATTTTTCGCCCTATAAGACGCACCTAGGATTTGGGGGAAGAAAATAAGAAACAAAATGTTTAAACCAAAAACGCACCATTAAAGACAGTGTGGCATTCCCCTATCAAATTCCCATAGGCAGTGTGGGATGCCCCCATCCCATTCCCCGTATATCCAGTGTGGCATCCCCCCCTCCCATTCCCCATATACCCATTGGCTGTGTGGCATCCCCCTCTCCCCCCATTAGTATAGGCTGTGTGGCATCCCTCTCCCCACATTCCCATAGGCTGTGTGGCATCCACCTCTCCCCCCATTCCCATTGGCTGTGTGGCATCCCCCTCTCCCCATTCCCATAGGCTGTGTGGCATCCCCCATTCCCATAGGCTGTGTGACATCCCCCTCCCCCCACGCTGTGTGGCATACCCCTCATCCCATTCCCAAAGGCTGTGTGGCATCCCCCCATTCCCATAGGCTGTGTGGCATCCCCCTCCCCCCATTCCCATAGGCTGTGTGGCATACCCCTCCCCCCATTCCCAAAGGCTGTGTGGCATCCCCATCCCCCCATTCCCATAGGCTGTGTGGCACCCCCCTCCCCCATTCCCATAGGCTGTGTGGCATCCCCCATTCCCATAGGCTGTGTAAAATCCACCTCCCCCCATTCCCATAGGCTGTGTGGCATACCCCTCCCCCCATTCCCAAAGGCTGTGTGGCATCCACCTCTCCCCCCATTCCCATTGGCTGTGTGGCATCCCCCTCTCCCCATTCCCATAGGCTGTGTGGCATCCCCCATTCCCATAGGCTGTGTGACATCCCCCTCCCCCCACGCTGTGTGGCATACCCCTCATCCCATTCCCAAAGGCTGTGTGGCATCCCCCCATTCCCATAGGCTGTGTGGCATCCCCCTCCCCCCATTCCCATAGGCTGTGTGGCATACCCCTCCCCCCATTCCCAAAGGCTGTGTGGCATCCCCATCCCCCCATTCCCATAGGCTGTGTGGCACCCCCTCCCCCATTCCCATAGGCTGTGTGGCATCCCCCATTCCCATAGGCTGTGTAAAAATCCACCTCCCCCCATTCCCATAGGCTGTGTGGCATCCCCCTCCCCCCATTCCCATAGGCTGTGTGGCATCCCCATCCCCCCATTCCCATAGGCTGTGTGGCATCCCCACCCCCCCATTCCCATAGGCTGTGTGGCATCCCCCTCTCCCCATTCCCATAGGCTGTGTGGCATCCCCACCCCCCCATTCCCATAGGCTGTGTGGCATCCCCCTCTCCCCATTCCCATAGGCTGTGTGGCATCCCCATCCCCCCATTCCCATAGGCTGTGTGGCATACCCCTCCCCCCATTCCCATAGGCTGTGTGGCATACCCCTCCCCCATTCCCAAAGGCTGTGTGGCATCCCCATCCCCCCATTCCCATAGGCTGTGTGGCATACCCCTCCCCCCATTCCCATAGGCTGTGTGGCATCCCCCTCTCCCCATTCCCATAGGCTGTGTGGCATCCCCGTCCCCCCATTCCCATAGGCTGTGTGGCATCCCCATCCCCCCATTCCCATAGGCTGTGTGGCATACCCCTCCCCCATAGGCTGTGTGGCATCCCCATCCCCCCATTCCCATAGGCTGTGTGGCATCCCCATCCCCCCATTCCCATAGGCTGTGTGGCATACCCCTCCCCCCATTCCCAAAGGCTGTGTGGCATCCCCATCCCCCCATTCCCATAGGCTGTGTGGCATCCCCATCCCCCCATTCCCATAGGCTGTGTGGCATACCCCTCCCCCCATTCCCAAAGGCTGTGTGGCATCCCCACCCCCATAGGCTGTGTGGCATACCCCTCCCCCCATTCCCAAAGGCTGTGTGTCATCCCCATCCCCCCATTCCCATAGGCTGTGTGGCATCCCCATCCCCCCATTCCCATAGGCTGTGTGGCATACCCCTCCCCCCATTCCCATAGGCTGTGTGGCATACCCCTCCCCCCATTCCCATAGGCTGTGTGGCATACCCCTCCCCCCATTCCCATAGGCTGTGTGGCATACCCCTCCCCCATTCCCAAAGGCTTTGTGGCATCCCCCTCCCCCCATTCCCATAGGCTGTGTGGCATCCCCATCCCCCCATTCCCATAGGCTGTGTGGCATCCCCCTCCCCCCATTCCCATAGGCTGTGTGGCATCCCCCTCTCCCCATTCCCATAGGCTGTGTGGCATCCCCGTCCCCCCATTCCCATAGGCTGTGTGGCATCCCCATCCCCCCATTCCCATAGGCTGTGTGGCATCCCCCTCCCCCCATTCCCATAGGCTGTGTGGCATCCCCATCCCCCCATTCCCATAGGCTGTGTGGCATACCCCTCCCCCCATTCCCAAAGGCTGTGTGGCATCCCCATAGGCTGTGTGGCATACCCCTCCCCCCATTCCCAAAGGCTGTGTGGCATCCCCATAGGCTGTGTGGCATACCCCTCCCCCCATTCCCAAAGGCTGTGTGGAATCCCCATCCCCCCATTCCCAAAGGCTGTGTGGCATCCCCATAGGCTGTGTGGCATACCCCTCCCCCCATTCCCAAAGGCTGTGTGGCATCCCCATCGGCTGTGTGGCATCCCCATCGGCTGTGTGGCATACCCCTCCCCCCATTCCCAAAGGCTGTGTGGCATCCCCATCCCCCCATTCCCATAGGCTGTGTGGCATCCCCATCCCCCATTCCCATAGGCTGTGTGGCATACCCCTCCCCCCATTCCCAAAGGCTGTGTGGCATCCCCATAGGCTGTGTGGCATACCCCTCCCCCCATTCCCAAAGGCTGTGTGGCATCCCCATCGGCTGTGTGGCATCCCCATCCCCATAGGCTGTGTGGCATACCCCTCCCCCCATTCCCATAGGCTGTGTGGCATCCCCCTCCCCCCCATTCCCATAGGCTATGTGGCCCCTCTCCTCCCATTAGAATAGGCTGTGTGGCCCCTCTCCTCCCATTAGAATAGGCTGTGTGGCCCCTCTCCCCCCATTCCCACCCCCCTCCCCCCATTAGTATAGGCAGGCGCCATATTAAAAAAAAAAAAAAAGTTAAACTCACCTGTCCGCTGACACCGCTGCGCTGAGCGGCCGGCTCCGTGAAAGGGGTGGGCGTGGCCTGCGTCGCAGCGTCGACGCAGGCCACGCCCACCCCATTCACGAGCTGGCTCTGTCCCGGCCCCGCCGCTGCGATTGCTGTCTTTTCAGGCAGCGATGACAGCGGAGGGGCCAGAGACAGAGCCCCCGCCGCTCCTCCATCTGCTTCTCCACATGCGAGCACGAAGGTCCGGGCAGCGGGTGGGCGTGGCCTGCGCCGGTGCAGGCCACGCCCACCCACTGCCGGGACCTTCGTGCTCGCGTGTGCTCTGAGCCCGGCAGCAGATGGAGGAGCGGCAGGGGCTCTGTCTCTGGCCCCGCCGCTGTCATCGCTGCCTGAAAAGACAGCGATCGCAGCGGCGGGGCCGGGAGAGAGCCCCCGCCGCTCCTCTGGACTCTCGCAGTGTGGCAGACAACGCGGGAGCGCCGGGGACGGGTGAGTTTTTTTTTTTTTTTTTTTTTACACTCGCCCGATAAGGCGCACTGACATTTTTCCCCAACTTTTGGGGAAAAATAAGTGCGTCTCATAGGGCGAAAAATACGGTACCTCTTTTTGGCTAAATGAAGCAGGACATAAGGAGGGCAAAAACCACCTCTTCATAGAGATGAAAGGGGGGGGGGGGGGGGGACGACTACCATAGGAAGGAAATCCTGCTTATAACGGAAGACGACCCTGCCCTTCTGTAACTATAAATAAGGAGGCTTAACTGAAAAAGCTGCCAATTTAGAAACAAGCCGTAACAAAGTAATTGCCACTAGAAAGATGACTAAGTGTCATCAAGCTTAGTGAAGTTTCTACCAATGCTTCAAAGGAAGGACCCTGCAGGGCTTGACAAAAAGTCCTCAAGTTTATTCTCGGCAATCTTCTTGAAAAAAAAAAGCGGATATCTGTCCTTTGAGTGCTCAATTGAAGACCCTCATCAAGAAGCTTCTCCAAAAAAATTCCAGAATTTTGTAGGTAGAAACTTTCTACAAGCAAAAATCTAGATTTTCACCAAGCAATACTCGCCAGACTCTCTAGTAAATATTTAATGAAGTTTGCTTTCAGTCCTGAATCATGGTCCGTATGACTTTGGCAGATAAACTTATCTCTGCCAAGATGGAGGTTTCAATAGCCAGGCAGTTAAATTGGCGTGCCATAGAGGCCCATGTGTGAGAAGATCTGGATCGTAGAGCAACCTCCACAGGTCGCCTTCTGACGTTCTTACTATGTCTGTGATTCAGCTTCTCCTTGGCTACCGAGGAACCACCAGAATTGTTAGAATTTTCACACGGGCAATCTTTTAGTATTTGACTTAGAAATGGAATTAGAGGAATTCATAAGCAGCTTGAATGCTGACCAATGAGTCAGTGCATCTGCCGCTATTGTTAAGAGAATCCCTGGACCGAGATACAAACTTCGCAATCTTCCGATTGTAGCAGGATGCAAAGAGATCTACCTCTGGGAACCCCTAGCGGATGCAAAAGGACTAAAAAAAAATTCTCTGGGGGACCAATCTCTCCGATACAAGACAAGTTCCGCTCGGATGACTGGCCTGCAAGTTGTCCACTCCTGGCATGTGGATCACCGAGATGCATGGAACATGCTCCTCGGCCCAGAGTAAGACACTTCCTTGGGAGCCTTCCTGCTTCTGGTGTCCCCTGGTGGTTGATGTATGCCACTGCCGTCAGATTGTCTAAATCCTGATGGGATGACCTTTCAGATCGGGTGGCCAATGTTTTAGAGACAAAAAAAAATCTCTCTACTCCAGTATATTTATGGAAAGACTTCCCCCGATCCCCAATGTCCCTGGATAGTTTGTGACTCCATGACACCCCCCAATCTATTAGACTGGCATCCTGGGTGACAATCTTCCATTGTACCGAAAGAAAAGGTTTGCCCATCTGAAGAGCTGAAAATTCAGCCACCAGGTTAGGGACTGCCTTGTTGAAGGTGTCATGGAAAAGGGGTGAACCAAGGATTCTGGCTTCTGATCCCAGATCAAGAGCAATTCTATCTGAAGGGTTCTTGTGCGAAACTGTGCAAAAGGCACTGCCTCAAAGCTAGACACCATCAGGCCCAACAGACGTGATCCTTGACGAATTGCCGGCTGAGGGCAGGTGAAGATATCCTTGACAAATTGCCGGCTGAGGGCAGGTGAAGATATCCTGTACCCTGGCCTGAAGTGAAAGTCTCTTCTGTTCCGGAAGAAATACTTGGTCTGAGTTGTGTCTAATGACATTCCTAGGAAAGATATAACTCTTAAAGGTATGATATGCGACTTTGGATAGTTAATTATCCGGCCAAAATTTTCTAATGTCGATAAGACAGTCTGTGTATCCTTTAGAATCACCTGAAAAGATGGGACCCTGATCCATATGAACCTGTTAAGACCCTAGAAATCTAAGATTGGACACACAGAACTGTCCCTGGGAATTAAGACTAAATTGGGAACATGATGAAACTACTCTGATCTCTAAAAGATCAGGGTGAGGGCCCCTCAAGCCTGAGGGGGATTGAAGGGGCTTTACCTTGTTCCTTGTTAATGCACTATATCACTTTACTTAGGAAATTATGGGGCCATGTGTTGAGTCTGCTGCTACACATTTTTTGTCTGTTGTATTGTGATTCTTTTGATATATGTATAATGTTAGATTTGATCAAGGCATAAGGATGTGTCTTTTGGTGATAGAGTAATAATAATAAAAAAACCTTTTGGTCTTTTGGAAAATAGTGGAGTGCGCATCTTTCTTGTATATGTTATTGAGTATTTCTAGGGGAGAGAGTGAACCTCCCTTTGAGATGTTGCTGCACCCCTTCAGAAAATCTTTTTCTTGTTTGAAAATTTAATGGTTGTTGAGTGATGGACCTATAATAATTTATCTCGTCTTTTGTTCACGCAGGTTTTCAGCACCACGTGGCGAGTTCATTATGTCGTTTAACACGTCCACAAAACATGCTGAAACTTTTGCCTTCTCTCAGGCGGACCTAGATTCATTATTAGAAAGTTATGGAGATATACCAAACCCACTATAGTGAAAGACCTTGTCTAAGAAACAATTGGAATTGTTAAGGCGGAGGAATTTACAATTTGATTTACATGCAGCTACGCTTGTGGAATATCTGAAATCAAGGTGAATCTCGAGAGGCTTAAGAATACATTTTAAACCAACCTTTTGCAAGGAAGGTACAGAATACCATGAGAAATGATTTCAGATACTTAACAAGTGTAGCCTCGATTTAATGACATTAACTGTTAAGTATACAGTCTCAGATTAGAGAATTAGATCAAGAGATAACACTTACACAAGGAAAATTGGAGGGAGTTCTAGAAACAGGGGAATTTAAGACATATTTGGAAACATTGGATAGTTGGATAGCATTGGATAGTAAGCAGTATCGTACAGATACTCTGACGGTCAAATTAAATAAATATAAACGTGATATATTGGATTATGAATCCAATAGGGTTTATAATTGGAGGGATTTTAGATCGTTTAGACATCCCAATAGACAATGGAGACAAAATGCATCCGATTCAGAAACGAGTAGCTCCTCTGGAAGCGACACGAGGCATTTTTTTTTAGATTCCAAAGACCAAATGATGCAAGGAAGAAAGCAACGAGGAGGGGGCAAAGAGGAAGTGGGGGGACAAAGGATCACAGGGAGCCAAACAAAAACGAGGCACCCAACTTAGTAAGCAATATTTCAAGAGAGCTGACTGATGGTGAGATCAAAATATTAAACAAAGGATTGGGTTTTGGACCCACTTATCATAGTAATGCTTTAGAACTTGATACTGAACTTCAGAGGTTTTTTTAGAACTTTAAGAACTAAAGCAAGCAATTGGAGCAAGAAAGGCCACCTCAGGGGGGGACTACCCCCCGGGGTTGATTTAACGGGGTGTAAACCCAAGAGCAAATGGCAACCACCTCATCATGTGATCGAGACATTTGTCAAATTGGTCTAGAGGGACGTGTCCATGATCAGGTGGCGCCCCCAACAAAGAAGCATGAAGGTAATTTGAGTAAAGAAGAGAAGAAGAAGAGAGTGGCCCTCAGTAATCTTAGGAAAGATGAAACTATTATTAAACCAGCTGATAAGGGGGGCGCCACTGTGATCATGGACAGATCCTTCTATGAAGGAGTAATTGAGACCCAATTGGCCGATAGAGAGGTGTATAGCAAAATTGTGAAGGATCCTCTACCAGAGATTAAGGGACTGATTGATAGTACTATAATAACTTTTGACCGGGGATTGATTGACAAGAAACAACGGGATTATCTAAGGACAGATTTTCCAATGACACCAATATTTTACATTTTCCCAAAAATTCATAAAAACGTTAATAATCCCCCCGGCACCCCATAGTGGCAGGAACTCAATCAGTCTTTCAGTCTCTGGCAATTTATTTGGACAAAATACTTCAACCTAGTGTGAGGTCAACTACATCTTTTCTCTTGGACATTGGGGATTTTTTAATTAAGATATCGGGTCTAGGTGAATTGCCCCCTGGTACTAGACTCTGTTCAATAGATGTGAATTTACTATAATGGGGCCTATTAACTCCAGGGCACAGAGGTGGGGTCCAACGTGGCCCCATCGTATGCAAATGTATTTATGGCATGGTTCGAAAAACAGTTTGTGTACACCCATCCCCTATATGAACGGCATGTACTACTTTGGTACCGCTTTATTGATGATGTTATTTGGGTCTGGAGCGGCCCCCTAGATAGTTGAATTTAAAGAGACATTGGATAGATGCTTACCTTCGATATCCTTTACTATGGATCATAGTGAATCGCCAGTCCACTTCCTAGATGTGAACGTAGGTCTGAAGGATAACCATATTACAACAGATATATTTAGAAAGCCTACCGACAGAAACACTTATTTACATTACGAAAGCTTCCATCCGCTAGTCCAAAAGAAGGGCATACCCTATGGCCAATTTTTGAGATTAAAAAGGATAATAGATGAAGAGGATAAATGTATACATCAAGCAGATAGAATGGCATGTGATTTTAAGGAGAGGGGATATCCTGGTCCTCTAGTTGAGGAAGCGAAAGATAAGGCCATTGGAATTTCTAGGGAATCACTATTACGCTATAATCTGAAAAAAATGGGTAACAGGATCCCAATTGTGTTAACTCATAGTGTACATAGTAATCATATACGCAGGATTATTAATAAGCATTGGCCCGTATTAACGAGTGCTCCTATGTTTGCAGATTTATTTATTTCCACTCCACTCTTCACCTTCAGGTGACCAAAAAGATGTGAGAGGACATATCATCTGAGCCGATACGGAATTAAAGTGGATGGAGGTAAAAATATTTTACCACCAAAATTAAAAGGGATGTTCACGTTGGCCATTGTGCCCAATGCAGTTTTGTGAGTAAAGGGCCCCAGTTCAGCCATCCTAGGACTGGGAAGAAATATCAAATCCAGGAATTTGTAAACTGCTCCTCTAGCTTTGTGATTTACTTGCTGAAATGCCTGTGTGGGATGGCCTATATAGGCCAAACCACACGGGAGGTGAGGCAGAGAATTTCAGAGCATAGGAGCAGTATAAGGGGGAGAATTGATGTCTCCAGTTGCGAAACATTTCATGAATGCAGGACATAATATTTCCCAACTACGTTATACTGAAATTGAAAAAGAGCAACCAATGAAGAGAGGGGGAGACTTGAAACTAAGGCTCTCACAAAGAGTTATTTTGTATATACGAGCTAAAAACATTATCCCCTTTTGGGATGAATGAGGAACGTGACTTCACCTCCTTCTTATAGGATACTAGAATATTTTTAAATAGTGGTATTGAATTAGTATTGAATAAATCTAGGATATTAGGATTTAGATCAACCTGAGGGTTGGGTGAGGTGAAGGGATGGAAGGATGACATAGATAGGAGATCTTTTCTAAGAATTGTATGTATATTGATTGGTATATAAAAGAAATAACTGACCGCAGAGGGAAGAATTTAAATAATATTATTAACTCTTTATATGTTATAGATATGAAGCACAAAAATTGAGCACTTCTCCCCCAAGAATCATGATGGAAAGCGTTAAGATTCCCCCAGCCTGTCTCAATATGCTATAAGGATGCGTGGCTCCTTTAAGTGGTGAAAGGGTTAATGTTAAGCGAGCTGGAGACAGGGCTCTGTATGGAGCGGCCCTGTGCGCGCTGCCATGTTGCGGCTGGCAAGGGCAAGCCCCGATGTGGTTGGCGTCTGCACCGGGACCGCTCTTTATACGGATGAGTGACACGGAATGACGCGGCCTTGGTGCCGCATCATTTCCTGTCACGTGGAGCCGGGGGGAGAACTGCCTATATAAAAACGAGGGAACCGTAGCAAGTTAGCATACCTCTGACGAAGGGACAGGCGGACCGAAACGGCCGTAAGGTTACTGTATCCATTCTGTGCGCTGGTTTATAGAGCGTGAAGTACGTGTATGTTATGTCAAATTGTTACAAAATGATCATGTCTTGTCTTTTATTGATAACCTTTTGTGAACTATGTCTGTGGCTGCGGAGGACGTAAACACATTGTTACCATTAGTGTAATAAGTTATGCTGCTAGGGATAAGTGCAATATGTTATTATACAAGCAACTATTTATGTTTATGAATCTCGTTGAGGCTGCTATAGCGCTGGTGCACTTTATTACATTATGATTAAATATGAATTGACTATACAATAAGATACTTGATATGCAGATGTGCAATATATGGGTCTATGAGATTCATTGAGCTGTTAATGCACTATATCACTTTACTTAGAAAATTATGGGTCCATGTATTAAGTCTGCTGCTGCTACACATTTTTTGTCTGTTGTATTGTGATTCTTTTGATATATATATAATGTTAGATTTGATCAAAGCAAAATGATATGTGTTTTTTGGTGATAGAATAATAAAAAAAACTTTTTGCTCTTTTGGAAATTAGTGGAGTGCACATCTTTCTTGTATATATTATTGCTTTACCTTGTTCCGCCAGAAGATCTTGCCCTAAACTTAGGACTTTTATCTATTCTTTCGGGTACCCAGAGGAGGCGGATCCTCTGCCCCCATGAAAGGGCGGGAGATTGGAGGACCTGTAAGAAAAAGGAAAGGACCTTCTTTGTGGAAGTCTAGTAGGCTTACCCCCAGTAACTTCTTTCACTATATCATCAAAGCGCTCCCCAACAATCATCCCCCCCTGAAAGGGGCATCCCGTCAGGCAGCATGAGCCGACCATTGCTTTAGCCATAATGAATGCCTTAAAGCTACTAACAGAGCTAAGCCTCCGGCACTTTACTTAACCAATCATCTATAGCAGAAATGACATACTTGTTAATCCAACTGGTCTTAATCAACTGGGAGCATGCATTCCTTAAATGATTCAAACGAGTCTTAGAATCCAGTTGCTTTAACAACCCTCTGCTCGCCAAAGATGCTATGGATGTGGCACAGGCTGGCCGTAAGGTAGATCCTACAACAGAAAAAGCATGACGAGCCCCCTGATCTATGCAGCTTATCTGTTGGATCCCTTGAGGAGGCACTATCTGAGGATGGAATAAAAATAGTCTTAGAGACCAGAAAACTGGAGCATCTTGGGGGCCGGCGGTACTAAATGGCCCTCTATGCGGGTCAACCCGTCCACAATATCTCGCTGGACACTTATTATCCAAGCGAGGCTGGGCTACCAAAAGAGCTCTAGCTCCAAAGGCCCGGCGCTAGAGGTCTCCCTAGGAAACGACTCTGAAGGGGATTTGTTTCACAAAACTTAGTAACTACTATTATAGTGCATTCAGCACAATAGCGCTGTCCTGGTCCAGGCCTTTGCATGCATATAGGACATGAGGTGATCCTGTCTGCTAAGGTACCGGACGCAATGACCCCATATGCCTCCATCATGGTGAAACAATACAGTCTAAAAACTCTGAGGGCCTAAGATTGAAGAATATCACAGACCTCGATAGTCGCATGTGACTACTCAGATCTTTAAGGGATGAACATACTAAATAAATCTAAAAAATATCTAAATTAAATAAAATTATTATAACAAATTATATATCTTATAAAAATACCCTTTACTCACTCAGCTGTATCTATGTCGGCGGCGAGCAGAACGCAGCGGCTTGGAAAGCGGCCCTGCTACCAGAGGCAGCTGTCCAGCCCAACTGCAGCAAGTCCCAAAGCTGAAGTGGGGCGGCCAGGGAAGCCACCGAGCTCCAAGGTAGCCACAGCCAAGGTGCTCAATAAGAACCAGAATAGTGGTGTCACAGCCAGGGAAGCCATCTGCTATCTGAGGTGCCGGCGAAGATATCTGTAGTGAGTCCTGGGAAGCAGGACTCCAGCCAGCCGGTAAAATGAAGAGTTGTACACCGCTAGCAATGCCCCAAGTGAATGAGCCTCCTATTCTGCCCAGCAACAGCCCTCTAAGGAGGCGGACCAGGCAGCGACTTCGCCTCGCTGCCTAAACGGAGGAAGCATCAACCCTTCCTGCTGTCTAGCGTCGCTCAAGCAAGAAAAGAGCAAAAGTATTCCCCCTGCAGGCTCCCCAGACAAAAACCTGCAGCAGACTTTCCTTAAGCTGGAACTGCAGCACAAGAGTGACCACTTTATAAAAATAAATGTGACACCTCTCTAACCTGGCACTTACCCCTACCATCCTGATCCGCATAAACAGCTGAGGAGGCCTGGAAGAAACAGGGTTAAATGCCCCCCACTTCACAGGTAAAAATCCTAAGAAAAAAAGAAGGGGTCACAGCAGGATTTAGAGGGGAGAAAATACATTCTGAAACAAATGGTATGCTAAAACACCCCTCCCCCATAAGGGGCAGTGTGTAGAATTCCCCCCATCACGGGCAGTGTGCAGAATCCCCCCAATTACCCCATAAAAGGCAGTGTGGCAAAGTCTCCCAATCCCATATAACAAGCAGCATGCAAAAATCTCCCATCTCTCTATATACAGGGAGAGAGAGTGGGTTTCCACAACACACAAGAGGGTATGATGAACATGTGTTATACTGCGTTATAAAACACAGTTTCTACCTCCACTTCCCCATTACATATTTAAACATGTATGTTTCCATAAGATGCACCTAGGATTTAGAGAGGAGAAAATAAATTCTGAACCAAATGGTAAGATAAGCTCCTCCCCCAATCACCCCATAAAGGGCAGTGTGCAGAATCCCACCAATCACCCCATAACAGATAGTGTGGCAGAGTCCCAACACCCTATAACAAGCAGCATGCAGAATCCTCAGATCCCCTATAACAGGCAGCGTGTAACCCCCAACCCCCCCAAATCCCATATAACAAGCAGCATGCAAAATCCTCCCGCTATAACAGTGTGGCATAATCCCCCCCCCCCCCTTCCCCCATATCGTGTGTGTGAGGAGAGAGGGCAATGGAGGACGGACGGGCAAGCAGGAAGCAGTTAAACTTACACTTACTCCCTTGCCCGCCAACTCCCTGCTCTCCATACATGCACACACACACACACAAACATCCATACCTCCCATGGTGCTGTTCTGGCTACCGCCCTATAAAATGGCAAGAACACTCCTGAGAAAAGTAAAAACAGCCATTAGTATTATAAATATGTGTCACTAATGGCTTCCCATACATAATGTATAGCGTCACCTGGAAAAATAAAGTTCAGGCAAAACAGCTCCCAGACGAATCTCGCTCTCTTCAGCCAAGTGCCGGAGAGATATATCAAAAGCATGGACAGATTTTTTTTTTCAAACAATTTCTGCAACACAGTAATTTTTACATTTGGAGCCTTAATATGCATTACATAATGCTGAAGAGACATTAGGGGAGGAGACTAGAATCTGCTCTTAGAAATGATCAATATCATCATGGATTAGTCTGATCCATGAATGCTAGGACAATCAAACCCTAACAGAGCATAGCAGTTGGAATGCCTTCCCCATCAGACAGAAAATGTCTTGAAGGAGTTCTTTGGGACTAGGAACTTGACACAGTACAGATAAATTAGCATACTATCTGGAAAAAATAATAATGATTGGCAGAGAATCTGGCTCACGTTCATCCTTAGGACATTGGCCAGAACTGGCTCAGATGGCTGTGGTGTTCTTTAAAGAGGACCAACACCCAGGGGTGATCGGCCCGGAAATCTATAAGATTCCCGGGCCGATCACCTCCCACCCCGCGGGACATCCGAGATCGGGATGTCCCGCGGGGTGAAACCCCCCAGAAACCCCAAAAACATCTTACCTGATCCGCCGCCGCGGGGGCGCACGCGCGCCGAGAGTGACGCGCGGGAGGAAGCGGCGGAAGCGGCTTGGACGTTCCTGATCCCCGCCTGGACGTTGGCGGGGATTGGCTGCGGCGTTGACGTGGGAGCGTTGAGAGGTGAGTTTTTGGGGGTTTCTGGGGGGTTTCACACAGCGGGGCACCCCGCCGAAGTGGACCAAAACCCAGGATAGTCAAAATCCTGGGTGTTGGTCCACTTTAATGAGTCGAAGCAAAACTTTGTTGACCGTGTCGAAATTTCTCAGATGACCACATGAAAACCCACTGTTTCATAATAGAGAAATTCTGACGCCATGTCCTCCACGTGTATAAACAAAGTAGGGCATTACACAGGTCCCTTGCAGCCTTAAAGTGGAGGAAAAACACAAAAATAAATGGCAGCTTACCTTGCCAAGCGCTTCTTCAGCAGTTTACTTCCTCTCAGGTAAACGCAAATTAAGAAATTCACTTCCTCACTTGTGGCAAAGGATAGGGGTCGCAGGCCACCACCACAGCAGAGCCACCGCCCAAGCAGGGGGGGGGAGAAAGAGCCGCAGCCAGCCCCAGCCGTTGGAGAGGAGGTAGCACCCAAGCCGAGGGAGGGGAGGAAGAAGCCACTACGTCACCACCGTCCCACCCAGAGATCCCCTTCCCCCTGTCTGGTTGCACCCTATGCCTGCCCTCCTGGCCAACTTCCTGCCCACATTCCTATCCACCCACCTGCCTGCCCATCTACCTATATGACAATCCCCCCTCCCTGCCCAACTACAAGGTCACTCACCTACCTACTTTGCTATCCGCCTGCCCACCTACTTACCTGGCTACCCACTTGACAGCCGACTGCCCACCCACCTTGTGGACGTCCGTCTGCCTCTCCTGGGGTGGGCGCGCTCACGTGTTTGGGAGTGAGGGAGTGTGCCGGCAAGTTGGGGAGTACGTGTCTCGGGGTCCAATGTCGCCAAGAAAAAGGGATAAAGGGGAGGGAGCCCAGTCAGGGTGCCTGAAGCAGGATCTCAAGCTCTTACAGACCCCACAAATGATGCTGATTAGTATGCAGCACCACAGTTCCAAGGGCCAAACCCACTTTTTTTTTTAAGAAAATCCCCCGTCAACCTAATGGTAACGGATTTTTCAAGAATATTTCAGCATGACCATACGGAGAGAAGGCTCCACCACCTGTGGAAACACACACAATAGAGTTTAAAAGCCCCACCCCTTCATGCCCACCTCAGTCTTTGTAAAATAACCCAGGTAATCGCTAGGACCATGGGCGGGTAATATGTGGTCGTGCTGAAGGATTCTTGAGAAATCCATTACCGGGGTTTTTCCAATTCATACTTTAGCTTGACCACACGGAGAGGATTAGGTAAGTAGTTGTAGCTTAGAGGTGGGAAGATGCAAGTAGTACCCTTCTACCGAAGGCCTGATGTTTTGCAGATCATAGATCAAGTCTATAACCCTTTCAGTGCCAAGCACGTAGATTCTACGTGCTCGCTTCTACTCCACTTAAGTGCCAAGCACGTAGAATCTACGTGCCTGACTTTCCCCCCTGCTAGTTAAAAAAATAAAATACTCGCCTTACCACTCGTTGGATTCGGCCGGGTCTCCTCTTTAATTTGGTGACAACCAATCCCCTGTTGGGGCTTCGATGGCTCCAGGAGGGCCCCCGGAATAGGCCGCCCCCCCCCCCCCCTAGCTTCGGCAGCAACTGCTAACTGTAAAAAAATAAATAAATAAAAATGACATTTACTTACCTGCGGTCGCGCTGCCTCCCGACAGGTCTCCTCTTCACTGGGGGGTCTTCTGATCGCCCCCCAGCCTCTTCCGTGGCAAGGAAAGGGCAGAAACCCCCCCCCCCCCCACTTCCTGCATTGCGGCTGCTAGCCCCAGTCAATGTGATGTCACCAGCACCCGAGACTAAGAATCAGTCTGCTCGGGTGCCTGGAGGAGAGAGCAGGGGAGGGGGAGAGGGCTGAGATCGACCCCCCCTCCCCAGGCTCTCTCCTTCAAACACCCGAGCAGACTGTCATCGGAGATCGCGGGGGGGGGGGGGGGGGGAACACAGGATCGGAGGCGAGTAAAATAAAAAAAATAAAAAAATAAAGATCATTTTTTCTTCTTATGTGTGTCAGTGTTTTTATTTATTCTGTTAACCCCTTGTGAACTGGTAAGGGGTCCATGAGACCCCCTTATACCAGTTCATAAGGCTGGGGGCTAGCCGCAGGTGACTTGCCATTAACCCCCAGCACCCCTATTACCTGCCTCCGCAAAGCCCGGGGCCACAAAAGCTGGCCCCTCCACTCTGTTCCTACAAGCCCCCATAGCTGGTTCCGGGCTGGTAATGCTGGGTAAGGGGGACCCCATTTCATTTGTTGGGGGATTTTTAGGGTTTTTAACTCTTAAAATTAAAAAAAATGGAATTGTAAATGTTATAAAGTGCTATTTTCAGTTTGGGGGGTCTCCTGGGCAAGAATGGGGGGGCTACCAATACATATGTGGTACCGTTGTAATTGGGAGAAATTGAACTTTCACATGCAATATGGTTTTCTCTAATAAAGTAAATGTTTTATTTAAAATAAAGGAGACAATTGTCTAAAAAAATATGTATTTTTTGTTTTTGTTTTTTTTACAGAAAAATATTAAAAAAACAGTAGAAAAATGACAAACAAGACATTTCATGTTAAAGCCTAAACTCTGCTGCAAAATATATATCTATATTTTCCTGGAAATTCCGGCAAAAGTCACGGTTAAACATGGCGCAGAATGGGGAAAAATGACCTGTCAACAGAGAGTGACAAAACTTCAAGTAGGGTGGCAAATAAAAGGGTTAATAGTACCTATGCATGTTGGGTATTGTTCTGCTTGGGGGCCCTTGCTCTTTCAGATTTAGCTTGTTTTTTCTTGTTTGCATATTTATATTTTAGGAAAACATGTTATTTATTCAGCTTTTTTATTCATATTTTTAGGTAAACCCTGTGCAACCTAAGAATTCTTTGAGGGATTACTTCCAGAAAGGTGAGCCTACTACAACAAGCTGTGTACTCGTAGAAAGCTTAACGTGTACTTTCAGGGAATATATGGTTTATCGGGGATATTCCAAATGTAAAGGGTTGTTTTGATTGAAAATTTGCAAGGTGCTCATTTTGTCTGCAGAGCTGAAATTTTCAAGTAAAATTACTGTTACGCCCACGCTTTACTTTGTGGTGTTTGCCAACTCTTCCCTTGACAGTACCTATGCATGTTGGGTATCGTTCTGTTCGGGGCAGGGTGCTTTTTGAGATTTCACTTGTTTTTACTTGTTTGCATATTTTTTTTAGGAAAATGTGGCTTGATTCTTCCTTTTTATTCTTTTTTAGGGAAACTTTGTGCAACCAAAGAATACTTTGAGGGATTACTTCCAGAAAACTAAGGCCACAAACAAGCTTGGTACGCCTAGAAAGCTTCAGGTGTGTACTTCCAGAGAATATATAGTTTTTGGGGGGTATTTCAAATGTAAAGGGTTGTTTTTCTGGAGAAACTGCAAGGTGCGCATAGCCATTAGCACAGTTGTATTTTATCTGAAAATCTCCTAAAGCCCTGTTTCAGTTTTGGTTTCCAGGGCAGGAAAGGGTGTCTACCACTACATATGTGGTCCCGCTGTGACCGGGAGAAATTGGGGTTTCACATGCAATAAAATGTTATTGACAAACTTACATTTTTTATTACAAAAAAACACTACAAATTGCAAAAAATAGATTTTTTTTGCACATATTTAACCAAAAAGTATTGAGAATACACTACAAAAAGGCCAAACAAGACATTTAATGTTGAAGCCCAGACTCTGTAGAAAAAAACAATATTTAATTTTCCTGGGAAATCCCTGGAAATCCTTTCAAAAATCACAGTTGAACATGTATAGCACAAAATAGTGAAACATGGTCTGGCAACAGAGGGTGACAAAAGCTGCAGGTAGGCTGGCAGCGAAAGGGATAATGTTTAAGGAAGGTGTGTGGTGATGACCACATTGCTGCTTTGCAGATTTCTTCCAATGAGGCACCAGTCCTCTCTGCCCAAGATGCTGACATAGCTCTTGTACAATGGGCAGACACCTCAGGGGGAGAAGCATATGCCTGTGCAATAGTCTGTTTATCCACCTGGCTATAGTGGACCTGGAGGCTACTAAGCCCCTATTTTTTCGGCTGCAAGTTATTAAGAGTTGTTTCGCCAACCTCCATTCTCTGGACCTTTCCAAATAGATAATCAGGGCTCTACTAACATCCAATAGTGAGAGATCCTTTTCCTTGCCAGCTCCTAGTAGTGTCGGAAGGACTATCTCCTGCTTCCTGTTAGCGAAAGTCCCTATTTTTGGCAAACACTATGGATTAGGTCTAAGTATAACTTTATCTGGAGTACCGAACAATAGGGCTCCTTTGAAGACCAGGCCTGCAGTTTACGGACTCTTCTGGCGGAAGTAATGGCTAACGGGAAACAACATTTAAGAGACAACCATTTCTCCGGAACTTCATCCAGTGAATCAAAAGGAGGCTCTATTAATCCTTTAAATACTATCGATAAGCCCCATGTAGGAAACCCCTTAAAAGGAGCTGGTCTTTGCAGACTAACTGACTTGAAAAAACTATTGATAAGTTAATTCTGTCTTATGTTTTTGTTCGAGAAAAACGGATAGGGCCGAAGACTTTAGTGTACTTACTGTTAGCCCTTTCTCAAATCCGTCCTGCAGGAAATCGAGTACCATAGCTATCTTTCTTTTCTTTAACTGGTTAACTTCACAAAAAGAAAAAAAGTTCCCATACCTTTTCATAGATTCTTCTAGGGTTTTCTTTTTTTACTGCCTAGTAGCCTTTCATTCACTCTAGCTGAACAACCCTTACTCTCTAGGATGGTCCTATCAAGGTCATTGCTCTCAGTTGAAGCTTTGACCGATTCGGACGCAGAATGTCACCCTGATGAATAATGTTCTGAAGATATGGAAGCCGCCAGGGACCCTCCTTCACCATTCTTCTTAGCTCCGCTAGCCACGCTCTTTTTCGGACGAAACTGAGCTACTAGGATGACTTGGTTCTCTTCCTGTGCTATCTTGTGGATAACTTGTGGCATATTCTGAAAGGAGGAAAGGCATAAAGAACCTTTTCTCTGGCTTCTCCCATTTTTTTTAAATTAATGACGTAAGTGCTCTATGGACGGGTTGGAAGTTTGTTCCAACAATTTCTTATACATTTCATCCTGTATAGATAGGGGCTTTTCTTCATACTGAATACCCCAAGTTGCGAAAATATCTCCTAATAATTTTTCAAGCTCCACTGACATTTTATCAGAACCATCTGGAACTTCATCATCCAGGTTCTCCTCATCCAAGAAATCCTGAGAGTACAGGTCCTCTTCTCCAGATTGTTTCCACATTAATCTGCAGTGGGTCCACAGAAAAAAGACATATTAGCCATAAGGGATACCCCTGCACTATCCGCTTGACCTTCAACCAATTGATTAGCAGACGGTGCGGTAGCAATGGATAGCTCGGGACGCCCTATTCCTTTCTGGGCATCCTGCATTGAAGCAATCTGCTGCTTCATTACGGGGATCTCCATTATTAGGGATGCTGAGCCTGCATCCTTTTGCTTCCCTGCATTCCTGGCACAAAGGCCTCTGCCAAGTATCCGGAAGCACACAATTACAATCTTTGCAGCTTTTAGACTTTTTGACTGCTTTGATCTTTGGTTTGGAGTCCTTATTTTAGCAGTTTAAAGCTAAGAGACAAATAAAATAATAAAATAAGGATTTACCTTCATCCTGAATGCTTATGCTAGCATTTCCTCTGCCAAAACAGTAACAGTCTTACCGGTTTCTGTAAAAATGTGATTACCAGTCCTGCTTCTTTAAGAGTCACGCTGTTGGCGGGGCTGACCGACATTGCTTCTGCCTGTGGGGTTCCTCGCTGTGGAGCGCTGCAAAACACTGACCCCCCTCGGGGCGCTTCTCTCCCGCCGACCTGCATGCTGGGTGGAGAGAAATGCTGCCCTCCTTCTTCTGGGTCGCTGCACGTGTTAGTGTCTGACCCGGTAGTGACGTGAAAGAGCCATGTCCCAGCTTCCAGGCTTCGCCCCCAAATTTTCAGAGGCAAAAATTATGAAAACGAAAAACAGCAGATGGAACCGATAAGACAGAACTAGCACTCTGGAGAGATCTTAAAGGACCAGCATACCTGACCACTAGGAAACCAGACCGGTGTTTTTTAAAAGGGGACATTACCACTACTCGTGCTTAGTCCAGCTATGTGGGAATCTAGCCCTGGCCATCCCAAGTCAGCGGATGAACAACACCCCAGTATGTGACGTAAGGGTACACCGGGCTCCTCCAGGACTCTGGATTGTTAAAAAAAAAAAACTTTAAAAAAATCAGCTGAAGACTAACAATCTTCCCAGCACACCACTGTCCAGTGACCCAGTGTCCCCAGGGAAGAAACACAAAGAACTGAGGTGGGCAGGAAGGGTGGGGCTTTTAAACTCAGTTTGTGTTATCACAGGGGGTGGAGCCTTCTCTCTGTGTGGTCATGCTGAAGTATGATTAGGAAATATCATGAGGTAAAACTATAATCCTCAAAATCTAGGCAATTTCTTCAAATGAAAAACTGAAAACAGTATTGGATGGTGCTAAACGTAGCCCGACACAATGATGTAACTATTACCTTTGCCTTCAATATCACTTTAAAATCACCAAAAAACACGGACAACTTTGGTAAATGAAACAGAAACCCGAACTCTGAAAGCGTACAATTTACTTACGTGCCGGCCTGGATTGCTGCGTTGACCAGTGAGTTGTTGGGCGTACAGGTGCTACAGGGCTCGGGTTGTAAAAGGCACGATTTGGTGGCTGGAAATGGCAAGTAAACTGTCACTTTGGTGTCAAACATTTTTCTATAGGGCATTTAGAGGTGGTTTGTGCATATAAGGGAAAAAAAAAAAGAATACAGGAAAAATGTAATTCGAATAATCCCTGAAAAATCAATTTCTTCAGATACCACAGGAGAATCTATGACCTACTACTCCCCTCTTTTAATCTTCCCCCTCCTGCCAGAGTGCTTCTGCTTTACCAGTGACCAACACAGATTGAGATCTAAGCATACTCCAACCATGTCCAGTTCCAAAAGTAAGCTAGGATTTAAGGTACTGTATATCTGCCTAATATGTCAGGTCTAGAAACCTCTATAATATTATACCATAAGGGGAATGTATAGATTCTTTTCAGTTAATTGTAGGAAGTGCCAAAAGGCAATTCTGTGAAACTCACCTGTAGAATTGCTTTTGTTCTCTGATCCATTCCAGCCTGTCCAGAAGTATTCACGTTTGAGAGTTCGCCCCTAGGGGGCGCTGACTGCAAGATCAAAATATGTAGCTCCTCCAGCCCCCTATAAAGGCAGCTGCCCCTCAATCCAGCCCCAGTAGTTTAAAAGCAGTACTCGATAGTAGAGGCAGGCCGGGAGGTCCAAACTAAAAAATAGGAGACCATGTTACCTCGCATAGCCTCCGCTTGTACTCTCTCGAATCAAAACTTAAAACTTGTATAACTAATGTCCCATGAGCAAAAATGGTTCAATCACCATAACAGGCATGCAGGACATAATAAACCACAAGGGCGGGGTGGACTGGCTGCAATGGATCGGAGAACAAAAGCAATTCTACAGGTGAGTTTCACAGAATTGCCTTTTTCTTTCCGATCCGTTCCAGCCTCTCCAGAGGTATTTACGTTTGGGACATCCAAAAGCAGTGTCCATATGAGCGGGATCCCCATTTTATTTCACTACCGCCTGAAGCACCTTTCGGCCAAAAACAGCATCAGCTGAGGCCCTGACATCCACCTTGTAAAACTTTGTAAAAGTATGAACAGAAGACCAAGTGGCCTTGTAAACTTGTTCCACCGAGGCCTGGTGCTAAAAAGCCCAAGAAGCACCAATGGCTCTAGTAGAATGAGCTGTGATCCGAAAAGGGGGTTCCTTCCCCCTGGCAGAGTAGGCTTGTACCACCGCCTGTCTGATCCACTTACTGAGAGTAGACTTTGCTGGTGGCAATCCGTTCCTAGAACCCTCTGTCAAGACAAAGAGAAAATCCGATCTTCTGAAGGATGCCGTCACAGCCAGGTAATATCTTATGGCTCTGACCACATCCAAAGCATGGAGGGTCCATTCCTTGGAATTAGCCGGTGCTGGACACAAGGAAGGTAAGACAACTTCCTCATTAAGGTGAAAAGGAGAAACGACCTTAGGCAAAAAAATCTGATTTAAAACGAAAAACCACCTTATCTCTGTGCATCTCAAAGTAAGGTGGTTTCATACATAGCGTGGCCAGCTCCGATACGCGACGTACCGAGGTGATCGCCACCAGAAAAAACACCTTGAGTGTAAGCATAGACAACGTAGCGTCATTCAATGGCTCGAAGGGAGGACCCTGGAGAGCAGACAGCACTAGATTCAAGTCCCAATTAAGACATGGGTGACCCCCTGGAAAAAAGTCTTGATCAATCTATGGTTGGCAAAGGACCTCTGGAAAAAAAAAAATGGATAAGGCCGAGACCTGACCCTTGAGGGTGCTCAGCTGGAGGCCCAAGTCTAGGCCGTGTTGTAGAAACTCAAGAATACTAGAAACAGAATATTTCTGGCAAGGAAGGCTCTTGGCCTCGCACCAAGCGATATAGGCCTGCCAAACTCTGTAGTATATCATGGAAGAAGACTTATTCCGTGCCTGAATCATTGTGTGAATAACCGTGGCAGACAACCCCTTCTCTGAGGTTTCAATAGGCAGGCCGTCAATGCCAGCGTCTGTAAATTCGGGTGTGGTAGCGACCCCTGAGTGAGAAGCCCTGGATCGCCGTGCATGATGTAGTGATCTACTGACATCTTTACTATGTCTGCAAACCAACTCCTCCTCGGCCAGCGAGAAGCCACCAGGATGGCTGGTACCCCCTCCTGGGCTATCTTGCGTAGAACTCTGCCCGGAGCAGAAACGGAGGGAATGCATACAGAAGGTTGAACAAGATCTAGGTCTGGTTGACCCCAGCGGAGGCACAGAGCCTGAAAAGTCTCGCTGCTGAGGGACCATTCCCCCAGGCGCAAGATCTCCTGCTCAGGGAGTCTGCCTCCTGGTTTTCCACCCCGGGGATGTAAACCATCGAGATGCAGGGAACATTCTCCTCTGCCCAATTCAGAAGCCAGTGAACACTCGAGGAGCTGAGGATATGCCGAAGGGGAGTGCCACAAACTGGCAATGTTGATCCTCCAGTGCAAACCTCAAAAAACTTCCTTGTCCTTGGAAAATCAGGATGTGCAGATAAGCGTCCCTGATGTCCACTGTGGTCATAAAGTCGCCGGGCCGAAGCCATCTCACCACCGCAACGTTTCCATGCGGAAATGTCTGACCTTAACAAATTTGTTGAGACCCTTCAGGTCCAAGATCGGCCGCAGAGATCCGTCCTTCTTGGGGACCGTGAACAAGGAGTAAAACCCCTGACCCTGTTCCTGCCGGGGAACATGGCAAATCACACCTATACGCAGGAGGTGTTGAACAGCTGCTCTCAAAGCCTGAGCTTTTTGCGGATATCAGAATATCCTTTAACATATGAATTTTGTGGGTGGTCTGGCTGCCAGCTCTATCTCGTAATTGGGAGGACACCACCTCCTGAATCCAACTATCTGAGACGGGACGCCTCCAGATCGAAGCAAACAGCAGAAGCTGTTGCCCCCACCCGTATGGGGGAGGGCGCCCCCTCATGCCTGAGTAGATTTGGCTGGGGGTTTGGGATTAGCTCCCCAGGCGGGGTTGGGCCGGCAGCGGGACCTACCTCTGCCCCAGGTATCTCTGCGGGCACAGGAAAATGAAGAACTTCTTCCTCCCCGAAAGGACTGAAAAGAGGAGGAGTTCCGAAAGGGCCAATTAGGCTTTCTTCTCTGAAGGAGCTTACCATCCTTGACCAAAAGGTCCAATCGCTCCCCAAACAGCCAGCTTCCCAAAAAAGGCAAACTTGTGAGAGAACTTCTTGGCAGCTGCATCGGGCGACCACTGCTTCAACCACAGCGAGCGGCGTAAAGCTACGAGCAAGGCTGCAATTCTGGCATCGAGCCTGACCACATCATCCATGGCAGTAACGGCAAAGCCGATGAAATCCAAACAGGCCTTGAGTCCTTAAACTCGTCCGCCCGTTTGCGGGACTTAGCCTTAGCCACAAGGTGTTTAACTTTTCTCCTGTTGGCTAGGGAAACAATTGCCGAGGCACACGCAGGTGGAAAAAGGGCACCAACAAAGGTGAAAGCATGGCAGGCCAACTGATCCATGCGTTTGTCTGCAGGATCACGTAAGAAAGCATTGTCAGGTGATGGCATAACAGTGGTGTTGGACAACCCTGACACTGGAGGGTCCACCTTGGAAGGGTGAGACCATAACCAAATCAATTCGGCAGGGAAAGGATAACGCCTATCTAGGCCCTTAGGAACCAATGGTAACTTGTTGGGCCTTTCCTATTCCTTAAGTATCATGGTAGAAAAATGCGGCTGCTCGGGAAAAACCCACCCTTTTTCCTCTTGGCCATTCTGGGAGGAACAATGTGCAAGGTATCAAAAACGGAAGAAAGCAAACTTTACGTATCATCCGGAAGGAAAGAATCCTCATCCGAAGAGGAACCAGAGATGCTGTTGTCTCCAGCGGAAAGCAACTCTGCCACTGAGAGTGGGTCATCTGGCGACTCATCTTCCTCCGCAGATCCCAAGGAATCATAAAAATCATTATCCGAGTAAACCGGCTCCAGATTCCGCTTCTTACGCGAGGCCTTTTTAGGGGCTGCCAACGAGATCTGTTTCTCGATGCTAGCCAGCCTGTGTGCAAAATCAGCATGTGTCCCCTTGCTGGCTCCCCCTTCACTAGGGGCTAACTGCAGCAGCGGAGGATCCGGAGATGCCGGTGGTAACGCAGGGCTAGGGTCAGGAGCGACCGCCCGCTCATGGTCCAAAATGGCGCGTCACGTCAGGCCAAGTTGCGGCGCCACCTAACATGGCGGCACCACCTAACATGGCAGCGCCCCCCCGCCGCCCGCTTCTGCCATCATGCGCCATGCGCCCCGGGCCGAGACCCGGAGAGGGAGTGAGGAAGGTAAGAAGTCACTGTAGATGCTACAGCGATGGAGCTCTCCACCGCTCCCCAGAGGTAGCACCAAGCACAAGTACACACACATTAACATAAGTAAAGCATGTGGGAGAAGGGAGGCTTTATATGAAATATATATAAGTGGTTCCCTAGCAGGCTCACCATAAATGTCTGCGGCCGACTACTTTTTCTTAATAAAGTCTGTGGCCCAGAGCCATGTGCTCTGCCAAAACGCCCCAGACCCCAGTGATTCGCCCTACCGTACACGGATCCCTGTTAGCAGCCAAAGCTGGGAGGCAAGGATGGGTCAGAAGAGATCCGAGGAAATAGGGTCCTGCAGCGGCCGACAGGCTAGGTGGCCCCGCTCTGCTGCCAAAATTCTGAGAGAGTGGAAAGCGATCTTATGCAGTCAACTGAAAGATAAAGAACTGGAGCTGGATTGAGGGGCAGCTGCCTTTATACGGGGGCGGAAGGAGCTACATCTTTTGATCTTGCAGTCAGCGCTCCCAAGCGCTCCCAAACGTGAATACTTCTGTATGGGCTGGAATGGATCGGAAAGCAGTACGCCAACCTGGTAACATTTGGTTGTGGTAACATTGGGTTGTGTGCTTGAATGAATTTTTTTTGCCAATTGCCCGGAGCTGCGCGCCCTAGACATGCTCTGCAGCTGTATTCTACCTATGCAAGATGAAAGCCACTTTATTTATTACTATGTGTTACTAAAAAGATTTAATTGTCTTTATTTTAGCTCAAAACTACTGGGCTTGTATTATATAACAATTTTACTTATGTAATCTTGCTGGCATTAGATAATATGCTACTAATGTAACCGCTGTCAGCTGCGTTGCCTGGCACTGTTCTGCTGGCCGCCGCATCTTCTCCCGAAGGCTTAGGAGGCAGTTATTGTTTACCGGCAGCTTCTCCCCTCTCATTGGTTCGCCTTTCATCCTATCACTGCTGCACCTCAGATGACTGTATGCAGACTACCTCCGACAGTGGCGGCTGCAGAGGTAATGTTTTTTTTTTTTAACATTCTAGTTCTTTTTAATCCAGAAATTACTGCTCACTAGTTGTATGCTTAAGGGCCCCTGTGGCCCAAAACTCGTTATGGGGTTCTGTTAGCAGGACTTGGTTGCTTCTGGGTCCTCTTCTTGCGATCATAGATTTCAGCATTTTTTCACGTTTGGCCATTTTAAATTATTAATATTAAAAGTTATGTTTTATTGAGGGGCTGGACAAACACTGACCTTCATCTTTGCCAGGGAAGGACTGCTTGGGGTTCCACCTCATTGCCAAGCACAGAGATTACTGGTGGAGGCCAGTGTGAGCTTTCATAACAGTTTTGCACAGAGTAGGGCAGAAAGGGACATTTCAAAGGCCTCACAAGATCTGTCATAACTCGGAAGGTTATTTCCCTGATGGGTCTTCCTGTAGATTCCTGAATCTGTGGGTGGTGGCTAGGGTGTCATCCAAATCCTGCTAAATGTTTTTGGCATTAATGGCCACCAAATAAGTTGGGCAAAAGGATTTATCAGTAAAGGGATACGAAACTTGGAATATGTTCAGGAAATGTCATCAGACTGCTGCCACAAGGGAGAGCAGGTAATTAATTTTGGGACAATCTGATGAGTAGGGATAGATTTCAATTGTATACTGGAACACTAGCACAGTCAACTGGGGTGGAACCATGGCATTTTGAAATGACGAGGAGTTGTGGTTGGGGACCTGCTTATCTGCAATGCGATTCTCCTATGACACCAAGAGCTCCTCTCCCCCCTTCTTGATGGCCACTAACTGAACTTCGCCCATGAACACTAAGCTGTACAATGCATTCCCCATGGTAAGGAATAAAAAAGGGTAAGGACAGTCCACCCAAAGAGAAAGGCAGGAGACAACTTATTTTGCTAGCAGCCAGAGTGTGCCAAATCCACTGAAAAGATGGACATCTTTTCCAATTACCCAGGACATCTGCCATGGAGGAATTAAGAATGGCTAAAAACACCAAAAATACAATTCTGTGATTGCTCACCTGTAGAATTGTTTTTACGGTGTACAGCACGTCTTGCTTCATTTCTTATTCTTGACATGTGGGTAATCCACCAGCAGGTGGCGCAGTCGACTGCAGGAAGACTTGTGGCCCTTCCCGGCCATATAAGGCCGGAATTACCCAAAAGACCCCAGTGTTTGAAAGCAGCATGCCAGAAGCCGGGAGGCAAGAACCATGTTAATAAATAACAGCCCGTATAGGAAAAACTCTCTCAACAAAATCACCATTACAAGGCAAAAGAGAACAATAACAACAAGGGTGGGATGAAGCAAGACGTGCTGTACACCGTAAAAACAATTCTACAGGTGAGTAATCACAGAATTGTTTTTTTCCAGGTGTACAGCACGTGTTGCTTCATTTCTTATTCTTGACATGTGGGACATCCAACAGCAGTGTCCAAAAAATAAGGGTGGGATCCCCAGAGAGCAATGGTAGGCAGTTCAAACCACTACCACCTAAAGCACCTTGCGGCCAAAAACAGAGTCAGCCGAGGCCCTAACATCAACTTTGTAAAACTTAGAAAAGGTATGAACCAAAGACCAAGTAGCGGCCTTACAAACCTGTCAACAGAAGCCTGGTGCTGGAAGGCCCAAGAGGCACCAATAGCTCTAGTGGAGTGAGCTGTGACACATGGCCTCCCCTTGGCAGAGTATGCTTGCACCACCGTCTGTCTAATCCACTTACTGATAGTGGATTTGGCTGGAGATAAGCCCTTCCTAGGTCCGGAAGGAAGGACAAAAAGAGAATCAGACTTCCGAAATGACTCAGTAGCGACCAAATAATACTTCAGTGCCCTGACCACATCCAGAGAATGAAGGTTCCTTTCCTTGGAATTAGCAGGGGCAGAACAGAAGAAAGGTAAGACAATGTCACCATTGAGATGAAAGGCAGATACAACCTTGGGCAAGAATTCCAGCTTAAGATGGAATACCACCTTATCCTGATGCCGCTCAAAATAAGGTTTCATTGAAAGCGCCGCCAGCTCAGAAACGCGACGCACCAAAGTGATAGCAACGAAAAAGATCACTTTAATAGTCAAAATAGACAAAGCAGCATCACATAGGGGGTCGAAAGGTGGACCCTGTAGAGCAGAAAGCACCAAGTTCAAATCCCACACCGGTAGCAGAGGTTTACGCGGTGGACGTACATGGGTGACTCCCTGGAAGAACGTTTTAACAAGTCTGTGATTAGCAAAAGATCTTTGGAAAAAAATTGCCAAGGCAGAAGCCTGACCTTTGAGGGTACTCAGTTGTAGACCCGACTCCAGACCATGTTGTAAAAAAAGCAATTCTGTGAGTACTCACCTGTAAAATTGTTTTTGTTCTTGCATGGCATGGCCTGCTTCGGTATTCATAACAGTTGGGTTATTCCGCCACAAGGTGGCGCAGTGGTACCACAGAAAGCTGTGGCATCTCCCGGCCCCCTACAAAAAGGGGGATCAACCATAGAGTTCCCAGCGTAGACAAGCAGTAAGACAAGAAGCCGGGAGAGAATAAAAGTAAAAAATGTAAAAAACCCCAATTAACTTGGAACAATCACCATAAAGAGGCCACTAAGAATAACGATAACAAGGGTGGGTCGAAGCAGGGCGTGCCATGCAAGAACAAAAACAACTCTACAGGTGAGTACACACAGAATAGCTTTTTTCTTTATTGCATGGTACGGCCTGCTTCGGCATTCATAACAGTTGGGACATCCAAAAGCAGTGTCCAAAGATAGGGTGGGATCCCAATGAGTAACAGCCGGCAGTTCAAGTCACTACCGCTTGAAGCACCTTGCAGCCAAAAGCAGCATCCGCTGAGGCCTTAACATCAACCTTGTAAAACTTGGAAAAAGTATGAACAGAAGACCAAGTAGCGGCCTTGCAAACTTGTTCAACAGAAGCTTGGTGCTGAAAAGCCCAAGAGGCACCAATAGCACGAGTGGAATGAGCAGCAATTCTAAAGGGAGGTCCCTTCCCCTTAGCAGAATAGGCTTGAACCACCGCCTGACGGATCCACTTGCTGATAGTGGATTTAGCCGGAGGCAAACCCTTCCTAGGTCCAGAAGTGAGAACAAAAAGAGCATCAGATTTCCTGAAAGGCTCAGTAGCGACCAAATAAAACTTCAGAGCCCAGACCACATCCAGAGAATGCAGTGTCCGCTCCTTGGAATTAGCAGGATTAGGACACAATAAAGGCAAGACAAAATCCTGATTGAGATAAAAAGCAGACACCACTTTAGGCAAGAAATCCATCTCAAGCCGAACCACCTTATCCTGATGCCTCTCAAAATAAGGAGGTTTGATGGAAAGCGCCGCCAGCTCAGAAACTCGCCTTACAGAAGTGATAGCCACCAAAAAGGCTACCTTAAGAGTCAGAATGGGCAAAGCAGCCCCACGGATAGGCTCAAACGGAGGACCCTGCAGAGCAGACAACACCAAATTCAAGTCCCAGACTGGTAGCATAGGCTTACGAGGTGGACGCACATGAACAACACCCTGGAAAAAAGTTTTAACCAACCGGTGGTTGGCAAGGGATCTTTGGAAAAAAATTGCCAGAGCTGAAACATGGTCCTTGAGGGTACTCAGTTGAAGGCCAGAATCCAAACCATGTTGCAAATATTCCAGAATCCTGGGAATGGAAAAAAACCCGACAGGGAAGAGACTTGGACTCACACCAGGCAATGTAAGCATGCCAGACCCTGTAATAGATAAAGGAGGCAGGCAACCCCTTCTCTGTCAAGATGTAGGTTTCAGCAGCCAAGCAGTTAAAGCCAGTGTTTGTAAATTGGGATGGCGTAGCAGTCCCTGAGTGAGAAGATCTGGATCCCTGGGCAAGATGTACTGGTCTACTGCCAACTGCACGACATCTGCGAATCACACCCTTCTTGGCCAACAGGGGACCACCAGCATGGCTGACACCCCCTCCTGAGCAAACTTGCGCATGACCCTGCCCAGTAGAGGGAAAGGGGGGGGAACACATAGGGAAGCCGAAAATCCGTCCGAGGCAATGCCAGTGCATCCGTGGCGAAGGCCAGAGGATCCTGTGACAGAGAGACAAACCTGGGAAGTTTGTGATTGTGAACGGACGCAAACAGGTCCACATCCGGCTGACCCCAGCGGTGACACGGAGAGAAACACCTGGTAGTTAACCATTCCCCCAGACGAGACGTCCCCCTGCTCAGGGAGTCCACCACCTGGTTCTCCACCCCCGGAATGTATACCGCTGAGATGCAGGAGACATTCTGTTCCACCCAAGACAGTATCAGAAACACTTCCTTGAATGCTCGCTTGCTCCGAGTCCCCCCCCCGATGGTTGATGTACGCAACCGCCGTCTGGTTGTCTGAGTGGATCTGAACAGCCCAACCCCGAAGGTGTGTGGTCAGGTGGGACAGAACCAACCTGATCGCCCTCAGTTCCAGGACATTGATGGGAGCATGAGCCTCCAGGGGGCCCCAATGACCCTGGAACTGTAGGGACAAACTGTAGGAACTGTAGGGACAAAAATCTCCCCAGCCCATCAGACTGGCATCCGTGGTGACAGTCTCCCAGCACGGGGGCAGGAAGGTTTCCTGCCCAACAGAAGATTCCTTGAGTCCAGCCACCATGAAAGGCCTGGCCAGGGCAGAGCAAATTCCTGATCCAGGGACATAGCGTCCCGATCCCAAACTGACAAGAGGTACAACTGAAGAGGTCTCATGTGAAACTGAGCAAAGGGGACCACCTCGAAGCAGGACACCATCAGACCCACTAAATGCATCCCCAGACGAATGAGGACACAAGAGCAGAGCCTGTGCCTGCTTCTGAAGGCCCTCCACCTTGTGCTGAGGAAGGAACACCTTGACCTGAGAGGTATCCAGAGTCATGCCCAGAAAGGACCTCACCAAGGATGGGGACAGTGAAGACTTGGGAAAATTGATCACCCAGCCAAAGGACTCCAGAGTGGAGATCACCCCCTGGGTGTCCAGTTCGGCCTGATGAAAGGACTGAGCCACAATGAGGATGCTGTCCAGGTAGGGAAGGATGCGAATGCCCTGGGTTCGCAGCAGAGCCATCACTCCCGCCAGAACCTTGGTGAACACCCGAGGCGATACCGAACGGTAAGGCCACAAACTGGTAATGCTGATCCTCCAGCACGAACCTCAGACATCTCTGATGACCTGGGAAGATAGGTACATGAAGATAAGCATCCATGATGTTCACGGTGGTCATGAAGTCGCCTGGGCGAAGGGTACTGACAGCAGAGCGTAGCGTCTCCATGCGAAAATGTTTGAATCTGACAAACTTGTTGAGGCCCTTCAAGTCCAGGATGGGCCTCAGAGAGCCATCCTTTTTGGGGACAGTGAAGAGATTGGAATAGTACCCCTGACCCTTTTCTTGATGGGGCAACGGACAAATGACCCCTGACGGCATTGAACCGCCGAAAGTAACCCTTGAGCTGACGGGGTTTAAAGACACCCGGGATCTGATGAATCTTGGGGGCGGCCAGGCTGCAGACTATCTTGTAACCGGAGGACACCACCTCCTGAATCCACCGGTATGAAATGTGGAGCCTCCAGACGTGAGCAAAGAGCCGAAGCCGCCCCCCACCCGGATGGGTGAGGGCGCCCCTTCATGCCTGGGGGCCTTGGGAGGTGGTTTGGGCTTGGAACCCCAGGAGAGACCGGGACGTCCACGGGATCTGCCACGTCCCCAAGACTCTCTGCGGCTACCTGAGAAGAGGGAGCCACGACCTCCTCTGGAAGAACGAAAGGAGGGAAGGCCAACGGAGGACCCCCAAAAAGGTCGGGGCTGCCTCCTACGCTGAGGCAGCCTGCCATCCTTGGCCAAAACATCAAGACGCTCACCAAAGAGCCAAAGCCCCACAAAGGGCAGTGAGAGCCTTCTTAGCAGCAGCATCAGCTGCCCACTGACGTAACCAAACAGAGCGGCGCATATCCACCAAAAGTGCAGAGGTCCTACCGGCCAGCCTCACAGCATCATCCATGGCAGAAAGGATAAATGCAACAAAATCAGAGCAAAGCAAGAGGGCCCTATAATCCTCCCTCCTCCTACCAGCCATAGCGCCATGGCAGAGACGCTTGAGCAGTTTCTTAAGGGCAATAGCAGTAATGGCAGCAGCACAGGCTGGGTGCAGTCCAGCCCCCACATAAGTAAAAGAATGGCAGGCCAGCTGATCCATGCGCCGGTCCTCGCTGTCCTTCAGAGTAGTAGTGTCAGGAGAAGGCATGACCAAAGTATTAGACAGGCCTAGCACGGGAGCATCCACCTCAGGGGGACAGGACCAACGCTTTACCATATCAGCAGGAAAGGGATACCTCTTATCTAATCCCTTGGGCACAGCAGCCATTCTATTAGGACACTCCCACTCCCTATGCACCATAGAAGTAAAATGGCTCTGCTCAGGGAACTCCAGATGCTGTTTGCCAGGACGAAAAAGCTCACCCTGCTTTCTCTTAGCCACCTCAGGGGGAACAATGTGCAAGATTTTTCAGGGAGTGGAAGTCAGGTGCCGCTTCTTGCCCGAGGCCTTCCTAAGAATAGGCCTGGCAAACTGCTCCTCAATGTTGGCCACAGGAAGTGCCAGATCAGACTGTGACCCCCTTCTAGCATCCCCCTCACTGGGAGCCAATTGCAGCAGTGGGGGGGGGGGGGGGGGGGGGGGAGGTGATGCCGAAGGGAGCACAGAACTGGGAAGCGATGCAGGCAAAACACGCTGGAGCGCAAGGACACTTTGAGCACAAGGCACGCACACCGTGACATCATTGCTGATAGGGGATACCCTGCACATGAAACACAGCCGGGATTGCCCCGAAGGACCCCCGAGCACGCTATCCCCAGAAGCCTCCATATGGTGATTAACACAGGCGCAATAGGCCAGCACTGGGTAAAAGCCACCCGGAATGTCCTCCCATGGGATGCCCCCATAAAAGCAAAAATGGGTGGGGGGGATGAGGGGGGAGGAAGGAGTAGAGCCGAGAGAAACCACAACCCACTGGAATCCCGCCGGAAAGACATAAGTAAAAACGACACATGAGCATCCCGCAGCACATGCCCAACGAGACCGATAAGAAAAAAAAACCCCAAGGGGGACTCACGGACAAAGGACACCGCAGGGTCACCAAGGCACAGACCGCAGGATGAAGTGACACACTGAAGGAAACAGTGCTGCAGCCCAGAAGGGAGAAATCCAGACACGCAGCTAATCCGAAATTGTGCAGGCAGAGGTACCTCAAGGGGCGGGCCGCGGGGAAGATGATGCGACACGCGTCATCCCACGGCCCCGCCCCCCCCCGAAGAGCACAAAAAAACGGCGCACACGTGACCCCGCCGGTGCCATGACAAAGCTAAAACACCACAGGTTATAGTGTCCACAGCCGCGGAGCGCAGTACAAAGCGGCGCGGCGGGCTAAAAACACCAAAAATACAATTCTGTCAGTACTCACCTGTAGAATTGATTTTGTAGTATACAGCACGTCCTGTTTCACTAAATTCTTTATGCTTGGGATATCTGCCACAAGGTGGCGCAGTGGACTGCAGAAAAGACTTGTGGCATCTCCCAGCCCTATAAAAGGACAGGAACCTCCCACAAATTCCCAGTGTTACAAAGCAGTTAAGACAAGAAGCCGGGAGAAAAAAAAGAAGGAACCCCAACCAAACATTTGAACAAATCACCATAGAGAGGTAACCAAGAATAATGATAACAAGGGATGGGGTGAAACAGGACGTGCTGTATACTACACAATCAATTCTACAGGTGAGTACTCACAGCCTGTCCTGTTTAACTAAATTCTTTACGTTTGGGACATTCAAATGCAGTTTCCGTAAAGTAGGGTGGGATCCCCAAAGAACAAAGGCGAACAGTTTAAACCACTGCCGCCTGAAGAACTTTGCGGCTGAAAGCAGTATCAGCTGAGGCCCTAACATCAACCTTGTAAAACTTAAGAAAAAGTATGAACAGACGACCAAGTTGTGGCCTTACAAACTTGTTCAACAGAAGCCTGGTGCTGAAAGGCCCAAGAGGCACCAATAGCACGAGTAGAATGAGCAGTAAGGCGAAAGGGAGGCTCCTTCCCCAGAATAGGCTTGCACCACCGCCTGACGAATCCACTTGCTGATATTGGACTTAGCCGGAGGCAAACCCGTCCTAGGTCCAGAAGGAACAAAAAAAAGAGCATCAGTCTTCCTGAATGATTCAGTAGCTATCAAGTAAAACTTCAGAGCCCTGACCACATCTAAGGAATGCAGAGTCTGCTCCTTGGAATTAGCAGGATTAGGACACAATGAAGGCAAGACAATGTCCTGATTGAGATAAAAAGCAGACACCACCTTAGGCAAGAAATCTGGCTTAAACCGAAACACCACCTTGTCCTGGTGTCGCTCAAAATAAGGAGGATGGAAAGGGCCGCCAACTCAGAAACACGCCTGACAGAAATGATAGCCACCAAAAAGACTACCTTAAGAGTCAAAATGGGCAAATCGGCCTCACGGAGAGGCTCAAAGGGACGACACTGCAGAGTAGATAACACCAGATTCAAATCCCAAACTGGTAACATAGGCTTACGTGGCGGACGCACATGGGAAACCCCCTGGAAAAAAGTCTTAACCGAACGGTGACTGGCAAAAGATCTTTGGAAAGAAATTGCCAAAGCTGAAACGTTACCTTTGAGGGTACTAAGAATTCCAGAATCCTGCGAATAGAAAAAACCCGACAGGGAAGAGATTTGGACTCACACCAGGCAATTTAAGCATGCCAGACCCTGTAGTAGATAAAGTACGAGGACTTCTTCCTAGTCCTAATCATGGTATCAACAACAGAGGCAGGCAACCCCTTTTCCATCAAGATGGAGGTTTCAGCAGCCAAGCCGTCAAAGCCAGCATTTGTAAATTGGAATGGCACTGCTGCCCCTGAGTAAGCAGGTCTGGATCCTTGGGCAGGACGCGCTGATCTACTGCCAACTGCACGATGTCTGCGAACCACACCTTTCTTGGCCAACAGGGGGCCACCAGTATGGTTGGCACCCCTTCCTGGGCTACCTTGCGCTGCACCCTGCCCAACAGAGGAAACGGGGGGAACACAGAGGAGCCGAAACCCCTTCCAAGGCATTGCTAGCGCAGTCCGTGGCAAAGGCCAGAGGATCCTGTGACAGACACAAAGAATGGAAGTTTGTGATTGTGACGTGAAGCAAACAGGTCCACATCCGGCAGACCCCAGCGGTGGCACAGGGAGTAAAACACCCTTTCGCTGAGGGACCACTCCCCCAGCCAAGACATCCCCCTGCTCAAGGAGTCTACCTCCAGGTTCTCCACTCCCGGGATTTCAACTGCCAATATGCAGGGTATATTCTCCTCCGCCCAGGACAGTATCAGGGACACTTCCTTGAGGGCTCGCTTGCTCTGGGTCCCTCCCTGATTGATGTAGGCAACCGCCGTCTGGTTGCCCGAGCGGATCTGAACAGCCCGTCCCCGAAGGTGTGGAGTCAACTGGGAAAGAACCAACCTTATCGCCCACAATTCCAGAATGTTGATGGGAGCATGGGCCTCCTGAGGGCCCCACTGACCCTGGAACTTCAGAGACTTCCAAAAGCCCCCCCAACCTGTCAGACTGGCATCTGTGGTGACTGTCTCCCAGCAGGGGGCCAGAAAGGATCTGCCCGCCAACAGGTTCCTGGAGTCCAGCCAGCACGAGAGGGACCGCCTGGCTAGGGGGGATAGAACAAGGACCTGGTCCAGGGACGCGGGATCCTTGTCCCATACTGACAAGAGGTGGAGTTGCAGAGGTCTCATGTGAAACTGTGCATAAGGAACCGCCTCGAAGCACGACACCATCAGGCCCACCAGCTGCATTCTCTGCCTGATGGAGGGATGAGGGCAAGAGAGCAGGGACTGGACCTACACCAGTAGACTGTCCACCTTCTGCTGAGGAAGAAAAATCCTTGCCTGAACTGTATCCACATTCATTCCCAGGAAGGGCGTCACCAAGGAGGGAGACAGGAAAAACTTGATGGAGGGCCTGAGAAGTGGTGAGAATGTCATCCAAATATGACAGCACACGAATGCCCTGAGCAGAGCCTTCACCCCTGCCAGCACCTTGGTGAACACTCTGGGAGCTGAGGTGAGACCGAAGGGCAATGCCACAAATTGATAGTGCTGATCCCCCAGAGCGAACCTGAGGAATCTTGATGACCTGGAAAAGCAGGAATATGAAGGTAAGCATCCTTGATGTCCACAGAGGTCATGAAATCCGCTGGACGCAGGAAACTGATAGCAGAGCGCAAAGTTTTCATACGAAAGCGCCTGCACCTGACAAATTTGTTGAGGATCTTCAAGTCCAGGATGGGCCTGGCTGACCCATCTCTTTTGGGCACGGTGAAAAGGTTGGAATAGAACACCTTGCCCCTTTCTCGTAAGGGGACCTGACAAATGACCCCCAGCTCCAGAAGGCTTTGCACCGCCAGAATTAGAGCCTGAGCTGACATGGGGTCCGGAGACATCCGGGATCTGATGAAACTTGTGGGGGGGGGGCAGCAAACTATCTTGTAACCGGAGGACACTACCTCCTGAATCCACCTGTCTGAGACATGAAGCTTCCAGACGTGAGCAAAATGCTGAAGCCGTCCTCCCACCTGGATGGGTGAGGGCGCCCCTTCATGCCTGAGGGGGCTTGGAAGAAGACTTAGGCTTGGAGCCCCAGGATGAGCCAGTTCGAACGAGATTACCCCAGAAATCTCCTCGGGCCCCAGTAAGGGAGACCCCCCTCCCGTCTGGCTTCACGGTAGGGGGAAGAAAAGGAACCTTGGCCCCGAAAGGGCCGAGACTGCCCCCTGCGCTGGGGTAACCTGCCTCCCTTAGAAAACAAGTCCAGGCGGTCCCCAAACAGGTGTAGTCCTTTGAAGGGAAAACCAGTGAGAGCCTTCTTGGCAGCGTTGTCAGCAGCCCACTGGCACAGCCAAACCGAGCGGCGTATAGCCACCACTAGGGCAGAGGCTCTGCCACACATCCTAATGGTATTATCCAAGGCAGAGAGGACACAAAAGTCACAAAAACCTCACAATGAGAGAGTGCATTAAACTCCTCACCAGATATCATTAGGAGCACCATCCAGGACACTTCTAAGCAGGGTCCTAATAGCCACCGCTGTAATGGCAGAGGCACAGACCGGGCACAGCACACAGGCAAAGGCATGGGATGCCAGCTGATCAATACGCCGGTCCTCACTATCTCGCAGCATAGTAGAGTCAGGGAAATGCATGACAGAGGTGTTAGACAACCCTAGGACCGGGGCATCCACCTCCGGAGGGGATGACCAACGCTTCACCATATCAGCAGGAAAGGGATACCTCTTATCCCAACTCCTAGGGACTCCTGGGAGCCTGCTGGGACGCTCCTATTCCTTGAGCACGAGATTATTAAAATGGGCTTGCTCAGGAAATGCTAAACATGGCTTAGCAGTATGAAACAATTCCCCCTGCTGCCTAGGGGCCGCAACCGGGGGAGAGATAGACAGTACCTCAAAAATCTGAGCCAACAGCCTATCAGTATCATCTGAGGCCCAAGGGTCAGAGCCAGAATCATCATGACCCCTGGGCCTCTCATCAGATGACTCCGAGTCAGAGAACAAATCCCCTTCTTCCAAGGGGGTATAACCAGACAGTTCCAAGAACTCATCAGCCTCCATAGGGAAAAGAGTGACATCCTGCATCAAGTGCCGCTTCTTAGCAGAGGCCTTACGCGCCAAGGTATTAGCAAGCAACTTCTCAACACTAGCCAGTCTGGAAGACACATCAGGCTGAGAATCCCAACTGGTATGCAACTCAATGGGAGTCAAATTCAAGCTTGGGGGAGTAGGTGAAGCCATACGTGGCGCAGACCCAGCCGCTGGTAAACCAGGCTGCAGCGCAAGCACCTGCTGGGCAAAAGTGATACAGACCCGCACATTGTCAGCACTAGCAGGGGACACCCCACAGCCAGGCTTGTCCCGAAGGAACCCCGAGCACATTATCCTGAGACGCCTCCATATGGAGATTATAGCGGCACAATAGGGATTCGCGCTATAAAAGCAACCCGGGATGCCCCAATAGCCCGCTAGGGAAGTGGGAGTAATTCGCACACAATGCCTTACAAGTTTATAACTTAATAGAGGGAGTAGGGCCGGGAGAAACCAATAGAGTTCGACCCGCCTGAAAGACAAGCGAAGAGAACCCCATAAACGACATGCATAATGACATAGGGTAAATCGCTCACCTGTGAGGAGAGCCATCTTCTTGTCCTTCGCAGTCCAGACTGCAGAGAAATTCTGGGGATATGTGGGAGGTCCTGGGTATTTGAGGGGCAGGGAGGAGCCAATTTCGCAGTCTCTGAAGTCCAGCGCCATCTGGCGGAGTAATACCCAAGAGTAATGATTCTTATCTGGAGCAGGACGTACTGTATACTAAGAATAGTAGAGACCGTGCCTGCGTCTGCAGGCTCTCCAGCTTCTGCTGAGGCAGAAAAACCTTGATCTGAGATGTATCCAGAGTCATGCCCAGAAAGGACCTCACCAAGGACGGAGACAGTGAAGACTTGGGATGGTTGATCACCTAACCAAAGGACTCGAGTGTGGAGACCACCATCTGGGTATCCAGCTCGGCTCGACTGACTGACTGAGACGCAATCAGAATGTCGTCCAGATAAGGAAGGATGCAAAAGCCCTGAGATCTAAACAGAGCCATCACCCCCACCAGCACCTTGGTGAAGACCCGAGGGAAGACCGAACGGTAGGGCCACAAATTGGTAGTGCTGATCCTCCAGAGCGAACCTGAGAAATCTGATGACCTGGAAAGGTCGGAACATGAAGGTAAGCATCTTTGATGTCCACATGAAATCGCCCAGGCGCAAGGTACTGACCGCCGAAGGCAGAGTCTCCATGCGAAAATGCTTGAACCTGACAAATTTGTTGAGGCGCTTCAAATCCAGGATGGGCCTCAGGGACCCATCCTTTTTGGGAACCGTGAACAGATTGGAGTAGAAGCCTCTGCCCCTTTCCTGGGAAGGCACAGGGCAGATGACACCCAATTCCAAAAGGCTTTGGACCGCAAGCCCTGAGCTGACAGGGAGCTTTGAGCCCTCCGGGATCTGATAAATTTTGGGGGAGGCCAGCCTGAAACTATCTTGTACCCGGAGGACACCACCTCCTGAATCCACCGGTCTGAGACGCGCAGTCTCCAGACATGAGCAAAGAGCCACAACCGCCCCCCACCCGGATGGGTGAGGGCGCCTCCTCATGCCTGAGGGGGCTTGAGGGGGAAGATTTGGACTTGGGACCCCATGAGAGACCGGGGCGACCACGACCTCTACCCCGGCCTCAAGGGTCTCTACGTGCCCCCACAAATAGTGCATCCCGACCGGACCTGGGAGCACGAAAGGAGGGGAGGGAAGAACCAGCCCCCCGAAAGGGCCGCTGCTGCCTCCTGCGTTGAGACAGCCTACTATCCTTGGCAAACAGATCTAGACGCTCCCCAAAGAGCCGTAGCCCGGTAAAGGGGAAGCCAGTGAGAGCCTTCTTAGCAGCATTATCAGCTGCCCACTGACGCAGCCAAACAGAGCGGCGTATAGCCACCAAAAGGGCAGAAGTCTTACCAAACATCCTGACCGTATCATCCATAGCAGAAAGAATAAATGCCACAAATTCATAGCAAAGCAGGTGGGATCTATACTCCTCTCCCCTATTGGCATCCGAGGCATTATCCAGAAGGCAATTGAGTTAATAGCAAGAGCCGTGATGGCAGAAGCGCACACAGGGCGCAGCGCAGTCCCTGCACAAGCAAATGCGTGACAGGCCAGCTGATCAACACACCGGTCCTCACCATCCCTCAGAGTAGAAGTGTCAGGGGAATGCATGACCAAGGTATTGGACAACCCGAGCACGGGAGCATAGACCTCGGGGTGCCACAACCAGCGCTTAACCACATCAGCAGGAAATGGAAACCTCCTGTCCCAACTCTTAGGCACCGCGGGCAATCTGCTAGGACGTTCCCACTCCTTGAGCACCAAATTATTAAAGTGGATCTGCTCAGGGAACTCCAAGCGTTGTTTAACAATGTGAAAAAGCTCACCCTGCTGCTTTTTAGCCGGGACAGGAGGGGTAATACACAATACTTCAAAAATGTGAGCCAACAGCCTCTCAGTATCCTTAGGAGACCATGGGTCTTCTCCAAAAGGAGACCCAGTACCACCATAAATCTCCTGCTGCTCCTCAGAGGAATCAGAGAAAAGTTCCCCTTCTTCTGGGAGGTACAGGCCAGGGAAAGAACACCATCCCTCATCCTCCTCAGGAAAAAGGGAAACCGTGAGAGTTAAATTCCGCTTCTTGCCAGAAGCCTTACGGGGGACCGGCCCAGTAATATGCCTTTCCAGGCTGGCCACCCGCAAGGCCAAGTCATAATGTGATTCCCCACTAGCATGTCCCTCACTAGGGATCAAATGCAGGCGCAGGGGGGTAGGTGATGTAGAAGAGGGAGCAGAGCGTAGCAGGCAACCCAGACTGCAGTGCAAGCACCTTCTGGGCACAGGGCACACATACCCTGACACTGTCAGTCACAGGGGATGCCCCACACGCGGCACACAGCTGGGCTTGTCCCAAAGGAACCCCAAGCACATTATCCCCAGAAGTCTCCATATGGTGATTAGCATAGGCTCAATGGCCAGTATAAGGTTAAGGCTGGCAAGAACCACCCGGGATGCCCCAAAACCCGCTAGGGAAGGTGGGAGATGACAAAAGGGAAGAGGACCGGGAGAAACCACAGTCACGTTTATCACGCCTGAAAGACATAATAAAACACACACAACAATCCCTTAATGTGGCGAAATAGCAAAAAGACAAACCCGAAGGGGACTCACGGACCAAGAGACCGATTCACCGAGATCCAGACAGAAAAGGGCAGCGCGCAGCAGCACAGGAGACCCCAGTAAACGGCAGAGCCGAAATAGCGCCATAACAGACCTTGAGGGGCCCGCCCCCCGAAGAGCGCGAAATCGCGAGCCACGTGCCCCCACAGCGCCAATGACAGCGCAGATACTCACTGCAGCGTATGTCGCCGTCCGCCGCAGAGCACCGTACAAAGCCATGCGGCGAGAGCACATAAAGACAGTAATAAAACAGACAAAACTACTCAGGTCAAGACCACCTACAGGCTCCCCAGGGAGAGAGCGAGGCAGGAGAGAGCAGCGGCACCCAAGGCAAACATATGGAGGGAGGGGGAGTGGAGGAGGGGGGGAGGAAGGACCCACAATTACAGGTAGCAGGAAGGGGCATCCCACAAAGGCTCACCATAAGCCTGAACCGACTACCCTAGTTTGGTACAGGGATTGCAGTTGGAGCAGCGCTCCTCAAGCACCCATCCCTGGTACTGTCCTACCTTCACCCGAACCAAGCAGCCGAGGCTGGGAGGCAGTGGGTCCAGAACGGGTGGGAATAGCCCTGCAGTGCCGCAGGCTGGTAAGTTCAGCTCGCCTGCGCAAAGAGCCATCTTCTATCTTCGCAGTCCTGACTGCAGAAGGAAACTGGGAATTTGTGGGAGGTTCCTGTCCTTTTATAGGGCCGGGAGATGCCACAAGTCTTTTCTGCAGTCCACTGCGCCACCTTGTGGCGGATATCCCAAGCGTAAAGAATTTAGTGAAACAGGACGTGCTGTATACTTGGAAAACACACACAACGCCAAAAACCCCACAACAAACAACACTCGCCGCTTCCACCCCCCCGAACAAAGTCAGAGGGCCCTCCACCTTCTGCGGAGGAAGAAAAACCTTGACCTGGAAGGTATCCAATGTCATTCCCAGGAAGGATCTTACCGAAGAGGGTGCAGACTTGGGGTAATTGATCACCCAACCGAAAGACTCCAGGGTGAAAACTACCACCTGAGTATCCCTCTCGGCCTGATGAAAGGATGGCGCAGCAATCTACAGGTCGTCCAAGTAAGGTATAATGCGAATGCCCTGGCTCCTAAGCAGAGCCATTACACCCGCCAGCACCTTTGTGAACACCCGGGGAGCCGAGGTGATTCCGAACGGCAAGGCCACAAACTGATAGTGTTGATCCCCCAGAGCGAACCGTAGGAACTTCAATACTTCAATACTTTATTGAACCGCCAAGTAAGTACAGTGTACAGACAAGGAATGCTTTTTTGGTAAGGAGAAACTCCATGAGAGCTATAACAATTGCTTAAAAAACAAACAAGTAAAGGAATAATGATGCAGTTCAGGTATCGGAATTGACTCACAAGTTCGTGATGCAGGCCAGGATTTAATAAAGTGACTCTCATGCTTTGAGATTATTCATCGCCATGACAGCGTGTGGAAAAAAACTGTTCCTGTGTCTAGAGGTTTTGGTAGCATGAGCCTTAAATCTGCGGCCTGAAGGTAGGAGTCTGAAGAAGTGATGACCCGGATGCGTCACGTCGCCATAGATCTTTTTTGCCCTTGAGGTGATTCTACACATGTGTTGGTCATCCAAGGAAGGTAGGGGGGATCCAATCAACCTCTCCGCGATCTTGGTAATTCTTCTCAGCCTTTGCTTGTCTTTTGTAGACGCTCCACTGTACCACACTGTGCAAGAGCTGGTAAGGATTGATCCAATGGCCCCGTTGTAAAATGCCTTCAAGATATTTTTGGACAATCCAAATTTTAGCAGCTGCCTGAGGAAGAATAGCCTCTGTTGGGCCTTCTTTAGGATGGCAGACGCTTGCAAGCTCCACTTCAGGTCCTGCGTGATGTGAGTACCAAGAAATTTGGCACTGGTAACAATCTTGACGGCCTCCTCACCAATCAGAATGGGGTGGTGAGATTGGTGGGATCGCCTAAAGTCAATAATAAGTTCAACTGTTTTTTGTGTGTTCAGAATAAGATTGTTAGCTTTGCTCCAACAGTCAAGAGCATCAACTTGGGCCCTATAGCTAGACTCATCATTGTCACTGATGAGGCCGACTAAGGTGGTGTCGTCAGCATATTTGGTGATCTTTACTGACGGATCCGAGGAGATGAAGTCATTAGTGTAGAGTGAGAAGAGTAGCGGAGACAAGACGCAACCCTGAGGAGCACCCATGTTTGTAATCCTGGATGATGAAATGAAGGGTCCTAGTTTGACCTTTTGGGACCTGCCTGTTAGAAAACTGAAAACCCAGTTTGATATGTTTAGAGGGATGCCCAAGGATAGCAGCTTCTCTTGGAGAATGTGTGGGTCGATGGTGTTGAAAGCCGAAGAGAAGTCCACGAATAGCAGCCTAGCATAGGACTTGGGACGATCAACGTGATCCAGCGTGAACTTGATCGCCAGATTGACCGCATCCTCAGCTGATCTGTTTGCTCTGTAAGCGAACTGTAGAGGATCCCAAGAAGGACCTGTGGCCTCCTTAAGGAAGGACATGATTAGCTGTTCGAATACCTTCATGACCACAGGGGTAAGAGCAATTGGTCTGTAGTCATTCAGGTCCGAGGCGGAAGAGGATTTTGGTACCGGAATGATGAGAGAGCTCTTCAGGCAGCTAGGGACTATGCCAGCCTCTAGCGACTTTCTGAAGATGTCTGTAAGGACTGGAGCAATCTGCTCTGCGCAAACCTTGAGGCATGTAGTGGAGATGCCGTCAGGACCTGATGCCTTCCTGGGGTTGAGGGACAACAGGAGTTTCCTGATGTCTGATACACCAAAGGCAAGCTTAGACGGATACTCAGGGCACTCAGGGCGAGGTGTGCTGCCAACACATGGAAGGGGATTGGTAGGGAGAGTGCCACTAGTGGCTGATTCGAACCGACAGTAGAAGTTGTTCAGTTCCTCAGCGAGCTCTTTGTTTGGAGTAATGGAAGCGGAGGAGCCTTTGAAGTTGGTGATTTGTCTTAAGCCATTCCAAAGCGCCTTGGGATTAGCAGAAGAGAATTCCTCCTCCAACCTAGATGAGTATAACCTTTTGGCAGTTTTTATCTCTTTCGAGAGCTTGTTCCGGAGTCTTCTGAATTCTGGAAGATTTCCATTTTTGTGGGCTTCCTCCTTTTTTGCTCTAAGGGCCTTGATCGACCTTTTAAACCAAGGTTTGTTGTTCTCTTTCTTCCTGTAAGTCCTGGTCTCAATCAACATGTCCTCGCAGAACTTGATGTAGGACGTTGCCTTGTCTGTCCAGTCATTGATGTCGTTTGGATCTTTAAAGATATCCCAGTCAGTTGATTCGAGGCACGCCTGTAAATCGGATTTTGCCTGCTCCGTCCACTTCTTAGTAGTAATGTAGGAAGGCCTGCAGTTTTTCAGATGCTGTTTGTATGCAGGTACCAGGTGGATAAGGGCGTGGTCAGAATAACCAAGTGCCGCTTTGACAATAGGTTTGTAAGCGCCTTTTATAGTAGTGTAGCAGTGGTCAAGGGAGTTTCCGCCCCTGGTAGGGCAGGTAATATGCTGAAAGAACTTCGGCATTTCCAGATTGAGTTTAGCTTGATTGAAGTCACCCATAACAATGATGAGGGCCTGTGGAAATTTCCTTTCACATTCCGTAATGCAGTCAACCAAACCATCCAAAGCAGAGTTTACGACAGACTGAGGAGGAATATAGACCCCAATAAGAATAAAAGAGGTGAATTCTCTCGGAGCGTAAAACGGTCTACAGTTGACTGCCAATAGTTCTAAACAGGGAGAGCAGCTTGTGACTAGGATTTTTGAGTCCCTGCACCAATTGGAGTTCACATAGAAGCAGATGCCGCCTCCCCGTAGTTTTTGCGCTGCGTGACAGTCCCTGTCTGCCCTGATGATATTAAAGTTGGGGAGCTCAAGTGCCTCGTCTGGAATGATGGCGCTGAGCCAGGTTTCAGTGAAGCAAAGAACCGCTGAGTTGGAGAACTCAGAGCGATATTTACACAGTAGATGTAATTCCTCCATTTTGTTCGGGAGAGAGCGCAGGTTGGCTAGATGAACAGAAGGTAGAGCCAGACGTTGACCTCTCCTTTTTAGCCGCACCAGCACACCCGCTCTTCTACCTCTTCTCCGCCATTTTTTGCAGCGCCTGTGACTTATAGCTGCAATGTGGTCCATAACCAAGTCCCACAGCATAGAAAAAGAAGGCAGTTTGGGATCTTTAATTTCCAAGAGGGTTTCTCTTGCGTATTTAAGGCACATGGTGAACAAGAATGGGTAGGAGAAGGGAACAAATTCCAGCGTAGTAGACTAGGGAATCCTGGTACAGAAATTACCTCCTGAATACACAACAATGAATGAGTGCGTTGACTATCCATTTAAATGGTGAGTCACCTTTAAATGGACGAATGAGTCACCTCTAACTGTTGTGTGCTCTAGGTTGATTAATAATATACTGGCAGACAACCCTTTTGAGTGAGTGAAAACTGTGAATGAGTGAGGCTTTAGGGTGAGATTGTTACAACCAGTAGCAAGTAGTAGTAGTAGTACCAGTAGCTGGCAGTCTGCCCCTCTGAATGAGTGATGAATCTGTGAATGAGTGAGTCAGTGAATCTGCTACATCCAGCTCCTCAATAAAGTAGCGACCAAAACTACCCAGTGAGTCAGTGAATCTGCTACATCCAGCTCCTCAATAAAGTAGCGACCAAACTACCCAGACATGACCCGCCGAGGCCAGAGAGACTCACCGAGCCTACCTCCGCAGTACATCCAGGCACGGACACGCACCTCCGTCTGCAGCCACACCGTCGTCCAGATCCATCGCAGGATCATTCCCCGCTGCCTTGTGGCAGCGTAGGCCAGGGGAGAGAGAGCCGCCGCCGCTCTCTGGAGCGTCACCTTCTACCACCGCCGCTCCACCGCGCTCAGGACAGTCAGCGCGAGCCGCCGGCCCCTTCAGACGCTCGCCAGGGGAGAGAGAGCCGCCATCCTACCTCCGCCGCTCCACCGCCGCCGCTGCTGTGAAACCTCCGAACGCAGCTGGCTGCATGCGCTCAGGACAGTCAGCGCGCTCAGGACAGATCCGCTTCAGACGCGCTGGCACCCGCATGGAGAGAGAGAGAGCCGCTCTCCTACCGCCGCCGCTCCTCTCAGACCACCAAGACAGCCACCACCACGGTAAGAGGGAGGAAGAATGTATGGGGACCTGTTTCCCGGACCACACAGCTGCTCCACATCAGCGTCGGGATCGGATCCAGCATGTGCCGTCACCACGTGTCCTCAGGCCGCCATTGCAGTCCTCAACCAGGTAACTCCAAACTCTAAACCAGGTAACTCCAAACTAACCCTCAGCACCCCCTGTCCAGTAGGTGAGAACTAGGGAGCGTGAGTACGCAACAAAATAGCCAGAAAAGACGGCCAGAAAAGACGGAAACAAACTAAAACCTAACAGCTCTCTGGAGCGGCTCCTTCCACGGCTGCCATGCTCGGCGCCATCTTGGATCCTCTGACCCAGGAAGACAGGAACATGCAGATAGGCGTCCTACCTAGGCGTTCACCATGGTAATGAAGTCATCTGGCCAAAGAAAATTGACTGCCGACCGTAGGGTTTCCATGCGGAAGTGTTTGAATCTGACATATCTGTTGAGACCCTTTAGATCCAGGATGGGTCGCAGGGAGCCGTCCTTCTTGGGCATCGTGAACAGACTGGAGTAAAATCCTCGACCCTGTTCTATTAGAGGTACAGGGCAAACCACTTCCGAGGACAGAAGATGTTGTACCGCCAACCTCAGACCCTGCGCCATCACGGGATCTTGAGAAATCTGGGACCGAATGAATCGTGGGGGCGGCCAAGCTATCAGCTCCATTTTGTACCCGGAGGACACCACTTCCTGAATCCACCGGTCCGATACACGATGTATCCAGACGTGAGCAAAAATGCGCAGCCGTCCCCCCCCCCGGATGGGTGAGGGCGTCCCCTCATGCCTGAGGGGCCTTGGTGGAAGACTTAGGCTTGGATCTCCAGGTGAGTCCAGGACGACCTCGGGCTCTACCTCGCCCCCATGGGTCTCTACGGCCACCAGAGAAGGCAGAACCTCGTCCTCCTCGTGAGGGGCAAAAGGAAGAAGAACCCCGAAAAGGCCGAACCGTCTTCCGACACTGAGGAAGTCTTCCGTCCTTAGCCAGAAGGTCCAATCGTTCCCCAAAAAGTCGCAGTCCCAGGAAGGGAATACCTGTAAGAGCTTCTTTGGTGGCAGCGGCCGCTGCCAATTGACGCAACCAGATGGAACTACGCAGAGCGACCAGAGCAGCCAAAGCTCTACCACCAAAACGGACTGAGTCATCCATAGCCGATATAACAAAGGCAAGGAAGTCCGTACAGGCTAAAAGCTCCTTATACTCCTCCACTCTCTTGTGAGATTTGGCGCTGTCAACGAGACGCCTCACCTTTTTAATGGCCATGGAGATAATGGCCTCAGCACAAATAGGGCGCAGACCAGTGCCCACGGAGGTGAAGGCATGACAGGCTAGTTGATCCATGAGTGTCAACATGATCACGCAAGGATGAGGTCTCAGGGGATGGCATAACCGAGGTATTGGAAAGTCCCAGGACAGGAGCATCGACATCTGGGGGATGGGACCAGAGACTAACCAAATCCTCCGAAAAAGGATACCGTCTGTCCATCACTCTAGGCACCGATGGCAACCTATTAGGTTTCTCCCATTCCTTTAATACCATTTTAGAGAAGTGGCCTTGTTCAGGAAAAACAAGACGTCTGTCTAGCCGAAACAGATCCCCCTGTTTCTTCTTGACCGCCTTAGGAGGAACAATGTGCAGGGTTTCAAGAACCGCCGACAACAGTTGCTCAGTATCATCAGGGGGCCACTGATCCTCATCGGATGAGGATCCGGGCAACTATCAAGGTCTTCCCGACTGTCCTCGGAGAAGTCAGGACCCTGAAGCAACTCACCCTCCTCAGCAGAGTATCGGCGACCAAAGGCCTCATAAACCTCATCAGCAAATATGGGACGAGCCGGTTCCAAATGCCGCTTCTTGCTCTTGGCCTTACCAGCGTCCGAATTCGCCAACTGACGCTCAATGCTAGCCAGGCTAGGGGCCAGAAGCAGACGCGGGGGAGTCGGCGAGGCCGGGGGAGCAATGGGACTGGGGTCAGTAACACTCGCCCCTCGCCCTGGTCCGAAATAATATTCTGGGCGCAGGGTACACAAACTGCGTTGCGTCCGCTCGGCGGGCATGTACCACACACAAGACAAAGCTTAGTAAGTCCCTAAAGTATCCCAAGTCCGCTATTGCCAGAAGCCTCCATTATGGGGATTATGGTAAGAAAAGACAGGCACAAGACACTAAGGAGGCCCAGGACCGTACAATAAATCCCCAATCTAACCCTCAGCACCTTAACCCACAAGCAGTAAGGGGTGGTGGAAGAGGGGGGGGGGGGGGGGGGGAGTGTGGGGGGAGTATAATGGACCGGGAAGAACCACAAGTAAAATACAGGACCCTGAAAAAAAAAAATTCTGTGAAATACTCACCTGTAGAATTGGTATTATAAGTATACAGTACAGGCTCCTCCCGGCCCCTCAAATACCCAGGGACCTCCCACAAATCCCCAGCATTGAAAAGCAGTGAACAAGAATCCGGGAGAATTTAACCACCCAAACTGGTAACTATACAAATGATAATCACCATACAGGGGATCCAGAATAATGCAAAACCAAGGGCTGGGTGGAGCAGGACGTACTGTATACTTATAATACCAATTCTACAGGTGAGTATTTCACAGAATTGTATTATTCTTAGTATACAGTACGTCCTGCTCCAGATAGATTACTTACACTTGGGACATCCAATAGCAGTGTCCATAAAGTAGGGTGGGATCCCCAACAAAAAAGGTAACAGCAGACAGTTTAAACCACTGCCGCCTGCAAAACCTTGCGGCCAAAAACAGCATCAGCTGAGGCCCTAACATCAACCTTGTAAAACTTTGAAAAGGTATGAACAGAAGACCAAGTAGCGGCCTTGCAAACTTGTTCAACAGAAGCCTGGTGCTGGAAGGCCCAAGAGGCACCAATAACAGGAGTAGAATGAGCAGTAAGGCGAAAGGGAGGACTCTTCCCCTTAGCAGAATAGGCCTGAATCACAGCCTGACTAATCCATTTGCTAATAGTAGACTTGGCAGGAGCCAAACCCTTCCTGGGCCCAGAAGGGACCACAAAAAGAGCATCAGTTTTCCTGAAGGATGCAGTGACTACCAGGTAATACTTCAGACACCTGACCACATCCAAGGAATGCAAAACCCTTTCCTTAGCGTTGCTAGGATTAGGGCACAATGAAGGAAGAACAATATCTTGATTCAAATGAAAAGCAGACACCACCTTAGGCAGAAAGTCTGGCTTAAAGCGGAACACCACCTTGTCCTGGTGTCTCTCATAGTATGGGGGCTGGATAGACAGAGCCGCCAACTCAGACACACACCTGACCGAAGTAATGGCCACCAGAAAGACAACCTTGAGGGTAAGCACAGCCAGAGCAGCATCCTGTATAGGTTCAAATGGAGCACCCTGCAAGGCAGACAAAACCAAGTTCAAATCCCAAACAGGGACCATAGGTTTACGTGGGGGACGCACATGAGTAACCCCCTGGAAAAAGGTCTTAACCAAAGAATGCTGAGCAAAAGACTTCTGAAAGAAGACGGACAGGGCAGAAACCTGACCCTTCAGAGTACTGAGTTGGAGTCCCGACTCCAACCCATGCTGTAAGAACTCCAGAACCCTGGGAACTGAAAACACCCGACAGGGAAGAGACCTAGACTCACACCAGTCAATGTAGGTACGCCATACCCTGTAATAGATAGAAGTAGTTTTCTTCCTAGCCTTCACCATGGTATCAACCACCGAGGCGGACAAGCCTTTCTCCATCAAGATGGAGGTTTCAGCAGCCAGGCCTTCAAAGCCGGAGTTTGTAAATTGGGATGGCGTAAGGAGGCCTGAGTGAGCAGATCTGGCACCCCTGGCAGAACGTACTGGTCTACTGCCATCTGCACCACGTCTGCGAACCACACTCTTCTTGGCCACCTGGGGGCCACCAGAATCGCCGGCACCCCTTCCAGAGCAATCTTACGCAGAACCCTGCCCAGCAGGGGGAATGGAGGAAAGACATACAGGAGCCGAAATTCCTGCCATGACATGGACAGAGCATCCCTGGTCAAGGCCAGAGGATCCTGAGACAGGGAGACAAAGGCCGGGAGCTTGTGATTGTGACGGGACGCAAACAGATCCACATCTGGTAGACCCCAACGGTGACACAGGGACTGGAATACCCTGTTGCAAAGGGACCACTCTCCCTGACGAGAGGTCCCCCTGCTCAGAGAGTCTGCCAGTAGATTCTCTGCCCCCGGGATGTACACAGCCGAAATGCATTGAACATTGGCCTCCGCCCATGTCAGAATCCGCGACACCTCCTGGAGGGGCCCCCTGCTCCGGGTCCCTCCCTGATGGTTGATGTAGGCAACCGCGCAACTGCACAGACAGACCCCGCAACTGATCCAGTACCAATCTGATCGCCCGCAGTTCCAAAAGGTTGATAGGTAAGTGGGCCTCCTGAGGGCCCCACCTCCCCTGGAACTGCAGGGACTTCCAGAATCCCCCCCATCCTGACAGACTGGCATCCGTGGTGACCGTCTCCCAGGAGGGGGCCAGAAAGGACCTGCCCCCCAGCAAGTTCCTGGAGTCCAGCCACCACGAAAGGGACCGCCTGACTAAGAGGGGGAGCACACAGACCCCGTCCAAGGACGTTGGGTCCTTGTCCCAAACTGACAGAAGGTGAAGTTGTAGAGGCCTCAAACTGAACTGAGCAAAAGGCACCGCCTCGAAGCATGCCACCATCAGGCACACCAACTGCATTCCCTGCCTGAGGGAGGGATGGAGACACGACAGCAGGAACCTCACCTGCGCAGTTAGAGCTTCCACCTTCTGTTGAGGAAGGAATATCCTTGACTGAACCGTATCCAGAATCATTCCCAAGAACTGGGTCACCGAGGAAGGGGACAGAGAAGACTTGGGGTGACTGATCACCCAGCCGAAAGACTCCAGGGTGGACACCACCAGCTGAGTGTCCAACTCTGCCTGCTGTACAGACCGAGAGGTGATGAGTATGTCGTCCAGGTAGGGTAGCACGCGGATGCCCCTTGACCTCATCAGAGACATCACCCCCGCCAGCACCTTGGTGAACACTCTGGGAGCTGAAGTGAGGCCAAATGGCAAGGCCACAAATTGGTAATGTTGATCTTCCAACACGAATCTGAGGAACCTTTGGTGTCCTGAAAACACAGGGATGTGAAGGTAGGCGTCTTTGATGTCCACAGGCGTCTTTGATGTCCACAGACGTCATGAAATCCCCTGGGCGCAGGGAGCTGATGGCCGAGCGCAGAGTTTCCATGCAAAAACGCCTGTTCTTGACAAATTTGTTGAGGATCTTTAAATCCAGAATAGGCCTGACTGACCCATCTCTTTTTGGGAACTGAAGAGGTTGGTGTAGAACCCCTTGCCCTTTTCTCTTAAGGGGACCCTGCAAATGACCCCCAGACCCAGAAGGCCTTGCACGGCTTGCGCCAACACCTGAGCTGAGACAGGGTCCTGGGGGATCCAGGACCTGATGAATCTTGGGGGAGGCCGCACAGCAAACTATCTTGTAACCAGAGGACACTACCTCCTGAATCCACCGGTCTGAGACGTGATGCCTCCAGACGTGAGCAAAGTGCTGTAGCCGTCCCCCCACCCTGACGGGAGAGGGCGCCCCATCATGCCTGAGGGGGCTTGGGAGAGGATTTGGGCTTAGACCCCCAGGAGGAGCCAGGACGTCGTTCTCTGCTCCTATGCCAGGAATCTGCACGAGCCCCCGCGAAGGACACCCCTTTTCCTTGCTTAGCACCACGGTAGGGGAGTGAAAGGGGGCCCTGGCCCCGAAAGGGCCGAGACTGCCGCCTGCGCTGGGGTAACTTACCTCCTTTAGCAAAAAGGTCTAGGCGGTCCCCAAACAGGCGTAGCCCCTTAAATGGAAGCCCAGTAAGGGCCTTCTTTGCAGCATTGTCAGCAGCCCACTGGCGCAGCCAAACCGCGCGGCATATAGCTACCACCAAGGCAGAAGTTCTCGCACACATCCTAATGGCATCATCCAAGGCAGCTAGGATAAAGTTTACAAACACATCACAGTTAGACAGTGCATTAAACACATCAGGTGGCAAATCATCAGGCGCACCGTCAAGTACACTTCTGATCAGGGACCTGAGCTCCACAGATGTAATGGCCGAGGCGCAAACCGGGCGCAGCGCCGTCCCCACAAATGCAAAAGCATGGCACGCCAATTGGTCAATGCGCCGGTCCTCGGTAGTCAGTCAGGGGAGTGCATAACAGAGGTGTTAGACAGCCCTAGAATAGGAGCATCCACCTCGGGAGGGGATGACCAGCACTTGACCATATCAGCAGGAAAGGGAAACTTGCTGTCCCAACTCTTAGGTATACCAGGAAGTCTACTGGGACATTCCCACTCCTTAAGCACGAGATTATTGAAATGGATTTGCTCAGGAAATTCCAAACGAGCCTTAGCAGTATGGAAAAGCTCACCCCTTTGCCTAGGAGCCGCAACAGGGGGAGAGATGGACAGAACCTCAAAAATCTGAACCAGCAGTCTGTCAGTATCATCCGGGGCCCAGGAGTCAGAGCCAGAATCGTCATGACCCCTGGGTCTCTCAACAGATGACCCTGAATCAGAGAACAGCTCCCCTTCGTCCGAGGGGGTATAGTCACATAGATGCAAAAACTCATCAGACTCCATAGGGAAAAGAGTGGCATCAGGGGTTAAGTGACGCTTTTTAGCAGTGGCCTTAAGCGCTAAAGTATTAGCAATAAATTTTCCAACACTGGCCAGTCTAGCAGACACATCAGGCTGAGAATCCCCGCTTGTATGCAATTCAATGGGGGTGAGACACAAGCTTGGGGGAGTAGGTGAAGTGAGACGAGGTGCAGGCCCAGCCACAGGAGGGGCAGATTGCAACGTTAGCACCTGCTGTGTGCAAGGAACAGACCCGTGCATTGTCACCGCTAATAGGTGAGACCCCACAAGCTACACACAGCCGGGCTTGTCCCGAAAGAACCCCGGTCACAATATCCTGAGATGCCTCCATATGGTGATTATTAGGCACAATATGCCAGTAGGGATTGACGCTATAAAGCAACACTGGATGCCCCAATGACCCGCTAGGGAAGTGGGAGTAATTATACTAGGCCCAACTATCAATTACACCGGGCCGGGAGAAGCCAATGGATTCACCCGTCTGAAAGAAACAATGAGAAGAAGGGGTGTCAGAACCAAACACACTAAAAAATGAGAATAAAGCCGCCCGCGAGGGCACTTACAGACCACGGCAAGTAGAACCGTCACACACGCGCTCGCGACCTGACAAAATGGCACAAAGAGTGCAGACGGGCGGGCCAGAGCGGGCCGTGACGCAGCGCGCGCCAAGCCAGGCACAACCCCCCCCCCCGAAGAGCGAGAACCCCACAGATAAGCAGCCAATGAGAACGCAGAAGCGTATGAGGTAACGCCGACGCCCGGCGCGGATCATCCAAATGAAGGAAAAGACTGGTTGGACCCCATAGTGACACAGGAATTAGCACATCCTGTCGCAGAGGGACCCCAACCGGAGCGAATACCACTGATATGCAGGGAACATTGTCCTCCACCCAGATCAAGATCAGAAACACTTCCTGGAGGACCCTCCTGCTCCGGGTCCCTCCCAGATGAGTAATGTAGGCCACTGTCGGCAGACAGACCGAGCACCCCCGAACAGGAGAGGAGTAGTCAAGCAAGTTAGAACTAACCTGAACGTTCACTGTTTCAACATTGATGGGTGTATGGAACTCCTAAGGGCCCCACCTCCCCTGGAACAGCAGGGAGTTTCAAAAGAAACCCCCCCCCCCCCCCAAACCTGATAGATTGGCATCCATGGTGATCGTCTCCAGGAAGGGGCAAGAAGGGAACTGCCCCCAGACAGGTTCCTTGAATTCATCCACTCCAAGGAGGGACCTCCTTACCAGGGGGGAAGGCACACAGACCCTGTCCAGGGATGCTGGATCCTTGTCCTGTACTAACAATAGGAGAAGTTGCAGAAGGGCCCAAGTGGGACGGAGCATAAGGGACCTCTTCGGAGCAAGCCACCAACGGGCCCACCAGCTGCATCCCCTGCCTGGTGGAGGGACGGGGACAGCTAGGAAGGACTGAGCCCATGCAACCAGATTGTCCACTTTATTGCTGAGGAAGGAAGATTCTCGCCTGAACCATATCCAGATCCATTCCTAGGAATGGAGTTACCAATGAAGGGGACAATGAGGACTTGGGGTGATTGATCACCCATCCAAAGACTCCCAATGGACACCACCAGCCGAGTATCCAACTTAGCCTGACGTAGATACTGGGCTGTGATAAGGACGTCCAGGTAGGTCATCGCGCGGATGCCCCTTGGTCTCATCAGAGACATCACCCTCGTCAGCACCTTGGTGAGCACTCTGGGAGCTGAAGAGAGGCCAGATAAGGCCACATATTAGCAGTGTTGGACTTCCAGCGCGAACCTGAAGACCCTCGGTGCCCAGAAGGCACAGGGATGTGAAAATAAGCATCTTTGATCTCCACAGATGGCAAGAAGCCCCCAGGGCGCAAGGAGCTGAAGGCCCATCTCAGAGTATCCAAGCAGAAACTGCCTGTAATTGACGAATTGCCAAAAATCTGTGAATCCAGAATGGGCCAGACTGACCCATCCTTTTGGGGAACTGTGGAAAGGTTGGTGTAGCGGCACCTGCCTCTGCCTGTTAAGGGCAATCTGTAAGTGACCCCCAGACCCCGCAGGCCTTGCATGGCCTGCACCAGCACCTGAACAGAGGCAGGGACCAGGAGTACCCGGGACCTGATAATCTTGGGGGAGGCCGCGCAGCAAACTATCTTGTATCCGGGGGACGCTACCTCCTGAATCCACCAGTATGAGGCGTGATGCCTCCTGACAAGAGCACGGTGCCGCAGCCGTTCCCTCACCCAGATGGGCGAGGGTGCCCCATCATGCTTGAGGGGACTTGGTGGAAGATTTGGGCTTAGCCCCCCGGAGGAGCCAGGGCGAAGTCTGCTGCTCCTGGGGCAGGAATCTGCGCGAGCCCCCGCTAAGGACACCCCTGGTTCTCGTTTAACACTATGGTAGGGGGTAAAAGGGGTGCCCTGGTCCCGAAGGGGCCGAGACAGCCGCCTGCGTTGGGGTAACTTACCCTTCTTACCAAACAGGTCTAGACGGGCCCCAAACAGGCGTAGCCCTTTAAAAGGAAGCCCGGTAAGAGCCTTCTTTGCAGCATCGTCAGCACCCCACTGTCGCAGCCAGACCAAGCGACGAATAGCCACCACAAGGGCAGAAGTTCTTGCACACATTCTAATGGTGTCATCCAATGCTAATAGGATACATTTTACAAACACCTCACAACTGGAGAGTGCATTAAACACATCCCAGGGGAGATCATCAGGGGGACGATCAAGCATTTTTCTGATGAGGGTTCTAGCGGCCACAGCAGTAATGGCAGAGGCACAGGCCGGGCACAGCGCCGTCCCTGCACATGCAAAGGCGTGGAAGGCCAGCAGGTCAATGCGCCGGTCCTCAGCATCCCGAAGGGTAGCATAAGCAGGGGCTGTAATAAAGGGTGGGTTAGGAAGACCTATGATCGGGGCATCCACCTCAGGGGGGGGGATGACCAACATTTAACCACCTCAAGGGGAAAAGGGTACTTCCTATCCCGGGACCCCGGGAAGTTTACTGGGGCAATCCCATTCCTTGAGCACAAGGGTATGGAAATGTGCCTGCTCTAGAAATTTCAAACATGCTGTTGCTGTATGGAAACGCTCCCCTCTTTGCTTGGGAGCCTCATCAGGGAGTGAGATAGACAGAGCCTCGAAAATCTGGATCAACAAATTGTCAGTGTCAGCCTGGGCCCAATATTCAGGGCCAGAATCGTCATGACTCCTCGGCCTCTCATCAGATGAGCCTGAGTCAGAGAAGAGCTCTCCATCAGAAGGGGTATAGCCACACAGAGTCGTAAACTCCTCAGTTCCCATAGGGAAAACTGTAACATGAGGCGTCAAGTGCCACTTCTTACCAGGGCCCTTGCGCTCTAAAGACCTCGCAATAATCGGTTCAGTCGTCGGCAGTCCAACAGACAAATCAGGCTGAGAATCCCCACTAATATGCGACTCAGCAGGAGTGAGATTTAAGCTTGGGGAAGTAGGTGAAATGAAATGAAGTGCAGCCACTGGCAGGCCAGAATGCAGAGCCAGCGCTTGCTCAGCACAGGGTACGCAGACCCGTGCCCTGTCAGCGTCAGCATGGGGTTGTCCACGCGCCATGCACAGCCGGTCTTGTCCCAAGGGGACCCCGGTCACATTATCCTGAGATGCCTCCATATGGTGATTTATTAGGCTTAATATGCCAGTAGGGATTGACGCTATAAGCAACCCTGGATGCCCCAAAGACCCGCTAGGGAAGTGGGAGAATTTTACAAGGCCCGACTATCAATTACACCGGGCCGGGAGAAGCCCATGGATTCACCAGTCTGAAAGACACAATGAGAAGAAAATGGTGTCAGAACCGAAACACTACAATGAGTATAAAGCCCGCGAGGGCATTTACAGACCACGGCAAGCAAGAACGTCACACGCGTGCGGACAAAATGGCGCAGAGTACCTCGAAGGGCGGGCCAGAGCGCGCCAGGACGCGGAGCGCGCCAGGTCAGGCCCCGCCCTCCCGATGAGCGTGAAGTCCTACCAGCAGCCAATGAGGACACAAAGGCGTCTGAGGTAACGCCGCCGCGGAACATTCCAATGGAGAAAAAAGCGCGTGCGGCGGTGGCAGTTATACAAGTAAAAATACAGAAACAGCGCGGCGGCTGACACCATATATACAAGTCCAAAAGACAGTACAAAGGCCATGTGCATGTAATCACAATACACTGACACCAAACACCCCCCCCCTTTCTTTCCCCCGGGGGGGGAACGAGGGAGGATGGCGACCCTTTGTACAGGGCCCACCACTACACGGGGCATGGGGAAATAATGCGGGAGGGGCATCCCATAGAGGCTCACCATCAGCCAATACCGCCTACCCTTTGGTGGGGGACTGCGGAGGAGCAGCGCTCCAAAAGCACGCATGGTGCTAACTACCTTCACCCGACCAGCGCAGCCCAGGCTGGGAGGCACATCACAAAGAGGACGGGTGGGAATAGTCCAACAGGGCCGCAGGCTTTAATAGCCCCGCTCACCTGCGAGAGAGTGATACTTCACGTCTTCGCAGTAAGCACTGCAGAGAAATCTGGGGATTTGTGGGAGGTCCCCGGGTATTTGAGGGGCTGGGAGGAGCCTGTTTTTGCATGTCTCTGCAGTGCAGCGCCATCTGGCGGAGGATAACCCAAGTGTAAGTACTATATCTGGAGCAGGACGTACTGTATACTAAGAATATAGACCATCTTTGCAGCTAGACTGCAGGAGAAGACTGGGTCTTCTGGGTAATTCCAGCCTTATATGGCCAGGAGGGGCCACAAGTCTTCCTGCAGTCGACTGCGCCACCTGATGGTGGATTACCCACATGTCAAGAATAAGAAATGAAGACGTGCTGTACACCTGGAAAAGGCAATGGGGAGCAAAAGACATGAGCATCTCTTTCCTAATCGGCCACTAATAAAACTGGAGCTTTTTCACAAACACACCCCACAAGGGGTGGGTTATCAGAAGAGGAGTGCAGAGCCTTGTCTTCTGTGCTGTGTGCCGAAAACCCATGGGTTAATGAAGAAAAACAGTACATATTGCAGGATTTGAGCTTCAAGCTGACACTTGCAATGTTCACCATTTGTGTGTACAATTGACCGTATTCTTAAAACTAAAACCAAGATATATAAAATGTGTACCTGTGGCACAGCAGGGAGGAAGTAGCTTGCAGGCTGCTGGAAAGAGCCAAGCATTGGGCCAGGCAGTGCTCTCATGGTTGCCAGTCTCTGCATATACTGATTGGTAAGAATGGCTTTTCTCTCTTCTTTTCGCTGAGCAAGCGCTACATATAGAGGTTTAGTGCTAACTATCCGTCCATTCATTTCAGTCACAGCCTTAGTTGCCTCTTCTGGGGACGAAAAGCAGACAAACCCAAAGCCTTTACTGTGTCCTCCCTCTGTCATCACCTGATGAACACAAACCAAGGAATTTTCAATATTGAAAAATATAAACATTGTATACATACTATCAGGTAAAATTATATAGGAACACACACTTGGCACTTACCCCAGCACAGGTTGATAATGATCTTTCTTTAAAAAAAAAAAAAAATTCTGTGATCTACACACCTGTAGAATTGATATTATGAGTATACAGTACGTCCTTCTCCAGATTAGATTACTTACACTTGGGTACTACTCTGCCAGATGGCGCTGGACTGCAGAAACAGCGGAATTGGTTCCTCCCAGCCCCTCAAATACCCGGAACCTCCCACAAATCCCCAGCATTGAAAAGCAGTTAACGAGAAGCCGGGAGAATTAAAAAGAACCAAACTGGTAACTATAACAAAAATAACAATCACCATACAGGGCATCAAGGATAATGCAAAAACAAGGGTGGGGTGGAGCAGGACGTACTGTATACTGATATCATCAATTCTACAGGTGAGTAATCACAGAATTGTATTCTTAGGGTGGGATCTCCAAAGGTAACAGCAGACAGGTCATACCACTGCCGCCTGCAGAACCTTGCTGCCAAAAGCAGCATCAGCTGAGGCCCTAACATCAACCTTGTAAAACTTTGAAAAGGTATGAACAGAAGACCAAGTTGCGGCCTTGCAAACTTGTTCCAACAGAAGCCTGGTGCTGAAAAGCCCAAGAGGCACCAATAGCACGAGTGGAATGAGCAGTAAGGCGGAAGGGAGGATTCTTCCCCTTAGCAGAATAGGCCTGAACCACGGCCTGACGGATCCATTTGCTGATAGTAGACTTGGCAGGTGCCAAACCCTTCCTAGGACCAGAAGGGACCACAAAAAGGGCATCAGTTTTTCTGAAAGGTGCCGTAACCACCAAGATAGTACTTCAGACACCTAACCACATCCAAAGAATGCAAGACCCTCTCCTTAGCGTTGCTAGGATTAGGGCACAAGGAAGGAAGAACAATGTCCTGATTCAAATGAAAAGCAGACACCACCTTAGGCAGAAAATCTGTCTTGAAGCGAAACACCACCTTGTCCTGGTGTCTCAAAATGGGGGGCTGGATGGAAAGCGCCACCAACTCAGATACATGCCTAACAGAGGTGAGCCACCAAGACGACAACCTTGGGAGTAAGAATGGCCAGGGCAGCATCCTGCAAAGGTTCAAAGGGAGCACCCTGCAAGGCAGACAAGACCAAGTTCAAATCTCAAAACAGGCAACATAGGCTTACGTGGGGAACGCACATGAGTAACCCCCTAGAAGAAAGTCCTGACCAGAGAATGCTGGGCAAAGGACCTCTGGAAGAAAACAGCCAAGGCAGAGACATGATTTTTCAGAGTACTGAGTTGGAACCCCAGCTCCAACCCATGCTGCAGGAACTCCAGGATCCTGGGAATAGAGAATACACAACAGGGAAGAGACCTACCTACACCAGTCAATGTAGGCACGCCAAACCATATAGTAAATGGAAGAGGACTTCTTCCTAGCCTTTATCATGGTATCAACCACAGAGGCAGACAGCCCCTTCTCCATCAAGATGGAGGTTTCAGCAGCCAGGCCGTCAAAGCTAAGGTTTGTAAATTGGGATGGCGTAAGCGACCCTGAGTGAGCAGGTCTGGCACCCTGGGCAGAGCGTACTGATCTACTGCCAGCTGCACTACGTCTGCGAACCACACCCTTCTTGGCCACCTGGGGCCACCAGAATTGCTGGCACCCCCTCCAGAACTATCTTGCGCAGGACCCTGCCCAGCAGGGGAAACTGAGGAAAGACATACAGGAGCTGAAAGTCCTGCCATGACATTGCTAGAGCATCCGTGGCCAAGGCCAGAGGATCCTGAGACAGGGAGACAAAGGCCGGGAGCTTGTGATTGTGACGGGACGCAAACAGATCCACATCTGGTTGACCCCAACGGTGACACAGATTGAAACACCCTGTTGCAGAGGGACCATTCTCCCAGGCGAGAGGTCCCCCTGCTCAGAGAGTCTGCCAGCAGATACTCCACCCCCGGGATGTACACAGCTGATATACAGGGAACACTCTCCTCCGCCCAGGCCAGGATCAGAAACACTTCCCGGAGGGCCCTCTTGCTCCGGGTCCCTCCCTGATGATTGATATAGGCAACCACCATCCGATTGTCCGAGCACACCTGAACAGGCAGGCCACGAAGGTGGTGAGTCAAACGAGTCAGAACCAACCTGATCGCCCGCAGTTCCAGAATATTGATAGGTGTGTGGGCCTCCTGAGGGCCCCACCTCCCTTGGAACTGTAGGGACCTCCAGAAACCCTCCCAACCTGTCAGACTGGCATCCGTGGTGACCGTCTCCCAGGAGGGGGTCAGAAAGGATCTGCCCACGAACAGGTTCCTGGAGTCCAGCTACCACGAGAGGGACCGCCTGACCATGGGAGAAAGCACAAGGACCTGATCCAGGAATGCAGGATCCTTGTCTTATACTGACAAGAGGTGGAGTTGCAGAGGCCTCAGGTGGAACTGAGCATAAGGTACCGCCTTGAAGCACGCCACCATCAGGCCCACCAGCTGCATTCCCTGCCTGATGGAGAGATGAGGGCAAGATAGCAGGTACTGAACCTGCGCCATCAGACTGTCCATCTTCTGCTGAGGAAGAAAAATCCTTGCCTGAACTGTATCCAGATTCATTCCCAGGAAGGGAGTCACCAAGGAGGGGGCCAGGGAAGACTTGGGATGGTTGATCACCCAGCCAAATGACTCCAGAGTAGACACCACCAACTGGGTATCCAACTGCCTGTGGTAGGGACTGGAAAGTGATAAGAATGTCGTCCAGGTAGGGCAGCACGCGGACCCCCTGAGACCTGAGCAGAGCCATCACTCCCGACATCTTGGTGAACACTTTTGGAGCTGAAGTGAGACCGAAGGGCAATGCCACAAATTGGTAGTGCAGATCCTCCAGAGCAAACCTGAGAAACCTTTGATGACCTTGAAACACAGGAATATGAAGGCAAGCATCTTTGATGTCCACAGACGTCATGAAGTCCGCTGGACGCAGGGAACTGATGGCAGAGCGCAGAGTTTCCATGCGAAAGTGCCTGCACCTGACAAATTTGTTGAGGATCTTCAAGTCCAGGATGGGCCTGACTGACCCATCTCTTTTGGGCACGGTGAGCAGATTGGAATAGAAGCCCTTGCCCCTTTCTCGTAAGGGGACCTGACAGATGACCCCCAGCTCCAAAAGGCTTTGCACCGCCAGAACCAGAGCCTGAGCTAACACAGGGTCCTGAGAAATCAGGTGGCACCACGGTAGGGGGAAGAAAAAGAGCCATGCCCCCAAAAAGGCCGAGACTGCCGCCTGCGCTGGGGCAACCTGCCCCCTTAGCAAAAAGGTCCAGGTGTTTCCCAAACAGGCGTAGTCCTTTGAAGGGAAAACCAGTGAGAGCCTTTTTGGCAGAGTTGTCAGCAGCCCACTGGCGCAGCCAAACCAAGCTGCGTATAGCCACCACAAGGGCAGAGGTTCTGCCACACATTCTAATGGTATCATCCAAGGCAGAGAGCACATAAGTCACGAAACCCTCACAACGAGAGAGAGCATTAAACTCCTCACCAAGTATATTTCTGAGCAGGGTCCTAATGGCTACCGCCGTAATGGCCGAGGCACAGACCGGGCGCAGCGCCGTCCTCACGCACGCAAAGGCATGGGACGCCAGCTGATCAATGCGCCGGTACTCAGCATCCCGCAGTGTAGTAGAGTTAGGGGAATGCATAACAGAGGTGTTAGATAACCCTAGGACCGAGGCATCCACTTCGGGAGGGGATGACCAACACTTTACCACATCAGCAGGAAAGGGCGACTTCCTATCCCAACTCTTCGGTACACCGGTAAGTCTACTGGGCCCTTCCCATTCCTTGAGCACTAGATTATTGAAATGTGCTTGCTCTGGAAATTCCAAGTGTGACTTAGCAGTATGAAAAAGTTCCCCCCCTTTGCCTGGGAGCCGCAACAGGGGGAGAGATAGACAGTACCTCAAAAATCTGAGCCAACAGCCTATCAGTATCATCTGGGGCCCAGGGGTCAGAGCCAGAATCATCATGACCCCTGGGCCTCTCGTCAGATGAGCCCGAGTCAGAGAATAGCTCCCCTTCTTCCGAAGGGGTATAGCCACGTAAATGCCAAAACTCATCAGTTTCCATAGTGAAAAGAGTGACAGGCGTTAAGTGCCGCTTTTTTAGCAGAAGCCTTACGCACCAAGGTATTAGCAATTAACTTCTCAACAATAGCCAGTCTAGAAGACACATCAGGCTGAAAATCCCCACTAGTATGCAACTCGGTAGGAGTGAGATTTAAGCTTGGGGGGGTAGGTGAAGTGATACGAGGTGCAGGCCCAGCCACTGGGAGGCCAGATTGCAGTGCAAGCACCTGCTCGGCACAGGGTACACAGACCCACGCCTTGTCAGCGTCAGCATGAGGCTGCCCACACGCTACACACAGTCGGGCTTGTCCCGAATGAACCCCGGTCACATTATCCTGAGATGCCTCCATATGGTGATTACAGCGGCACTATAGGCCGATAGGGATTAACGCTAATTAACAACCTGGGATGCCCCAGATACCCGCTAGGAAAGTGGGATTAATTACACTAGGTCTCACAAGTTAACCAACTAATAGAGGGCAAGGGGGAATAGTGCGGGAGGGGCATCCCATAGAGGCTCACCATAAGCCTGAACCGCCTACCCTTTGGTGGGGGATTGCGGTGGAGCAGCGCTCCTAAGCACCTAACAGCGGTGCTGCCTACCCTCACCCGTCCAGCGTAACCAAGGCTGGGAGGAAATTACTAGTGGAACGGGTGGGAATAGTCCTACAAAGCCGCAGGCTAATAGCCCCGCTCACCTGCGAGGAGACAGACATTTCTTGTCCTTCGCAGTCCAGACTGCAGAAAAATTCTGGGGATTTGTGGGAGGTCCCTGGGTATTTGAGGGGCCGAGAGGAGCCTATTTTCGATGTCTCTGCAGTCCATCGCCATCTGGCGGAGTAATACCAATAGTAAGTATTATATTTGGAGCAGGACGTACGGTGTACTAAGAATATAACTCCCCTTCTTCCAAAGGAGTATAACCAGACAGATCCAAAAACTCATCAGCCTCCATAGGGAAAAGAGTGACATCAGGCGTTAAGTGCCGCTTTTTAGCGGAGGCCTTACGCGCCAAGGTATTAGCAAGTAACTTCTCAACACTAGCCAGTCTAGAAGACACATCAGGTTGAGAATCCCCACTTGTATGCAACTCAATGGGAGTCAAATTCAAGCTTGGGGTAGTAGGTGAAGTCATACGAGGCACAGGCCCAGTTACTGGTAAACCAGGCTGCAGCGCAAGCACCTGCTGGGCACAAGGTACACAGACCCGCATATTGTCAGCACTCGTAGGGGACACCCCACACGCTACACACAGCCGGGCTTGTCCCGAAGGAGCACCGAGCACATTATCCTGAGACGCCTCCATATGGTGATTATAGCGGCACAATAGGCCGATAGGGATTCACGCTACAAAACAGGGTGGATAAAAATCAATGTTTTTTTTAAAAAAACCAAAAAAAAAAATCGGATTTTTTTGATTTAAAATCAGATTTTTTTTCAATAAACTGCTTTTTGAGGAAAATATTTTACCATCCAAAGGTTCTTTCATCATGAGATAAAGCCGAGTTGTGTAACTCAGTAGAATAAAGGCTGTATATGTGTAACATTCACAATGCCATACTCTTCCAGAGGTTTCTGTAGGATTAGTGGGCAGTTTCTCTCCTATATTATCACAGATGCTCGCTTTACTTACGCAGTTCTCAAAACTGAATTGGACTCCGCAGTGGTCCCAGCCTCTTCTTCACAGCAAAAATGTTACAACATGAACAGAGTTGAGAAAAAGACCTTAATCCTATTGTTCTACAAACCTATGACTAGTGAGCTACAGAGGACAGCAGGGACAGTAGTATTTAAGTTTTTCATGTGTCGGCTGGGCTGACAGTCTAAGTTTCTTAAAATATATATATATTTTGTTTAGCCAAATTAGTTAACAAAACATGGATGTTTGTTTAAGCAAATAACTTATGCTGTAATGTTGTTATTGTTTCAGTTGAATAAATCTATTTAAATTGTTATTAAGGTCAGGATTATTTTTCTCCTTCCTAAGTACAACAGAACAGTGGTGTCCAAATATGAATGATTAACCCATTAAACTGGGGAGAAAAAAGTAATATAAAAAGTGATTCTAAAAAGTGATTCTAAAAATCTTCATCTACAAAAGCAACCCGGGATGCCCCAATAGCCCGCTAGGGAAGTGGGAGTAATTTACACACTAGGACTCACAAGTTTAATAACTAAATAGAGGGAGAAGAGCCCAGAGAAACCAATAGAGGTCGGCCCGTCTGAAAGACATAAGCAAGGAGAAGCTTAAGTGACATGATAAAAGACAAATGGTAACTAAAAGCCGCCCGCGAGGGCACTCACGGACCCCGGTAGGTAGATGCCAGTCGCGCAGCAGGGGAATCCAGAGAAAATGGCGCCAGGTACACCTCGAGGGGCGGGTCGTGGGGACAGTGATGCGGAATGCGCCAACTGTGGGCCCCGCCCCCCGAAGAGCGCGAAGGCGCACACATGACAAACAGCCAATAACAGCGCACCAGCACCTGAGGTAATGCCGCCGCCAAGAGTGGAACAGAGGAAGTGCAACCAGTGCAACCAAGTCAGCGCGACGACTGACACCTAACCAGAAACACATCATACAGTGAAGCACCAAGGCAAAATCTCATATACAACCCCCCCCCCCCGCGAGCTACAAGGGAGGGCGAGAGAGGACAGTGGCCACTTAACATAGGGCCCACCGATAGACAGGGGCAAGGGGTAATAGTGCGAGAGGGGCATCCCATAGAGGCTCACCATATGCCTGTACCGCCTACTCTTTGGTGGGGGATTGCGGTGGAGCAGCGCTCCTAAGCACCTGGCAGAGGTGCTGCCTACCGTCACCCGACCAGCGCAGCCAAGGCTGGGAGCCACATTAATGGAACAAGTGGGAATAGTCCTACAGGGCCGCAGGCTAATAGCCCTGCTCACCTGCGAGGAGAGCCATCTTCTAGTCCTTCACAGTGCAGACTGCAGAGAAAATCTGGGGATTTGTAGGAGGTCCCGGGTATTTGAGGGGCCGGGAGGAGCCAATTTCGCTGTCTCTGCAGTCCAGCGCCATCTGGCGGAGTAGTACCCAAGTGTAAGTAATGTAATCTGGAGCAGGACGTACTGTATACTAAGAATATTCAAGAGCATAAACATCCTAAATTTAAAGTGGTCCAACCCCATAAACCCCCCCCCCCCTCCGAAATTTTCACTAACCTGGGTTTTACATAAAGCATTAAACCGGAACACCACCTATTATTCACAAAGTGGGTGTTCCTAGCGCAGAGTGGCATCCCAATTGCCGATGCCCCTTCGTGCATTAACCCCCAGAAATCTTACCCTTCTCCTCGGTGCCCTTGCAAAATGAAGTACTGTGATTGGCCGTCACCGTCACGGGGTCCGCAGGCTTCTTCCTGGTATCCGGGCACCAAAGACAAAGATAAGACATTTCAGGTTTAACGGGGTTAATGCGCAAGTGGCAGTTGGGATGCCTGCGCTAGGAACAGCACCAATATTGTGAAAAATGGGTGTTATAGTTTAATATCTTAAGATTACCTTTGCACTGGTGATGGTACCATACGGGGAAAACTCTTTCCTTAGTCGGTCATCATCAATACCATCATCAAGATTCTTTACATATAAATTTACTCCCTGCAAAAGAAGGTATACAAAGCATGTAAATATACGAATGAGCCATTGTGTATCACATCCTGCAAAATATAGTAATTGCAAATAAGGAAGTACATTCATTTTAACAAAATGTATAAACAGTAATTTTTCATAAGATTTGTTAATATCAGATGAGAAGAAATATGACATAAAAGAGCTAAAGGACTATAAAAATTATGAAATTCAGCCTACTGCCTCCTCCGATCTGAGGGACTCCATACAGAAACATCTCTTAAAGTGGACCAACACCCAGGATTTTGACTATCCTGGGTCTTAATCCACTTCCCCGGGGCACCTCGCAATGTGAAACCCCCGATCGCTCGTAAAAACTCACCTCATCCCGCTCCTACGGTGCATGCGCGGCCGCTCGTACCATCAGCGCGCTCGGAGCTGCTGTATGCGCGTCCAAGAGGCGTCCAACCACAGCGGCTCCGATCACGCTGGTGGCCGCATCTCATGCTTCCCTCTAACAGGGAGCGCACCCGCGCCGGCCATTTGCTAGAGAGAAGCGCGAGATGCGGCCCGCGCATGCGCCGTTAGATCGGAATCAAGGTAAGGTTTCTGGGTGTCCTGGGGGGTTTCACACAGCGGGGCATCTCGATTTCAGATGCCCTGCGGGGAGGGATCGGACCGGCCCAGGAATCTATAAGATCCGGCAGGGTGTTGGTCCACTTTATTAACAACTGTTCAGAGATGCTTGAAATCTGAAATAACTTTTTTTTTACGAATCCTTCATGACAACCCATGGGGAGAGAGGCTTCATCCCCCTAGGAGGAAACACAAGCTGAACAAAGATTGAAAATCCCACCCCATCCTCTCCACCTCAGCCTTAAAGTGGACCAACACCCAGGATTTTCACTATCCTGGGTGTTGGTCCACTTCCGCGGGGCACCCCGGGTAGCCCCAGAAAGCCCCTAAAATGTTACCTTTTAGGCGACGGATAATGCCGCCGCCGCCTCTCGCGCGTCCCTCTTACAGGGCGCGCACCCACGCTGGCCATTCACAGATGGCCGGCGAGGGAGGCGGCTTATCCGTCGCCTAAAAGGTAATATTTTAGGGGCTTTCTGGGGGGTTTCACACAGCGGGGCATCCCGATTTCGGATGCCCCGCGGGGAGGGAGCTGATCGGCCTGGGAATCTTATAGATTCCCAGGCCAATCAGGGGTGGGTGTTGGTCCACTTTAAGCAACATAAGGTAAACCAGACGACAATGGTAGGGAATTAAGGGGTCATAATGAAGGATTCGAAGAAAAGTCTAGCGTGGATTTTCTCCTTTCATCCTTCATGACGACCCAAGGAGAGGATTTGGCAAGTAACAATGCCTTAGGGGAGGGAAGCTGCTAGTAAGACCCTTCTACCACAGGCCTGATGTTTTGCAGACAGGAGATCTAGTCTATAGTGTGAGGAAGATGTGGGGTGAAAACCACATTGCTGCTTTACAGATCTGTTTTATAAAAGGCACCTGTCCTCTCTGCCCAAGAAGCTGAATTAGCTCTGGTTGAATGCGCAGAAACCTGTAGAGGAGAAACTTCTCTGGATACAAAAGCTTGCACAATAGTCCGTTGTATCCATTTGGCAACAGTTGATTTAGAGGCAGCCAGGCCTCCTCTTTTGCCGTTGAAAATTATCTGTCTTCCCCTCACATCTAAAAATACAATTCTGTGAAATACTCACCTGTAGAATTGGTATTATACGTATACAGTACGTCCTGCTCCAGATATAATACTTACACTTGGGTAATCCTCCGCCAGATGGCGCTGCACTGCAGAGACATGCAAAACAGGCTCCTCCCGGCCCCCAAATACCTGGGGACCTCCCACAAATCCCCAGCATTGAAAAGCAGGGAACAAGAAGCCGGGAGAATTTAACCATCAAAACTGGTAACTATAACAATGATAACAATCACCATACCAGGGATCCAGAATAATGCAAAAACCAGGGTGGGGTGCAGCAGGACGTACTGTATACGTATAATACAAATTCTACAGGTGAGTATTTCACAGAATTGTATTATTCTAAGTATACAGTACGTCCTGCTCCAGATATAATACTTACACTTGGGACATCCAATAGCAGTGTCCGTAAAGTAGGGTGGGATCCCCAACAAAAAGGCAACAGCAGGCAGTTTAAACCACTGCCGCCTGCAAAACCTTGCGGCCAAACACAGCATCAGCTGAGGCCCTAAAATCAACTTTGAAAAGGTATGAACAGAAGACCAAGTAGCGGCCTTGCAAACTTGTTCAACAGAAGCCTGGTGCTGGAAAGCCCAAGAGGCACCAATCGCACGAGTAGAATGAGCAGTAAGGCGGAAGGGAGGTACCTTCCCCTTGGCAGAATAGGCCTGAATCACAGCCTGACGAATCCATTTGCTAATAGTAGACTTGGCGGGAGCCAAACCCTTCCTAGGCCCCGAAGGCACAACGAAAAGAGCATCAGTCTTCCTGAAAGCTGCGGTGACTACCACCTGACCACGTCCAAGGGATGCAGAACCCTTTCCTTATCGTTGCTAGGATTGGGACACAATGAAGGAAGAACTATATCCTGATTCAAATGAAAAGCAGACACCACCTTAGGCAGAAAATCCGGTTTGAAGCGGACCACCTTGTCCTGGTGTCTCTCATAGTACGGAGGCTGAATAGACAGAGCAGCCAGCTCAGACACATGCCTAACCAAAGTAATAGCCACCAAAAAGACAACCTTGAGAGTAAGAACAGCCAGAGCAGCATCATGAATAGGCTCAAAGGGAGCACCCTGCAAAGCAGATAAAACCAAGTTTAAATCCCATACAGGGACCATAGGTTTACGAGGGGGACGCACGAGTGACCCCCTGAAAAAAGGTCTTAACCAAATGATGCTGAGCAAAAGACTTCTGAAAGAAGACGGACAGGGCAGAAACCTGACCCTTCAGAGTACTGAGTTTTAGACCTAAATCCAAACCATGCTGTAAGAACTCCAGAACCCTAGGGACTGAAAACTCCCTACAGGGAAGAGACCTAGACTCACACCAGTCAATGTAGGTACGCCATACTCTATAATAGATGGCAGAAGAAGTCTTCTTCCTAGCCTGCACCATAGTACCTACCACAGAGGCAGACAAACCTTTCTCCATCAAGATGGAGGTTTCAGCAGCCAAGCCGTCAAAGCCAGAGTTTGTAAATTGGGATGGCGTAAGGAGCCCTGAGTGAGCAGATCTGGTGCCCCTGGCAGGTCGTACTGGTCTACTGCCATTTGTACCACGTGTGCGAACCACACTCTTCTTGGCCACCAGGGGGCCACTAGAATCACAGGTATCCCTTCCAGAGCAATCTTGCGCAGAACCCTGCCCAGAAGGGGGAATGGTGGAAATACATACAGGAGCCGAAACTCCTTCCGTGACATGGACAGGGCATCCGTGGCTAAGGCCAGAGGATCCTGAGACAGGGATACAAAAGCCGGGAGCTTGTGATTGTGACGGGATGTAAACAGGTCCACATCCGGTAGACCCCAACGGTGACACAGGGACTGGAATACCCTGTTGCAGAGGGACCACTCCCCCTGACGGGACGTTCCCCTGCTCAGAGCGTCTGCTAGCAGATTCTCCGCCCCCGGAATGTACACAGCCGAAATGCATTGGACATTGGCCTCCGCCCATGTCAGAATCTGAGACACCTCCTGGAGGGCACCCTTGCTCCGGGTCCCTCCCTGATGGTTGATGTAGGCAACCGCCGTCCTGTTGTCTGAGCGCACCTGTACCGCCAGACCCTTCAGGTGGTGGGTCAACCGCTCCAGTACCAACCTGACTGCCCGTAATTCCAGAATGTTGATGGGTAAATGGGCCTCCTGAGGGCCCCACCTCCCCTGGAAGCGCAGGGACTTCCAGAATCCCCCCAAACCTGACAGACTGGCATCCGTTGTGACAGTCTCCCAGGAGGGGGCCAGAAAGGACCTGCCCCTTACCAAGTTCCTGTGGTCCAGCCACCACGCAAGGGAGTGTCTGACCGAGGGGGCGGAAGCACACAGACCCCGTCCAAGGACGCTGGGTTCTTGTCCCACACTGACAGAAGGTGAAGCTGCAGAGGCCTCAAATGGAACTGGGCAAAGGGCACCGCCTCGAAGCCCGCCACCATCAGGCCCACCAGCTGCATTCCCTGCCTGATGGAGGGCTGGGGGCACGAGAGCAGGAACCTCGCCTGCGCAATCAGAGCTTCCACCTTCTGTTGAGGAAGGAATATCCGTGACTGAACCGTATCCAGAATCATTCCCAGGAACGGAGTCACCGAGGAAGGGGACAGAGGACTTGGGGTAATTGATCACCCATCCGAAGGACTCCAGGGTGGACACTACCAGCCGAGTGTCCAACTCTGCCTGCTGCAGAGACCGAGAGGTGATGAGTATATCGTCCAGGTAGGATAACACGCGTATGCCCCTTGACCTTATCAGGGACATCACCCCTGCCAGCACCTTGGTGAACACCCTGGGAGCCGAAGTGAGGCCGAATGGCAAGGCCACAAATTGGCAATGTTGATCTTTCAGTGCAAATCTGAGAAACCTTTGGTGTCCTGGAAACACCGGGATGTGAAGGTAAGCATCCTTGATGTCTACGGATGTCAAAGTCCCCTGGGCGCAGAGAGCCGATGGCCGAGCGCAGAGTTTCCATGCGAAAGTGCCTGTTCTTGACAAACTTGTTGAGGATTTTTAAATCCAGAATGGGCCTGACTGACCCATCTTTCTTAGGTACTGTGAAAAGGTTGGAATAGAGCCCCATGCCCCTGTCTCGTAAGGGGACCTTGCAAATGACCCCGAGATCCAGGAGACCCTGTACGGCCAGCAAAAAGACCTGAGCAGAAGCCGGGTCCAGTGGAATCCGGTACCCAACGAATCTGGTGGGGGGCCCGCACAGCAAATTCTATCTTGTAGCCGGAGGACACTACCTTCTGAATCCACCGGTCTGAGACGTGGCGTCTCCAGACATGCTCAAAGTGCTGCAGATGTCCCCCCCCCCACCCTGTCGGGCGAGGGCGCCCCTTCATGCCTGAGGGGTCTTGGGAGGGGCTTTGGGCTTGGACCCCCAGGAGGAACCAGGACGGCGTCCTCTGTTCCTGTGCCAGGAATCTGCGCGGGACCCAGCGAAGGACACCCCTTTTCCCTGTTTAGCCCCACGGTAGGGGATTGAAAGGGTGCCCTGGCCCAGAAAGGGCAGAGTCTGCCGCCTGCGCTGGGGTAACTTACCTCCTTTGGCGAAGAGGTCTAGGTGGTCCTCAAACAGGCGCAGCCCCTTAAATGGAAGCCCAGGAAGGGCTTTCTTAGCAGCATTGTCAGCAGCCCACTGGCGCAACCAAACCGCGCGGTGTATAGCTACCGCCAGGGCAGAAGATCTGGCACACATCCTAATAGCATCATCCGATGCAGACAGGATAAAGTTCACAAACACATCACAGTGAGACAGAGCATTGATAATATTAGGTGGCAGCTCATCTGGGCCATCGAGTGCATTGCTGACCATGGCCCTGAGCACCACAGCCGTAATGGCTAAGGCACAAACCGGGCGCAGAGCCGCCCCCCCCAAATGCAAAGGCATGGCATGCCAATTTGTCAATACGCCGGTCCTCAGCATCCCGCAGCATAGTAGTGTCAGGGTAGTGCATAATAGAGCTGTTGGACAAGCCTAGAATAGGAGCATCAACCTCGGGGGCGATGACCAGCACTTAACCATGTCAGCAGGGAAGGGGTACTTCCTGTCCAAACTCTTAGGGATCCCGGGGAGTCTACTGGGATGTTCCTACTCCTTAAGCACGAGGTTATTGAAATGGGTTTGCTCGGGAAATTCCAAACGAGCCTTAGCAGTATGAAAGAGCTCACCCCTTTGCCTGGGAGCCGCAACAGGGGGAGAAATGGACAAAACCTCAAAAATCTGAACCAGCCTGTCGGTATCATCCGGGGTCCAGTGCTCGGAACCAGACTCGTCATGACCCCTTGACTTCTCGTCGGATGACCCTGAGTTAGAGAACAGCTCCCCTTCGTCCGAGGGGGTATGGCCATAAGAATGCAACAACTCATCAGATTCCGGAGGGAAAAGAGCAGAGTCAGGGGTTAAATGCCGCTTCTTTGCGGTGGCCTTGCGCGCTAACGAATTAGCAAGCAATTTTTCATCACTGGCCAGTCTAGTAGCCATATCAGGATGAGAATCCCTGCTTGTATTGGGGGTTAGACTCAGGCTTGGGGGAGTAGGTGAAGTGAGGCGAGGTGCAGGCCCAGCCCCAGAAGAGGCGGGAAGAACCGATAGCGCCTGCTGTGAACAAGGAACACAGACCCGTGCATTGTCACCGCTGCTAGGTAAGACCCCCACAAGCTACACACAGCCGGGCTTGTCCCGAAGGAACCCCGGTCGCATTATCCTGGGATGCCTCCATATGGTGATTAATCGGCACAATAGGCCAGTAGGGATTGACGCTGTAAGCTACCCTGGATGCCCCAATAACCCGCTGGGAAGTGGGAGTAATATTTAATAGGCCCAACTGGGAGCTACACCGGGCCGGGAGAAGCCACCGGATTCCACGGTCTGAAAGACATAAAGGGAACAAAGATGTCAGAGCCATGCGCAAGAAAAAGGAATAAAGAAAAATCGCCCGCGAGGGCACTTACAGACCGAGGGGGGAGGATGGTCCTTACCACACGCGCCTAGCAGTAAAATGGCGCCAAGACAACCTCAAAGGGCGGGCCAGAGCTGGCCGTGATGCGGAGCGCGCCAAGCCAGGCCCCCCCCCGGAGAGCGCAAAGCTCCAAAAACCCGTAGTCAATGTAGACAGCAGGGGAATGACACATAAAAGGAATTGATCGAGTGGATTACCTCAGAAGAGCCACTACGACACTAAAGGAGATGCCGCAGCGTCTGCAGCGCTGTTTGCCCCTTTATATTGTATCGGTCGCCGCCGCGTCTTTCCGGTATTGTCTGTACTGCACGGGCGGCGACCGATACAATATAAAGGGGCAAACAGCGCGGCTCTGACAAGCATTCCCAGTTAAGGGAAAGACTAAGGCCATAAGCGTGCAATAGGGTACACTGAGGCCGCCATACGCACACAACCCTCCCCCCCCCTTTCTTTTCCCCTGGGCTAAGGGGGGGGAACGAGGGAGGATGGTGACCCTTTGGACAGGGTCCACCGCTACACGGGGCGTGGGGCAACGATGCGGGAGGGGCATTCCCTGAAGGCTCACCATCAGCCTAAACCGCCTACCCTTTGGTGGGGGACTGCGGTGGAGCGTGGCTCCATAAGCACACATGGTGCTGCCTACCTTCACCCGACCAGCGCAGCCCAAGCTGGGAGGCACATCACAAGGAGGACAGGTGGGAGTAGTCCAACAGGGCCGCAGGCTGTAATAGCCCCACTCACCTGCGAGAGAGTGATACTTCATGTCTTCGCAGTCGGCACTGCAGAGAAATCTGGGGATTTGTGGGAGGTCCCCGTATTTGAGGGGCCGGGAGGAGCCTGTTTTGCATGTCTCTGCAGTGCAGCGCCATCTGGCAGAGGATTACCCAAGTGTAAGTATTATATCTGGAGCAGGACGTACTGTATACTTAGAATAGAGAGATCGCCTTCTGTTCCTGCTGTAGCCGGCAATGTTGGGAGCACTATGCCCTGGGACCTGTTAAGGGACGTAGCAATCTTAAAAAAAAATTAAGGATCAGATCTCATATGGCCTTATCTGGAGGAATTGTGCAGTACGGTTCCTTTATTGATAAAGGCTGCAACTCACTTACCCGCCTGGCTGATGTGATGGCCAACAAGAAACATTTTAACACAACCATTTTGCTAAGGAAACCCCACCCCTGGCTTGTTTAACAGAAGCAGGTCATAATGATTAGCACCATAATCATTCCATGTGGTCTGAAGTGGGCCATAGGTTCCGCCAGGATCTTGGTAAAAAAAACCTTGGAGATGAGGATAGGCCGAAGGGAAGTGCTCTGTACTGGAAGTATAGGACTTTATGATCCAGCTGCACCGCAAATCTTAAAGCAGACCTTATCTTATATGTTTCCCACACCCTGCACATACAGATTGCTCACATTAAAAGTCATCCTACCTGCATCTACTGCATGATATGAGCCTTTAAACATCCAAGATGGCAGCTCATGGAGCATCAGGCAGCCTGCACACAGGAAGTGTCTTCTGACCATGTCACTCTGCATTCTGGGATTGCTGTCCTTTTCCTGCTATAGCTATAACACGCCCCCTGTACTTTATCCCACTCTCTCTCACCAGTATGTGATGCTTCTGAGTCAAAATGGCAGCGCACGTATCCTAGAGTCCTGAACAGAGTTGTAGCCCGGTGGGGGAAAGAATAAGTGACTAAAAACGTAAAATATATTAATTTTAGATGCTGGGTAATTGTTTAAGGGTTTGGGGTTTTTAATAAATCATGCTGAAGGTCCAGTTTAAGTATTTTCAGTGTGCTTCTAGAATAGGGATATGTAGGTAAGCATCCTGTAAGTTCACCATCAAGGCCACCTCTATCAAAACATTTCTCACTGAATAAATTGATTCCATTCTAAAACTATTGTATTGTATGAATTTGTTTAATCTTTTCAGACTCAAAATCATCCGGTACTCCTGGCGGCTTTTGAACCACAAAAACGTGAGATCAAATTTTTGGTAACGCGTTCACCAAAAAGGAATTTCTCTCCAGGCGGGTATGAACCAGGAGAGCCTTCCGCCTACTGGATTTTCTTGGCTTAGGCCCCTACGAAGGGGTAACGAAAACTCTCTTTGGAGTCTAGGCTGGGTCCAAAGTTTTTTGGTATCTGTTCGTCTAGCCTGGGTCAGACTTGGAACTGCTCACCCTCTATTACTAGAACGCAGATAAACTGTTTTCTTGTGGAGAACGGTTTCCCAGTTTCATTAGATCTAGCTAGGATAACATCCAAGTCCTTTCCATACAAGAGACCCTCTTGAAAGGGGATACCACATAGTTTTGCTTTGGATACAATGTCACCTAAGTCTTTAACCAAATTGCTCGACGAGCACAGGCAATAAAGGCGGATGTTTTTTCTGAAGACCTAATGAGTTCCTGTGATGGAGGTAATAGCTCTAATCAGGGTGGGTAAGGTAGCTAACAATTCCTGAGAAGGCACTTTGTTATTCATATGTGACCTAAGGGTATCGACCTATTTAGTCATGCTTTGAAGGACCACATAAGAGGCCATTGCTGGTCTAAACATAAAAAGCACCACATCCCAGGCTCCTCTTAGTATATGATCATCCCTGCAATCCATGGGATCGTGCATCCTTAAAACTTAAATCTGATGACCGAGACATTTGGCCTAAGGGGGCATCCAGATTAGGATTCTTGCTCCATTGTTCCATTAATGGATCATAGAATGGATATTTTCATTTATGGACTTAGGTAAGAAAAATTTCTTTTCTGGCATAACCCATTAAGTCTTGCCCATCTCTTAAGACTGAATGGAGCGGAAAAGCCCTTTCCGACATTTTGTCTATGACCTCCTTGCACATTTCATCTTGCAATTTAAGTGTTTTTTCTTCCTGCTGAATTCCCCACATATCTTATATATCTTGCAATAGTAAGATAAGCTCTTCTGAGATTATATGGGAACTTACCTGCTCCCCTTCTTCCTGGGCCCCCTCATCCATAGATTTCTGAGAGTCCTGATCCTCCACAATCCCCCCCCCCTCCGAAGTTATATCAATCTGTATAGGGGCAGGAAGTAGGGAACTGGGGATTGCATTAATCAAAGATAAAATCTGCCTTTCAGGCTGTACTTCCGTAACCGGGGTGGGAATGGGTGCAGAAGCAAGAGACCATTGAGACTGAGTGACAAAATCTTTGTGGGCATCCCACATGGAAAGCTAACTCTTGCTTTATAAAGATTTCCCTCAATAATAATGCCACTGAATCTGCCTCTTTTCTAACCTTGTCACATCCCAAGCAGAGAGTCAACTGACAATTGTCTAGAAGAGCTACATTACAAGTTTCACACCATCTGGTCTTTTTAGTAGCTTTAGCATGCTTTTCCCTTTTGGATTTAGGATCAGTGTCTTTCTATAATAAAACATAACACCCCGCAATAATGATAAGTTACCTGGATAAGGAACAGTTATCCCAAACAAATTTAGTAAATCTGTCCTACCGCATGCTGCGCTTCACTGTCCAGATTAACGTCCGACATAACAGGTGCTCTTGCTGGATCACCGGGCGCTGTGCTGCTGCTGCGGCCGACCTATCCATGTGTGCCCGCCTGCTGCCCCCCATATTTCTCCCTTCCCTCTGTCTCACGCCAGGAAGGAGACAGGCTGCCTCTTGTTTCCGGCTTCACTGCCCAAACCGGAAGTGACGTCGGGAATGCGTCACCGCTCCGAATCCAAATTCAAATTTTTGGGAGGGAATGTTAACACATGTTAAAACATACTTATCAAAACATAATACAAAAGACTGGATATCCAAAGTAAATGTACCCTGAACTTAATCAGCTACCGGGATTTTTAAAGGTATATCGCACAGCTAGTACTCCATAAAAGACTATGAGGGAAATAGCCCCGACCGCATGCAGACCCCAGTAGGGACTCCCCTGGTATTTGGTCCAGGACAGCAGGCTACTCCAGTACTAAAAAACTAAAACAAACTGGCTGAAGTCTAACATAATCAGGCACCTCTCTGCCCAACCGTTTCCCAGGGAGGAAACACAAAGAACTGAGGAGGAGAGGAAAGGGTGGGGCTTTTAACCTCTGTTCAAGCCTGTGTTTCCTCCCAGGGGGTGGAGCATAATCTCTCCATGTGGTCGATCAAGCTGAAGGATAACCGCTGTTAGACTCACCAGTATCAGATTTTTTAGGAATCCTTCAGCTTGCCACATGGAGATATTATGCACCACCCCCTGGGAGAAAACACAAAATATGAACAGAGGTTAAAAGCCCCACCCTTTATCCCCTCCACAGTAATAGCAAAGCAACAGACACCTACCCGGGGAATAAGCGGTCAAGCTGAAGGATTCCTTAAAAAATCCATTACCGGTAAATCTAACTGTGGTTTTTCCAAGTCATCCTTCAGCTTGACCATGTGGAGAGGATTAGGCAAGTAATTATACCTTAGGAGTGGGAAGCTGCAAGTAGTACTCTTCTACCAAAGGTCTGATGCTTTGCAGACAATAAATCAAGTCTATAGTGTTTGAGGAAGTTGTGGGGCGATGACTGCATAGCTGATTTGCAAATTTCATCTATTGAAGCACCTGTCCTTTCTGCCCATGACTTGGCTGTGACAGACGCTCTGTCTTTTGGATGTCATCACTATTCAGTTGCCCACCGGGTCATTCACTGGCCTTTTCTTAATTAGGTTCCAGACAATGTCATTGTATTTTGATACTGTTACAGGCAATGTCATTGTAGTTTGGATTGTATTATAAACTGCCATTGTGTTAATTGATTACGTCACAGACAATGGCATTGTTCGGATTGAGTGTATTACAGATGTCTCTATTGTATTGCTGATTGCGTCACCGGCAGAGTTGAGAGATTGTGTGCCCTGCTGCTATTGGTCGGTGTGTGTGTCATGCAATAGGAGACTTGTGTATATAAGGCCTAGAGTGGCACTAAGACACTTCACCTTCACCCTCAATACTGAGTTCTGTCTCTTATTGGGGGAAACGCTATATTACAATTCACTAGCCCTTGTAAGGGCTGTTCCTGGTTCCTTACGGACGACTCTGGAGTTCCAGCAGCACCTCTTACGATTGGGAAAAGGACGTCTCGGGCGGTGAAGCCCTCCGGCGATAAGGGTTATCGCTACATTGGCTATTGCCCTTGTGGGGTGAGCAGAAACTTCTGGGGGAGACCCTCCCCTAGTAGAGTGAGTTTTTGCAATAGTCTGTTTGATCCATCTAGCAATTGTTGATTTGGATGTTGCTGAGCCCTTATTTTTCCCACTAAAGGCTGCTAGTAACTGTTCTGCCGCTCGCCAGTCTCTGGATCTTAGCAAATAAATGATCAGGGCTCTTCCGACGTCAAGCAGCAAGAGTTTTCCTGCTCAATTTGGAAGCGTTGGAAGAACTCTCTCTTGTGACCTGTTACCTGAAGTCACTATTATAGGCAAAAACAACAGATTGGGTCCAAGTATGACCTTGTCTGGGAGTATTGCAGAATGATTCCCTGGTGGATGATGTCTGGTATGTCCGGGAGTCTCCATGGCTCTTTTATTGCCATCTTGATTATTTCTGCAAACCACGTTCTTTTTGGTCCTAAGGGCACAATGTCACTAATTCTTGAGCAATCTTCCGGACCACTTGGTCACGATTCTGAAAGGGGTAATGTGACAAAAAAATTTTTTGCATTCCGTATTCTATTCGTTGGCAAACAGATCTATCTGAGGATGACCCCAAGTACTTGTGATCAGACGGAAAACCGACTGATTCAAACACCACTCGGTCTGCGGAGTACCTTTACTCGACTTGGAAGGTCTGCCAACGTGTTTAGGGTCCCCTTCAGATGGATTGCTGTCAAAGACTGGATTTGATCCTGTAGTGTATTAGGATGCCTGTGGTAGTGTCATTAAAATCCAGGACCTAGTTCCCCCTTGGTGATTTAAATAAACTACTGCTGTCCCATTGTCTGACCGTATTTGTACTCTTCCTTGAATTTCCGCTCGAAAGTGCTCCAGAGCTAGCTTTACTACTAGCAGCTCCCTAAAAATCGAGGATCTTACTGCAACTCTTTTGGGCCATTCTCCTTGGACCTGCAGATTTCCCATGTGAGCCCCCCAACCCCAGCTGCCCGCATCTGTAGTGAGTATTATTGAGTTGGCCTGCTTCCACACTTTTCCTTTTCTCAGGTTTTCTGGATCTGTTCACCACTGCAGATCCATTTGTACTAATAGATCCAGCTGAACCATCTGATCTAGTGTCTTTTGATTCTTGTCCCAGTTTTATAAGAGGAATCTTTATAGAGTCTTCATGTGCAACTGTGCCCAATGAACTGCTAGGATGACTAAGGTCATTAACCCCAGTACATTCATGATTAGTCTGTACTGGAGGTGTCTTCTGATCTAGCTGTACTGCAAACCTCAAATACTTGTGGTGGGCTGCCAAAATTGGGAAATTAAGATATGCATCCTGAAAATCTAGATTCACCATCAGGGCCTCTTCCCTCAGTATTCTCCTTACAAAGTAAAAAGATTCCATTCTGAACTTTGTATACCGGATGAATCTGTTCAATTATTTTTAATTCAGAATCATCCTATATTTCCCTGACGGCTTCTGCACCAGAAATACAGGAGTGTAAAACCCCTCCAAACAGAGGTTGGAGGTACTAATTCTAAGACATTTTTCTACAGAAGTTACTGCAGGATTAACGGAAAAGCTTCCCTCTTTTTTGGATCCTTTGGCAACTTGGCTATCAAGAAATATGACTGGGGTGGAGAGGCAAATTCTAATCGATACACTTTTTCTAGAGTTTGTAACACATCGATTTTGGGTAATCTCTTTCCAAGCGGGTATAAACTTGCAAAGAGTGGTAATTGTTTGTCAATATAATGTACCCATATCCTCAAAGCTTAGATCAGAAACCCTGGAATTTCGACCTAAATGGGCGTCCACTTTGGGACACTTACTCCAGTGTTCCATGGTTGGATCCTTAAAAGCTAATCTTCTATTTAACGATTTGGGAAAGGCCAGTTTCTTTTCTGGGGTATCCCACTCCCTTAACTATATCCTTTAAAACTGCATGTATTGGAAAGGCTTTCTCAGAACAAGAATTCTCAATAGAAGCTAAATGTTTAATATTGTGAATTTCCTTTAATAATGCCGCTAAGTGTCTCTTTTTTAATTTTGTCACACCCCAAACAGTCAACTGCCAAGTGTCCGGAAGTGCGGTGTTACAAGCTTTACAACGCTGGAATTTCCTGGGTGCTTTGGCTTGCTTTTTATCTTCAGTTCTGGTTTTATAACTAGTTTCTTTCTAAAACACACAATACTACATAGCACATATTAACTGTCTTTAAACAAGAAAAAATCTAACTGTAATGGCAGAGCTGCCAGGAGGTCCTACAGCATGCTGGCCATTGTTGGCGTTGTCCGACATGACTGATGCTCCTTGTCCGGGTGACCTTGTGAGGAACGCTGCCTCTGCTCTGTCTAGGACCCGTCTGGGGTGTTGGCTTCTCAGCTGCCATCCCCGCTGCCCCAGCTAATCCTCCAATCCGGCTTGCGACTCGCGTCGGGGTGGAGGTAAGGCACACTGTTCGTCGCTCCTGGCAGCTTCTTGGTGAAACCGGAAGTGACGTCCGCCTACATCACCCGGCCCACCCACAGTTTCCCACAAGGAACTTCTCCAATAGTCAAAAAAGGCGATTTAAATAACGTTTGCAAACGAGTAACCAGCGGTTTAAAATTAGCCCACCTACACCTAGCAAGGTGTAGGATTTAAAGTGAAAGAAACACAACTAGTGAAAAATATATAATATTAGGTAATAGCCCCAGGTGTAACCGGCTCGCTCCCAACAGGAACTCCTTTTGGTTAATGTCCAGTACAGCTGACTAACTCCAGACTGTGGATGTTGCAAACAAAAAAATAAACTGAGGAGGGGAGGAACAGGTGGGGCTTTTAACCTCTGTTCCTGTTTTGTGTTTCCTTCCAGGGGGTGGAGCAATTTATCTCCACATGGTCAAGCTGAAGGATGACTTGGAAAAATACAATTCTGTGATTACCCACCTGTAGAATTGGTATTATGAGTATACAGTACGTCCTGCTCCAAATCTAATACTTACAGTTGGGATATACTTCGCCAAATGGCGCTGGACTGCAGAGACATCGAAAATAGGCTCCTCCCGGGCCCTCAAATACCCGGGGACCTCCCACAAATCCCCAGCATTGAAAAGCAGTTAATGAGAAGGCGGGAGAATTAAACAATCCAAACTATCAACTATAACAATGATAACAATTACCATACAGGGGATCCAAGATAATGCAAACCAAGGGTGGGTTGGAGCAGGACGTACTGTATACTCATAATACCAATTCTACAGGTGAGTGATCACAGAATTGTATTATTCTTAGTATACAGTACGTCCTGCTCCAAATCTAATACTTACAGTTGGGACATCCAATAGCAGTGTCCATAAAGTAGGGTGGGATCCCCAAGAAAAATCAGCAGCAGACAGTTTAAACCACTGCCGCCTGTAGAACCTCTCGGCCAAAAGCAGCATCAGCTGAGGCCCTAACATCAACCTTGTAAAACTTTGAAAAGGTATTAACAGAAGACCAAGTAGAGGCCTTGCAAACTTGTTCAACAGAAGCCTGGTGCTGAAAAGCCCAAGAGGCACCAATAGCACGAGTGGAATGAGCAGTAAGTCGGAAGGGAAAATTCTTCCCCTTAGCAGAGTAGACCTGAATCACAGCCTGACGAATCCACTTGCTGATAGTAGACTTGGCAGGAGCCAAACCCTTCCTAGGACTGCAGTAGCCACCAGATAGTACTTCAGACACCTAACCACATCCAAAGAGTGCAAAAATACAATTCTGTGAAGTACTCACCTGTAGAATTGGTATTATACGCATACAGCACGTCCTGCTCCAGATATAGTAATAACATGTGGGTAATCCTCCGCCTCTGGCGCCGTGCACTGCACACATGTAGAAAACAAGCTCCTCCCGGCCCTACATATACCGAAGGACCTCCCACAAATCCCCAGCTTTGAAAAGCAGTGAGAAAGAGAAGCCGGGAGCAACCAACCACCCAGAAAATGGCAATAATGTCAATGATAACAATCACCATACAGGGGATCCAGAACAAGGTGAAACCGGGGTGGGGTGGAGCAGGACGTGCTGTATGCGTATAATACCAATTCTACAGGTGAGTACTTCACAGAATTGTATTATTCTAAGCATACAGCACGTCCTGCTCCAGATATAGTAATAACATGTGGGACATCCAATAGCAGTGTCCATAAAGTAGGGTGAGATCCCCTTGAAAAAAGGCACAGCCAACAGTAAAAGCGCTGTCACCCGCAACCATGCTACCAAGAGCAAAGCTCTAACCTCAACCTTCGAACCTGTAAAGGGAGAACTAAACACAAGCAGCGGGCTAGCCAGCATGCTCAACAGAACTTAGTGCTGAAAAGGCCCAAGCCAAGCACAAGTAGTAAGAGAACAAAACAACCAAGAGAGATGAATAATCTTCCCTTAAAGGAATAGGCCAGAGTAACAGCCTAACCATGCTAACGCAAAAGAGAGTAGCCATGGCAACCTTAGAAGTTTCCCCAGCGGGGAATATGAACCCTGGTCTCAAGCGAGACCTGCAGGAATACTGAAAAACAACAATACTCAGCAAGAGCCGAAACGTTTACTCTAGGCTCAGAAGGACAAAACCAACCAAGTAATGCCGATCCGAGGGCACCTACACCCGTGGAGGCAATCAGATCCGGTACTAAAGGATGGAGACCAATAAGCCCCACGGGCATAATCCCTACCAAGGACAAGAGACAGACCAGGAAAATCTCCAACACCTGTAGGGGAAGACAGATCCCCTAAGCTCATAGTAATCAAGAGAGTAGCCCAGAGACCAGAGGATCTGGAATAAAGGAGAATAAAAACATCGCCTGGAGCCAAACTAAGCGTAAGGCGGAGCACCCCCACCTCATGGTGTACAGATATAAAAACAAATGTATATATATATATATATATATATATATATATATATATATATAATGACTATGATCGCTGACAGAGCCATCCTTTATGGCACACTTATGACTGGAGCAACTGCCCCAGAAGAGCGATATGAGGTAAGGAACAGGTCAGACAAGAACCTGAATAAGACCCAAGGTAACCCTTAGCAGGGCATCAGACTAAGTAAACCCCCAAAAGGGGAGCAAGAATTCCTCAAGGAATGTACCTGAGCAAACCCTGATGAATGCTCAACACAGAAGATTGGATCAGACCTCTGTAATAGGCAAACAGGGCGAGCCCTGAAACCTTAATAGAACTAAGTTGGGGAGCCAACACCAACCATGCTGTAATAACTCTAGAACCCCGGGAACAGGGAACGTCCAAGTAGGGGAGAGAGCTAGACCCAGCCAAGCAATACAGGTACCACATACCCTAACATAGACGGCAGAAAAAGGCAGAAGACGAAGAGGAGGAAGCTAGGTCCTAGCTCTTCAATGGAAACAAGACACCCAGAGATATGCCATCTCCAACAGGGTGAAGAACAAAACCGTACTAACTCCAAACTAGAGCCTGAAGATAGGGGCGAAATAGAAAGGAGCCTGACAATGCAGAACAGACCTAGTGAGAGAGCGTACAGGCCCACCGTCCTCAGCAGAAGCCTCCGCGGAAGACAACCCCCCTGGGCCACCCAGGCCCCCGGCATAACGGTTCTTCCCTTCTTCAGCGATCTTGCGCAGACCCCTGCCTAGCAGGGTGAAGAAAATAAGACATATCGAGTATAATGTCCAGCCAGAAAATACTAAGCCCAAAGGACAAGGTCAGGCCAATTCTGGGCCAATAAAAAAGGGCAGAACCCCTGTGATCGTGACGGAGCCCAACAGGTCCATACCAGTAGGAACTCAGTGGGCCAATAGATTACCTTCTACCAAAGGAGGGCATCCATCGGAGACTAAAACCAATAAAACGCAAGGGATGTTAATTCCCACATAGATCAGAATTAGAGCCTTCCTGGAAGTAAAGCTAGTCCCGAGACTTTCCCAGGAAAAAAGGGACAGGCCACTGTCCTACAACAGACCAAGAGTCCCCAAATGGACAGGCCCTGAAACTGAGAATTCCAGCAAGATGGAGCCCGCTGAAGGCTCGCTGTGTCAGCAAACACAATAAGTAAAGGGACCCCTTTAAGGGCCCCACCTAGGAACCACGGGGGGTTTCAGAAGAAACAAGCCCCCCCAGTCAACCTGCACGACTTGGTACCCATGGTGACCACCAACAGGTAAGCAGCAAGAAGGGAGGGGATGCCCCCCTGAGGGACTCTTTGAATTAACTCTCAGAAGATCAACCACCTCGACTAGGAGGAAGGTGCACAGACTTAGGTCCAGGCTGCTGGACCCCTGTCCAGAATAACAACCTAAGGTGCTTCAGAACCCAAGGGCACTGAGAATAAGGGACGTCATCTGCACAGCCACCAACGGCCTTCCCAGGTGCAATTCTGTCTGGTGACAGTAAGGTGATAGCAAGGAAGGGCAGAGACCTTGCCCCAGAAAATCGCTAATTGCCAAGAAAAAAGGCACTAGCCGGACACAATTCGAATGCCATCCTAGGATGGAACAAAAAATAGGACCTGAGGCAACTAAAGCCTATCCAAACAACTCCCTCTTGGAGATAGAAGGAAACCTGATAGGTCCCTTTGTGGCTGCCCCTTGGGCTCGTGCGAGACATCACTCCCAACCGAGCCTAGCGAAACACCGGGAGCGTGAGAGGGGCCCAATAACACGGCCACAATCAACAGTGATGACTACCAACACCAAGCTGTAAAGGCCACAGTGTCCAAAGAACACCTGGGAGCCAAATTAAGCATCTTAGCACTCCACGGACGGCCAGAGGCCCCCTGGTTTATAGGGTCCCGACGGCCCAACTCAGATCCAGCCTGGATGCCTATGGATACAAATTGCCGAACCCAAGAAGGGTTAGAATGGGCGACCCCCTCATCCTCAAGGGGAATGGGGGGCAAATTCCCTATGCCTCTATCCGTTAAGGGCGTCCAGCCAAGGAGCCCAGGCCTAGCAGGCCAAGGAAGGCCTGCACCCATACTTGAAGAAAAACAGGGGACCGGAGGCCCCCTGACCAACTCAGGGAAGGACACCCAGCAAACACTGTCCCGCATCCAGAGGAACTACCTCCCAACACCACCAGAACGAGGCATGAAGCCTCCCGATAGGAGCAAGGTGCTGTGGCCATCCCCTCACCCAGGCGGGTGAGGGCGTCCCATCATGCTTGTGGGGTTTCGATGAAGGATTCGGACTTGGCCCGGCCGGAAGGCCCCGGGCGTTGTCTGCCACTCCCGGGACAGGAGACTGAACCAGACCCCGCAAAGGGCATCCCTGGTTCCTGTTTAACACTATGATATGGAGGTGGAGGGGTATCCCTGCTCCGAGGGGGCCTGGACGGCTGCTCCTGATTGGGTGAATTGTCCTGTTTCCCAAACAGGTCCAGACGGGCCCCAAACAGGCGATGCCCTCTAAAGGGGAGCCCCGTCAGAGTCCTTTAAGCGTCATCGTCTGCCCCTCACTGTCGCAGCCAGAGCAGGCGACGTATAGCTATCACTTGGGCAGAGGTCCTCGCACACATTTTGATGGAGTCATCCAGAGCTAAAAGGATAAATTTAACAAAAATATCACAGCTGGAGAGTGCGTTAAACAAGGGTAAATCTTCAGGTTGATGCTCAAGCATCTTACTTATGAGGGTCCTAGCGGCCACTGCAGTGATGGCCGCGGCACAGACAGGACTTAGGGCCGTTCCTGCACAAGCAAAGGCGTGGGAAGTCAGCCTATCAAGGCGCCGGTCCACGGCGTCCTGCAGGGTGCTGTAAGCCGGAGCTGTAAAGAAAGTTTAGGGTTAGGAACCCCAATAATCGGTGCATCTACCACTGGAGACGAAGACCAACAATCAACCATCTCGGGGTGAAAAGGGTATTTCCAAACCCAATCCTCTGGGGCCTCTTGAAGTTTAGTGGGGCATTCCCATTCCCAAGTACAAGAGCATGGAAGTGGGCCTGCTCGAGAAAATACCATTTTGTGAAATACTCACCTGTAAAATGGGTATTATAAGTATGTCACACACCCCGCTTCAGAATATCCATAACACGTGGGTAATACCGACCTGAAGGGGCGTTCCTGCAGAGATGATAGTAAAAAGAAAGCCCCTCCCTGATCCATAAATACCTGGGACCTCCCACTCATCACCCAGTATATAGAAGCAGTAAGGTAAGGGACCAGGAAGAGGCAAATATAAATCAAAATAACGCAAAGTTCACAATATAAAGGATCCCGAATACAAGAAGGGCGGGTGAAGCGGGGTGTGTGACATACTTATAATACCCATTTTACAGGTGAGTATTTCACAAAATGGTATTATTCTAAGTATGTCACACACCCCGCTTCAGAATATCCATAACACGTGGGACATCCAACAGCAGTGTCCATAAAAAGGGCGGGGATCCAAAACAAGGCAACAATGCACAACTTAAACCACAACAGCTTGCAGAACTTTGCGGCCAAAAACAGCATCCGCTGAGGCCCGAACATCAACCTTGTAAAACTTGGAAAAAGTGTGAACAGAGGACCAAGTAGCGGCCTTACAAACTTGCTCAACCGAGGCCTGGTGCTGGAAAGCCCAGGACGCTCCAACCGCACGAGTAGAATGAGCAGTAACACGAAAAGGGGGACTCCTCCCCTTGGCAGAATAGGCCCCAATGATGGCCTGACGAATCCATTTACTAATGGAAGATTTGGCAGGAGCCAAACCTTTCATAGGCCCAAAAGGCACCACAAAAAAGGCATCAGTCTTACGAAAGGAAGACGTAACCACCAGATAATATTTCACAACACGAACTACATCCAAGGAATGCAGCGCCCTTTCCTTGTCGTTGCTGGGATTAGGACATAGAGAAGGCAGAACAATGTCCTGATTCAAATGAAAGGCAGAGACCACCTTAGGAAGAAAATCCGGCTTGAAACGAAAGACAACCTTGTCCTGATGCCTTTCGAAGTACGGAGCTTTAATGGATAAAGCTGCCAACTCAGAAACACGCCTAACCGAAGTGATAGCCACCAAAAAGGCCACCTTTTGAGTAAGTGAAGACAAAGCAACCTCATTCAAGGGCTCAAACGGAGGACCCTGAAGAGCAGAAAGAACCAGGTTCAAATCCCAAACAGGAACAAAGGGCTTCCTAGGAGGCCGTACATGCGTAACTCCTTGGAAAAAGGTCTTGACTAAGGGATGAAGTGCAAAGGACCTTTGAAAGAACACCGCCAGGGCAGAAACCTGCCCCTTCAAGGTACTAAGTTGAAGCCCCAGATCCAGACCATGTTGAAGAAACTCCAGGATTCTGGAAATGGAGAACTCCCGACAAGAAAAAGACCTACCTTCACACCAATCAATATAGGACCTCCAGGTCCTATAGTAAACAGAAGAGGAAGACCGCTTCCTGGCGCTGATAAGAGTCTGAATCACCGCGTCAGAAAGACCTTCTTCCTTCAAGATGGCGGTTTCAGCAGCCACGCCGTCAAAGCCAGCGAAGGTAAATTGGGATAGCGTAGCCGACCCTGGGTGAGCAGGTCCGGCAGTAGAGGCAGAATGAACTGATCCTCTGCCAGCCTTACGAGGTCTGCAAGCCAAACCCGCCTTGGCCACCTTGGTGCCACCAGAATCGCCAACGCGTCTTCCAGGGCCAGTTTGCGCACCACTCTGGCTACCATTGGGAACGGAGGGAACAGGTAAAGAAACCCCAGATCCCTCCAGTTCAGAGACATGGCATCCACTGCCAGAGCCAGAGGATCCTGCGAGAGAGACACAAAGGCTGGAAGCTTGTGAATGTGCCGAGAGGCAAAGAGGTCCACCGCTGGGAACCCCCACCTGAGACAGATCGAACGAAACACCTTGGGACTGAGAGACCACTCCCCCTGACGAGAGGAGGCCCTGCTCAGCGAGTCCGCCTCCATGTTCTCCACTCCCGGAATGTAGACTGCTGAGATACACGGGACGTGGCTCTCTGCCCAGTTCAGAATCAAAGACACTTCCTTGAGGGCACTCTTGCTGCGAGTTCCCCCCTGATGATTGATGTAAGCAACCGCCGTCCGATTGTCCGACCGGACCTGAACAGGCAGGCCCCGCAACTGACGAGTCAAGCGAAAAAGAACCAACCTGATGGCTCTCAACTCCAGAATGTTGATGGGTTTGTGAGCCTCCTGTGGGCCCCACAGACCCTGAAACTGGAGGTTCTTCCAAACACCCCCCCAACCTGACAGACTGGCATCCGTGGTGACCGTTTCCCAACACGGTGCCAAAAAAGATCTGCCCTTCAACAGATTGACAGACCCCAGCCACCATTGCAGGGATCGACGAACTCGGGGAGTCATCAGGAAGGACTGATCAAACGATAGTGGAGACTTGTCCCAAACCTTCAACAGATGAAGTTGAAGCGTCCTTTTATGAAACTGCGCAAAGGGAACTGCCTCGAATGAGGCCACCATTAGCCCCACCAGCCTCATCCCTAGTCGAATGGTCGGACGAGGGGCCGACAAGAGAAGCCGAACTAACTCCTGAATCAAAAGAATCTTGGCCTGAGGCAGAAACACCCTGGTCTGCGAGGTGTCCAGAGACATTCCCAGAAAAGCCAGAACTCTGGACGGAGAAAGAGCCGACTTGGGGTGGTTGATCACCCAACCGAACCTCTCCAGAGTGGACACCACCAATCTGGTATCCGACTCCGCTTGGTTGAAGGAAGAGGCCATGATCAGTAGATCGTCCAAATAGGGCACGATGCGGATACCCTGAACTCTGAGCAGAGCCATCACCCCCGCTAGCACCTTGGTGAAGACCCGAGGAGCCGAGGTGAGACCGAAAGGCAGTGCCACAAACTGAAAATGCCGATCCTCCACCACGAACCTGAGAAACCTCTGGTGCGCTGGAAAAATCGGAACATGCAGGTAAGCGTCCTGGATGTCTATGGACGTCAGAAAATCTCCCTGGCGAAGAGAGTGGATAGCCGAGCGTAGCGTTTCCATGCGGAATTTCCGCGGCCGGATGAACCTGTTGAGAAACTTCAGATCCATGATGGGTCGGACCGATCGGTCCTTCTTGGGTACCGTGAACAGATTGGAATAAAAGCCCCTGCCCCGATCTGAGGGGGGCACTGGGCAAATGACAGCCAGGTCCAAAAGTTTCTCTACTGCCACCAGGAGCCCCTGTGCCGCCAGAGGCTCCGAAGGCATCCGAGACCTGAAAAATCTGGAGGGGGGGGTGGAGCTCGAACTCTAGCTTGTAACCGGAAGACACCACTTCCCGGATCCATCTGTCTGAGACCTCTTGATCCCAGATCTGGGAGAAGTGTCGCAGCCGTCCCCCCACCCGCATGGGTGAGGGCGCCCCCTCATTGCTGAGCTGGCTTAGTAGCCGGTTTGGGCTTAGAGCCCCAACTGTATCCAGAACGGGCCCGTCCTCTGCCCCTGCTCCCAGAATCTCCTCTGGAAGGGGGAAATGCAGAACCCCTGCCAGATCTGGCCCCACGAAAGGAGGGGGGTAAAAGCAGGCGCCCCCCGAAAGGGACGGCGTTGTTTCTTGCGTTGAGGTAACCTACCACCCTTGGTGACAGAGTCCAATGTCTCTCCAAAGAGCCGTAGTCCGACAAAAGGTAGAGCCGTCAGTGACTTTTTGGACATAAAATCGGCCGCCCACTGGCGCAGCCACACCGACCGCCGAATAGTCACCAGTAGGGCCGACGTCCTTCCACACATCATCAAAGTATCATCCAAGGCAGTTAACACAAAGGATAAAAACAACTCACACCGTTTAAGGCTAAGGAACTCGTTACTACCAGGACGAAGCCCGGAAGAAGTCAACAGGTCCCTGACCACAGACCTGGCAGCCAACAACATTAGTTCCGAAGCGCACACAGGACGTATGGCTGACCCAACGCTAGTAAAACCATGACAAGCCATCTGGTCAATACGTTTATCCTCTCCATCCTTGAGGGTGGAACAATCAGGCCTATTTAAAACCGAGGAGTTGGACAACCCCAAAACCGGTGCATCCACCTCGGGGGGAGATGCCCAGCGCTTAACTGCCTCCGAAGGAAAGGGATATTTCTTATCCCACCCCTGAGGGATCCCAGGGAGCAGAGCCGGCCTGTCCCATTCCTTATCAATGATTTTGTCAAAATGCCGTTGTGTAGGGAACTCCAGGCGCGGCCTGGATTCCTCAAATAATTCACCCTTCTGCTGCGACGCCTCCTCGGGAGGAGAAATATTCAGAACTTCCAACATGAGAGCCAGAGCGTGAGGAGTATCCAAGGATCTCCCCAGGTCAGCAGGCTCGGTCTCAGCGCCAAAAGACTGCTCATCGTCCGAGACATCTGACGCCTCATAAACCTCCCCTTCCTCTAGCGGGGAATAATCAGACCAATCCAGATTATCAACGTCATCATGGTCATCCACCGGCGGAGCCGGCGACAAATGTTTTCTCTTAGTCGGAGCCTTACGGGCGACCGAGCTGGAGACAATTTTCTCAAGGTTGGCCAATCTGGCGCACATCTCAGATTGCAGATCCCTACCCATGACAACGTCACACGGGGCGCGCGTCAAGGCGGGAGGGGGAGATGAAGCGACCGGCTGTGCTGACCCCGACGCCTGGGGTTCGGACTGCCGCGTAATAGTTTGTTGTGCACATGGTATACATAGTAACATCATCCCCAGTAATGGATACCCCACACAACATACACTTCCGGGGATGCCCCGAAGGGGTCCCGAGCCCAGTATCCGGGGATGCCTCCATAAGGTGAACTTTGAATAGTCGCTAAGACCCAGGGAATTACGCCAATTAGACAACCCGGGATGCCCCTTTAATGTCCCGAGTGGGAGGATTTGTGAATAAAATGAACCCAGGGATTAGGACCGGGAGAAACCCTCTAAATACTATAGAAGATCCTCCTGATAAACCTCCGTTCTGAAAGAGAAGAAAGAACCCATGAGGAGAAGAGAAACAAAAGAGCAAACTAGAAGAGAGGGGGCCACAGGCCACTCAATACCGCAGGGACTTCACACGGCCACCCGATCGTGAGGAAGAAGCTTCTCTGACTGAAAAGAGGAGGAGGAGGGGGCGTGGCCAGCGCGGGACACGCGCGACGCCAAGCCCCGCCCCCCCTCCAATGCAAGCAACAGTTCCTCAGCGGCGCCGAGATAGGTGTGGGCGGGCTGCGATGACGCGCCGCACGACCGGCCCCGCCCCCATTAGAATCGTGAGGGAAAAATCCCCTCAGGAAAAGAGGCGCCAAAACCGGCCGGCGCCGCAGCGAATGTGAGGCCGCGGCGCTTGGCCGGTTCAATACAGTACTGAAAAGTGTTTTAAAGCATTCTACAGACCCTGCCTGACAAACAACACAGCAGCACAAAAAAAACAAGGAGGGACGGACCCCAGCCCTGCGCCGAAAGTCCGGCCCCGCCCCCCTCTAATACATTGCCATTCAAGTGTCCCTGAAGTAAACTACCGCCGCCATTATGGCAAAAGAAAAGCCCAGCACAGCAAGGAGGCCTCCACACAAACGGCCGCGGTGCTGACATGAAATTAAAGAGACACACACACACATAAAGCAGTGGTTAAAAGACAGTGCCAGAGAAAGAGTGTAATAAAAAGAGGACCCACACCCCCCATCCCCACTGTGGAAAGGGATCCTGGGAGGGCCATTCCCATGTTAAAGCTAAGGGACAGGGCATCCCAAACCGGGGTCACCAACCCGGTGAAGCCGCCTACCCTCTTGTATAGGGTCTCACGGCGGAGCGTTGCTCCTGAGCACCAGAGGTGCCAATCTACCCTCGCCTGGACCTGCAGCCACGGCTGGGAGGCATATATATTCAAGAGAAAAAAGGGTCCAAACGGAAATAATAAGTAACGGGCCGGGAATCACCTTAAATCCCCCTGTGCAAGGAGGAGACATCATCTTCTGACTTGCTCGCCGTCTGCAGAGATGGAAAACTGGGTGATGAGTGGGAGGTCCCAGGTATTTATGGATCAGGGAGGGGCTTTCTTTTTACTATCATCTCTGCAGGAACGCCCCTTCAGGTCGGTATTACCCACGTGTTATGGATATTCTGAAGCGGGGTGTGTGACATACTTAGAATATTCCAAGCGCGCAGGCGCCGTATGGAAGCACTCCCCGCTCGGCCTGGGGAACGCACCAGGAGCGAAATAGATAGGGCCTTTAAAATCATGAGCAACATACCACCAATGTCAAGCTGGTCCCAGTCATCCTGACACCTCGGCCTCTCATCAGAGGAACCCGGGTCAGAGAACAGGTCTCCATCTTCAGACGGAGCACTATCACCCGGAGAAGAGGACTCCTCCGAGCCCATAGCACAGGCCGAAGCCGGGGGAGTCCAGGGCCGTTGTCTGCGAGGACCCAGACGGCCGGACAACCCTTCAACAATCTGGTCAAGCGTGGGCCGTCTAGGAGAGACGTCTATTTGTAACTCCCCGCTTGTACATGACTCAACAGGAGTGAGATTTAGGCAAGAGGAAAGGGGAGAGAGGGAGCGAGGTGCAGCCACAGGCGCGGCTCGCAGGTCCAGTGTCTGCTCGGCACATGGCGCGCAGACCCGTGCCCCGTCAGCATTAGCATGGGGGAGACCACACGCTACACAAAGCCGGTCTTGTCCCAGGGGGACCCCGGTAACACAATCCTGAGATGCCTACATATGGTGATTGTCTAGACACAGTATGCCCGTAGGGATTTATGCAATAAGCAACCCTGGATGCCCCAACGACCCGCTGATCAATGTGGGAGAATTGTAGGGAAAAGCCACCGGTGCTCAGCGTCTGAAAGACATAAATGGGAAAGATGTCAGGGCCATGCGCAGCTGGACAGAACACATAAAAAAGGGAGTCGCCCGCGAGGGCACTTACAGATCAAGTGGAGGAGGAGCAGAAGGGCGGGCTCGATGATCTGCTGTGACGCGGAGCGCGCCGAACCAAGACCCCGCCCACTCCAAAGAGCGCGAAACACTGAGGTGAAAAGTAAAAGCAAGGATACAACCACACGCTTAAGGATTCGTAGAGAACCGTTACATCCAATAAAGTAATGGCACCACAGCATCTAGACGACGCAGCAAACTATGTACAAGGCATACGGCGGCAGCTGAAAAATGGAGTAAAGAGCGGCTCTGACATCTCGGAGTTAATAAAGGGCAGAAATAAGGCCACAAGCGTGACATACCGGTACACTGGGACCGCCACACACATACACCCCCCTTTTCTTTTCCCCCTACTAGTTGGGGAAATGAGGAAGGATGGCGACCCTCACACAGGGTCCAGCGCTACCCGGGGTACAGGGCAAAAATGCGGGAGGGGTACAGGGCAAAAATGCGGGAGGGGCATCCACAAGAGGCTCACCATCGGCCTAAACCGCCTACCCTATGGTGGGGGATTGCGGTGGAGCATGGCTCCGTTATGCACCAAGGTGCTGCCTACCTTCACCCGACCAACGCAGCCCAGGCTGGGAGGCATATTCTTCACAAGAGGACGGGTGGAAATAGTCCCGCAGGGCCTCAGGCTGTAAAGCCCCGCTCGCCTGCGAGAGCGTGATACTTCATGTCTTCGCAGTTCCAGCACTGCAGAGAAATCTGGGGATTTGTGGGAGGTCCTTCGGTATATGTAGGGCCGGGAGGAGCTTGTTTTCTACATGTCTGCAGTGCACGGCGCCAGAGGAGTACCCAAATGTTATTACTATATCTGGAGCAGGACGTGCTGTATGCTTAGAATACCCTCTCCTTAGCATTGCTAGGATTAGGGCACAAAGAAGGAAGAACAATATCCTGATTCAAATGAAAGGCAGACACAACCTTAGGCAGAAAGTCAGGTTTCAAACGAAACACCACCTTGTCCTGGTGTCTCTCATAGTAGGGGGGCTGAATGGAAAGCGCCGCCAACTCAGACACACGCCTGACCGAAGTGATAGCCACCAGAAATACAACCTTGAGCGTAAGAATGGCCAAGGCAGCATCCTGCACAGGTTCAAAGGGAGCACCCTGCAAGGCTGACAGAACCAAGTTCAGATCCCAAATAGGCACCATAGGCTTACGTGGGGGGTGCACATGAGTGACCCCCTGGAAAAAAGTCCTGATCAGAGGGTGCCGAGCAAAGGACTTCTGGAAGAAAATAGACAGGACAGAAACCTGACCCTTCAGAGTACTGAGTTGGAGTCCCATCTCCAACCCATGCTGCAGGAACTCCAGAATCCTGGGAATAGAGAACATATGACAGGGAAGAGACTTGGACTCACACCAGTCAATGTAGGCACGCCAAACCCTGTAATAAATGGCAGAGGAATAATCTTCCTAGCTTTAATCAAAGTATCCACTACTGAGGAAGACCCTTCTCCATCAAGATGGAGGTTTCAGCAGCCAAGCCGTCAAAGCCAGAGTTTGTAAATTGGGATGGCGTAGTGAGCCCTGAGTGAGCAGATCTGGCACCAAGGGCAGAGCGTATTGATCTACTGCCAGCTGCACCACGTCTGTGAACCACACTCTTCTTGGCCACCTGGGGGCCACCAGAATTGCTGGCACCCCAGAGCAATCTTGCGCAGAACCCTGCCCAGCAGGGGGATTGGAGGGAAGACATACAGGAACTGAAAGTCCTGCCATGACATTGCTAGCACATCCAAGGTCAAGGCCAGAGGATCCTGGGACAGAGAGACAAAAGCTGGGAGCTTGTGATTGTGGCGGGACGCAAACAGATCCACATCTGGTTGGCCCCAACGGTGACACAGAGATCAAAACACCCTGCTGCATAGGGACCATTCTACCTGGCGAGAGGTCCCCCTGCTCAGAGTCTGCAGGGCAATTTTCCACCCCCGGGATGTACACAGCTGATATGCAGGGGACATTGGCCTCAATTAGCCTGATCGCCCACAGTTCCAAGACATTGATAGGTGTGTGGGCCTCCTGAGGGCCCCACCTCCCCTGGAACCGCAGGGACTTCCAGAAACCCCCCCAACCTGACAGACTGGCATCCGTGGTGACCGTCTCTTAGGAAGGGGCAAGAAAGGATCTGCCCCCCAACAGGTTCCTTGAGTCCATCCACCACGAGAGGTACCTCCTGACCAGGGGGGAGAGCACACAGACCCTGTCCAGGGATGCTGGGTCCTTGTCCCATACTGACAATTGGTGAAGTTGCAGAGGCCTCAAGTGGAACTGAGCATATGGGACCGCTTCGAAGCATGCCACTATCAGGCCCACCAGCTGCATCCCCTGCCTGATGGAGGGATGGGGACAAGCTAGGAGGGACTGAGCCTGTGCAATCACACACCTTCTGTTGAGGAAGGAAGATGCTTGCCTGAACTGTATCCAGATTCATTCCTAGGAATGGAGTTACCGAGTAAGGGGACAGCGAGGACTTGGGGTGGATGATCACCCATCCAAATGACTCCAGAGTGGACACCACCAGCTGAGTATCCAACTCTGCCTGATGTAGAGACTGGGAAGTGATGAGAATGTCATCCAGATAGTGAAGCACGCGGACGCCCTGACACCTGAGCAGAGACATCACGCCGGCCAGCACCTTGGTGAACACCCTGGGAGCTGAAGCGAGGCCAAAGGGCAAGGCCACAAACTGGTAGTGTTGATCCATCAGAGCGAACCTTTGATGACCTGGGAACACAGGAATATGAAGATAAGCATCTTTGATGTCCACAGAAGTCATGAAATCCCCTTGGCGCAGGGAACTGATGGCAGAGTGCAGAGTTTCCATGCGAACGTGCCTGCCCCTAACAAACTTGTTGAGGATGGGCCTGACTGAACCATCTTTTTTGGGTACTGTGAATAGGTTGGAATAAAAGCCCTTGCCTTTTTCTCTTAAGGGGACCTGGCAGATGACCCCCAGCTCCAGGAGGCCTTGCACTGCTTGCACTAGCTCCTGAGCTGACACAGGGTCCTGAGGAATCCGGGATCTGATCAATCTTGGAGGGGGACAGGCAGCAAACTCCAACTTGTAACCGGAGGACACTACCTCCTGAATCCACCGGTCTGAGACATGAAGCCTCCAGATGTGAGCGAAGTGCTGCAGCCGTTCCCCCACCAGGATGGGTGAGGGCGCCCCATCATGCCTGAGGGGGCTTGGGGGAAGATTTTGCTTTGGGACCCCAGGAGGAGCCAGGACGCCCACGTCCTCTGCCCCTGCCCCAGAAATCTCCCCGGGTCCCAGGAAAGGAAACCGCCCTCCCCTGTCTGGCAAGGGGAGGAGAAGGAACCCTGACCCTGAAAGGGCCTAGATTGACGCCTGCGCTGGGGTAGCCTGCCTCCCTTAGCAAAAAGGTCCAGGCGCAGTCCTTTGAAGGGGAACCCAGTGAGGGCCTTCTTGGCAGCGTTGTCAGCAGCCCACTGGCGCAGCCAAACTGACCGGCGTATAGCCACCACGAGGGCAGAAGTTCTGGCACACATTCTGATGGCGTCATCCAATGCTGAGAGGACAAAATTTACAACAAATACCATTTTGTGAGATAGTCACCTGCAAAATGGTTATTACGAGTAAGTCACACCCCCCACTTCCCGATATTCATGACACTTGGGAACCCGGCCTGTAGAGGGCGATCTTGCAGAGATGACATGGAAAAAGGAGCCCCTCCTGGTCCATAAGTACTGGGTTCCTCCCACAATTCCTCAGTCTTTTTAAAAAGCAGTGAAGAACCAGGAAGAGCAAATTATATTCAACAATTGTAGAATTACTTGAAAATAATAATCACCATATAAAGGATCCCTTAGAACAAAAAAGGGCGGGGGAAGTGGGGGTGTGACATACTCGCAACAACCATTCCACAGGTGAGTATCTCACAAAATGGTATTATTCCTAGTATGTCACACCCCCCACTTCCCGATATTCATGACACTTGGGACATCCAATAGCAGTGTCTATAATGGGTGGGGATCCCAAAGGAATAATGCATAACTTAAATTACTGTAGCTTGCAGAACTTTGCGGCCAAAAACAGCATCCGCTGAGGCCCGCACATCAACCTTGTAAAACTTAGAAAATGTACAGAAGACCAAGTCGCAGCCTTGCAGACTTGTTCAACAGAAGCTTGGTGCTGAAAAGCCCAAGAAGCTCCAAAAGCACAAGTAGAATGAGCGGTGACCCGAAAAGGGGGAACCTTCCCCTTAGCCATATAGGCCCCAATGATGGCCTGACGTATCCACTTACTAAGGGAAGATTTGGCAGGAGCAAAGCCCTTCTTGGGCCCAGAAGGCACAACAAAAAGGCATCCATCTTGCGGAAGGCCGAAGTAGTAACTAAATAATACTTAACACAACGAACTACATCCAAAGAATGTAAGACCCTTTCCTTGTCGTTACTAGGTTTAGGACACAAGGAAGGAAGAACTATATCCTGATTTAGGTGGAAAGCAGACACCACCTTAGGAAGGAAATACGGTTTAAAACGGAAAACAACCTTATCTTGATGCCTCTCAAAATAAGGGGCTAGAATAGACAAAGCCGCCAGATGAGAAACTCGGCGGACAAAAGTAATAGCAACCAAAAAGGCAACCTTCTGAGTAAGAATAGGAAGAGGAATATCCTGCAAAGGTTCAAAGGGAGCAGCCTGCATAGCTGAAAGCACCAGGTTAAAGGTCCCAAACAGGAAGCATAGGCTTTCTGGGAGGCCGCACATGCGCGACTACTTGGAAAAAGGTCTTAACCAAAGGATGATGAGCAAACGACCTTTGAAAGAAAATAGCCAGGGCAGAGACTTGTCCTTTCAAAGTACTAATCTGGAATCCAGACCTCCTTGCAGATATTCCAGAATTCTATGAATAGAAAATACTCTACAGGGCAAAGCCCTGGATTCACACCAATCAATATAGGACCTCCAAGTCCTGTAATAAATGACAGAGGAAGACTTCTTCCTAGCTCTAATAAGTCTGAATAACCACATCAGAAAGACCTTCTTTCAAGATGGAGACTTCAGCAGCCATGCCGTCAAAGCCAGCGTTTGTAAATTGGGGTAACAAAGTTGGCCCTGAGTGATTAGATCTGGAAGAAGAGGCAGATGGAACCGATCCACTACCAGCCTTACGACGTCTGGGTACCACAGACGTCTTGGCCACCTTGGCGCCACCAGAATTGCTGGCGCCTCCTCCAGTGCTAACTTGCGCACCACCTTGCTGATCATGGAGAATGGGGGAAACATACAGGAATCCCAGATCCTTCCAGGCCAGAGACATGGCATCCGCTGCCACTGCCAGAGGATCCTGGGATAGAGACACAAAAGCTGGCAGCTTGCGATTGTGACGAGAAGCAAACAGGTCCAACCGTGGAGTCCCCCACTTGTGACAGAGGAACTGACAGACCCTTGGATTGAGAGACCATTCTCCCTGGCGAGAACATCCCCTGCTCAGGGAGTCTGCCTCCACATTCTCTATCCCCGGAATGTAAACTGCTGATATGCAGGGAGCATTGATCTCTGCCCACTGAAGGATCAGAGACACTTCCCGGAGGGCACCCCAACTGCGAGTTCCTCCCTGGTGATTGATGTATGCAACAGCTGTTCGGTTGTCTGACCGAATCTGAACTGGCAGACCCTGTAAGAAATGGGTCAGTCGAAGTAGAACAAGACGTATGGCACGAAGCTCTAATACACTGATTGGAGAATGAGCCTCCTGAGGCCCCCAAAATCCTTGGAACTGATGCTTCCCCCCCAGCCCACCAGGCTGGCATCCGTGGTAACCAGTTCCCAACGCGGAGTCAGAAATGACTTGACCTTCTGGAGGTTGTGCGATATTAACCACCACTGAAGGGACTGCAAAACATGGGGAGACAATAGATAAGTCTGATTCAATGGTAGTGGGCACCTGTCCCACTTTGCCAAGAGGAAGAGCTGAAGCGTCCTTATGTGAAACTGGGCAAACGGGACTGCCTCGAATGCAGCTACCATCAATCCCACTAGTCTCATCCCTAGACGGATAGACTGACGAGGGTTGGACAAGAATAGACGAATCAAGTCCTGAATCAGAACCATTCCAGAATCAGGCCAAGGAAGGGAATTTCCCTGGACGGACAGAGAGAGGATTTGGGGTAACTTATTACCCATCTGAACCTCTCTAGCGTAGAGACCACCAATCCTGGTGTCCATCTCTGATTGTTCGAGGGAGGAGGCCGCAATAAGAAGATCGTCCAGAAAAGGCACTGGCCCTGGACCCTGAATATAGCCATCACTCCTGCCAGCATCTTGGTAAAGACTCTTGGGGCCAAGGTAAGGCTGAATGGCAGGGCCACAAATTGATAATGCTGGTCTTCTATCGATAACCTGAGAAATCTCTGGTGACCCAGAAAAATAGGAATGTGCAAATAAGCATCCTTGATGTCTATGGATGTCATGAAGTCCCCCTGATGGAGAGCATCGATCGTTGATCGCAGATACTCCATGCGGAATTTTCTACTAATAAATTGATTGAGTCTCCTTAGGTCTAGGATAGGCCGAACAGAGCCGTCCTTTTTGGGTACCGTGAATAGGTTGGAGTAAAACCCCAAACCCCTTTCCCCTGGAGGCACTAGGCAGATGACAGCCATGTTTAACAGATTCGCTACTGCTGCCCGCAGTCCCTGTGCAATTGCTGGATCTGACGGCATCCGGGACATGAAAAATCTGGGAGGAGGCCGGGACTCGAATTCCAGTTTGTAACCGGAAGAGACTACTTCCAGAACCCAATTGTCTGATACCTCCTGAACCCAGACCTGGAAGAAGAACCGCAGCCGTCCCCCCACCCGTAAGGGTGAGGGCGTCCCCTCATTGTTGAGCAGGCTTGGTGGCAGATTTGGTTTTGGACCCCCAATTCTGACTTGGACGGCCACGTCCCTTTCCTCTATTCCATGCATTCCCTCTAGGGGCTGAAAAGGCCGATCCTCTACCGGATCTAGACCCCCGAAAGGAAGGGTTAAGAGAGGCCACTCCATGAAAGGAATGACGTTGTTTCTTACGCTGAGGTAATTTACCTCCTTTAGTGACAGAATCCAATTTTTCTCCAAAGAGGCGCAATCCCACAAAAGGGAGCGCTGTAAGCAATTTCTTGGCTACAATATCAGCTGCCCACTGCCGCAACCATACTGACCGCCGGATGGCGACTAACAAGGCAGAGGTTCTGCTGCACATGAGCAGAGTATCATCTAAGGCAGAAAGTACAAAAGATGCAAACATCTCACATCGCTTAAGAGCGGCGTACTCATCAGAGGCCGGATCAAGCCCTGAGTAATTCATTAGGTCTCTCACAACAGACCTAATAGCCACTGTCATGAGTGCTGAAGCACCAACAGGCAGCAAGGCCGAGCCCACACTGGAAAAAGCGTGGCACGCCATTTGATCAATACGCTTATCCTATCCATCTTTAAGTGTAGTGGAGTCAGGAAAATGCAACGCAGAAAAATTGGATAAATTAAGCACAGGGGCATCCACCCATGAGCAGAGTATCTTTTAAAAATCCAGTCTCTCAATTAATTAATTATTAATGCATAGATGGCCATTGTATGCTTGCGCACACATAGGAATTTGTCCTCCACATTTAACCCATCCGTGCAGTGAGTGTACACATGCCCAGAGCGGTGGGCACAGGTGGTGATGACCAACGCTTAACAGTATCAGCTGGGAAGGGATATTTCTTGTCCCAGCCCAAGGGAATGCCAGGAAGCCGCGCAGGCTTCTCCCACTCTTTAAGAATAATTTCATCAAAATGCTTTTGATTTGGAAATTCTAAACGAGGTTTAGAGACTCCAAAGAATTCCCCTTTTTGAGGAGGGACAACTTCTGGAGGAGTGATAACCAAAACTTCAAATACCTGAGCAAGAACCTTTGGGGTATCCACAACACTAGCTTCACCCTGCTCAATCACAGTAGTTCATCAGAAACATCTGATTCCTCATATAATTCTCCTTCTAACTGAGAAGGATCAGACCAATAAAGCATTTCACAATTATCCGACTCACTTACCGGAACAGCCTGAGTCAAATGTTTCCTTTTAGCTGAGGCCTTCTTGGCCACAGAGCTAGACATTTTTCAAGATGAGCCAATCTGGCACATAAATCATAATGCGAATCACCACCCATGACAATATCACTGGGGGTACGGTCAAGACATGGCGGAGTAGGAGATAAGGCAGAAGCCGCAGACGCCGAAGCCTGGGCCCCAGTTTGCTGCATAATAGTTAATTGAGCACAAGGGACGCAAAGAATTGCGTTATCCCCAACAAGGGATGCCCCACATCCAAAACATTGCCGAGTCTGTGCAGAGGGAACTGCATGCCCGTTATCTCGAGATGCCTCCATATGGTGTTTAGTATTATACTATAATTGATTATAGTCGCCAAGTATATATGGGATTTACGCAATTGCTACCCGGGATGCCCCTTTAAATAGTCCCAAGTGGGAGGATATTAACACAAATGGACCCCCAAATAAGGCTTTAAGGGCTAAAGACCAGAAGAAACCCCTTTTAAAATAAAGAGTTTCCACCTACAAAGAAAAACAAACCGTCACCAATGCACACAATACAATAAATGACAAAGCATGAAACAAATGGCAGAAAATTCCCTTCAGCAAAGCTGAGGATACTCACAGCACCAGGAATCAGCTCACCATGAGGGAAGACCACAGGGAAAAGCAAGAGCCAGGCAGACAAACAGAGCACAGGTGCTCTGAGAATGAAATGATGCAGTGTGCCTAAGCCCCGCCCACCTCCAGAATCACATGACCAAGAATGGAGGGAAATTCAAATCTGAACACAGCCAGAACAAAGAGCTTTAAAAGGTAAGCAAAAAAAGAATGCTGCCTAGACAGAGATAGGAAAATCTAGATAAAACATTTCCTATTAAATAGTATAGTAAACATACATAATATATATGTAATAAAGAATATATATATATATATATATATTTTTTTTTTTAATTATTTGTGTGCATGGTGACAAATAAGCCCAGATAACGCCCCCCCCCCCCTCCTTTTTACCCCAGCAGGGTAAAGGAGAACTAAAGGGAAGAGGATAGAAATGCACCCATAAGGCACAAGGGGATTATAAAGGGACAGGGGGCATCCCATGCCGGGAACACCAACCCGGAAGCTGCCTACCCACATTTGGGTCTCACGGAGGAGTAATACTCCTGTATACACCAGAAGGTGTATGTATCTACCTTTGCCTGAACCACACAGCCAGGGCTGGGAGGCATACAATATAACCAAACAGGTTTAAAGAGCAAACCCGGCTACCTGCAGCTTGGAGAGTCATCTTCTGAATGCAGAGACGAAAAGACTGAGGAATTGTGGGAGGAACCCAGTACTTATGGACCAGGAGGGGCTCCTTTTTCCATGTCATCTCTGCAAGATCACCCTCTACAGGCCGGGTTCCCAAGTGTCATGAATATCGGGAAGTGGGGGGTGTGACATACTAGGAATAACATCACAACTGGAGAGTGCATTAACCCTTTGGGTGCCAGCCTACCTAGATTTTTTGTCACACTCTGTTGCCAGACTATTTTTCACGTTTTTGCGCTACACGTGTTCAATCTGGATTTTTGAAGGGATTTCCAGGGATTTTCCAGGAAAATTATATATTGTTTTTTTCAGCAGAGTCTGGGCTTCAACATGAAATGTCTTGTTTGGCCTTTTTTTTAGTGTATTCTCAATACATTTGGGTGAAATATGTGCAAAAAAAAAAACTATTTTTTGCAATTTGCAGTGTTTTTTTGTAATAAAAAATGTAAGTTTGTTAATATTATTGCATGTGAAAGCCCTATTTCTCCCGGTTACAACGGTACCACATATGTATTGGTAGACACCCTTTCCTGCCCAGGAGACTCCCCTAAACTGAAACAGCAGTTTAGGAGATTTCAGATAGGATACAACTATGCAATATGATTGCATAGTTGTAAGGGGTTAATTTTTTTTAAAAAAATGACATAGGGTCCCCCCTCCTGGGTCCCCTATTACGGGTCCCCTTCCTGAAGATCAGAGGCCCGGGGGCGGAAATCAAACAGGCGACTCTTGTACAGTATCTCTGGCCCTTTCAAATGAGGGGTAAAGTCTGTATGTTTTTTACTTTTTTTTATGGGGCTCTAAAGTCAGCTACGTGAGTCTCAAGTAGCTGGCACTAGAAGGGTTAAACACCTCACAAGGCAAATCATCAGGGGCACTATCAAGCATATTTCTGCTAAGGGTTCTAGTGGCCACAGCAGTAATGGCAGAGGCACAGACCGGACGTAGCGCCGTACCCGCACATGCAAAGGTGTGGGATACCAGCTGGTCAATGCGCCGGTCCTCAGCATCCCGTAGGGTAGTGGAGTCAGGGGAATGCATGACAGAGGTGTTAGATAGCCCTAGGATCGGGGCATCCACCTCGGGGGGGGGGGGGGGGGGGGGGGAATGACCAACATTTAACCACCTCAGCAGGAAAGGGATACTTCCTATCCCAACTTTTTGGCACCCGGGAAGTTTACTGGGGCGCTCCCATTCCTTGAGCACAAGGTTATGGAAATGTGCCTGCTCCGGAAATTCCAAACGTGATTTTGCTGTATGGAAAAGCTCCCCTCTTTGCCTGGGAGCCGCAACAGGGAGAGAGATGGACAGAACCTCAAAAATCTGGGTCAATAATCTGTCAGTGTCATCCAGGGCCCAGGGGTCAGAGCCAGAATCGTCATGACCCCTTGGTCTCTCATCAGATGAGCCTGAATCAGAAAAGAGCCCCCCTTCATCAGACCGGGTATAGCCACAAAGATTCCAAAACTCCTCAGTTCCCATAGGGAAAACAGTGACATTAGGCGTCAAGTGCCGCTTCTTAGCAGGGGCCTTACGCGCTAAGGTCTTAGCATTCAACTGCTCAACAGTAGGCAGTCTAGAAGACACATCAGGCTGAGAATCCCCACTAGTATGTAACTCAGGAGTGCGATTTAAGCTTGGGGGAGTAGGTGAAGTGAAACGAGGTGCAGCCACTGGCAGGCCAGATTGCAATGCAAGCACCTGCTCTGCACAGGGTACACAGACCCGCGCCTTGTCAGCATCAGCATGAGGCTGCCCACACGCTACACACAGCCGGTCTTGTCCCCAAGGGACCCCGGTCACATTATCCTGGGATGCCTCCATATGGAGATTATAGCGGCACTATACGCCGATAGGGAATAACGTTATATAGCAACCCCGGATGCCCCAATAGCCCGCTAGGGAAGTGGGAGTATTATTTTTACAAGGCCTACAAGTTATATACTAATACAGGGCCAGGAGAAGCCAAAAGGGTTCGCCCCGCCTGAAAGACATAAGCAGACAAGACCTGTAAGCACACAGTAACAAAAGTGAAAGATATAAAGCCCGCCCGCGAGGGCACTTACGGGCCGCGGTAGGTAGGGGTCCATCGCGCATGGGCCAACAAAGCAGGATAAAGATGGCGTCGGTATACCTCGAGGGGTGGGCCAGTATCAGCAATGACGTGGAGCGCGCCATAGAGGCCCCCCCCGAAGAGAGCGAAGCCAGAACGTGAAAGCAGCCAATGATGGCGCACCAGAGCCTGAGGTAATGCCGCCGCCAAACGCGGAAGCAAGTCAGCACGTGGCGGCGGCAATTTTTTAAAAAAAGCCAGTAAAGACAAGTCAGCGCGGCGGCTGACATAAGACTAAACAGAATAGAAAAAGAGTGTAAAACACAGAATGCATAGCATACATATTTACAGCCCCTCCCCCCTCTTTCCCCCCCCGAAGGCTACAAGGAGGATGAGGGAGGACGGCGGCCACTTAAACAGGGCCCACCAATGGGCAAGGGGGGCACTAGTGCGGGAGGGGCATCCCATAGAGCAGGGGTACTCAAATGGCGGACCGCGGTCCGAATCCGGACTGCAGACGCCATTTGTCCGGACCGCTGCCCAGGGCTGGTGTAGTGTCAAGGCCACATCAGCCCGGGATCCGGCGGTGCCGGTGACCATTGCCGGCCGGGGCTGTCAGAGCTGGGGGCGGGCACATGGGCGTGGCCAGGCCGGGGGAGGTGGAAGCGGCTCGGGCCTCGTAGGCGGGGGGGAGGAGTGGAGACGAAGAGGCGCGGGAGGAGGAAGGAGCCGAGAGCGCGGAGCTGGCGGAGGCTTCAGGCGGCAAGCAGAGCCCGCTGCACACACCTGGAGGCCCGTCATGTCCACTCGCACTGCTGCCGCCCCCACCGCCGGTGCTGCTAGAACAGGCCTGCCTGAGGGAGGTGGCGGCCCCGGAGTCAGTGGTGTCCCGGCATTAGAGCACACTGCTGCGCTGGCTGGAGGAGCGGCTGGCCCGGGGCGAGGAGGCCATTACCTGGGACCAGTTCATCGAGCTGCTGAGAAAGTGCAAGGAGGTGAGATTCCTGTCCCCCATTTACTTCATGTGTAGAGTGCAAGCTCCTCAGCCAACCTGAGCAATGAGCTTTCCTGTCCCCCCCACCCACCTGTCATTTACTTCCCGATTCTCGCCCTTCTGTGTAGAGAGCAAGCTCTTCAGCTAACAGCTGACATGCACTCTTACTTACACCCATCCCCCCCCCCCCCCCCCCCCCCCCCCCCCCCCCCCCCCCAGACCTTCATCCCACGGCAGACCCTGGTAAGTGGACCTCCACTGAAAGTAGTTGAGTACCCCTGCCATAGAGGCTCACCATAAGCCTGAACTGCCTACCCTTTGGTGGGGGATTGCGGTGGAGCAGCGCTCCTAAGCACCTAACAGCTGCCTACCTTCACCCGACCAGCGCAGCCAAGGCTGGGAGGCATATTACTAGTGGAACGGGTGGGAACAGTCCTACAGGGCCGCAGGCTAATAGCCCCGCTCACCTGCGAGTAGAGAGCCATTTCTCGTCCTTCGCAGCCAGACTGCAGAGAAATTCTGGGGATTTGTGGGAGGTCCCTGGGTATTTGAGGGGCCGGGAGGAGACTATTTTCGATGTGTCTGCAGTCTAGCGCCATCTGGCAGAGTATATCCCAAGTGTAAGCATTAGATTTGGAGCAGGACGTACTGTATACTTAGAATATTTGCCCTTTTGCTGATGATACAAAGGTGAGCAAAAGGATGGGATATTGTTTTCCTGGAGGTGTCTAACATGGAAAATGATTTGGGGTTACTAGATAAACGGTCAAACCGTGGAAACTGAAGTATAATGTTTCTAAATGTACCTAGGGTAAAAGGAATACCCGCTCTGAGTACCATATGGTCCGTACGGTGTTAGCCAGGACTTCAGAAGAGAGAGATATTTAGGAATACTGATGTCTGTCTCTATGCTCGACTGCATAGGCTGAGGCATCATCAGTAGGAAGAGGGAGGTTGTGTAGTTAGGTAAGGTCTCCAAAACTGCACACAGTAGCATTGCTGTATAGACCCCCTGTGAGGCCTCTGCTAGAATACTGCGTGCAGTTCTGGAGACCCTACCGACAAAGGTGGCAATAAAAATGTTGAAATGATATCTCCCTGAGAAAGTTGATGTGTGGGGGCAACAGAACACATAGGAGCAGGATTGGGACCTAAGGTGTGTAGCAGCAGATCATACACAGTGACAGGACAGTATGTCTTTCTTTATACACCTTTTATATGCATATACCAGTAACTCTTCACTTACGTCTGGTACCAGTTTCTAAAGCAGACCCTATTGTCATGCACATGGGTTTGATGTTGCTTGTAATAAATGTATGCTTTTAAATTTTAATTGGAGTAGTGCGCATATGCTTTTCTCTGGGTAGGTGTTTGTTGGAAGTTTGTCAGGGAAATGGGGAGAAAGAAACACAGATGCAGCAGTGGACTGCTCTCTGCCACTGCTTGCAATTAATGCTGTGATTTTACCAGGAACCAAGTACTTTAGTTCGTTCTCTGCAAAGCTATAGTATTTTTTTTTTAAAAGGGGTTAAAATGCCTGGGCAAAAAAATGAAAATTGTGCCTGGTTTTGACTTACACACGTTATTTATGTGCATATATGGTAAATGTATGTTTACACACACAGCAATCATTGCTCTGCATTTAACGGATCCATGCAGTGTGTAACACAAGCAGTGAGTGCACACATGCCCAGAGAGGTTAGCTGCCCGAACCAGGTTGAACAGGAAGCAGCTGGGGGGGGGGGGGGGGGGGGGGAGAGGTGAGGTGATGAGATTCTTTACTCAAGAGCACTTCGATCTTGTCCCAGCCGGGAATAAAACTGCAACCCTTGTGTCATAAGATCGGTTCTTTGACTACTTGGTCATGGCTACCTCTTAACAGTCTTCTACTGTATAGTCATATGTCACTAAGTTCCCTGCCCTGGTCCTGTGCCAGAGCAATGCCTGGGTGTGCTGGAAAATTAAGACCGATAAAAGTAGATCTAGAACACAAGCTGCTGTGGGGTAGGAAATGAGAGAATGTGTTTTGCTTTGTTTTATACCTAGACTGCTTCTATAAAGCTGTGACCCAGAATGCATTAAAAATCTGGAGATTCCCAAATCATTTTTGACGGGATCTCTCAGTTATAATTCCTCATTTGATATTTTATTTCCTGTTATAGCTTCCAAAACAATGATAAAAATCCAAAAAACGCTCAAACAGCTGGGTAGCACACAGATCTCACTGCCAGGGCTCTAAAACTAAAAGCAATCAACAAGAACTAGATCTGTAAATTATTTTGTAGCCATGAAGTACAGTGAGCATTGTGGCAAGCTAGAAGCCAGTGTAAATCACATGTTCTAACAAGAGCAGTAATGCCAGCCTCCTTTACAATGTTACCTGATACCGGCTAATTCGCTCCTGCTTGATCTGTTCAAACCTGCGTTTCAATTCAGTCTGACGTTCTATCCTCTTCTGAGCTCTTCCTACATAAACCATCCGCCCATTTATTTCCTTGCCATTCATTTCAGCAACTGCCTAGCACAAAAAAGAAAACTCCTTGAAAGGTCAAAGTATATCATTAAATATATTATAATTATGTTTATACAGCCAGCCCTCAGTAATTGCGAGTTGGACATTCACAGTTTTGGTTACTCGTGAATGCATGGGAGAGGGGTTTACAAAGGAAAAACCCTTACCTCACCTGGATCCAGCACCATTCATTCCCCCGGGCATGGGCTGCACCCTCAAACACAGAGCTGCATTCCCTGTAGTCCGCAAGCTCCCGCCCAATTAAGTGAATGGGCAGGCAGATGAAGTAGCGCACAGTGCAGGAAATGTTGCTCTATTCATTTCCCTCAAGATGGTGGCACCCAGGTTCTGGGTCTACGGTGAAGTAAGGTTTTTTTTTTCCTTTGTAAACCCACTCCGTGCCCTGCTCTGCAGTGTGTGCCTCCTTGGCCCTCTGTTTTCTCGAAAGTTATTCGTGACTATGCCATTTACCAACCCCCCGAGAATACAGAGGGATGGCTGTAGTATGAAATTAAATCCCCTGAAAGCAGACCAACAGCAACGTGGGTGATGGTCCCTGCTGCATCAAAAAATGCTGGAGTTCATCTGCACATGCTCACTACCCAGAGCTAAATCGCAGCGCTATTTCTGGCAGAGGAACGAGAATAAGACAAGGATTATGGACGTTCCTGGGGGGCTATGCCAGCCTGATTTATAGCAGCAGTGCCCACACCCACACAGGTGTTGGTCAGCTTTAACAACTGACCAAACTCTGGGCTCTCTTAAATGCTACTGTTTTGACAAACCCATACATATGATTTACACTTGATATAAAAGCGTGTGACTAGAGGCACACAGTAAGCCCAAATTGTGACTGTGGGGCTTACTTTGGGCAAAAAAAAAATATTTAATACATACATATTCTGGAGATCAAGAGCCTGTGCTTCAGGCACAGGCCTAGCTACACCAGAGGGAATTCAAAAGAACCTCCCAGTTACAGTACTCTTTCAGGATGTCTTGCATCACCACCTTACAGCCATATATACCCTTTTCAGTTTGTGTCTCATAACAGCAGTTCTTGTGAGTTCAGAGGCTGGCAATTACACAGTGAGGTACATGGGCCAGCCCTCAGTAATTGCGAGTTGGACATTCACAGTTTTGGTTACTCGTGAATGCATTGGAGAGGGGTTTACAAAGGAAAAACCCTTACCTCACCTGGATCCAGCACCATTCATTCCCCCGGGCATGGGCTGCACCCTCAAACACAGAGCTGCATTCCCTGTAGTCCGCAAGCTCCCGCCCAATTAAGTGAATGGGCAGGCAGATGAAGTAGCGCACAGTGCAGGAAATGTTGCTCTATTCATTTCCCTCAAGATGGTGGCACCCAGGTTCTGGGTCTACGGTGAAGTAAGGTTTTTTTTTCCTTTGTAAACCCACTCCGTGCCCTGCTCTGCAGTGTGTGCCTCCTTGGCCCTCTGTTTTCTCGAAAGTTATTCGTGACTATGCCATTTACCAACCCCCCGAGAATACAGAGGGATGGCTGTAGTATGAAATTAAATCCCCTGAAAGCAGACCAACAGCAACGTGGGTGATGGTCCCTGCTGCATCCAAAATGCTGGAGTTCATCTGCACATGCTCACTACCCAGAGCTAAATCGCAGCGCTATTTCTGGCAGAGGAACGAGAATAAGACAAGGATTATGGACGTTCCTGGGGGGCTATGCCAGCCTGATTTATAGCAGCAGTGCCCACACCCACACAGGTGTTGGTCAGCTTTAACAACTGACCAAACTCTGGGCTCTCTTAAATGCTACTGTTTTGACAAACCCATACATATGATTTACACTTGATATAAAAGCGTGTGACTAGAGGCACACAGTAAGCCCAAATTGTGACTGTGGGGCTTACTTTGGGCAAAAAAAAAATATTTAATACATACATATTCTGGAGATCAAGAGCCTGTGCTTCAGGCACAGGCCTAGCTACACCAGAGGGAATTCAAAAGAACCTCCCAGTTACAGTACTCTTTCAGGATGTCTTGCATCACCACCTTACAGCCATATATACCCTTTTCAGTTTGTGTCTCATAACAGCAGTTCTTGTGAGTTCAGAGGCTGGCAATTACACAGTGAGGTACATGGCAGCTGGGCGGACCTGAAGCCCAAATCGGGATGTCCCTATGCTGTTGGAGCGAGAAGACATTCAGTGTGTTTTGACTGAAGGACCTCTTTAAATGGTAAGTGTATTAGGCAGACTGAAATGAGCTATGTTTCAGTTGCACTGGAAGTCCCCCCCCCCCCCCCCCCCACTGGCTTACTAAGAAAAAAAAATTGTATTATGTGTCAAGTCTGCTGGGAACAGATAATGTAAGAGAAAAGGCAAGAAATTATCTGACACCGCGTACACAGGACCGTCCGAATATCTTGCAGTGCCTCTGCCAGAGATGGGGCTTCGATGAGCAAGTCATCTAGGAATAGGGTGATGCACACTCCCTGCCTCCGCAGGAGTGCTATCACCACTGCCAAGACTTTCGTGAACACTTGCGGGGCAGTGGACAACCCGAACGGCAGTGCCATAAATTGGAAATGTTGGGCGTCCACTGCAAAACGCAGGTATTATTGGTGACCAGGGAAGATTGGGACATGAAGATAAGCATCCTTTATGCCCACCATGGCCAGAAAATCCCCCTGTTGCAGTGACATCATGACCAACCTCAGAGATTCCATGCAGAACTTCCACATATGAACATAACTGTTCAGATTCCAAAGATCCAGAATTGGCCGAAATGACCCGTCCTTCTTAGGGATGCCGAATAGTTTTGAGTAGAAGCCACAGCCCCGCTCTAAGGGGGGCACAGAGACTACAACTCACCATTCCAGCAAAAGGGGTCTTATCGTGCCGTCGCCGCCACAAACCTGTGTGGAGGCCTGGTCCAGAACTCAGTCTTGTATCCAGAAGAAAACCTTGCAGACCCAGGCGCCGGATATCTGTTTTATCCACACCAGAGTGCAGTGCAAAAGCCACCCCCCACTCAATGAGGGCGGCATATCAACCCTGAGAGGGCTTGGCTTGGACCAGCTGGTCCATTGGGGGTCTAGGTTCCCCTGTGGCTTTTACTTACCAAAAAATCCTCGCAGACTCTGAAGCCTGTAGAACCACCGGAATGGACGCAAATTTGTCGACCTACGAAACAAGGTCCTCAAGTTTCCATATCTGTGGAAGCCTAGTCGACATTTCACCCGTTGCCTTCCAGACCAGGTCATCCAGATGCTCAACAAAAAGACACCCCCCTCCCCCCCAAAAAGGGGAGAGCAATAGGCGTCCTCTTCGAAGCAGTATCGTCAGACCACTGATTCAGCCAGACTGTGTGCTGCAAGGGGACCAGCAAGGCCAGCCCCCTAGCCACCAGACGCCCCAAGTCGTCCATAGCTGGCTCTATGTATCTGAAGACCTTCATAGCGCAGGAGTTCAAATGAAGTGCAGAGGAAGCCGAACCTCCATGTGGCCAACGCCTCCCCTGCTGCTTCATCCAGACCTTGCCTGCTGTAGTCGCTATGGATGTGGCACAAGCTGGGCACATGGCTGACCCCACCATAGAGAACACATGCCTGCCTAGCTGGTCCAACCTCCTATCCGCTGGGTCTCTCAAGGCCACACTATCTGACTTAGGGATAATGGTGTGCCGAGCCAGACCAAACACCGGTTTGTCTACCTAAGGTGGTCAAGACCAAACCCTGTTGCCTCAAAAGGAAAGGTGTACTTGACCTTAGGAAGAGACTGAAGCTTATCTGGTTTCTCCCACTCCTTTGCCACCAGCCTGTCGAAATGGGCAAGCCTTGGGAAAAACCTGCCTGTCCTAACGCCTGTATGATTCACCGAGTAGAGAGGTGAAGAACCTCCAATATTGCCTCAATAAGATTCTCAAGCTGATCAGTCGGTGATCTGGAAGGTTCCCTAGAGCATGTGTTGTTTCCGGTTCCTCTCCGCTGCCGGACAACACTTCCCCTTCCGACCGGCCAGAACTAGATCCTGAACACCTAAATAGGTCTTCGACGTAGGAGCTAGAACCCTTCGAGGATTCTATCTGAATATGCCTACACTTGGCCTTCCCAACTGGGCAGGCAGAGACAGACTCGGGATGCCCCTACTGACGAGGCTACTGACAATGTTCTCCCACCGAGCCACCCCGTCCGCCACATTCAAAGAAGAGACCCCATCCGTGAGCGGACCCTGGGACACAAATGGACCTGGCAGCCTCCGAGTGGGTATTGCGCCCCGACGAGTCCAAGCCTGAAGCCGCAGGGAAAACTGGATGATCTGATCAAGGCGCGGAACCCGTCAGCTGTGTAAGGCATCGTAGTGCACCCAGTGCACAGGGGTCCCTTGCCCGAGGTCAGGTGCGCTTGGCACATGGGACATGCAGTACCACTCTCTGTTAAAATACGAAACCCGGTGCTTCTGATGCCCGACATGGTAAAATGGCTGCTCTAACTGCTAAGCAATACAGTTGGAGCGCTGGTCCCCACATCCTTCTGCCTGTCTACTACTGATCAGACCTGCCAGCACTACCGGATAAGCAACCTCCGTGCAGCTGCCAAGGATGCAGACACTTCCAGACCCCCACCCTGCAACAAGAACAATGTCAAAAGGCTTAGCCCCCAGAGGTCCACCCGACCAGGGAAAACCGTGGGATGGCAGACGCGCTTGATCCAATAGCCAACCTAGGAGAACAGGCAGTGCAGGAGCTGCCAAAAATACAATTCTGTGATTACTCACCTGTAGAATTGGTAATATACGTATACAGCACGTCCTGTTCCAGAAGATTCATTACACATGGGTTATACATCCACAAGATGGCGCTGGACTGCAGAAAACAGCTTGTGGCTCCTCCCGGCCCTATATAAGTCGGGGACCTCCCACAAATTCCCCAGTATTTACAAGCAGTAACACAAGAAGCCGGGAATATAACAAAAATCCCAAATGAACAATCACCATACAGAGGTGACTAAGAATAATGATAACAAGGGTGGGATGGAACGGGATGTGCTGTATACTTAAAATACCAATTCTACAGGTGAGTAATCACAGAATTGTATTATTCCAAGTATACAGCACGTCCTGTCCCAGAAGATTCATTACACACGGGACATCCAATAGCAGTGTCCGTAAGGTAGGGTGGGATCCCCAAAAGCAACAGCGGGCAGTTTAAACCACTGCCGCCTGCAGAACTTTGTGGCCAAAAGCAGCATCAGCTAAGGCCCTAACATCAACCTTGTAAAACTTTGAAAAAGTATGAACAGAAGACCAAGTAGCGGGCCTTGCAAACTTGTTCAACAGAAGCTTGGTGCTGAAAAGCCCAAGAAGCACCAATAGCACGAGTAGAATGAGCAGTAAGACGGAAAGGAGGCTCCTTCCCCTTAGCAGAATAGGCTTGAGTCACAGCCTGACGGATCCACTTGCTGATGGTGGACTTAGCTGGAGCTAAAACCTTCTTAGGCCCAGAAGGGAGAACAAAAAGAGCATCAGTCTTCCTGAAAGGTTCAGTAGCCACCAAATAGAACTTCAGGGTTCTAACCACATCCAGAATGTAATACCTAACAGAAGTGATAGCCACCAAAAAGGCTACCTTAAGCATCAAAATAGACAAAGGGGCCGCACGCAAGGGCTCAAAGGGAGACCCCTGCAAGGCCGATAATACCAAGTTCAAATCCCAGACTGGTAACATAGGCTTACGAGGACAACGCACGTGAGTAACCCCCTGAAAAAAGGTCTTAACCAGATGATGGTTGGCAAAGTATCTTTAGAAGAAAATAGTCAAGGCTGAAACGTGACCTTTGAGGGTACTAAGTTGAAGACCCAAATCCAAACCATGTTGCAGGAATTCCAGAATCCTGGGGATAGAAAACACCCGACAGGGAAGCAACCTAGACTCACACCAGTCAATGTAAGTATGCCATACCCTATAGTAGATAGATGACTAGGACTTCTTCCTAGCCTGAATCATTGACTAACAACAGAGGCAGGCAGCCCCTTTCCCATCAAGATGGAGGTATCAGCAGCCAGGTCGTTAAAGCCAGCGTTTGTAAATTGGGATGGCGTAGCTGCCCCTGAGTGAGCAGATCTGGAACCTTGGGGTAGGGCATACTGATCTACTGCCAACTGCACAATGTCTGCGAACCACACTCTTCTAGGCCAACGGAGGGCCACCAGAATGGTTGGCACCCATTCCTGGGCAATCTTGCGCAGCACCCTGCCCAGCAGAGGGAACGGAGGAAACACAAAGGAGCTGAAAGCTCTTTCAAGACATTGCTAGCGCATCCATGGCCAAGGCCAGAGGATCCTGGGACAGAGAGACAAAGACTGGAAGCTTGTGAATGTGACGGGACACAAACAGGTCCACATCCGGCTGCCCCCAGTGACAGCACAGGGACCAAAACACCTTGCTGCTAAGGGACCACTCCCCCAGCTGAGACATCCCCCTGCTTAAGGGGTCAGCCGGCTTCAGGTTTTCCACTCCCGGTATGTAAACTGCCTATAAGCAGGGGACACTCTCCTCCGCCCAGGACAAGATCAGGGACACTTCCTTGAGGGCCCTCTTGCTCCGGGTCCCTCCCTGATTGATGTAGGCAACTGCCGTCTGGTTGTCCAAGCGGATTTGAACCGTCCGACCCCGAAGGTGTGGAGTCAACTGGGCGAGAACTAGTCTTATCGCCCTCAGTTCCAGAATGTTGATAGGGGTATGGGCCTCCTGAGGGCCCCACTGACCAGGAACTCCAGGGATTTCCAGAAGCCCCCCCCCAACCTGTCACACTGGCATCTGTGGTGACCGTCTCCCAGCAAGGGGTCAGAAAGGATCTGCCCATCAACAGGTTCCTTGAGTCCAGCCACCACGAAAGAGACCGCCTGGCCAGAGGGGACAGAACAAACACCTGATCCAGGGACACAGGGTCCTGATCCCATACTGACAAGAGGTGAAGTTGAAGAGGTCTCATATGAAACTGAGCGTATGGAACCGCCTCGAAGCAAGAAACCATCAGGCCCACCAGCTGCATCCCCTGCCGTATGGGGGGATGAGGGCAAGACAGAAGAAGCTGGGCCTGAGCTTGAAGACACTCCACCTTCTGCTGAGGGAGAAGGATCTTGGCCTGAGACGTATCCAGAGTCATGCCCAGAAAGGACCTCACCAAGGACGGGGACAGGGAAGACTTGGGGCGGTTGATCACCCAGCCGAAAGACTCTAGTGTGGATACCACCCTCTGGGTATCCAGCTCTGCCTGCTGGAAGGACTGAGACGTGATGAGAATGTCGTCCAAGTAAGGGAGGATGCGAATGCCCTGAGATCTCAGCAGAGCCATTACGCCTGCCAGCACCTTGGTGAAAACCCTGGGAGCCGAGGTGAAACTGAAAGGCAAGGCCACAAATTGGTAGTGCTGATCCTCCAGAGCGAGCCTGAGGAATCTCTGATGACCTGGAAAGATTGGTATATAAAGGTAAGCATCCTTGATGTCTACAGAGGTCTAGAAGTCCCCCGGGCGCATGAAGTGTTTTGAATCTGACAAATTTGTTGAGGCGCTTTAAATCCAGAATGGGTCTGATGGACAAGGCTTTTTTGTGAAAACAGTGAAAAGAATGGAATAGTAGCCTCTGCCCCTTTTAAGGGCACTTGGCAGATGACCCCTAACTCCAGAAGGTTTTGGACAGTAAGGCGCAGACCCTGGGATAAAGGGGGTTCGAGCCATCCAGGATTTGATGAATCTTGGGGGCGGCCAGGCTGCAAACTCTATCTTGTAACCGGAGGACAGTACCTCCTGAATCCACCGGTCTGAGACGTGAGCAAAAAAACCAAAACCGTTCCCCCACCCAGATGGGTGAGGGCGCCCCATGATGCCTGAGGGGGCTTGGGTGAAGATTTTGGCTTGGGACCCCAGGAGAGGTCAGGATGGCCATGTCCTCTGCCCCTTTCCCAATGGTCTCCGCGGGCCCCAGTAAAAGCGAATCCACGGTTAGTTCTGGAACCACGGAAGGACGGGAGAAAGGCACCTGTCCCCCGAAAGGACCGAGATGGCCTCCTGCATTGAGGTAACCTACCACCCCAAGCAAACAAGTCCAAGCTATCTGCAAAGAGGTGCAGGCCCTTGAAGGGAAAACCAGTGAGAGCCTTCTTAGCAGCATTGTCAGTTACCCACTGACGCAGCCAGACAGAGCAGCGTATAGCCACCAACAGGGCAGAAGTCCTACCACACATTCTAATGGCATCATCCATGGCAGAGAGGATATATGCAATAAATTCCTCACAAAGCAGGAGAGATCTATACTCCTCTCTACCCGCATCCTCATATGCCCCATCCTAAAGACACTTAAGCACTCCTTTAATTGCAATAGCCATAATAGCAGAGGCTCAAACCGGGCGCAGTGCCATCCCCACAAAAGCAAAGGCATGACAGGCCAATTGGTCCAAACGCCTTATCATCATCAGCAGGAAAGGGATACCTCTTATCCCAACTCTTAGGCACCCCTAGCAGCTTGCTAGGTCGTTCCCATTCTAGATCATTAACGTGAGACTGCTCAGGGAACTCCCAGTGTGGCTTAATCGTATTCAAAAGCTCACCCTGCTGCTGCGGAGCCACTGCCGGGGGAGAAATACAATGCACTTCAAAAGTGTGACTCAGCAATCTGTCAACAGGGGACCACGGGTCTTCCCCAACGGGAATCCCAGTACCACCATATATCTTAGGTGGTATATGGTGTAATCAGGTGGTATATGGGGTAATCAGAAAATAATTCCCCCTCCTCAAGGGGGTAGGGACCTGGGAGTGAGTAAGGGCCCTCATCTTCCACAGGGAAGAGGGAAACCATGGGTGATAAATGCCGCTTCTCAGCAGAAGCCTTACGCGGGCCAGACCCAGCAAGATGTTTTTCAATACTGGCCACCCATGCAGCTAAATCAGGTTGAGACTCCCCACTAGTATGCCCCTCAGCGGAGGTTAGATGTAAGCGTGGGGGGGTGGGTGAGGCCAGAGGGGGCGCACCCCCAGGAGTAACAGACAGCCCAGACTGCAGTGCTGGGCACAGGGTACACACACCCTGACATTATCACTAATAGGGGATACCCCACACGCAACACATAACCGGGCTTGTCCCGAAGGAACCCCAGGCCGATTATCCCCAGAAGCCTCCATATGGTGATTGAATAGCACAACAGGCCAGCAAGAGTCAACGCTGGAGAGCTACCCGGGATGCCCCAAGAACCACTAGGGAAATGGGAGTTAGTGAGGGAAGATGGTCGGGGGAAACCACAGTACTGAAGTTTTCACCCGCCTGATAGATATAATCAAACACTCCCATGAAAATAAGGCAGAGAAAAAACGTTTGAAAAAAAAAATCACCCCACCGGGGTTACTCATAGACTGCAGAGAGCCAGCAGCATGCTGCTAGGAGACAAAATGGCATCCGCAGACCTCGAGGGGCGGGCCATGGAGTTGTGAGGTAAAATTGCATCATCCACAGAGCCCCCCCCCAGGCTCGGAGCGCAGTACAAAGCGTGGTGGCGGCGTATTATAAAGTTACCAACACTAAAATATGACAAGAGTGAAATACAGTAATAAATCAACAGCCGAATTCCCAGGGAAAATGGCGCCCAGAGGACTAATATGAGAAGTGAGGGTGGAGGGGGAAATATATATGTGAATAGGGTTTAACTGCACAGGATAACCTGGCAAAACCCATGAGGCAGTGGGGGCATCCCAAAAGGGCTCACCATTAGCCTAAACCGCCTACCCTGTTGGAGCAGGGACTGGGGTAGGAGCATAGCTCCTCAGCACCTTTTTTACCCGTTCTTGCTAACCTACCTTCCCCCGAACCTTGTCAGCTGAGGCTGGGGGGTAGTATATATTACGGAACGGGTGGGAAAAGTCCTGCAGGGCCACAGGTCATAAGCCCCGCTCACCTGCGCCACAAGAGAGCTATCTTCTATGTTCTCAGCGCAGACTGCAGAAATGAACTGGGGAATTTGTAGGAGGTTCCCGACTTATATAGGGCCGGGAGAAGCCTCAAGCTGTTTTCTGCAGTCCAGCGCCATCTTGTGGATGTATAACGCATGTGTAATGAATCTTCTGGAACAGGACGTGCTGTATACTTGGAATAGACGATCCAGGGATGCAGCAGGGAACTCCAGCACCGCACAAGATGGCGCTGCCTTGTGCTGTTAGTGAGGAGGAGGGCGGAGCCACAGACCTTGCAAATGCGGCATTCCCGTCCCCTCCTCCAGTCCTCCACTGTGAGGCCTGAGCGGGCCAAAGCCACGCCCCTTCCCGAGTTAGCAAATAGGCAGGCCGCATGGCCGGTACACCACGCCCCCTCATGATGAGGCCCCCTTCCCCCCCCCAAACGCAGTAGTATTCACAAACACAATGACTGGTAGCCCAGCCACCCAACTCAGGCCCCACACAGCAGACATGGGAAAGGCAGACTGCATCTCTCGCAGGGTTGTCAGGGAGGCACGGGGGTAAAGGGACTGGGGCTCAGTGAGAGATCGCCACGATTCCCTCCCTTGTCTGCACAGCATCTCCTCCGCCCTCCTTCCCACATGTATAGGAAGCTTCTTGGGAGGGAAAGGGGATGTGTAAGGGGTGGGGGAAAGATTTGTGCCGCTTTAACGTACAATATATTTTAATACATGTGAGCAGGGCAACCCCAACAGGGGTACCCCTGTTTCTGTCTAGTTCCTACATTAGCCAGTGCTTGTCTGTACGGAGATGTACATTTTTTTTTTACTTGCCTATATACAATTTTTTATATGATTGTAGAATGAGGGAGGCCCGACTATAAACAATGATAACATTACACTAGGATTGATGAACATTGTGGTGCTTTGTTTTATTCTGCTCATGTCACAAGTTTGCTTAAAATAAATTAGTAGTAATATGTTTAATGCACCATCTCCCCCAGTGTCCCTCCATTTAGGGAAGGCAGTGGTATTGGGATTCTGTAAAATTCATCATACACCAAAGTTACTAAGTTGGCTCTTGTGTACTGTGTGCATGTCCCAAATGACCACCAGCAGACATTTGGGCATTGCTGCCATCACTATAAAGTGGTAAGGGGATAAATATTTTACAGAAATTTTAGCCTTTAATGGTACATCTGAGATTGGACACCAAGGAGATTTTTCACCCGAAGGTCCACTTAAAGGGACAGTCTAGGCAATAAGGCCGCAAACAGCTCACCTATAGCCTGCCCCATGTGCCTCCTACTATTACCTGCAGCTCTCTATAGATCGTATAACAGGTACCATCCTTCTCTTTTCAATCCTTTATTACCATGCTCCAAAATATGTCATTCATCAGCCTGTCTCTCAGAGCTTGCAGCGTGAACAAGCCTGGCAACCACAGTGGTCAGGCTTGTTTACACTGGAAGTTGAAAGACAGGGGCAGACATGCAACCACATTTGGAACTTGGTCCAGGAAAAATGTAATTGAAAGTAAGGCCAAATTTCAAGACTTGTAACAGCATCTACAGCATGCTGCCTGAAAGAGGACACATGGCCCAAGCTTTAGGTGAGCTCCTTGCTGCCTTATTACCACTGCCTGGACCATATAGGAGAATAATGATCAAATATCTTGGTAATAAGACTGGTCCTCTTTCTTCTACTAGAAGAGCTCTAATGGCAATGCAGCTCCTTAAAGCACCCTGACATAAGCGGTGCCTATTGAGACAGGACTAACCCCTGCTTTGGCCTGCATGTCATGCAGCCTCCGGGCTATGCTGATAAACGGGGTCAATAATTTACAGATTTTATTTTAAGATCTTTATCAGGAACATACAGCTATTAAAACTGGTAATCCTTACTTTCTGTGCTTCTTCATGCTTTCCATAGTTGACAAAGCCAAAACCACGAGACCGTCCACTATCATCGACCATCACCTTTACACTTAATGTGTTCCCTGAAACAAAAATGAACTGTTAAAAGAGGTAGGCCTAATGGTAGATCTTCTTAAACCGTATCACTACCCACAACCCAATTTTTCCCAACTATCCCCCCATGCTTTTTATTTATTTATTTTTTTATACACGCCTTGGTCCCAACGTTCTGCCGCACTCTGAACGCTGCATAGTCCCCCAGCGCAGCCATCTTGGATGCTGCTCAGTATGCATGCACCTACTGCACATGCGCGGTGTGCCTGGCTAGGGCACGCATGCTCTGATTTCCGTGCCTCCCCCCCTCTATACACAGTGGGTCAGTGTTAGCGGGAGCACACTGCTTGATCTATAGCTGAGCAGCACTTCAAACTTGCCGGCGGACATTGCTACTCAAAAGAAAAAAGCCCCATCTGGATAGCGCACCTAAGTTCCATGAAGGGTGTTATTTAAAGGGCAATTCCAAGAGAGTTCAAATTGTCCTGCTTTTTGCTTGCTCCATGCTACAAGTCAGGGGCTGTAATTATAATTCATTCATCAGCACTTCGCATTCCCTGATAAACACTACAGAAATTGCTCCCTTCTGCTGACATATCAGTCCAAAAAATACAATTCTGTGAAATACTGACCTGTAGAATTGGTATTATAAGTATACAGTACGTCCTGCTCCAGATATAATACTTACACTTGGGTTATCCTCCGCCAGATGGCGCTGCACTGCAGAGACATGTAAAACAGGCTCCTCCCAGCCCCTCAAATACCCAGGGACCTCCCACAAATCCCCAGCATTAAAAAGCAGTGAACAGGAAGCCGGGAGAATGTAACCACCAAAAACTGGTAACCATAAGAATGATAACAATCACCATACAGGGGATCCAGAATAATGCAAAAACCAGGGTGGGGTGGAGCAGGACGTACTGTATACTTATAATACCAATTCTACAGGTGAGTATTTCACAGAATTGTATTATTCTTAGTATACAGTACGTCCTGCTCCAGATATAATACTTACACTTGGGACATCCAATAGCAGTGTCCATAAAGTAGGGTGGGATCCCCAACAAAAAGGCAACAGCAGGCAGTTTAAACCACTGCCGCCTGCAAAACCTTGCGGCCAAACACAGCATCAGCTGAGGCCCATCAACATCAACCTTGTAAAACTTCGAAAAGGTATGAACAGAAGACCATGTAGCAGCCTTGCAAACTTGTTCAACAGAAGCCTGGTGCTGGAAGGCCCAAGAGGCACCAATAGCACGAGTAGAATGAGCAGTAAGGCGGAAGGGAGGTACCTTCCCCTTGGCAGAATAGGCCTGAATCACAGCCTGACGAATCCATTTGCTAATAGTAGACTTGGCAGGAGCCAAACCCTTCCTAGGCCCAGAAGGCACCACAAAAAGAGCATCAGTCAACCTGAAAGCCGCAGTGACTACCAGGTAATACTTCAAACACCTGACCACGTCCAAGGAATGCAGAACCCTTTCCTTATCATTGCTAGGATTGGGACACAATGAAGGAAGAACAATATCCTGATTCAAATAAAAGGCAGACACCACCTTAGGCAGAAAGTCCGGTTTAAAACGGACCACCTTGTCCTGGTGTCTCTCATAGTACGGAGGCTGAATAGACAGCCAGCTCAGACACACGCCTGACCGAAGTAATAGCCACCAGAAAGACAACCTTGAGGGTAAGCACAGCCAGAGCAGCATCATGAATAGGCTCAAAGGGAGCACCCTGCAAAGCAGACAACACCAAATTTAAATCCCAAACAGGGACCATAGGTTTACGTGGGGGACGCACATGAGTGACCCCCTGAAAGAAGGTCTTAACCAAGTGATGCTGAGCAAAAGACTTCTAAAAGAAGACGGACAGGGTAGAAATCTGACCCTTCAGAGTACTGAGTTTTAGACCTAACTCCAAACCATGCTGTAAAAACTCCAGAACCCTAGAGACTGAAAACTCCCTACAGGGAACAGACCTAGACTCACACCAATCAATGTAGGTACGCCATACCCTATAATAGATGGCAGAGGAAGTTTTCTTCCTAGCCTGCACCATGGTACCCACCACCGAGGCAGACAAGCCTTTCTCCATCAAGATGGAGGTTTCAGCAGCCAGGCCGTCAAAGCCAGAGTTTGTAAATTGGGATGGCGTAAGGAGCCCTGAGTGAGCAGATCTGGCGCCCCTGTCAGATCGTACTGGTCTACTGCCATTTGTACCACGTCTGCGAACCACACTCTTCTTGGCCACCGGGGGGCCACTAGAATCACTGGTACCCCTTCCAGAGCAATCTTGCGCAGAACCCTGCCCAGCAGGGGGAATGGCGGAATGACAAACAGGAGGCAAAACAACTTCCACGACATGGACAGAGCATCCGTGGTCAAGGCCAGAGGATCCTGAGACAGGGAGACAAAGGCCGGGAGCTTGTGATTGTGACGGGATGCAAACAGATCCATATCCGGCAGACCCCAACGGTGACACAGGGACTGGAAAACCCTGTTGTAGAGGCACCACTCCCCCGACGGCAAGTCCCCCTGCTCAGAGCGTCTGCTAGCAGATTCTCTGCCCCCGGGATGTACACAGCCGAAATGCATTGGACATTGGCCTCCGCCCATGTCAGAATCCGGGACACCTCCTGGAGGGCACCCCTGCTCTGGGTCCCTCCCTGATGGTTGATGTAGGCAACCGCCGTCCTGTTGTCTGAGCGTACCTGCACCAACAGACCCTTCAGGTGATGGGTCAACCGCTCCAGTACCAACCTGACTGCCCGTAATTCCACAGGTACTTCCAGAATCCCCCCAACCTGACAGACTGGCATCCGTTGTGACCGTCTCCCAGGAGGGGGCCAGAAAGGACCTGCCCCCTAGCAAGTTCCTGTGGTCCAGCCACCACGCAAGGGACTGCCTGACCAAGGGGGGAAGCACACAGACCCCGTCCAAGGATGTTGGGTTCTTGTCCCACACTGACAGAAGGTGAAGCTGCAGAGGCCTCAAATGGAACTGAGCAAAGGGCACCGCCTCGAAGCACGCCACCATCAGGCCCACCAGCTGCATTCCCTGCCTGATGGAGGGCTCGGTGTACGAGAGCAGGAACCTCGCCTGAGCAGTCAGAGCTTCCACCTTCTGTTGAGGAAGGAATATCCTTGACTGAACCATTTCCAGAATCATTCCCAGGAACGGAGTCACCGAGGAGGGGGACAGAGAGGACTTTGGGTAATTGATCAGCCAGCCGAAGGCCTCCAGGGTGGACACCACCAGCTGAGTGTCCAACTCTGCCTGCTGCAGAGACCGAGAGGTGATGAGTATATCGTCCAGGTAGGGTAGCACGCGTATATCCCTTGACCTTATCAGGGACATCACCCCTGCTAGAATCTTGGTGAACACCCTGGGAGCCGAAGTGAGGCCGAATGGCAAGGCCACAAATTGGTAATACTGATCCTGCAGCGCAAATCTGAGAAACCTTTGGTGTCCTGGAAACACCGGGATATGAAGGTAAGCATCTTTGATGTCTACGGACGTCATAAAGTCCCCTGGGCGCAGAGAGCCGATGGCCGAGCGCAGAGTTTCCATGCGAAAGTGCCTGTTCTTGACAAATTTGTTGAGGATTTTTAAATCCAGAATGGGCCTGACTGACCCATCCTTCTTGGGTACTGTGAAAAGGTTGGAATAGAACCCCTTGCCCCTGTCTCTCAAGGGGACCTTGCAAATGACCCCAGATCCAGGAGACCCTGCACGGCCAGCAGGGTCCTGTGGGATCCGGGACCCAATGAACCTGGTGGGGGGCCGCACAGCAAACTATCTTGTAACCGGAGGACACTACCTCCTGAATCCACCGGTCTGAGACGTGATGCCTCCAGACGTGCTCGATGTGCTGTAGCCGTCCCCCCACCCTGGCGGGGGAGGGCGCCCCATCATGCCTGAGGGGTCTTGGCAGGGGCTTTGGGCTTGGACCCCCAAGAGGGTCCAGAACGTCGTCCTCTGTTCCTGTGCCAGGAATCTGCACGGGACCCAGTGAAGGACACTCCTTTTCCTTGCTTAGCCCCTCGGTAGGGGATTGAAAGGGGGCCCTGGCCCCGAAAAGACCGAGACTGCCGCCTGCGCTGGGGTAACTTACCTCCTTTTGCAAAGAGGTCTAGGCGGTCCCCAAACAGGCGTAGCCCTTTGAATGGAAGCCCAGTAAGGGCTTTCTTAGCAGCATTGTCAGCAACCCACTGGCGCAACCATACCACGCGACGTATAGCTACCGCCAAGGCGGAAGATCTGACACGCATCCTAATGGCATCATCCAATGCAGACAGGATAAAGCTTACAAACACATCACAGTTAGACAGTGCATTAATAGTATCAGGTGGCAACTCATCTGGGCCATCAAGTGCGTTCCTGACCATGGCCCTGAGCGCCACAGCAGTAATGGCCAAATCGCAAACCGGGCGCAGCGCCGCCCCCCCAAATGCAAAGGCATGGTATGCCAATTGGTCAATGCGCCGGTCCTCAGAGTCCCACAGCGTAGTAGTGTCAGGGGAGTGCATAATAGAGGTGTTGGACAACCCTAGAATAGGAGCATCGACCTCGGGGGGCGATGACCAGCACGTGACCATTTCAGCAGGAAAGGGATACTTCCTGTCCAAACTCTTAGGGATCCCGGGAAGTCTACTGGGATGTTCCTACTCCTTAAGCACGAGGTTTTTGAAATGGGTTTGCTCAGGAAATTCCAAACGAGCCTAAGCAGTATGACAAAGCTCAGCCACAGGAGGGGCGGGAAGTACTGTTAGCGCCTGCTGTGCACAAGGAACACAGACCCGTGCATTGTCACCGCTGACAGGTGAGACCCTACAAGCTACACAGCCGGACTTGTCCCGAAGGAACCCCCGGTCACATTATCCTGAGATGCCTTCATATGGTGATTAATAGGCACAATAGCCAGTAGGGATTGACGCTGTAAGCTACCCTGGATGCCCCAATGACCCGCAGGGAAGTGGGAGTAATTATACTAGGCCCAACTGGCAATTACACCGGGCCGGGAGAAGCCACAGAATTCATAATGGGAATAAAGGATGTCAGAGCCATGTGCAAAAGGCAAAGAACATGAAAATCGCCCGCGAGGGCACTTACAGACCGGGGGAGGAAGAGGACCGTTACCACGCGAGCGCGACTAGCATCAAAATGGTGCCAAGCGAACCTCGAAGGGCAGGCCACAGCGGGCTGTGACGCGGAGCACGCCAAGCCAGGTCCCCGCCCCCCCGAAGAGCGCGAAGCTCTAAGACAGTAGTCCTGTTGTCAGGAGAAGCGAAGTGTATGACACACTAGGAAAAGTGATTTGCCAATGAAGCGACGCCGCTGCCCAGCGCAGCACATCCAATAAAGGAAAAAGACGCGCGCGGCAGATACACAATAAGAATGCAAACAGTGCAGTGTCTGACACCCAGTCTACAAGTCAAGGGACAGGGCCATGAGCGTGTAATCACACAACACTGAGGCCACCACACACACACCCCCCTTTCTTTCCCCCCTAGCTACGGGAGGGGAACGAGGGAGGATGGCGACCCTTTGTACAGGGCCCACCGCTACACGGGGCAATAATGCGGGAGGGGCATCCAATAGAGGCTCACCATCAGCCAATACCGCCTACCCTTTGGTGGGGGACTGCGGTGGAGCAGCGCTCCATAAGCACGCATGGTGCTGCCTACCTTCACCCGACCAGCGCAGCCCAGGCTGGGAGGCACATCACAAGGAGGACGGGTAGGAATAGTCCAACAGTGCCGCAGGCTTTAATAGCCCCGCTCACCTGCGAGAGAGTGATACTTCATGTCTTCGCAGTAAGCACTGCAGAGAAATCTGGAGATTTGTGGGAGGTCCCTGGGTATTTGAGGGGCAGGGAGGAGCCTGTTTTACATGTCTCTGCAGTGCAGCGCCATCTGGCGGAGGATAACCCAAGTGTAAGTATTATATCTGGAGCAGGAAGTACTGTATACTAAGAATAATGTATTCAATTCTGAGTGGACAGACCTTGAGACATGCATGGATGAGTCATCTGCCGCTGAGATGACCCTGCAGAAGGGTCAGAGTTCACAAGGACTTTTTAGCAAGTCTAAAGAAGGCTGAATGAAGCAACCCCTAACAGGCTAATTTAACCTATTGTCAGGCGTAATGAGCCCAGCCAACATAATTGTCAACGGAGTGCTACATTTTCTTTAATACAGGTTCAATAACCTTGACCTGGTGCGGGATTCCTTTCACTACAGGTGAGCAGAATTCTGCCAGCCATAAATACCTGCCAACATCTGTGGTGACGCTGTTGCAGAGAGGAAGTCTTGTAACGGGCCCCCTTCCGGCCTATATATACCTGGTACCTCCCATTTATCACCAGTGTATTAAAAAGCAGAAAGACAAGGTACCAGTAATTTAACGGTAACCTCAAAATAAATAAAAGCTTCACCATATAAAGGATTCGGAATACCGAAAAGGGTGGGAGTGAAGCGGGGTGTGTGGCACACCAACAATATCCATTTTTCAGGTGAGTACTCACAAAATGGTATTATTCTTGGTGTGCCACACACCCCGCTTCACCTTTAATATTCTTCACGATTGGGACATCCAAAAGCAGTGTCCACAAGGGATGGGCATCCCAAGGCAAGGTGAAGCATAACTTAAATGACTGCAGTCTGCAGAACTTTGCAGCCAAAAACAGCATCCGCTGAGGCTCGCACATCAACTTTGTAAAAAAGCATGAACAGAAGACCAAGTGGCGGCCTTACAAACTTGTTCAACAGAAGCTTGGTGCTGAAAAGCCCAAGACGCTCCAACGGCGCGAGTAGAATGAGCAGTAATACGAAAAGGGGGAACTTTCCCCTTAGCAGAATAGGCCGCAATAACGGCCTGACGTATCCATTTGCTAATGGAAGATTTGGCTGGTGCCAAACCCTTGTTAGGCCCACAGGGCACAACAAAAAAGGCATCCGTCTTACGAAAAAGGAGACGTGATAATCAAGTAGTACTTAACACAGCGTACTACACCCAAACAATGCAAAACCCTCTCTTTGTCATTCTTAGGATTAGGACACAAGGAGGGAAGAATATCCTGATTCAAACGAAAAGCAGAAACAACCTTAGGAAGAAAGTCTGGTTTGAACCGAAAGACCACTTTATCCTGATGCCTCTCAAAGTAAGGCGCCTGGATAGACGAGGCCGCCAACTCCGAGACATGCCGGACCGAAGTGATAGCTACCAAGAAGACAATCTTCTGAGTCAGGGTAGACAAAGCAATATCTTGCAAAGGCTCAAAAGGAGGAGCCTGAAGGGCAGAAAGAACCAAATTCAAATCCCAAACAGGGAGTAATGGTTTCCTGGGGGGCCGCACATGCGTTTTAACTAAAGGATGAAGCGCAAAACGCTTCTGAAAAAAGATAGATAAGGCAGAAACTTGCCCTTTCAACGTACTTAGCTGAAGACCAGAGTCTAGGCCAGATTGTAAAAACTCCAGAATCCTGGAGACCGAAAAGACTGAAGACCAGAGTCTAGGCCAGATTGTAAAAACTCCAGAATCCTGGAGACCGAAAAGACCCTACAAGGAAAAGATCTCATCTCACACCAAGCGATATAGGCTTTCCAAGTCCTATAGTAGATGATAGAAGAAGACCTCTTCCGGGCCCTGATCAGAGTCTTAACGACTGAGTCAGAAAGACCCTCCTCCTTCAAGATGGAGGTTTCAGCAGCCAGGCCGTCAAACCCAGCGCTGGTAAATTGGGGTAACACAACCGACCCTGAGTGAGCAGATCGGGCCGAAGAGGCAGAACGAACTGGTCCACTGCCAGCCGAACGATGTCTGCGAACCACACTCGCCTTGGCCACCTTGGGGCCACGAGAACGGCGGACACCCTTTCCAGAGCCAACTTCCGAACCACCCTGCCCAGCATGGGTATCGGAGGAAACAGGTATAGAAACCCCAGATCCCCCCAGCTCAGGGACATGGCGTCCACTGCCAGAGCCAGAGGATCCTGGGAGAGCGACACGAAGTTCGGGAGCCTGTGATTGTGACGAGAGGCAAACAGGTCCACCTCCGGTGTCCCCCATCGGAGACACAGTGAGCGAAAAACCTGAGGATGGAGAGCCCATTCTCCCAGACGGGGAGCGCCTCTGCTCAACCGGTCCGCTTCCTGGTTCTCCACTCCTGGAATGTATACCGCCGAGAGACAAGGAACATGGGCCTCTGCCTAGGATCAGGGACACCTCTCTGAGAGCACTCAGACTGCGAGTCCCTCCTTGATGATTGATGTACGCAACCGCTGTTCGATTGTCTGAACGCACCTGGACCGGAAGGCCCAGAACGTGTTGAGTCAGGAGAGCAAGAACCCGACGGATGGCTCTCAGTTCTAGAACATTGATGGGTAAGTGGGCCTCTTGAGGTCCCCACTGCCCCTGGAACTGAAGCTCCTTCCAGAATCCGCCCCATCCCGAAAGACTGGCGTGCGTGGTGACAATTTCCCAAAGAGGGGTCAGGAAAGACCTGCCCTTCACAAGATTGGTCGAGACCAACCACCACTGGAGGGACTGCCGGACCCGGGAGGACAACTGGAAGGGCTGATCCAGCGACCGAGGCTGCCGGTCCCAAGACGCCAACAGATAAAGCTGAAGCGTCCTCGTGTGAAATTGAGCAAAAGGAACTGCCTCGAAGGCGGCAACCATCAACCCTACCAGCCTCATCCCCAGACGGATGGACGGCCGAGGATTGGAAAGTAGGACCCGAGCCAACTCCTGAATCAGATGAATTTTGGACTGGGGGAGAAACACTCTGTGTTGATGAGAGTCCAACTGCATCCCCAGAAAGGACACCACCCTGGCCGGAGCGAGGGAGGACTTGGGAAGTTGATCACCCAACCAAAGCTTTCCAGCGTGGACACCACCATCCTGGTGTCTGTCTCCGATTGATTGAGTGACGGAGCCATGATGAGAAGATCGTCCAAATAAGGTACGACCCGAATGCCCCGAGCTCTGAAAATGGCCATCACCCCTGCCAGCACCTTGGTAAACACTCTTGGAGCCAAGGTAAGGCCAAACGGAAGTGCCACTAATTGAAAATGCTGATCTTTCATCACGAATCGAAGAAAATGTTGATGAGCGTGGCAGATGGGAACATGAAGATAAGCATCCTTGATGTCTATGGACGTCATGAAGTCCCCCTGCCGAAGGGAACCGACGGCCGTACGCAAAGTTTCCATGCGAAACTTCCGAAAACGAATGAACTTGTTGAGTAATTTCAGGTCCAGGACAGGACGAACCGACCCGTCCTTTTTGGGGACTGCGAAAAGATTGGAGTAGAAACCGAGGCCCATCTCTAAACGCGGTACCGGCCGGATGACCGCCATTTCTATCAGACTCTTTACCGACGCCAGGAGCCCCTGTGCGGCCAAAGGATCGATGGGCACCCGAGACCAAAAGAACCGTGAAGGAGGGCGAGACTCGAATTCCAGCTTGTAACCGGACGACACTACCTCCCGGATCCATCTGTCCGGAATCTCCTGGTCCCAAACCTGGGAGAAGTGTCGCAATCGTCCCCCCACCCGCACGGGTGAGGGCAGCCCCTCATTGCTGAGCGGGCTTACCGGCAGGCTTGGGCTTGGTGCCCCAGGACTGTGCGGGGCGGCCACGGCCCTTCCCCCGAGTCCAACCTGCACCTCGGGAAGCGGGAAAGGAAACCCCCCTACCCGCTCTGAATCCCCGAAAGGAAGGCCTACCAAAACTTGCCCCCCGAAAGGGACGACGAGGCCTCTTAGGTTGCGGCATTTTACCACCTTTTGCAACTGAATCAATTTTATCACCAAACAGTCTCAATCCCAAAAAGGGGAGAGCTGTGAGCACCTTTTTAGAAGCTACATCTGCCGACCACTGGCGCAGCCATACTGCCGACGAATAGCCACCAGCATTGCCACTGTCTTGCTACTCATAGCCAGCGCATCGTCCTGAGCGGACACAACATAGGAAACAAAAGACTCACACTGCCTGAGAGCAGTAAACTCCTTACAAGTGGGATCAAGATCCACACACAGATCCAGAATTACAGATCTAACCGCCAATAGAAGAAGCGCCGAAGCACACACCGGGCGCATCGTTGACCCGGCATAAATAAAACCATGGCGAGCGTACTGGTCAATCCGACGATCCTCACCATCCTTAAGGGCAGTGGTCTCAGCAGACTGCACCATAGCCGTGCTGGAGAGCCCTAGCACAGGGGTATCGACGTCAGGAGAAACCGACCAAAGCTTCACCAATTCTGGCGGAAAGGGATAACGTTTCTCCCAACTGGAAGGAATTCCAGTTAACCGTGTGGGATGTTCCCATTCCTTAAGCACAACCCTCTCAAAATGGTGTTGTCTGGGAAAAACCAAACACGGCTGAGGCACATTAAACAACTGACCCTTTGGCAGGGTGACGGCCTCAGGCGGATCTAAATTCAAAATTTCAAACATTTGAGCCAGAATGGAGGGGGTGTCAAGGGAAACCCCCGCAGACAAATCGCCAATAGCATCAACCTCAAGCTGATCTGCAGGCTCATCTGACTCCACCAGGAATTCTCCCTCCTCGTCCAGAGAGCAATCGGACCAATCTACAGGCTCACATACTTCATCCTGTGAAGCCAGAGGTACAGGAGAAAGGTGCTTCCGTTTCGCAGTGGCCTTTAACCCTGCTTTAACGGAAATTATCTTCGCGAGGTTGGCTAACCGTGCAGACACCTCGGATTGCGAATCCCCACCTTTGACAATGTCACACGGGGTCCGGAACAGGGAGGGAGGGGTAGGGGATGATGGAAGTTGCGAAGAGCCAGCAGCCGGAGCACACCCTAGATGGCCCAGAAGAACCATTTCCGGTATTATCGGAAGCCTCCATATGGTGATTTATGGTATTCGCAAAATCCTGGGTTTAAGGCATAAGCCACCCGGGAGGCCCCTTTATGTTAATGTCCCAGGAGGGAGGATTTAATTTATGATAAAGATCCCCTTAAAATAATTGTATATATATATATATATATTTTTTTTTTTTAATATATATATATATATATATATATATATATATATATATATATCCCAATTTGGAGAAAAAAAGGACTAGCCAGGCAAAATAGAACCGGGAGGCCACTGTATTGAGGGAATCCCAGGATCTGTGGGGGAAGAAACAAACCAACAGTAAGACCCCCAGAAACAAATGGCAACATGCAATACAACATTCATACACAGCACCAGAGTGCTTTGAAGAGGCAAAGAAAACTGGCCTCTGGTTTCCCCCCCCCCCTTTTTTTTTTTTTTTTTAATAAAAGTATTTCTCCATTATATATACTTTTTTTTTTTTTTTTTTAAATAAACAGACATAATAAAAAATAGACGGCCCCACGGCAGGTGAGGCCGCTTACCTGCCCAAGTAAGGCTAAGAAAGCCCAGCACCCGACCAATAGAAGTGGTGGAAGACAGGCAGCAATGTCAGCGAAGGCGGCAGTGGCAGCAGTAGCGGCAGAGCTCGCAGAAGCGGAAGAAGCGGCGGGGCGGGCAGCAGCACACATATGCGGCTGAGAGCCCCGCACGCGTCGTCCTGATAACAGGAAGTGCGGCTGGGGCCGGTAAGATGACGCGCCGCCGGAACCACGCCCCCACCCCTGACGTCATCCGCACCCCACACGCCCCCGTATTTGAACAGTGCGGCCCGCCGGACGGCGGAGCCAAGACAACCAGAGGGCTAACAAAGCCCTCAGTAAAAGGAGAAGGGGGGAGGGGGAACAGGAGTTCCTAGGCAGCCTGTGCTGCCCCCAAATACTAACACGCGGCCCGCCAAGCAGCGGCCGTTTTAAACAAAGGAGACAAGGGGAGGGGGGAGGGGGAGCTGAATAACCTGAGAAGGGCGCAGGCAGCCTCAGGCAAGCCTGACACAGTGCAGCCCGCCCCGGCCACCCCTAAAGCTGATCCAAAGCTCTGGCCCTACAGGCCAGCAGCAGCAGCCCGCATAACAGAGACTGCCATGTAAGGAGGAATCTTAGTCAGGCCACACGCACACTCGCTTGCGGTGCAGCCTGACAAACGTTGAAATAAGTAAACACAAGAAATAAACATACAGTAAACCATACACACAATACACATCCCTCTACCACCCCACCCCCCTCCCCATAGTGAAGGGACCGAAACGGGAGAGCAAGGGGCCAAGGGGACCCTCGGGACAGGGGCATCCCACATCCGGGCAGAGAGCGCTCTCCTGTGTAAATCAGAACACGTTGTCAGTCTGTGTTCTTTGTTACGCGTATATTTCACTCCTTTCGATTATTTTGGAAGACCGAACGCAACAAGAAAAAATCTCTGAACCGTGGAGGGGTCAGCCCACGGTTTCCTTATCACTTAAACCAGACCAACACAACAAACAGTGGTCATATTCCCCCAATAGCATTTAAGATTGCTGCACATAAAATGTATTCACCTTTTTCTAACTTCTGCGAAATAGTAAAAACAAAATGACAGCTCATCTGCAGGCGCCTGCAAACAAAGTGCTGGTGGGTTTTCTGTTACTGTGCATTGTCCATTATATCAGTTGAATCCAGGCAGCAACATGGCTGGGATGCTGGCAGAGGAAGCTCCTAAATGTTTCAGCTTTTAGTGGATGCAGGAGCAAATGTAAGTGCTGACAGTGCTTCAGCATCATGCATGCAGATGGGGCAAGGGAGTTTTCTTTTCCAACTGTGCCAGGCTGTTGGTCCAGTTTAAGTTGCATATATTTGGTTGCTTTTAAAGGCACACAAGACAAACTATATACAAAGGCAACGAATGTATAGACATATAGGTGTGAAGACAAGTTACAGGTGAGTAGTTACAGACAGAATGAGCAAAGAAAAAGTTTATCATGGTTCAGAGAGATGAACTGTTATGCAGAGCAAACACGGGGAGACAGTCTGCTGGGTACTTGAGCCTTCTTTCACATGTGACCATCCCAGAAGACAGACCCAGAGGGCTAAACCCCAAGACCATTTTACAGGCTTCCTAGTTACCCCCTTTGCTCTGGGCCCAGTTGTAGTCCCCCCCCCCCCCCTTTTAGCACATAAGTAAAAAAAAAAAGCTTGGGTACTGTGCCTGCTATGACGACGTGGACTGTGTGCCCGGATACATCTGGACCACCAGGTTCTAAATATGTATTCAGCTTATGATTAATGTTCTTAACCTCAGGATTCTTTAAAATATATTGGCACCGGTGTGTCTAGGATCTCGGATCTGAAGTTATGTCCTGACAGCAGGCTCTCCATCGGGTGTCAGTTTGGTTTCAGAATATCCTACTTAGTCCTTAGCCTCAGGTGAGAAATATAGCGGGGATTCCTTTTGACGTGCAACCCACTGATGTAGGGTTTGGACATTTCTCTCAGGGGCAGGTAACAATTTCCAGGGTCAAATATGGTCATTCCTCTTAATACAATTCTGTGAAATACTCACCTGTAGAATTGGTATTATGAGTATACAGTACGTCCTGCTCCAGATAGATTACTTACACTTGGGTTATCCTCCGCCAGATGGCGCTGCACTGCAGAGAAATGTAAAACAGGCTCCTCCCGGCCCCTCAAATACCCGGAGACCTCCGACAAATCCCCAGCATTGAAAAGCAGTGAACAAGAAGCCGGGAGAATTAAACCACCCAAACTGGTAACTATAACAATAAAAATCACCATACAGGGGATCCAGAATAATGCAAAACCAAGGGCGGGTTGGAGCAGGACGTACTGTATACTCATAATACCAATTCTACAGGTAAGTATTTCACAGAATTGTATTATTCTTAGTATACAGTACGTCCTGCTCCAGATAGATTACTTACACTTGGGACATCCAATAGCAGTGTCCATAAAGTAGGGTGGGATCCCCCAACAAAAAAGGTAACAGCAGACAGTTTAAACCACTGCCGCCTGCAAAACCTTGCGGTCAAAAACAGCATCAGCTGAGGCCATAACATCAACCTTGTAAAACTTTGAAAAGGTATGAACAGAAGACCAAGTAGCGGCCTTGCAAACTTGTTCAACAGAAGCCTGGTGCTGGAAGGCCCAAGAGGCACCAATAGCACGAGTAGAATGAGCAGTAAGGCGAAAGGAAGGTACCTTCCCCTTAGCAGAATAGGCCTGAATCACAGCCTGACGAATCCATTTGCTAATAGTAGACTTGGCAGGAGCCAAACCCTTCCTGGGCCCAGAAGGGACCACAAAAAGAGCATCAGTTTTCCTGAAGGACGCAGTGACTACCAGGTAATACTTCAGACACCTGACCACATCCAAAGAATGCAAAACCCTTTCCTTAGCGTTGCTAGGATTAGGGCACAATGAAGGAAGAACAATATCTTGATTCAAATGAAAAGCAGACACCACCTTAGGCAGAAAGTCTGGCTTAAAGCGGAACACCACCTTGTCCTGGTGTCTCTCATAGTATGGGGGCTGGATAGACAGAGCCGCCAACTCAGACACGCCTGACCGAAGTAATGGCCACCAGAAAGACAACCTTGAGGGTAAGCACAGCCAGAGCAGCATCCTGTATAGGTTCAAAGGGAGCACCCTGCAAGGCAGACAAAACCAAGTTCAAATCCCAAACAGGGACCATAGATTTACGTGGGGACGCACATGAGTAACCCCCTGAAAGAAGGTCTTAACCAAAGAATGCTGAGCAAAAGACTTCTGAAAGAAGACGGACAGGGCAGAAACCTGACCCTTCAGAGTACTGAGTTGGAGTCCCGACTCCAACCCATGCTGTAAGAACTCCAGAACCCTGGGAACTGAAAACACCCAACAGGGAAGAGACCTAGACTCACCCCAGTCAATGTAAGTACGCCATACCCTGCAATAGATGGAAGAAATCTTCTTCCTAGCCTTCACCATGGTATCAACCACCGAGGCAGACAAGCCTTTCTCCATCAAGATGGAGGTTTCAGCAGCCAGGCCGTCAAAGCCAGAGTTTGTAAATTGGGATGGCGTAAGGGGCCCTGAGTGAGCAGATCTGGCACCCCTGGCAGAACGTACTGGTTTACTGCCATCTGCACCACGTCTGCGAACCACACTCTTCTTGGCCACCTGGGGGCCACCAGAATTGCTGGCACCTTTTCCAGAGCAATCTTGCGCAGAGCCCTGCCCAGCAGGGGGAATGGAGGAAAGACATACAGGAGCCGAAACTCCTGCCATGACATGGACAGAGCATCCGTGGTCAAGGGCAGAGGATCCTGAGACAGGGAGACAAAGGCCGGGAGCTTGTGATTGTGACGGGACGCAAACAGATCCACATCTGGTAGACCCCAACAGTGACACAGGGACTGGAATACCCTGTTGCAGAGGGACCACTCTCCCTGACGAGAGGTCCCCCTGCTCAGAGAGTCTGCCAGTAGATTCTCTGCCCCCGGGATGTACACAGCCGAAATGCATTGAACATTGGCCTCCGCCCATGTCAGAATCCGCGACACCTCCTGGAGGGCCCCCCTGCTCCGGGTCCCTCCCTGATGGTTGATGTAGGCAACCGCCGTCCTGTTATCTGAGCGCACCTGAACAGACAGACCCCGCAGGTGGTCGGTCAACTGATCCAGTACCAATCTGGTCGCCCGTAGTTCCAAAATGTTGATAGGTAAGTGGGCCTCCTGAGGCCCCCACCTCCCCTGGAACCGCAAGGACTTCCAGAATCCCCCCCAACCTGACAGACTGGCATCCGTGGTGACCGTCTCCCAGGAGGGGGCCAGAAAGGACCTGCCCCCCAGCAAGTTCCTGGAGTCCAGCCACCACGAAAGGGACCGCCTGACCAAGGGGGGGAGCACACAGACCTCGTCCCAAGAACGTTGGGTCCTTGTCCCAAACCGACAGAAGGTGAAGTTGTAGAGGCCTCAAATGGAACTGAGCAAAAGGCACCGCCTCGAAGCACGCCACCATCAGGCCCACCAACTGATTTCCCTGCCTGAGGGAGGGATGGAGACACGACAGCAGGAACCTCACCTGCGCAGTTAGAGCTTCCACCTTCTGTTGAGGAAGGAATATCCTTGACTGAACCGTATCCAGTATCATTCCCAGGAACGGGGTCACCGAGGAAGGGGACAGAGAAGACTTGGGGTGATTGATCACCCAGCCGAAGGACTCCAGGGTGGAAACCACCAGCTGAGTGTCCAACTCTGCCTGCTGTAGAGACCGAGAGGTGATGAGTATGTCGCCCAGGTAGGACAGCACGCAGATGCTCCTTGACCTCAGAGACATCACCCCCGCCAGCACCCTGGTGAACACTCTGGAAGCTGAAGTGAGGCCAAATGGCAAGGCCACAAATTGGTAATGTTGATCTTCCAACGCGAATCTGAGGAACCTTTGGTGTCCTGAAAACACAGGGATGTGAAGGTTAGTCTTTGATGTCCACAGACGTCATGAAATCCCCTGGGCGCAGGGAACTGATGGCCGAGCGCAGAGTTTCCATGCGAAAACGCCTGTTCTTGACAAATTTGTTGAGGATCTTTAAATCCAGAATGGGCCTGACTGACCCATCTTTTTTGGGAACTGAAGAGGTTTGAGTAGAACCCCTTGTCTCTTTCTCTTAAGGGGACCCTGCAAATGACCCCCAGACCCACAAGGTCTTGCACGGCCTGTGCCAAAACCTGAGCTGAAACAGGGTCCTGGGGGATCCGGCAGCTGATGAATCTTGGGGAGGCTGCACAGCAAACTATCTTGCAATCGGAGGACACTACCTCCTGAATCCACCGGTCTGAGACGCGATGCCTCCAGACGTGAGCAAAGTGCTGTAGCTGTCCCCCCACCCTGACGGGCGAGGGCGCCCCATCATGCCTGAGGGGGCTTGGGAGAAGATTTGGGCTTAGACCCCCAAGGGGAGCAGGACGTCGTCCTCTGCTCCTATGCCAGGAATCTGCACGAGCCCCCACGAAGGACACCCCTTTTCCTTGTTTAGCACCACGGTAGGGGAGTGAAAGGGAGCACTGGCCCGAAAGGGCAGAGACTGTCGCCTGCGCTGGGGTAACTTACCTCCTTTAGCAAAGAGGTCTAGGCGGTCCCCAAACAGGCACAGCCCCTTAAATGGAAGCCCAGTGAGGGCCTTCTTTGCAGCATTGTCAGCAGCCCACTGGCGCAGCCAAACCGCGCGGCGTATAGCTACCACCAAGGCAGAAGTTCTCGCACACATCCTAATGGCATCATCCAAGGCAGATAGGATAAAGTTTACAAACACATCACAGTTAGACAGTGCATTAAACACATCAGGTAGCAAATCATCAGGAGAACCGTCAAGTACACTTCTGATCAGGGACCTGAGCGCCACAGATGTAATGGCCGAGGCGCAAACCGGGGGACGAAGCGCCGTCCGCACAAATGCAAAGGCATGGCGCGCCAATTGATCAATGCGCCGGTCCTCGGCATCCCGCAGAGTAGTAGAGTCAGGGGAGTGCATAACAGAGGTGTTAGACAGCCATAGAATAGGAGCATCCACCTCGGGAGGGGATGACCAGCACTTGACCATATCAGCAGGAAAGGGAAACTTTCTGTCCCAACTCCCAAATACCGGGAAGTCTACTGGGACGTTCCCACTCCTTAAGCACGAGATTGAAATGGATTTGCTCAGGAAATTCCAAACGAGCCTTAGCAGTATGGAAAAGCTCACCCCTTTGCCTAGGAGCCGCAACAGGGGGAGAGATGGACAGAACCTCAAAAATCTGAACCAGCAGTCTGTCAGTATCATCCGGGGCCCAGGAGTCAGAGCCAGAATCGTCATGACCCCTGGGTCTCTCAACAGATGACCCTGAATCAGAGAACAGCTCCCCTTAGTCACATAGATGCAAAAACTCATCAGACTCCATAGGAAAAAAAGTGGCATCAGGGGTTAAGTGATGCTTTTTAGCAGTGGCCTTACGCGCTAAAGTATTAGCAATCCATTTTTCAACACTGGCCAGTCTAGCAGACACATCAGGATGAGAATCCCCACTTGTATGCAATTCAATGGGGGTGAGACACAAGCTTGGGGAAGTAGGTGAAGTGAGACGAGGTGCAGGCCCAGCCACAGGAGGGGCGGATTGCAACGTTAGCACCTGCTGTGCGCAAGGAACACAGACCCGTGCATTTTCACCGCTAATAGGTGAGACCCCACAAGCTACACACAGCCGGGCTTGTCCCGAAAGAACCCCGGTCACGTTATCCTGAGATGCCTCCACATGGTGATTATTAGGCACAATATGCCAGTAGGGATTGACGCTATAAAGCAACCCTGGATGCCCCAATGACCCGCTAGGGAAGTGGGAGTAATTATACAAGGCCCAACTATCAATTACACAGGGCCGGGAGGAGCCAATGAATTCACCCGTATGAAAGACACAATGAGAAGAAGGGGTGTCAGAACCAAACACACTAAAAAATTTGTATAAAGCGCCTGCGAGGGCACTTATGGATCGCGGTAAGTAGAACCGTCACACGCGCGCGCGACCTGACAAAAGGGCGCCGAGAGTACCTCGCCCCCCCCCCCCCCCCTCGAAGAGCGCGAAGCCCACAGACAAGCAGCCAATTAGAACGCAGAAGCATCTGAGGTAACGCCGCCCCCGGCGCGGAACATCCAAATGAAGGAAAAGACGCGCGCGGCGGCGGCATTTGCAATAGTAAAAAAGACAAGTCAGCGCGGCGGCTGACACCACATATACTAGTCAAAAAAACAGGCAAAACTCTGTATGCACGAATCACGATATACACCCCCCCCCCCCCCCCCGAAGGCTACAGGGAGAATGAGGGAGGATGGCGGCCCTCTGTACAAAACCCACCGCTACACGGGGCGTGGGGCAATAATGCGGGAGGGGCATCCCATAAAGGCTCACCATCAGCCTATACCGCCTACCCTTTGGAGGGGGATTGCGGTGGAGCAGCGCTCCATAAGCGCACACGGTGCCGCCTACCTTCACCAGACCAGCGCAGCCCAGGCTGGGAGGCACATCACACGAGGAACGGGTGGAAATAGTCCAACAGGGCCGCAGGCTAATAGCCCCGCTCACCTGCGAGAGAGTGATAATTTCATGTCTTCGCAGTAAGCACTGCAGAGAAATCTGGGGATTTGTGGGAGGTCCCCGGGTATTTGAGGGGCTGGGAGGAGCCTGTTTTACATGTCTCTGCAGTGCAGCGCCATCTGGCGGAGGATAACCCAAGTGAAAGTAATCTATCTGGAGCAGGACGTACTGTATACTAAGAATACAACACCCATAAGCACACAACAGAGATAAAAGGATAGCAACCAATAAAGCCCACAAGGCACTCACAGACCACGTTAGGGGGCCAGCAGACACTCCAGGAGAAAGGCAACATGGCGCTGGAGGGACCTCGAGGGGCGGGCCGCATGAGGGGACGACACGGAACGCGCCCCGATAGGCCACCCCCCCTCCGCAGAGCACGCAATTGGCCTGCAGCAGCAGCCAATAGGAAGGCAGGGAAAATTGATAATGATGCTGCCGCTGACCGCGTACACCACAGGGCGCGCGTCTCAGCGGCAGCAAATTCTAAATGACGACAGGGCACGGAGCCCTGAAAGGGAAGTAGTGTAAAACAGCAAAAGCGATAAACTCACATGCTCCCCCCCGAAAGAACAAGGGGAGAGAGGGGAGATAGTCGATGACCCTTAAGGGGTCCCACCAAGGACCAGGGCATGGGAGGGCAAAAGGCGGACGGGGCATCCCAACTCAGGTTCACCATAACCTGCACCGCCTACCCTTTGCTGGGGGATTGCGGCCGGAGCCAAGCTCCGTAACAGAGCACCAGTGGTAGGTGCCGCCTACCATCACCCGACCAGCGCAGCCAAAGCTGGGAGGCATAAGCAAAAGGTGGAACGGGTGGAAATAGTCCTACAGGGCCAAGGGCTGCTAAGCCCGGCTCACCTGCGAGAAGAGAAGCCATCTTCTGACCTTCGCAGCCAACTGCAGAGAAGGAACTGGGGAATTTGTGGGAGGTCCCGAGTATACATGGGACCGGGAGGGGCCTCTTTTTGCCATCTCTGCAGTCAAGCGCCCTCTGGCGGAGGTAATCCCATCTGTTATGAATCATTATCTGGAGCAGGACATGCTGCATACTTAGAATAAAAACAAAAGTGACACCCCAAAGCACCCAAAGACCCTGGTGTGTACCCTTAACACCCTGACCAGTTTCACAGCGAGTTTTAGGTACATTTTACAGTCCAGTTCCAACTGCAAGAATGAAACCAAATTGTGGAAATGCAGTTGGAATTATATAGGTCTCTGTCTTGTAGTCTACGCCCTTCGGTCGAGAATTAACCCAATCGTGACTGATTGAGTAGCATAGGAGAGAAAATGCCTACGTAGAATTGGGAAATTATTATTAGTATTGCCTAGCCCCTATGCTAAAACATTCTGACAAGCAAGAGCAACTGTTTGGTTCTTGATGGACACAAGCCTATTCAACCATTTCACGGAAATGTTCTAATACGCAAGTGTACCTGTGTCGTGCCAGAAAGACAAGAAAATTCAGCCCTTACACTGAAACTCCCTTGTGAAGCAACTGTGCCTGTGTTTGCTTTCTAGAAGGTATGCAAGTTTGTTGGCCCGTGAATTTTGAACTGTGTATTTGATGTGGCATAAATGTGGAGTAAAGCATTAACATTTTTCTTGACCCCGAACAGAAGAAGCAGATTCTTTCATTTATCCTGCTTGTTTTTAAGTGCGTCTTTGCTGACTTGTCATCTCCCCATGCTGTAGTCCCATTAACCCTTACCCTCGGCTACTATACCTGTCTGCTGTGACATTGCCTGAGGTAATTTGACACCGTGACATACTTGGGATTGCAATTAAAGCTACTTGTTAACCCCGATACTACCATTACACCTGTCTGCGAACATATGGACCACTACCCAATAGTGCCATCCTCCACCCTAGCACCATTTATCTGGTGGCTTCCTCAACTTAGATGGCCGGGGGGGGGGGGGGGGGGGGGGTTGTACAGACAAAAAGGGAAAGACTAACTACTATTTAACTACTTTATGTCATTGACCCAAAACAGGTGTGCAGAACAAGAATCTATTGCTTGTTTCAGGTGAGAGAATTCGCAGTAAAAGCTAAAAAGTATCATTTGTAGGCGCTTGTTCAGCAATAGCCTCATACATTCCATCCAGGTTACAAGACCTATGCACATCTGTGCCAGGGACGGTTATTCTCACCATTCACATGTAAATAAAAATACATACATACCAAAGGCAGAAAATATCTCCTTCAGTCGTTTATCATCCATGTCGTCTCCAAAATTTTTGATATACACGTTTGTAAATTCCATGACTTTTGCACCATACTCCATCTCCCTTTCTTTCCGGGATTTAAAATGGCCCACAAACCTAAGGACAGAAAAATACATTTTATTGCCAAGCAGAGTTCATTCTTCCCTAAGGACAGGGTCCGGGCATCATATTTATGACCGTCCAATCTTTAGGCAACTCTTGCTGGGAGACCCTTTAAGTGCCAAGCCCGTAGGTACTACAGGGTCGCTTCTCCACCCGTTAAGTGCCAAGCCCGTAGTACTTACGGGCTGGCTTTCCCCCCTGCTAGTTCAAAAATAAAAAAAAAAAAACTCGTCTGACCCTTCGTTCGAACCACCCGTGTCTTCCCTTCACCCTGGGGGTATCCGATTACCCCCTGGGGCTCTTCTGGCTTTAAGAGGAGGCAAAACAATTCTGTGATTACTCACCTGTAGAATTGGTATCATGAGTATACAGTACGTCCTGCTCCAGATAGATTACTTACAGGTGGGTATTTCTCCGCCAGATGGCGCTGGACTGCAGAGACATCGAAAACAGGCTCCTCCCGGCCCCTCAAATACTCAGGGACCTCCCACAAATCCCCAGCATTGAAAAGCAGTTAACGAGAAGCCGGGAGAATTAAACAACCCAAACTATCAAATTAACCACATCCAAAGAATGCAAGACCCTCTCCTTAGTATTACTAGGATTAGGGCACAACGAAGGGAGAACAATGTCCTGATTCAGATGAAAGGCAGAAAGTCTGGCTTGAAATAAAACACCACCTTGTCCTGGTGTCTCTCATAGTAGGGGGCATGAATAGAAAGCGCCGCCAACTCAGACACACGCCTAACAGAAGTGATAGCCACCAGAAAGACAATCTTGAGCGTAAGAATGGCAAGGGCAGCATCCTGCACAGGTTCAAAGGGAGCACCCTGCAAGGCTGACAGAACCAAGTTCAGATCCCAAACAGGCACCATAGGCTTACGTGGGGGGCGCACATGAGTGACCTAATGGAAAAGGGTCCTGATCAGAGGGTGCTGAGCAAAGGACTTCTGGAAGAAAACAGCCAGGGCCGAAACCTACCCCTTCAGGGTACTGAGTTGGAGCCTCATCTCCAACTCATGCTGCAGGAACTCCAGAATCCTGGGAATAGAGAACACACGACAGGGAATAGACTTAGACTCACACCAGTCATGTAGGCACGCCAAACCCTGTAATAAATGGAAGAAGACGACTTCTTCCTAGCCCTTATCAAAGTATCCACAACCGAGGAAGACAGCCCCTTCTCCATCAAGATGGAGGTTTCAGCAGCCAAGCCGTCAAAGCCAGAGTTTGTAAATTGGGATGGTGTAGTGAGCCCTGAGTGAGCAGATCTGGCACCAAGGGCAGATCATACTGGCCAGCTGCACTACGTCTGCGAACCACACTCTTCTTGGCCACCTGGGGGCCACTAGAATTGCTGGCACCCCTTCCAGAGCAATCTTGCGCAGAACCCTGCCCAGCAGGGGGAATGGAGGGAAGACATACAGGAACTGAAAGTCCTGCCATGACATTGCTAGAGCATCTGCAGTCAAGGCCAGAGGATCCTGGGACAGGGTGACAAAGGTTGGGAGCTTGTGATTGTGACGGGACGCAAACAGATCCACATCTGGTTGGCCCCAACAGTGACACAGAGATTGAAACACCCTGCTGCATAGGGACCATTGTCCCTGGCGAGAGGTCCCCCTGCTCAGAGAGTACGCCAGGCGATTTCCACCCCCGGGATGTACACATCTGATATGCAGGGGACATTGGCCTCCGCCCAAGTCAGGATCAGAGACACTTCCTGGAGGGCCCCCTTGCTCCGGGTCCCTCCCTGATGATTGATGTAGGCAACTGCCGTCTGGTTGTCCGAGCGCACCTGAACAGGCAGGCCCTGAAGGTGAGTAGTCAAGTGAGCCAGAACTAGCCTGATCACCCGCAGTTCCAAGACATTGATAGGTGTGTGGGCTTCCTGAGGACCCCACCCCCCCCTGGAACCACAGGGACCTCCAGAAGCCCCCCAACCCGACAGACTGGCATCCGTGGTGACCATCTCCCAGGAAGGGGTAAGAAAGGATCTGCCGGGGGCATGGCCGGCGATGAGAGCGTGCACCTCCTGAGCCCCCTCGGCTGATCCATTTTACTAGCTTTTTTCGGGCTTTCTCCCACCCACACCCGGTGCCAGGTGTTATAGCAAAGGGAAGGAAGGGGACGAAGATTAAATCGCCCCCCTCTACATAGAAAAAAAAAAAAGATCGCACAAGGGGCAGAAGAGAGGAGGCATCCAAGATGGCGGCGGTGGAGGACGGCGGGGCCGCAACCCGCAGCGCGAGTGGGGATCCCCCTGATCAGGGGAGAAGTAGGACGGTTCTTGCACCGGTGACTGCCCTGGATGGAGGGGGGGGGGGTGCCCGGCCTCCTTCAGGGAGGTCGGGTCCCCCCGGCAGCGCTGACAGGTGTGGGGAGGACGACGCCATGGAGCAACGCTGGCCCTCGCCGCCTGTGAAGAGCAGCGGCGGCAACTGCGACGGCGGCCTGACAGCAGCCGCCGAGGAAGACTGAGAGGAGCGTCGCCCTGAACGGCGCTCCTCAGACAGAAGCCGTTACTCAGCTTCTGCGAGCTCCCCTGTGATCTGTGCTTCCCCGCCGGGAAGAGAGAAGGGAATGCCCGGGGAGTATGACAGCGGCGCCGGTGAGGGGGGGGGGGGGGCGCAAGTATGATATTAACCCCTGTGCCACTTCCAGACTAGGGGAACCAGGGGAGGAAGAGCCCAGCCTTAAGGGGCCACACAGAGGTTATAATAAAGATGGGGGGGCGCATCTGTGGTATCCCCCAGAGTCCCGTCACTACAACCCCCGGAGAGGGGACTCATTTCCCCAGGAGGACCCTCGGGACTTTGGGAAGCTCATCGCGGGAGAAGCCCTGCCAGGCACTGGGGAGACTCATCCCCCAAACCATCTGGGAGCTGCGCAGAGCCCCCCGGACCCAGAATCTCCCCTCCAAACCCAGAGTCTATGGCAATGGCTGGGCCACGTGTGAAACAGAGCCAATACCGTACTTGGGAATGCCTCAATTGAGGTAAAACCTTGTTTGGAATTGGTTTAGGCGCGCTTGAACCACGTGTCAGAAAAAATGCTCTGCCTAGTCAAGGATATATGAATTATCCACACAGGACAGATATTCTCTGATGTGTTGATATATCTGCCAGGGTAAACTTTAGTACCGATTTATCAGTATATGACTAGCAGAATAATAATTTCACATATAACTGCTTATATCATCCATAAAAGACAAGATATTAATGTAGTACAATATTATGAAACAATGGTTTTGTTTGGGCACTTACCGCCGCGGCCCGGGGGTTCATAACCTTCCCAGGGCCTCTGATGGTGTGTGTCTCAGGTAAGTGCAAAACCGCAGTGTGAAGATCCCTTTTAGTTGGTTATGCTTTCAGGTGTCTGGACGTCTGGATAATCCTTAGATGAATCGGTGGTTGATTTTTACCTTCAAACACACTTAAAGTAAAGTGCGTTTTCTTTATTTGATTTAAAAAGCTTAAAAGGTGCGCCAATAAAAATATAATGGGAATAAGAATGGGGGAAAAGATAAGGGTCAGTGAGGGAGTGTGGGCTCCAACAATCCTCCAGAGTAAAGCGCTCTGTGGTGTTCAATGTGAGTGAACACCGAAACGTTGGGATGAGTGAGTGAGCTGAGCTGTGAGCTGATGTGTCGATATATCTGCCAGGGTAAACTTTAGTACCGATTTATCAGTATATGACTAGCAGAATAATAATTTCATATATAACTGCTTATATCATCCACAAAAGGCAAGATATCAATGTAGTACAATATTATGAAACAATGGTTTTGTTTGGGCACTTACCGCCGCGGCCCGGGGGTTCGTAACCTTCCCAGGGCCTCTGATGGTGTATGTCTCTGGTAAGTGCAAAACCGCAGTGTGAAGATCCCTCTTAGTTGGTTATGCTTTCAGGTGTCTGGACGTCTGGATAATCCTTAGATAAATCGGTGGTTGATTTTTACCTTCAAACACACTTTTGAGTACAGGTATAAAGCAAACCTTAGTTGTGCTGGTTTTAGATCATCTTTAGTTGGATCTTCCAACTCTCAATAAACACACCTTGAAGTAAAGTGCGATTTCTTTATTTGATTTAAAAAGCTTAAAGGTGCGTCAATAAAAATATAATGGGAATAGGAATGGGGGAAGGGATAAGGGTCAGTGAGGGAGTGTGGGCTCCAACAATCCTCCAAAGTAAAGCGCTCTGTGGTGTTCAATGTGAGTGAACACCGAAACGTTGGGATGAGTGAGTGAGCTGTGCTTGCATTGGCGGGGACGAGTAAAATGAATAAAAAGTCCACTCTCACTCTATTGTCTGTGGTATAGATAAAATCCTCTATTATCCGTGATTAACGATATCCGCTGTGTCAAGTTTGAAGTGGAATCGATGGTTGCTTAGATGAGAAGATTAGAAGTTGGAGTGGTGGCTCCTTGTCCCACTCTGTAACCTACGCGCGTTTCGGCGGTGAGCCGTCCTCAGGGTATCAATGGGCATGCGTGACAGCTGCCTTTAAATTGGTTAGATGTGATGTCATTCGTATGAAGTGGTTGATGGGAAATGTAGTCATCCTCTTATTTGTTTTCACAGAGGGATACGATAGATACCATGTAGCCGCTGTCAGCTCCCTGCTTGCAGCTTCAGTAGACTTCAACGATGTTACCTCAAGCAAAATAAGGATACATTAGTTTAAATTATGACAGGGTTGTTTTCATTTAGGAGAGCGCAGCCTCGGGCTACAACATGAGTACATTAAACTCAGGTTACCAATTGAGGTCTGTTTATACAATTAGATCAATGATTAAAAATATATAAATAAAGATTAAAAATATATGAATAAAAGTCATACAATGCCAATGATTATTGGTTTATAAAAGGAAAAAAGAGGGGAGAGTTCAATAATTAAGTCCTTTGTCATATGGGGTTAGGAATATATGAAAACATATTATAAGAATGTTATTATAAAAAATATTATTATAAAAAGATGAAGTATCAGTTGATTTCCTTAGCAGACCACTGGCTATGAATGTTAAAGTGGTTGCTGTTAAATGGATAGTTCGGAGTAATTAGTTATTTTGGAGGAAACAGTTTAAGTCTATTTCGATGTTTAATCCGGCTGGAAAGGTGGAATTTAATTCAAATATCCAGAAAGTTTCCCGTTTGGAAATCTCTGTAGTTAAGTTGGAACCTCTCCAATTCATATTGGTTTTTTCTATGATCCAAAAGTCCAAGTATGACGGGTCTTTGTTGTGCTTGGTTTTAAAATGGGATGATACGCTATGTGATTCCAAGCCTTTTTTGATGTTGTTCATATGTTCGGCTAGGCGTATCTTAAAGGGCCTCTTGGTGCGTCCAATATACAGTAGATTGCATGGGCACTGAAGACAATATACAACACCTTTGGTGTTGCAAGATGACATCCCTCTGATTTTATATTCTTTTCCAGTTTGTGGGTTTTTGAAATCTGTTCGATGTGTAGGGTTTGATGTATTTTTGGATGTTGTTTTGCACGCTTTGCAATCTCTACATCTGGTGAATTTTCCGTTGGTTACTATATCGTTGGTGGGAGGGTTAGTGTAACTTTTCACCAAGTGTTGGGCTAGTGTCTGAGGCTTCCTATAAATGAATCTTGGCCTGGTTGGGACAATGCTTTGTAATGTGGGATCTGTATGTAGGATATTCCAATGTTTTTTGATAATACGTTCAATTTGCTTGTGATCATTGCTAAAATTAGTAATAAAGGGAATCTTCAAGTTAGGTCCCTGGTTAGTATCATGGTTTTGAACTTTGGTTGTCTTTGACTCTGTTATGTGGCAATGGTACTTCTGGTTGACCTCAATAATTGTTTGTTCAATCTGTTCTTTCAAATAGCCCTTTTCCATAAATCTGGTTGCTAGAACTTGTGCTTGATTTTGATAGGTTATATCGTCTGTGCAGTTTCTTCTTATGCGAGTAAACTGTCCCTTCGGGATATTCTTTAACCAATTTTGGTGGTGACAGCTATCATCTGGAATAAAGCTATTACGATCAGTGTCTTTGAAAAACGTTTTTGTTTTAATTTGATTGTCGTCTTTATAGATAGTTAAATCTAAAAAATTAATCTCAGAGGAGCTGATTTCATATGTAAATCTAATATTGTTGTCATTTTCGTTGAGTGATATGAGAAAGGTGTCCAAAAGATCTAACGGTCCATCCCAGAAAAATACGCAGTCTATATATCGCTTGTAGAGTGTCAGTTCCTTGGGTCTACGATGATATATTGTTTGTTGTTCCCATTTCGCCATGAAAAGATTGGCTACACTTGGGGCAAATTTGCCCCCCATCGCAACACCGATTTTTTGGAGGTAAAAATTATCCTGATACCAAAAGTAGTTGTGGGTGAGGCAAAAATTGAGGCAGTCAATTATAAATTGGATTTGTCGTTGAGGTAGTTGGTTATCCGACTCCAGAAAATGACGGACAGCTTCAATGCCTTTTTGATGCGGAATTATAGTGTATAATGAACTGACATCTGCTGTACCCAGAGACAGTTGTGGTTTGTTCCTATAAGGTTCTAGAAGAGAAAGTAAAGAACCTGAGTCTTTCAAATAGGATGAAGTTTGTGTTACAAGTGGCTGTAAGAAGGAATCTATGTACTCCCCTACTTGGCTGGTTAAAGAACCTATGCCACTCACAATGGGTCGTCCTGGAGGTTGCTCTTTGTCCTTGTGTATTTTGGGCAGATGATACAATGTTGGTATACGGGGGGTTTGGATGTTGAGGTAATTGTATTCTTTTTTTGTCAGAATTTCTTCTCTGCGGCCTCTGTCCAGTAGATCCCTTAGTTGTTGGTGGTATATGTTAGTGGGATCATTTCTTAACCTCTCATAGGTATTGGTATCACTGAGGAGTCTGTTTGTTTCTTGTAAATATTGGTCTTTGTTTAGCCTTTATCCGCTGGCTGGGCCACCACTAAGCCCCCCCAGGGACTGGTTTCCCCCCGGAGCTCGAAACGAGACGCACTGCTCCCCAATGTGGCTTTCACGCAGCAGCTCCGTGGGGGCCACATGGTGCAGGGGCAAGGAAGGTCTAGAAAAGAGCACGGCACACCCTGCTTCGCCCTCAGTCCGGTAGGATGCATGAATTGCGGCACAACCTCACAGGGGGTCACAGACGAGAGTACGGCACCAGTGGTCCGATTATATCCTCTGCAGTGGGGGGTCCCTTCACCCGGCCGGGGCCTGGTCGCCAATTCTTGCGAGACACCTGCGGTGGATGGTGACCAGTTGATCGATGGGTCTTCACCACACCCACGAGCCTCATTCTCCCACGACCCAATCCTGGCAGATATCAGGGCTGAACTCAAAGCCCTCCCGACCAAAGCTGACCTTGAATCCTTTATTTTAAGAGTAGAGAGTTCATTCAAGAAAGATATATCCGACCTGCAAAACTCTGTGGAGGACTTGGGGTCTACAGTCGCCGGTCTGGAACAATCCCACCTTACGACCATACAAAGGATTGAAGCCCTGGAAAAGAACCTGTCGCTCCAGGAAGCTATATCAAGCAACGGTCCTTCATTTGGACAACCTTGAAAACAGGAGCAGACGCAACAATATCAGGGTGAGGGGCTTGCCAGAGGCGACCAGCCAAGACCAACTTCTACACACGGTCGTGGGCATCTTCAACGGGATTCTCAGCCGCCCAAACACAGAAATTGTACTTGACCACCTCCACAGGGCCTTAGGGCCGAGAGCAACAGACCCCAACTGTCCACGAGACGTGATCTGCCGCCTACATTATTACTCGGTCAAGGAGATCGTCAGACGAGCTTGGGACAGAGAGAAAAATCTTCGATGGGGCAACAATCCAGGTGTTTCCGGACATCTCAAGAAGAACACTCCTGATGCGCCGCTACTTGAAGCCCCTTCTTCTCAGAATCCAGGAGTGCGGAGCCACCTACCGGTGGGGGTACCCCTTCCACGTGCTTGTCCGAAAGAAACAGAGGGTCTTTGCCCTAAGATCCCACACTGACCTTCCGAAACTGCTAGTTTTTGGGCTCCCCCCCCCAATGAAGGTACGGGACTGGTTGGACCCTTCTCCTTTGCCCCCCCAGGCCTTCGTGGGGAGCAGTCACACACAGAGGCCACGAGTAAGGAGAGCTCCATCTGCCTCTCGCACAAGACGGCTCAGAAGACCTCCTGAGGGGCCGGCTTAGCTGACGAATGAGCCCCGAGGAGGGATGTTGCCTCAAGTTACGCCGCGGGACTGTTTGATCCCCTGATTTCCTTTGCCTCTTAGTTCTATGCCAGACGCCTTACATGTTATTGTTTTATTGGCTATTTACCATATGATTAACCATTATTCTTTCCTGAGCTTTTCTATTTGCAATGTGCTCCTTTGGCGCTCTCTTGCGCGGCTTGGCGGTCCCGTTCCCGCTGCCTGCGGGTGGCGGCCCTGGGCGCGTCGGAGGTTCCATCTTCATACCCTGGGTTTTCTGGGTGGGCGATGCCACAAGAAAATATCCCTGGGACTCATGGTGGGGTCTTCAGGGAGCCCACTACGCACTGCCCGGGTTGGCTGCAGGGATTCCCCATGCCTTTCGGACCCGTCTCGTCCTCACATTAGGCCGTAACTCCCCCTGCGTGCCTTTGCGGTGCGGGGTGGGAGTTTTTGGTAAACATCAACCTGTTCCCCAACCGGGTGGTAATGATTTCTGGCTGCTCCTGACCTGGTTTAGTCGTTGAGTTTTTGTTTTTTGTTTTTTTTAATCAATATTTTTATTGAGGTTATAAGAGAAGTACATCAGCACACAACATCTGTATATTTTGTAAAGCATGTAAAGACATTCAAAAAAGTGCAAACTCGTACAAAATAGGTAACAATGTCATTTAAGACACAATATGAGGTACGTGTAGTAAAAGATCACGTACCAGGGGGATAAAAGACAAAAGGTAATAGGAGGGAGGCTAGAGTGGAAGAGAAAAGAAAAAAAAAAGGGGGGGGGGGAGGAGTGGGGAGTGTCCAGCCACCTCTTGACTCGAGATGAGTGCAGTGCATCATTGAGAAGTGAGGAGGGATCGATCAAAGTTTTTGGGATGGAAGTGAGCGATCCAACCCTCCGATGTATTCAAGAAGGGGGTGAGGTCACCTTGCATCAAGGATGCCATTTTCTCGAAGAGCATTACTTCGTTGATATGAGGGATCAGGCTCCCACACTAGGGATCGTTCTTTTCTTCCATGAGTGTGCTATAATGAGTTTGGCAGCCATCAGGATGTGTCTTATAAGCTCAAATTGTGACCTTGTACAGTCGGGGGGTTTCAAATTGAGCAGAGCGAGCTGGGGCGAGGGGGTCAGGTGTAAGCCCATTGCTTTCCTTAAGAGATAATAAGTGGCGAACCACCCTACATTCCCACCATATATGGATGTATGATCCCTGGAGTCGACATTCTCTAAAGCACTCTGGCGGGTAAGAAGGACAAAATCTGGGAATCTGGGACAAGATACCATCAGAGTAGGACTTTAGTATTGACCTCTTGGGCACCGGTGTTCAGGAACCATGAGAATGAGTTCTGCCATGCTATTTTCCAATCACTTGGCGATAAGCTGATGCCAAGATCATTTTCCCATCTGTTCGTGTAGGTCGGGAGGGGCGCTCCCACGCCTTCGCATAACATCTTATAAACCGTGGCTATCATCCCCTTCCCAAGGGGCTATGCCCCACATGCTAACTCAAATGGTGAGGCCGGCCTTAACGCAGCTGTCCTGAGTTTGGTGGCTATATAATGAGTTATTTGTGGAAAGCGGAGGTATTCCTTGCTAGGGATATTCCTAAGGGATTTGAGCTCGGGGAATGTAATAATTCCTCTATGCACAACGAAGTCTTTAATCCTCGTTAGGTTTTGTGTTTTCAACCAGCCAAACGCGGTTGGTTCCATGAAGGCCGGGAGAAATTCAGGGTTACCTAGAACCAAAAGCAGAGGAGTCTGAGGGGAGGCGAGGTGACCTTTTAAGCTATTGGTTTTCCAGATTCTAAGAGAGTGTTTGAGGACCGGGTTGTCGAGATTGCTATCGGGGTGCAACTGGCCTGCTCAATGTCTACCCATAGTGGTCTATCTTCTCCAGCATGGATAGCAGCCATTTGCGCAATCTGGCATGCGGAGTAGTAGCGGACTATGTTGGGGACTCCAAGGCCACCCTGTTTGGGTCTGTGCATGGTCGTACAATTTATCCTTGATTTCTGCTTACCCCAAATGAAAGAGTTTAAGGCGGATAGAAGGCCTTTCAAACAAACGGCTGGAACCAGAACCGGCAAAACCCAGAAGAAGTAGAGCATTTTGGGGAGGCATGTCATTTTTACAGCGGCTATTCTTCCCAGCCACGAAAGGTGCAGCTTGGTCCAGGAGGACAGCAGGGAGCGGAGGTCCTTAAGCATAGTGGGGTAGTTGGCGGCATAGAGGGACTCATAGTCTGCTGTCAGGTTGACACCTAGATATTTGATATATCGCTCTTGCCAGGAGAAGTCAAAGGAAACCTTAAGGGCAGATAATGCGCTATCAGGAAGGGTAATGTTAAGGGCTTGGGACTTTGAAGTATTAATCTGCAGGGCTGAAATCTTAGAAAAAAACTTCTAAAGTTTGAAAGATTTGGGAAGGATGTGATAGGGTTAGATATGAGCATCAGAATGTCGTCAGCAAATAGAGAAATCTTATGCTCATATCCCCCTACTGTGGTTCCCACTATATCGACATTAGCCTGTATTAGCCTGGATAGAGGTTCAATCGCAAGGGTGAAAAGTAGAGGGCTCAGGGGACAACCTTGTCTTGTGCCTCTGCCCAAAGTGAACCGCTTGGAGGAATAGCCTGCATATCTAACGTACGCACCTTAGAGTATAACGAGGAGATCCATGTAGTGGAGGGACCCAAGCCCCACTTTTTCAAGATAAATTGTAGGTAGTCCCAGGCGACTGTGTCAAATGCTTTTCATATATCAAGAGTTAGTAGCATGGCCTGTCGTCCCTCCTTCCTCACATGGTGGACCAAATTGATGACCCTGCGAATATTGTCCCCCCCCTTGGCGCTGAGGGATAAATCCTGCCTGCTCTTTAGAGATTAAGGATGCTATATACCTATTACGACGAGCCGCTAGGACTTTTGCGAGCAGTTTGACATCAATATTTAATAAGGAAATGGGTCTATAGTTGGACAAGAGAGCGGTACCAACATTGGGTTTGGGTATCATACAGACAACCGCTGTGAGTGCCTCAGTGCTCCAGGAGTCACCATTACTAAGGGAGTTAAACGTCCGGACCAGGCGCGGAGAGAGTACCTGGGCAAATGTTTTATAATAGAGGGGGCAGTGAACCCATCCGGGCCAGGTTGTTTCCCGATCTTTAATGAGTTAATAGCTTCCTGGACCTCGGACAGCTCGATCGGCTTGTCTAAGAAGGTCTTAGCCTCGGGCGGTAGAGAAGGTAAAGGAAGTTGTCCTAATCATTTTTCTGCAAGGCGCTCATCTAGCGTAGTCTTAGGTTTATATAGGTCTTCAAGCTGTTTACCGAAAGTTGATACCACCCTCGTTGGGTTGCTAGATAGTGATTTGCAGTGGTTTAGACCTCTGGGTGATTCTCAAGTCTTCTGGCAAGAGGGGTGTTTGGTTTGTTGCTTATGCGGTACCACTTAAACCTAGATTGATTAATTTGGCGTTCAGCTTCTCCTGAGAGGCACAGGTTAAGTTGATCGCCTGCTTGGTTAAGATTGATTCTATTGCGTCTGGTCGGACGCTCTTTATAGGCTGAAGAGGCTGAGTGGTATGCTTCAAGCAATGAGAGGAGCTTTTCCTTATGTGAGGCTTTGCGCCGGGCTGATTCTTGAATAAAATGTCCTTTGGGAGGCCTTATGAGCCTCCCAAAGCAAGGCCTCAGAGCTCACCGACTCCACATTCTGGAGGAAAAAATTCTCTCTCTCCTTCCGGAGATGTTCAAGTAGCACCTCATCAGACAACATGGGATCAGAGAGCTTCCAGGACCTCAGTAAGATCAGCTCAACAGCAACCAAGTCATGGTCAGACCCTACTATTGGGACAACGGAGGAGCGGGAGAGGTGGGACACGGAAGAGAGCTGTAAAAAGAGGTGATCTATTCTCGTGAAGACCTTGTGCAGGTAAGAATAGTGAGTGAAATCTCTCTTAGAGGGGTGAACTTCTCTCCAAGTGTCCACAAGGTGATAATGGTTAAGGAGAGAGCAGAATGCCTTTCCTGAGGGGGCATCCCTAGGGTGATCCAAAGGGCGACCCACCGTTTGTCTGTTCAGAGTGGGATGCAGAACTTGGAGTCACCCGCCAGTAAGAGAAGTCCCTTAACCTGGAGATCAAGAGTCTTAAGAAACTCCTCAAAAAAGGCGTTCTGGTTGGGAGCATAATATGTAGCAATTGTGACTGCTTGGTCTTGGACCATACCAGTCAGAATGAGGAAACGACCCAAAGGGGTCCAGTATTGTCTGCTCCAAAGAGAAGGGGAAGGAGCGTTTGAAAGCAATGACGACTCCTCTCTGCTTGGTATCTGCAGATGCCGTAAAGAAGAGAGGGTAGTCTAAGCTAAGAAATTTTGAGGTGTTGTTCTTAGTGAAGTGAGTCTCTTGGAAGCAGACAATATCGGCATGTATGGACCTCATCTGACGAAACGCCTTTACCCATTTTTGGGGGGCATTCAGGCCCTGGACATTGAGTGAAACAAGTTTAACCGCCATCGATAAGAAATACTATATCTGTTAGCTCAGGGGGGCTGGACACCCAAGAGAGAGAGGAGGGGGGAGAATGGAAGAAAAAAAAAGGAGGGGGGGGGGGGGGAGTTGCAGAGAACATTTTAAATCAACAATGAGAAATACCAAAACCATCCTTCGTAAAATTTTCCACAGGGGTAGAGGGGTCCTCTACCACAGTGGGAGATCAGGATGGGGGGGGACCTCCAAGGAAGAACCCCGCCGACCTGAGTAGGGACTGACCCTCAACGGGGGTCAGAGAGGAGGCTTCCTGACTCAGCGGTTTCCCGGCGAGAGAGGGAGCAAGGAGTGAGCAGGAATTGGAACCTGAGCGCCCGGCCCACCTCACCTGAAAACAAAACAATTAAGCAGCAACGTTTCAAGTAACACTCTATAACTTGTTAATGACAGTGTATGTAAAACAACAAGAAATGAACCGAACTGGGCTCAGCGAGCAAGGGGGGTGACAAACAAAAAGAAGGTTTCCGCACACCAGTGGGAAAGGGTGCACGATCCTAGGCTGTCCCAAACCCTGGTAATCCAATTGAAAAATAAGATGGTGGATCCGCACTTCCTTAAAAATAAATGCTTTATTCCAAGACCATTAAAATCATCAGTGTCTCCAAACGCAATACAGAAACATCCAGAGCGAGATAAAAGCAGTGCAGGACTCGGGCAGATGGAAAGAGTGGGGTCCTCTGACGCGTTTCGGGTCCTTCAAAGTCCCTTAATCATAGATCAGCGAGCAAGGGAACAGTAAGGGACATGTATAAAAGGGGTATATGCGTTGGAAGCACCTATGGTATGAAACAAAGAACCAAAGATGAAAGGAGTCCCAACATTAGTGAACGAGAACTTCAGAAGTGCATCGTAAGCGATCACAGCGACGAGAGGATGAGGGGCAGGATCCCCTGTATGATACACAGGGAGTCCTACCCATCACCCCGCGCCCGGCCTACCGAACCTGTGGACCAGCGCCCCCATGGCTTTGCTCGTAGACTGGTTGCCTCTTCGCGGTCCACGCTTGTCCTTGGGTGCAGGCAAGAACGAAAGCGATCTCTTCTTTTTGTGGGGGAGCAGCTGTAGTGGCAGCGGGAACTTTCAGGCCGACAGAGGTCAAGACGGTCTCTAGGTCTTGTGGAGTGGACACCTCGTAGCGCTGGTCCAAGTAACTGAAGGAGATTTTGAAGGGGAAACCCCATTTGTATCTTATCCCTTTTGCTTGTAGGATTTCAAGTGAGGGTTTCATGGCACGCCTTCTGGTGATAGTTTGGGGAGACAGGTCAGCAAAGAGTTGATACTCAAAGTTCTAGAATTTGAGAGTTCCTTGGTCCCGTGCAGCTAACATAAGTTGTTACTTTGTGCGGTAGAAGTGGAGTTTCACTAACACGTCCCGTGGTAGACCGTCCGCTCTTTTTCTGCAAGGCTCGGTGGATTCTATCAAATTCCAGCCTTTCAATGGGGATGGCCGGGGCGAGCTCTTGAAAAAGGGCAGTAACGGTGGACTGTAGATCAGCGACTGCTTCTGGTATACCTCGTATCCTGATGTTGGCCCTCCGTGAGCGGTTCTCCATGTCTTCAAGTTTGTGATGAAGAATAAGGTTTTCCTCCTTCAAGGTCTCCAAATCCGCCCCAAGGGTAGATAGTTCTGAACCTTGTGCTGTGGAATGATTCTCTAGGTCGTCAACTCTTTGACCCAATTCTTTTATCTCAGCGGAGAGGTTAGCAGTAATCTGAGATGTAATATTTAGGGCCCACCGCTCGAGGGCTTTTTCGAGCATTACTTCGTATCTATCAAGCGGTGGCGGTTGTGGCTTTGCTGGTGAGCCATGTAAGGAATCGTCCATCCAGGACTCGTCCTCAGGTAAAAGGTCTGCAGGGACTTGAGGATCGCTCTGGGACGGTGTGGCGGTATCCATATTGTAGCCAAACCTCGATAGGGGTGTTAAGCTAAACCCCGGGATTAATTATTCAAGCGGAGGAGTGGGGCCAGTTGAGATCAGAGATGCACCCCAGAACAGCAGGTGGGGCTTATTTAATAGCTTGTGAGGTTAAACAGGACAGGAGGAGCCGACCGCACTGTAAGGGGACGACAAGAGCCTCAAAAATTTTTAAAAAGTGTACTGCCCGTTTAAGGAGCTCTTAAAACTTGTTTGAGGTCCCCTTATAGTAAGCAGCTCGGGGGAGACAGAATAGAAATGCTGGCAAATATATTTGCTTTACGTTGGGAGATATGGATTGCTGGATCAGTCCCAAAGCCACAATGTGGGCAGGTGGAAAAGCTTAGTGAGATGCAGCCTTTACTCTCATTATGGCGTGTGAGGGAGAGGCTGTGAGAGCTGAGCTGCTGCACTTTGCACTGTATACACCAGGGGGCGGAAGAACACTCTCCTGAACACCCCTTCCCCGCAGGATATGGCGTGGGGAGCTCTGCTGTGGACGTGCCTTTAGGCAGGAGGAAAGACTCACCTATGCTGGCCAGCTACACCTCGCTCCGGGGGTCGGTGCCGATCGCCACAAAAACAGGTAGGGGGGTTCCTGGGGTCCACCCGAGCCTCGGGGGGGGGGGGCAAAACCGCTGGGTGCTGCCAGCAGTATGGAGCCGGGGCACCAGGCTTCAGCAGAGCGCGGACTTAAGCAGCCATCCGCGCACCGCACGCATGTGCACTCCTTCGAATAGTTTTTGTTCTTTTTTTAAGTGTTTTCCTCCCCCTCTCCTCGTCTCATCTCTCCCCCTGTTGTCCAATTGTACCTCTTCACCTCTTTACCCCGCCTCCAACCTTGCATTCCCCGCTCGGACCTCTGTCGGCCGGCGTATTGATCTGAGTTACCCTAGTGCTACAGGAGGTATGTCTAAGGAAAAGTGTACTTCCCTCAATGTGAAGGGACTCAACTCCCCTTTAAAGAGAGCTGTAGTCCTCAGGGAACTGAGGCGCTTACATACTCAGGTCGCCTTCCTGCAGGAGACCCACCTCAAGGTGGGGAGATCACACAATGTCTCCAACTGCTACTATAAGACCCAATACCACTCCCTTTCTCCGGACTCTAAATCTAGGGGTGTAGCTATCCTTCTAGCAGGGTCCTTGCCGTGAACACATTTGGCGACACTCCAGGATCCGGAGGGCAGATTCCTGTTTGTACGGGGCACCCTCTTCTCCCTGAAGGTGACGCTGGCAACATGCTACTGCCCCAACACCAATCAATTCAAATTTATATGCTCCGCACTGAGCAAACTTGATGGGTTTATGGAGGGGGTTCTCCTGCTCGGGGGCGACTTCAATATGGTTCTCGATCCGACTTAGGATACCTCCCGCGGATCCTCTCATACCCCCTTCTCCTCCCTGAAAAAACTCAGATCACTGCTTTTCAAGCACCAGCTGATGGATGCGTAGCGGATTCTCAATCCCAGGGGGAGGGATTATACATTTTTCTCAGCTCCCCATAATTCCTACTCGTGCATCGACTGGTTCTTGGTCCCCAACAGGTTCCTGCACCTTGTTACCGACATGGATATTGGGCAGATCGCTATCTCAGACCATGCCCCGGTCTCCCTGACCATCTCCATCCTTGACACGGCACCCCTAAGAGGCCAATGGAGGTTGAATAGCTCCCTCTTACATGACCCAGAGGTAAAAGCTGACATCCATAAGGCTATCGTAGAATATTTAGCAACTAACGACACAGGAGAGGTTTCGCGGATGTCTCTTTGAGAGGCCCAAAAGTGCGTGGTTAGGGGCGTGTTGATCAAGCACGGGGCCCGTCTCAAGAGAGAAAAGAACAAATTGATCTTTTGACCCGAGAGATTTTTGAGACGGAGACCATGCACAAGAGTTCCCTGGATGCGGCGCTAGGCGCCAAATTGACACGCCTTCGGGAGTCCCTCAGAGACGTTTGCCTTACCGAAGCCAAAAGTATGGCGTCCAGGTGTCGGCGATTTTTCTATGAATACAGCAACAAATGTGGTAAGGCCTTGGCTAGAGCCCTGAAAGCGCAGCGAGCCAGAAATTTCATTTCCCATGTACAAGATCGGGGAGGTAGAAGACTCCATTTGACAAAGGACATAGCGAGGCCGTTTAGGGAGTTCTATGAAAAGCTTTATAAATTTACCAATAGGTCACCCGGCTCCCTCAGTGAGCAACATAGAAAGATACATTCCTTAATCCGGACTCCCTCGACTCAAGCGTGAGGTGGAGGGGGGGGGGTAGATATAGAGCTGGGGGAATTTGTGGGAGCCATCGGGAATACCAGGCCGGGAAGAGCTCCGGGCCCCGACTGATTCAGCTTAGATTACTACAAGGAGTTTGCTGGGATTCTCAGTCCTCACTTTATCACATCGTTTGGTTCCTTGAGGGACGGGAATCGTGCGGGGGTCCGGCTGCGATGCTTCTCTCGACGGACGCCGAGAAGGCTTTTGATAGGGTGAGCTGGGCCTTTATCTCCGCTACCCTTTGTCATGTTGGCTTGGGGGAAAACGGGATGGCTTCAGAACCGTTCGAGCTGGCGAACGGGACCCGTCAGGGATGCCCCCTCTCCCCCCTGATATTCGTTCTGACACTTGAACCCTTCCAGCGATATGTGAGGAAAAATTGTGACATTGCTGGCATCGGGGTAGGGCGAGGTGAACACAAGGTCGCGGCTTACACCGACGACTTGATATTTTTTATCTCTAGACCTGAGACATCCCTCCCCATCCTATTAGCAGTACTTAAAGCCTTCCAAACAGTTTCCAATTATAAGATAAATTATCAAAAGTCTTCCGCCCTCAACATCAGCCTACCTCCTGGGAGATTAAAGCAGGAGTGGGAAAGAGAAGCTATAACGTATCTGGGGACACAGATACCGGTCATCCCCCAAAAACTATACAACATGAACTTCCCCCCATTGTTGTAGAGAGTGGAGGAGTACCTGCAGAAATGGAACAAAAAAGCCTTTTCTTGGTTTGGTAGGTCCAAAATCATTAAGATGAACATCCTGCTAAGAGTGTTGTATCTCTTCCAGGCCCTCCCGATCGAGGTTCCACACACTTTCTTCAAACGCCTGATGGGGATTTGTTTCAGGTTTGTTTGGGCTGGGAGACCGCATCGGCTGGCGGCCCCCTCCTCGCTCTCCCCAAGGGGAGAGGAGGACTGGGCCTTCCGGACTGGAGGGCATACCATGCGGCAGCTCACTTGTCACGAGTGCTCGACTGGTGTAGACACTCCTCTCTGAAGCAGTGGACGCTTGTCGAGCGGGAGGCCTCGGAGATCCCTCTGCAGGGGCTCCCTTGGATTCCGTTGGATCGGGCCCCCACCCTGAGCAAACATCCCACAATAGGCCCTACTCAAAAAATAGTGAGCAGATTCTTCCCGAAGTTAGGCATTCTCCCCTCTGCTTTGCTTATGACCCCTGTACTGGGACATCCGGACATTCCGGCAGGCCTAACAGACGGCACTTTTGGTGTGTGGGTAAAACAGGACTGCTTCAGGGTCTTGCATTTTCGAGAGGGTCCGGATTGGATTGAGGCGGAGGTCTTGGCGACGAGACATTCACTTACCCCCCTGAATACATGGCAGACTTTGCAGCTCACACACTATCAAAGCTCCTGACCAGAGCTATGGAAGTTGCGGGACCTATTACCCCTTTTGAACAGTCTTGCTCAGGTAGCGGTCAGAGGAGCCGTGTCTTATGCTTATTCCCTGCTGATATCCCCCCCAGACTCCTACAAACCCCCGTATATGGAGGGTTGGGAGAGGGAACTAAATAGGAGTTTCACGAAGGAACAGACGCAGGCCATGCTACAGGTAGCTCACAAGTCATCTATGTCATGTAGATACCAAGAGGCCTCCTATAAAGTTCTCTCACGCTGGTACCTGGTACCGTCGAGACTGGCGAGAATATTCCTCTCCTCTTCCCCCCTGTGCTGGAGATGTTCAGGGGCCAGGGGCACAATGATACACATCTTCTGGGAATGTGGGGCACTAGTTGGGTTTTGGAGCAACATCAAAAAATTGTTCTGAAGTTCACGGATATAGACTTAGGTGAAGATCCGGCGGGATACCTCCTTGGCCTGGCTCCTACATCTATCAGGAGGAGGACCAAGTCCTTGTTGGCTCCCCTTCTGAATGCGGCCAGGACTTGCATCCCATCCTGCTGGAAATTGACGGCACCTCCCACGACGGCTATGTGGCTCACCAGGGATGGCGACATTAGTAGGATGGAGGAGATGACGGCCTCGCTGAGAGGGAAGGTAGACGAGCAAAGAGATAGGTGGCGGGTATGGGACCAATTTACCTTTTCGGCAGAATATTTGAACTTTTTGCAGGAGTAGAAGTGCGTGCCCATGCTGGGGAGCAGCCTTCCTTGGAGGTGTTTAACCTCCCCCCTTCCCCTCTCTCCCATCCCTCGTCTGTTTCTATGTTGTCCTGCCTCCACACCCCCCCCCACTTGTTTCGGTTGTATTTCTTGTAGTTGATCTATGTGCATTCAATTCATGGTTACGAAAAATTTTAGAGGCGTGGTGTACAGATTACACGTTTTATTACAATTTGATGTTCATTAAGAATTAAGGTTAAGAATGGGCACCCTTCTAGCTTTAGTCCTGTGGGATGAGGGGGACAGCCAGTACCAGAGGTCATAAGTCCTCTTCTCTCCTTCCACTGTTCCTCATTTTGGCCCATTAGCATCCTCTGCAAGCCTGATCGGGGCACGTCTTGTGTCCTTGGCGTAGCCATGGGTCGTTTTCATTATCTGCATGGTGTACCTTTATCCATTTTCATTGTAAACTGATGTCTGGCTGTCTGGCTATGCAGATCGTGTTCTGTAATATTCCATGCTTCTACAATAAAAACTACAATTTAAAAAAAAAAAAAAAAAAAAAAAAGATCTGCCCCCAACAGGTTCCTTGCGTCTATCCGCCACAAGAGGGACCTCCTGACCAGAGGGGAGGGCACACAGACCCCGTCCAGGGACGCTGGGTCCTTGTCCCATACTGACAATAGGTGAAGTTGCAGAGGCCTCAAGTGGAACTGAGCATAAGGGACCGCTTCGAAGCATGCAACCATCAGGCCCACCAGCTGCATCCCCTGCCTGATGGAGGGATGAGGACAAGATAGGAGGAACTGAGCCTGCGCAATCAGACTGTCCACCTTCTGTTGAGGAAGGAAAATCCTTGCCTGAACTGTATCCAGATTCATTCCTAGGAATGGAGTTCCCAAGGAAGGGGACAGTGAGGACTTGGGGTGGTTGATCACTCATCCAAATGACTCCAGAGTGGACACCACCAGCTGAGTATCCAACTCTGCCTGATGTAGAGATTGGGAAGTGATGAGAATGTCGTCCAGATAGGGAAGCACGCGGACGCCCTGATACCTGAGCAGAGACATCACGCCAGCCAGCACCTTGGTGAACACCCTGGGAGCTGAAGTGGGACCAAAGGGCAACGCCACAAACTGGTAGTGTTGATCCATCAGAGCGAACCTGAGGAACCTTTGATGACCTGGGAATACAGGAATATGAAGGTAAGCATCTTTGATGTCCACAGAAGTCATGAAGTCCCCTTGGCGCAGGGAACTGATGGCCGAGCGCAGAGTTTCCATGTGAAAGCACCTGCCCCTGACAAATTTGTTGAGGATCTTTAAATCCAGGATGGGCCTGACTAAACCATCTTTTTTGGGTACTGTGAATAGGTTGGAATAAAAACCCTTGCCTTTTTCTCTTAAGGGGACCTGGCAGATGACCCCCCCTGCTCCAGGAGGCCTTGCACTGCTTGCACCAGATCCTGAGCTGACACAGGGTCCTGAGGAATCTGGGATCTGATGAATCTTGGAGGGAGGAAGGCAGCAAACTATCTTGTAACCAGAGGACACTACCTCCTGAATCCACCGGTCTGAGACATGTAGCCTCCAGACGTGAGCAGGAAAGGAAACCCCCATCCCCTGTCTGGCACCACGGTAAGGGGAGTAGAAGGAACCCTGACCCCACCTGCGCTGGGGTAACTTGTCTCCCTTAGCAAAAAGGTCCAGGCGGTCCCCAAACAGGCGTAGTCCTTTGAAGGGAAACCCAGTGAGGGCCTTCTTGGCAGCGTTGTCAGCAGCCCACTGGCGCAGCCAAACCGAGCGGTGTATAGTCACCACAAGGGCGATGTTCTGGCACACATTCTGATGGTGTCATCCATGGCAGAGAGGACAAAATTTACAAAAGCATCACAACTGGAGAGTGCATTTAACACCTCACAAGGCAAATCATCAGGGGCACTATCAAGTATATTTCTGATAAGGGTTCTAGTAGCCACGGCAGTAATGGCAGAGGCACAGACCGGGCGCAGCATCGTCCCCGCACATGCAAAGGCATGGGATGCCAGCTGGTCAATGCGCCGGTCCTCAGCATCCAGCAGGGTAGTAGAGTCAGGGGAATGCATGACAGAGGTGTTAGATAGCCCTAGGCCCGGGGCATCCACCTCGGGAGGGGATGACCAACACTTTACCACATCAGCAGGAAAGGGATACTTCCTATCCCAACTTTTAGGAACCCCGGGAAGTTTACTGGGGCGCTCCCATTCCTTGAGCACAAGGTTATGGAAATGTGCCTGCTCGGAAAATTCCAAACGTGATTTTGCTGTATGGAAAAGCTCCCCCCTTTTCCTGGGAGCGGCAACAGGGGGAGAGATGGACAGGACCTCAAAAATCTGGGTCAGTAATCTGTCAGTGTCATCCGGGGCCCAGGGGTCAGAGCCAGAATCGTCATGACCCCTTGGCCTCTCATCAGATGAGCCTGAGTCAGAAAAAAGCTCCCCTTCATCAGACGGGGTATAGCCACAAAGATTCCAAAACTCCTCAGTTTCCATAGGGAAAATAGTGACATTAGGCGTTAAGTGCCGCTTTTTAGCAGGGGCCTTACGCGCCAAGGTATTAGCAATTAACTTCTCAACACTAGCCAGTCTAGACACTAGCCAGTTGTAGTCAAGACACATCAGGCTGAGAATCCCCACTAGTATGCAACTCCGTAAGAGTGAGGTTTAAGCTTGGGGGAGTAGGCGAAGTGAAACGAGGTGTAGCCACTGGCAGGCCAGATTGCAATGCAAGCAACTGCTCAGCACAGGGTACACAGACCCGCGCCTTGTCAGCGTCAGCATGAGGCTGCCCACACGCTACACACAGCCGGGCTTGTCCCGAAGGAACCCCGGTCACATTATCCTGGGATGCCTCCATATGGTGATTATAGCGGCACTATACGCCGAGAGGGATTAACGCTATACAGCAACCCTGGATGCCCCAATAACCCGCTAGGGAAGTGGGAGTACTACACAAGGCCTAACAAGTTATATAATAGAGGGCCGGGAGAAGCCAAAGGATTCGCCCAGCCTGAAAGACATAAGAGGAGGAGACTGTAAGCACACAGTAATTAAAAGTAGAAAATAAAGCCACCCGCAAGGGCACTTACGGACCGCGGTAGGTAGAGGTCCGTCCTGCATGGGCCAACCAAGCAGGTTAAAGATGGCGTCGGTACACATCGAGGGGCGGGCCGGTATCAGCGATGACGCGGAGCGCGCCCCCGTAGAGCACGAAGCCAGGACGTGACAAGCAGCCAATGACGGCGCACCAGCGCCTGAGGTAACGCCGCTGCCAAGCGCGGAACATAGTGACATAAAAGGCACGCGGCGGCAATTTTGAAAAACAGTAAAGGAAGGCAAGCCAGCGCGGCGGCTGACACAAGGCAGAAAGAATAAATTATAAGGTGTAAAACACAATGCATAGCATACACATATACACCCCCCCCCCTCTTTTCTCCCGAAGGCTACAAGGAGAATGATGGGAGGACAGCGGCCACTTACATAGGGCCCACAGGGGCAATAGTGCGGGCAGGGCATCCCATAGAAGCTCACCATAAGCCTGAACCGCCTACCCTTTGGTGGGGGATTGCGGTGGAGCAGCGCTCCTAAGCACCTAACAGCGGTGCTGCCTACCTTCACCCGACCAGCGCAGCCAAGGCTGGGAGGCATATTACTAATGGAATGGGTGGGAATAGTCCTACAGGGGCTGAAGGCCAATAGCCCCACCTGCGAGTAGAGAGCCATCTCTCGTCCTTCGCAGTCCAGACTGCAGAGAAATTCAGGGGATTTGTGGGAGGACCCTGGGTATTTGAGGGGCCAGGAGGAGCCTGTTTTCGATGTCTCTGCAGTCCAGCGCCATCTGGCAGAGTTATACCCACGTGTAAGTAATCTATCTGGAGCAGGACGTACTGTATACTAAGAATATAGCCCCCCCCCCCCCCCCGTGCTTCGGGAGCCACTGCTGCTAAATGTATAAAAAAAAAAAAAGGACATTTCCTCACCTTCGTGCCCAATCCCTCGGGCCGGTCTCCTCTTCCCCAAGGGGCCTCAGATGGCCCCCCGGGCTCTTCCGCGGTGAGGAGGGGGGTTAAAAACATGACCCCTCCGGCGTTCACACCACTAGCCCCGCCCCTTGTGGAGGCCGGAGGGCAGGGAGGCTGTGGTTCCCTGCCTCCCCAGCCCCCCTCCAGTGATCAGCTCTGGCAGCTGTCACCTGGATCGCTAGGGACAGGATCACTGCGGGACACAGATCGGAGGGGAGTGTGTCTTTTTTTTACACTTAACCGTTTGTGAACTGGTAGTGGTTCCATGAGACTCTTATACCAGTTCACAAGGCTGGTAAGTCACCTGCATCTAGCGGGTGACTTGCCATTAACCCCTGGACCCCCATTACCTGCCCCCCAAAGCCCGGGGGGCAGAAGAGCCCCGGGATATGACGCTTTGGGGCTTGTAGCCAGCAGGGCGGGGGGGCCACAAACTCCTGACGGCGAGTGGGTTAAGTACTTTTTTTCACAGTCCCTTCTCAAGATGCGATCCGTCCCCCCACCCCGGTGGTTTTGGGGGGAAAACATTGGTCTTATAAAGCAAAAAATATGGCGATTACCAAGAGAAGGGAAGTCACCAACTCAGATAAACTTATTAGAAACCATAGACACAAGAAGGGCCACCTTTGCGACAAGCTTAAAACAAGAACAGATTCTAGTAACTCAAAGGTAGAGTGTGGACACTAGTTATTATACCTTAATCTAAAAACCAACTGGATTACAAAAGGATGAAGATATGTGAATTGCTCCCTGAAGAACTTCTTAACAAAATGGCCTTCTGCAACAGGTGTAAGAAAAATAGTCAAAATTCTTAGTGTACTGACACTTATCCAATTCAAATTTAAATGTGATAATATTGTATTGATTATGAGCCACATACCATCTCGTAATGTACCTCCTGTACCCAAAAAAAAGTATTACAGTAGAAGGATTAGTGTGCACTAATCAAGGTGGAAATTAAACCAAATTGACTCCAAAAACCAACCTTTCCAAAGTCATGCTGTTAGAATTCTATTATGTTGAAATGTATTCTTCTTGGTTCTGATTGTAGGGTTAGATTTTGCAATCCTAAAATTTCATTTACCCTGCCAAAGGTTGCCTCAAACATTTCATGGTGTACATTGCTGGGAAGCCATTATTTTGTTCCAGGGTGGGTTGGCTATGTGAGATTTTTAAGTTCTTGAGTTTTGACAGGTTTGAGTTGTAGGTATTGCAAATTTGGAATTGTGCATAGCCAAGTATTTTTCTGTGTGCGCTAATTAAGGTTTCTGGGAAATCTGACGGTGTTCCTGATTGTTGCATTGTACTTTGGTCTTCATGATTGAATGCTGCCATCCTAGGGTAGCTCTGCACTATTGCAGCATCAGTTATATGAGGGAAGGGATACTTTTAAGTTACGCTCTATCCGCTTGCGTGAGGTTACTGCTTTCTGCCAAGACACTGTGTGCAGGGCAAGGCAGGGAGGGAGGAGTGAATTTGCTACACATTAGCATATACTCATTTCTTAATAAGAATTGTAAGTGCAAGCAATTTTGCAGAAGTGTTTTGATAGATGCATGTATTAAGTCCACTACTGGTATAGCCGATATTTTGTAGTGTATATACGTGGTTGTATGCACAGTATTTAGGAAATGGCAGCTTAAATTACTTATTTTGTTACGTCGCGCCATTATCTGCAGTAGTTAAGACCTCTTATGTACCTTATAGGTAAATATGTAGATATCTTGCCATATTGAACGATAACTTTAGTAGTAAAGCAGATAGTTTACAGAATGGAGAAATCCAGTTACATAGTTTCCTGAAATGGGGGAACATTTGCCCCTTTTCAGTATGTTGCTTATGTTATGCTTTGGAAATGGAGATCTGGGACCCAGGTTTTTCAGGACGATACTGAACCACATGAGCATGCGTGTGAACAGGGTGGTCCAGAAGATCATGGTTCACTAGGACTGTCAGTAGCTCAGTGAACCAGAGGAGACCCAGGCCAAGCAGCTAATAAAGGCGATGATCCCACTGATTTATTGGGAGATCTAGGTGAAGCTGATTAGGGAAGGGTTTACAGTGCATTGTAATAAAAAAAACTCAAAGAAGCTTTATGATTTTAATATATATATATATATATATATATATATATATATACATACATACATTTAGTGAAGGTGACAGTACGTTGAAATGCATTGGAATGTGGGGACGTGGCTGAAGGAAAAAACATTAAACTAGTTTCAACAACATTTAATTGTAAGGTACTTTATTACATGATGATTTGTCAGCTGTGCTCCACGATATTTAAATCAGTGTGTACGAATGGATCCTATTCCAGAACTTATACGCCCAAAATGAGTGGCTTTTACAGTGAAATAGACTACAAGTGCCAGCCAGTAGCAAAAGGATTGCACTTATGTTTTTTGTTGTTTTTCTTGATAATGGTAAAGTAAATTCATATATTTACACTACCTGCGCCGATTAGGGATAATTTATTGTCTAAACTCCCCATTTCATTACTACCAATAATTTCTCTTTCCTGGGATATTCTAAATATTAATTTCATCTGAGTAAAATGGCTAACAAGGTTGTTATAGTGTAACTTTTATCCTATATTGAGAATGCTTATGTGCATCAAGAATAAGGGCATTATAAAAGCCCCACTTATATTTTACCAGATGACATCAGCTAAACTAGCTAAATTTAATCCCACTTGGGTAAAGCTGGATATGGTTTGTGGTTACATTTTTGTTGTTAACCCCCAAATAGAAGGGGAATGTAAAACTGACCCCTTGTCTCTGCTTTACTTCCTGGCTAAGCAGGAACATAAGGTAAGCAGACAGGGTTCACTTCTGGCAGACTGCAGTCTAATATCTAGGGTGAATAACGAGATTTAGATGAGTTCAGATAGGTGGCCTTATTACAAACACCCAGATTCTTAAATACAAAACAAATTAAGTTCCTTGATTGCAAATTATACCAAAATATCTGCCACCAACTGTGCTCATCTATGACACTCCTCTGATAGCCATGTAGTGGACTCCGGTGGCTAAAGAAACTTTTGTGGGGATCGAGCGGTTCCTGGTCAGTTAGCACTGTCTTTGGACTTGCTCGATAGCTCCAAACCCAGTGTGGACTGCAAAAAAGACTTTACGACACCTGTATTAACCCAATACCATGGTCGAAACAGACTTAACATCAATCACTCTACCTGAACAGCTCTTACTTTTTAGGATGGTTCCTTCAAGATCCATGCTGTCAGTTGAAGCCTTGAATATTTTGGATGAAGAATGAGGCCCTGATGAAAAATATTTGAAATGTCTGCAAGCCACCAGAGGCCCTTTTTCACCATTCTTAGTTCCGCGAACCATGCAAGCCCAGAATGGAGCTATGAAGAGAACATTGATTCCTTTCTGTGCTATTTACCGGATTACTTGTGGCAGAATTCTGAAAGGGGGAAAGACATAAGCAAGGTGAAACCTCCATGGTGGGCTAGAGCATCCACTGCCAACGCACCCTCTCCCCTTGCCCGTGAAAAAAATGTCTCGCACTTTGTATTGCTGGTATTGGCAAACAGGTCTATCTGCGGGAGTATATCAAGTACTTACAATTTGAAGAATAATCTCTTGGTTCGGACACCACTCTGTCTGCTGAACCCTGACTTAAATCGTCTGCTAGAGTATGGAGGGTCCCCTTCAGATGGACCGGACCTGCTCCTGTAGGGGTAGCAGAATGGAATTTTGACAGGTTCATTAGTGCTGAGGATCTGGTCCAGCCCTGATGATTTAGATAGGCTACTGTGGAGGCATTATCTGACCGTATCTGTACATCTCTGCCTGCTATGGCAGAAACTGATTCAGTGCCAGCTTGACCGCCAGGTGTTCTCTGAAATTTGAGGACCTGGCTGCCCAGGACCTTGGCCACTTTCCCTGAACCTGGTGGGCTCCTCAACCCCAGCTGCTTGCATTTGTTGTGATAACTACTGGGTTGGTTTGTCTCCATTCTCTTCCCTTTTCTAGTACTCCTGGATCTGCCCACCACCTGAAGTCATCTAGGACACTCGATCGTAATTGGACTAGCCAATCCAGTGAGTCCTGTTGCTTGCCCCATTGTTCTAGAAGGAATTTCTGCAGTGTTCTCGTGTATAATTGTGCCCATGGCACAGCCGGAATTGCCGAGGTCACAAGACCCTGGATTGTCACACTCTCTCATATGGAAAACAGTGAAGAGTGTCTGGGTCTACCTTTTCCTGGGGAAGAAAGATCTTTTGGCGAGTGCTGTCTTTATTGAAACCCAGAAACCTGCATAAATGATTAGGTCTCAGGGTAGATTTCTATAGATTGATCACCCCACTTCAGGCGATTTAGCAAGGACAGGGTCCATTCTAGATCTGCTAGGAGTGATGCCTTTGACTTGTTTAGAAGGAGGAGGTCGTCCAAAAAAGGGATCACTATGATTCCCTGTTGTCTGAGGCATGCCATGGTTTCTACTAGGATCTTTGCAAAGATCTGCGGAGCGGGAAGCAGAACAAATGGCTGTGCCCTGTACTGGAAGTGAAAGGTTTCTTTGTCTGAACCGCAAACCTAAGATACTTGCAGTGGGAGTTCAGAATGGGTATATGCAAAATATAAATCTAGGTTTATCATCAGGGCATTCTTTATCAGAACGTTCCTTACTGAGTAAATTGAACATGTTCATTCGATACAAGAAGCTCAGGATGGAGTCACTCTTTTTAGATTCAAAATCATTTGATATTTTCCTGTAGAATCCCCTTCCCAGAGAGGGTGGTGGCACTGCTTCTATCACATTTTTCTGTAGAAGTTCCTGAAGTACTAGAGGGAAAGCTTCCCTCTTGCTGGGGTCTTTTGGCAGCTTGGTTACTAGGAAAGAGGAATGGGGAAGGGCTGAAAATTATAATTGATGTCCCTTTTCTAGAGTTCGAAGCACCAAGTGATTTTGGGTTATTACTCTCCAGGCGGATACAAACCAGTAGAGTCTTCCCTCTACGGGTTGTTCGTTGTCAGAACTGAGGCTTAGGCCCCTCTGGGGGTTTACAGAGCAAACTATCCCTCTTTTGAGGCCTAACCTGAGCCCAATGTTTCTTTTGGTCATTCTGTCTAGGCTGAGTTAAATGTACAGCAGCTCTGCCTCTATTAGTAGTGTGAGAGTTAATGGGAAACCTTTTTCCAACGTCATTTGATCTAGACAAGATAACATCTAGCTCTTCTCCAAAAAGAAGACTGTGAAAAGTGATCCCACAAAGCTTTGCCATAGAAACATTGTCTCCTGAGCAAGTCTTTAGCCAAAGTGCTTTTTTAGCACAGGAAACTAAGGCTGCAGCCTTCGCTGTGGCTCTGATGGCTTCCTCTGAAGTATTAGTAAGGTAGGAGACGACTCCAAGTCTCTGAGTCGGTAAGGTCGTTAGTAAGCTCTCTATAGATGTATTACCCTCCATGTAACCCTTGAGGTTATTCATCAATACTTCCATGCTCCGGAGAATACCATCAGATGCCAAAGTGGGCCTAAACGTAAATATGATAGCGTACAAAGCTCTCTTTAGGAGATTTTTAATTTGGCAATCCACGGGATCAAAACTTAAATCTGCCCTGGACATCTGACCCAGTGGCGCATACTTGCTCCATGGTTCCATGTCCTGTTCGTTAAACGGGAATTTCCATTTTAATGAGTTAGGCATAAATAAACATGCTCTCTGGGTTTTCCCATTCAGCCTTAATAACCACCTTGAAGTTTTTCCCAAAAACCTCTTGTACATTTTATCCTCTATTGACAGTGGTTTATCGTACTGAAATTCCCAGGTTTCATAAATATCTAATAATTTTGCCAGGTCCTATGGTAGTCTGTCTGAATACCGGACCCCGCACTTCTGGTCCTACCTCAATCTGAAGCGGACCTGAACTAAAAGAACTGGGGGTATTTGCTGTAAGGGATACCACAGACTTATCTACCTGACCCTCTACTACAGACTGAGTAGCAGGTGCGGTAGCAATGGATCCCGAATGGAGGCAAATTCTTTCCTCATAGCAAGGATCTCCCCCTGAGGAGGGCTGATGAGTTTGCATCCTTTTTTGTCAGCCTACAATCCTGATGCAGAGGCCTCTGCCAAGTATCTGGATGAACAATGCTACATTCTTCACAGCATTTTGACTTTTTGGATGCCTTGAGCTTTTCTTTTAGGGAGCTCAAAGTCCTTATCTTTGACCTTGGGCATTTCAGGCTAAGAGGCAATTACATAAACAAAACAGGACCCTGTACACATACCTATTTTTGCAGTTTCAACAACTTCAAAAAAAGAACTCTACATTACCGGCTTGTTTGAAGTCTGAAGGCTATCCTTGCCCGAACACGTTTCCTTTTGTCTGGGGTGCTTGTTGCCTGCTGGACTGTGACCCGACATCGCTGCAGTTATGGGTTCCTCGCTATTACTACCACTGCCTGTTCCACTTCCACTCCTGTCATGGGATGCGCTGGGTTGGCATTGCTGCTCCTGCTGCCCTTGAAGCTGCTCTCAGGGCTCAGCTGCCTTGCGCTGCCCTTTGTGCATCCGTCGCTCCCTTCGACCTGCTGACCTATCCACTCCGGGCCGCCGCACGTGTCAGCGCAGTGACCGGCAGTGACGCCAGAGCGCCGGGTTACCAATCGCAAGAATCTGCCTCAAAAATTTGGAGGGAAGAAGGTACTTTGCAAAAATCAACCGGAATTGGCGAACCAGCGCTCGGATGAGCACCCCAGAGGTCCTATAAAGGTCGAGCACATCCACAACTCAACACAAAGGGGACATCGCACAACTAGTGTTTAGTCAGGCTATGTGGGATTCCCCTGGCCGCCCAAAGACCTTGGGTGAACTCCTCCAGAACTCTGGAGTCTGAAAATAATAAACTAAAAAAAAAAATTGGCTGAAGTTTAACACTGAGATAGGGAGGAAGGGGCTGGGTTTTAACCTTTGTTCGGTTGGGGTTTCTCCCAGGGGGTGGAGCATCTCTCTCTCAGTGGGTCACGCCAAGGGTCCACTCGTCTCAACACAGCGAAGCATTCTATTTTCATCTCTTCACAGTCTCCTTATTTGCCCTTGCGGGAGGTCTAGGTTGGATAAGGAGAATGCAGGGAAAGAGTATATTACCCAGGTAAGTATACTTGTTTCACCAAGGTAGGTATTGGGTTAAACTTTGGGGCTCATGCTGTAAATGTGTCTAACCCAAAAAGTGGTTATCCAGTTTACTGGTTTCTTAACTAGGCTTCTCCTAGAGCTGACCTATGGTGGCTGTGTGTGTGTGTGTGGGGGGGGGGGGGGGGGGGGGGGGCAAGAGATTGCGACCACAACTCCGTGATCAGTGACGGCAACAGTAGGGTTTAAGTTTGACTTCATGTAATCCCTAAAATATATTCTCATTTGCTAACTTGATAACAGCCCAATCATGCATGTTATCCTCTCCTTACCATGCTCTAACTATAAGATATGGAGGTCTCCGTTACTAGGGAGTTAATTCTCAAATATATCTTGTACTCTGTTCACAAAATTCTTGAGGTTTTCCAGGTGTGAATTGATAATCAGGTTTCCCACAGTGATCTCAAAAATTTCAACACCCAGCTACAATAGTGAAACAGTCATTAAAGACTTGGAAAAAGATCTCCGTGGTTGGGCCAAGCTCAGGCTTCCCTTTCTGGACAGAATCTAATCAAGATGAAAAAAAAAAAAAGGAGGACAGTAATGAGCAGAATACTTCTGCAACAGAACACAATGAATGCAGGAGTTAACTTACCAGACGTAGAAAAATATAACCATGTAGCATTACTCTGTATTTTAAAGTGGACCAAACCCCAGCTGGATCGGGCCCGGGAATCTGTAAGATTTCCGGGCTGATCCATTCCCTCCCCACGGGGCCCTGCTGTGTGAAACGACCCAGGTCGCCCGCTGCACTTACCTTAACCCCGGTCCAACGGGGTGCCCCGGGGGTTTCACATAGCGGGGCACCCCCAATCAGGGTGTCAAAATCCTGGGTTTTGGTCCACTTTAAGGGACTGGCTGAACAAGCAAAAACTCATACAACCTGATAAGCATGATCCACTAGCATACAGACCTTCTCCCCGGCCCAGGTAGTTCAGAACCCCTTGCTATTTATTGTTTGGGGACTGACATAACCTTCGTAGTGAAAGAAATCTGAACCCGCATTCCTTCAAGCTTCTACCGCTAGGGGGCAATTTGGACCTTAGTGTAGGAAACACAGCAACCTTATACAGAATCTGGCAGGCCTTGGGCATTGCCTCTATATTAGCCCTAATTAACAAGAACCACAAGAAAGTGGTCTTATGAAATGGCCTTGCAACTAAACCTTTTACTAACACTAACATTTGCCTTTTTACAAGTTACTTCCTATATTAAAAAAACAAGCAGAAAAAATACAGTTCTGTGAAACTCACCTGTAGAATTGTTTTTGTATCCATCCAGTCCAGGCCGTCCCGATATCTTCAGGATTGGGTGTTCCCCCAAGGGGGCGCTCAACTGCAAGATCAAAGATATAGCTCCTCCCGGCCCCCTATAAAGGCAGCTGCCCCTCTATCATTCCCCAGTGGTTTAAAAGCAGTACTCAATAAAAGAGGGCAGGCCGGGAGGCCTAAGAAAATAAGAAACCATGTTACCTCACATAGCTTCAGCTTGTACTCTCTCTAATGCAAAAAACTAGAAAAACTAGTGTCCTATGAACAAAAATGGTTGATCACTGATAAGGCATACAGGACATAATGAACACAAGGGCGGGGTGGGACGGCCTGGACTGGATGGATACAAAAACAATTCTACAGGTGAGTTAAACAGAACTGTATTTTTCTCTTCCATTCAGTCCAGGCCGTCCCAATATCTTTACGATTGGGACATCCAAAAGCAGTGTCCATATGGGCGGGATCCCCAGTGCGGAACAGCATGTAGTTCATTTCACTACCACCTGAAGCACCTTTCGGCCAAAAACAGCGTCAGCTGAGGCCCTGACATCCACCCTGTAAAACTTTGTAAAAGTATGAACAGAAGACCAAGTTGTGACCTTGCAAACTTGTTCCACCGATGCCTGATGCTGAAAAGCCCAAGAGGCACCAATAGCTCTGGTAGAATGAGCTGTGATCCGAAAAGGGGGTTCCTTCCCCCTAGCAGAATATGCTTTTACCATCGCCTGTCTAGTCCACTTACTGGAGAGTGGACTTGGCTGGAGGCAATCCTTTCCTAGAACCCTCTGTTAGGACAAAGAGCAAATTCGATTCCCTGAAGGATTCAGTCACCGCCAGGTAATACCTTATGGCTCTGACCACATCCAAGGCATGGAGGGTCCGTTCTTTGGAATTAGCCTGTGCTGGACAAAGGTAAGGTAAGACAACCTCTTCATTAAGGTGAAAGGGAGAAACAACCTTAGGCGAAAAATCAGGTTTAAAACGAAAAACCCCCTTATCCTTGTGCGACTCAAAGTAGGGTGGTTTCATACAAAGCACGGCCAGTTCTGATACACGACGCACCGAGGTGATCGATACCAGAAAAACCACTTTGAGGGTCAGCATAGACAATGCAGCATCACTCAATGGCTAGAAGGGAGGACCCTGGAGAGCAGACAGCACTAGATTCAAGTCCCACACCGGTAATACTGACTTACTCGGCCAGACATGGGTGACTCCCTGGAAAAAAGTCTTGATCAACCTATGGTTGGCAATGGATCTCTGGAAAAAATGGCTAAAGCCGAGACCTGACCCTTGAGGGTGCTCAGCTGGAGACCAAAGTCCTAGAAATAGAAAATTTTCGACAAGGAAGGCTCTTAGCCTCGCACCAAGCGATATAGGCCCGCCAAACTCTGTCGTATATCATGGAAGACGACTTCTTCCGTGCCTGAATCATTGTATGAACAACCGTAGCCGATAACCCTTTCTCTGTCAGGATTGAGGTTTAAATAGCCAGGCCGTCAAAGCCAGCGTCCGTAAATTGGGGTGCCGCAGTGACCCCTGTGTGAGAAGCCCTGGGTCGTTGGGCATGACGTAATGATCTATTGACATCTGAGCTATGTCTGCAAACCAACTCCTTCCCGGCCAACGAGGAGCCACCAGGATGGCTGGTACCCCCTCCTGAGCTATCTTGCGCAGCACTCTGCGCCGGCGCGAAAACGGAGGGAATGCATACAGAAATTTGAACTCCGTCCAAGGGATCGCCAAAGCGTCTGTTGCTATATCTCTTGTGAGAGAGACAAACTTTGGAAGCTTGTGATTCTGTCTGGACGCAAACAGGTCCAAGTCTGGTTGACCCCAGCGGAGGCAGAGTCTGAAAAATCTTGCTGCTGAGGGACCACTTCCCCAGGCGCAATTAACTCCTGCTCAGGGAGTCCGCCTCCTGGTATTCCACCCTGGGGATGTAGACCGCCGAGATGCAGGGAACATTCTCCTCTGCTCAAGTCAGAATCCGGGTCACCTCCTTGAGGGATCTCTTGATCAGAGTCCCGCCCTGGTGGTTGATGTAGGCCACAGCAGTCTGATTGTCCGAGCGAACCTGGATCGCACGACCCCTTAAGTGGGAAGTCAAGCGAAGCAGAACCAACCGGATTGCTCTCAGCGCCAAGAGATTTATGGGTAAACGGTTATCCTGCGGACCCCACTGACCCTGGATATTCTGGGTCTGCCAAACGCCTCCACAGCCTGTCAGACTGGCATCCGTGGTAACTATCTCCCAATGGGGAGTCAGAAAGGACTTGCCCACCAGCAGGTTCCGGGAGTCCAACCACCACAAGAGGGACTGCCTGGCCAGGGGGGGGACAGCGAAAAACCTTGTTCCAAAGATTCCTGCGCCCGATTCCAGCCGGTCAGCAGGTTCAATTGTAGAAGTCTCATGTGAAATTGGGCAAAGGGTACTGCCTCGAAGCATGACACCATTGGGCCCACCAATCTCATCCCCAGACTTACCGACGGCTGCTGACAAGACAGCAAGGCCTGCACTTGCGTCTGGAGATCCAAAACCACCTGCTGTGGCAGAAAAACCTTGACCTGAGCAGTGTCTATCGTCATTCCCAGGAACAATCTCACTGTTGAAGGAGTGATAAACGACTTGGGGTAATTGATTACCCAACCAAAGGCTTCCAGGGTTGACAGCACCGTCCGAGTATCGCTTTCGGCCTCCTGAAGGGACCGGGCCGAAATCAGCAAATCGTCCAGATAGGGTAACACACGAATACCCCGATTCCTCAGGATAGCCATGATGCCCCCAGCACCTTGGTGAACACACAGGGGGCTGAGGATATGCCGAATGGGAGTGCTACAAACTGGTAATGTTGATCCTCCAGTGCAAACCTCAAGAACTTCTGATGGAAAATCGGGATGTGCAGATAAGCATCTCTGAAGTCCACCGTGGTCATGAAGTCGCTGGGCCGAAGCGATCTCACCGCTGACCGCAACGTTTCCATGTGGAAACGTCTTACAAACTTGTTGAGACCCTTCAGGTCCAAGATCGGCCATAGCATTCCGTCTTTCTTGGGAACCGTGAACAGTTTGGAGTAGAATCCCTGACCCTGTTCCTGCCGGGGTACAGGGCAAATCACACCTATCCGCAGGAGGTGTTTAACAGCCGTTCTCAAAGCCTGAGCTTTTAGCGGATTTCGTGATATCCTTGAACGGAGGAACTTGGCTGTCAGCTCTATCTTGTAACCGGAGGACACCACCTCCTGAATCCACCAATCTGAGACACCTCCAGATCTGAGCAAAGAGCAGAAGCCGTCCCCCCACCAGTATGGGTGAGGGCCGGCTGCGGGACCTGCCTCTGCTCCAGGTATCTCTGCGGCCACCTGGGAACGAAGATCCTCTTCTCCTCGAAAGGACCGATAAGAAGAGGGGTTCCGAAAGGACCGAGCAGGCTTCCTTCTGAGGGAGCTTACCATCCTTGACTAAAAGGTCCAGGCGCTCCCCAAACAGCTGGCTTCCCACAAGAGGTAGACTTGTGAGGGACTTCTTGGCAGCCGCATCAGCTGACCACTGCTTCAACCAGAGCAAGCGGAGTAAAGCAACAAGCAAGGCCGAAATTCTGGCGCCAAGCCTGACCACATCATCCATGGCAGTAACTACAAAGCCAATGAAATCCAAGCAGGCCTCGAGTTCCTTATACTCCTCCGCCCGCTTGTGAGCCTTAGCTCTAGCCACAAGGTGTCTCACCTTTCTCCTGTTGGCAAGTGAAATGATTGCCGAGGCACACGCAGGTGAAAGAGGGCACCAGCAAAGGTGAATTCATGGCAGACCAGCTGATCTATGCAATTGTCTGCAGGGTCACGTAATGAAGCATTGTCAGGTGACGGCATAACAGTGGTATTGGACAAGCCTGACACGGGAGGACCCACCTCGGGAGGGTGACACCATAACTGAACTAATTCAGCATAGAAGGGTACCGCCTATCCAGGCCCTTAGGGACCGACGGTAATTTGTTGGGCCTTTCCCATTCCTTAAGGATCATGTTAGAAAAATGAGGCTGCTCAGGGAAGACCCGTCTTTGCATCTCAGGCCGAAATAAATCACCCTGCTTCCTCTTAGCTGCTCTGGGAGGAACAATGTGTAGGGTATCAAACACAAAAGAGAGCAAACGTTATCATCCGGGAGGCAAGAATCCTCGTCCGAGAAGACACCGTCATCGCCAGCGGAATATTCCACCGTTGAGTGTGAATCATCTGGCAACTCACCTTCCTCCGCAGAACCCAATCAATCAAAAAGATCATCATCCGAGTAAATCGGCTCCAGATGCCACTTCTTACTCGAGGTTTTTATTTTAGGCGCTGTCAATGAGATCTGCTTCTCGAGACAAGCCAGCCTGTGCGTAAAATCATTACGAGACCCCTTGCTGGCTCCCCCTTCACTAGGGGCTGACTGCAGCAGCAGAGGGTCCGGAGAGGCTAATGGTAACGCAGGGCTAGGGTCAGGGGCGACTGCCCGCTCATGATCCAAAACAATGCCAATGGCGCAAGTGGGACAAATAGTGCTGAATCTGCCCAGAGGATTCCTTCTGCACAAGGGTCAGAGCCTGTCCTGCCCAAATGGGGCCCCCGGCTCACTATCCCCTGATGCCTCCATTATGGTGATTAAGAAAAGTAATATTCAATAAGGCTACTAGACGCTAACCCTAAGCCTAATAACCGATCCCCCTAATTAATAAGAGGGACCGGGAGGAACCACAACCCTCAACATTAGCCCACGATCTAAATAAAAAGATAGAGAAAGAGCAATTACCTTAAAAGTTCCATGTCAACCTTAACAGAAGACAAATGGCATATGTGCAACAATCAAAAGAGACCAATGACACCGCAACCGAAAAGAGGGATCACCGCCAGCGTCCGCAGCAGGGAAGGCCTGAGCACCTGTCTCTCAGCACAGCAGCATCGCGTCTGGCAGCAGCGCCTTCTGGAAGGATCCTCGAGAGGGTGGCACCGGCGGGACGTCAGCTACGCGCCGGCCCCTGCCCCCCCCCCCCCCATCGGCGCGTCAGCAGAGAAGAAACACCGCCTGTCATGGCAGCGGCCCGTCTAGCGTGCACTCCCCCCCCCCTTTATCTCTGCCAGAGCCGCGCACGGCGGTGCAGGAGGCCCGCGGGGCGCGGCTGCCGGGCGCCCCGGGCACACCGACGGGGGAACGCAGGGAGGCGAGTAAGGAGATCAGAGACCGCTCCTGGCTGCTTTTTCTGAGAGAGAGTGACTAACGATCTTATGCAGCCAAATGCAAGATGAACAACTGGGGAATGATAAAGGAGCAGGTACCTTTATAGGGGGCCAGGAGGAGCTACATCTTTGATCTTGCAGTCAAGCGCCCCCTAGGGGCGAACACCCAATCGTGAAGAAATCGGGACGGCCTGGACTGGACGGAAGTAGAGAAAATTAACCTCTCAAAATAAGAAATCTTGAATATCAATATCCCCATACAGAGATTTACTAGGATTAGGAGCTCTTTCCCATTCAAATGGGCTAAGGAGAGTGTCACCTACCTGGGAACCAAAATTGGGAGCGACCTGTCCAAAATATTTAACTTGAACTCCCCCCCCCCCCCCCCCCCCCCAAAAAAAAAATTCTTTCAGAGGATATATACAGATGGTCCCTGGGGAAAATCTCTTGGTCAATGCCATCAAAATGAATCTGCTCCCCCGACTCCTGTACTTGTTACAAGCCCTTCCAGTTGCTATTCCACAGTCCGTCCTTAGGAGGGTTTGTACGCTTTTCACTAGTTTTATATGGAAGGGCAAGAAACCCAGGCTGAGCAGATCAGTTCTAACAAGACCAAAGGAGGCCGGAGGACTGGGCTTTGCAGATCCGGTAGCATACCATGCAGCGACTCATTTAGGTAGGGTGGTGGATTGGTGCATACACGCAGGCCAGAAGCAATGGGTTGGTCTGAACAGGGGTCGTTGGAAGTCCCGGTGGCTATCTATTCTGGCTAGAGAGGCGTCACATCGCCACGCCATTAAAACACCCTACAGTGGGTGCTACACTGAGGGCCGGTTGGAGATTCACGGAAATTCCCGAGATCTCCCCGTCCCCCTCCCCTATGACCCCGGTTCTGGGCAACCCACAATTCCCCCCGGGCTGTGGTGGTCCTAGAGTCAGGGAGTGGCGTGGGGCAGGATTCTGCAGGGCGCAGCATTTCTGGATAAGTGCGGGTTGGGCAGATCTGGATGAGCTGGCCCAGACGGGTGCCGTCCAGAGATGGTCCCACTGGCAGTGTACACAACTCACACATTTTTTTGCAGTCCCTCCAGGGGTTCACAGGTGGCATGTGGCCACTAACCCATGTCCTCTCCTCTATTTACAAAATGCCGATTACTCCTCCAGAATCGGCGGATCTTCCCTTTATTAGTAAGTGGGAGAGAGATCTTGGGGTCTCCTTCACTCCGGAGCAATGCAGGAGGCTCCTCGCGGCGCCACACAAAACTTCCATTTGCACCCGAAAGCAGGAATGCAATTATAAAGTACTGACTGATTAGTACAGAGTACCAGCGACCCTGCATAAGTGGTTTCCTAATGAATCGGAGTTGTGCTAGGGGTGTGGTGATGCAAGGGGAGACCTGCTACACATGTTCTGGACCTGTTCCAGCCTTCGGCACTTTTGGGACTCAGTGAGAAGGAAGGGTGGCCAGGGCAATGACAGGCGAAGCTGTACCCGCTGACCCGGGAGTGTGCCTGCTTCACCTGGGGGGAACCTCAAAGATTATAAAAAATCCCTTCTGTGCCACTTATTAAATGCTGCTAAAGCTTGTATCCCTGTGCTATGGAAAAAAAGACATCACCCCCCCCCCCCCCCAAATTGGCTGGTTGGGTCCTGAAAGTCAACGAGGCCATGCGTTTTGACGACCTTATGCAGGAGCAGGAGGGAGGGTTCGAATAATTCACTATGACATGGTATAATTGGATGGTCTTTCTCGATTCAGACGAATGTAAAGCAATACTGGAGGATGCCTGAGCTGCCGTACTTCCCTTCCCCCATCCCACTACCCATTCCTCCCCCCTCCCTTCAAATGCTTGGAGTTTCTCTGTTATTTTCGTCTAAACTGCGTATTTCTTGGTCTCTGAGAATGACCAATGAGCTATATCTCTAGAACGAACGCAGACACTGTAATATTTTGATCTTTATTGATACTATATGTGCTATAATACTTTATTGATACTGTATGTGCCGCAATATTGATACTGTATGTGCCGCAATATTTAATATACTCGTAAAACTTCTAAATAAAGAATTTAATAATAGGACACTGCAGCCATCTACAGACCCCAGAGGCAGGGCTGCGGGACAGAAGCGACCCAGAAGCGGAGTGGGACCCCATCCCCGAAGGCAGGATCAGGGCTGTGACCAAGATGGAGATACCTGCTGGCCGCAAAAGCAGTGGCAATCCCAGAGTAGAGAGCAAAGCCGGTGAGCAGAACCGCTTGAGAGCAAGATGCCGCCTGAGCAGCTGACAGACTGGAGCACACACCACTAGCCACTTCCTAGTGTGAGCCTCGGTCCCTGCCAAGTTCCTGCCTCCTTAAAGCAAAAGTGCAAAATGTAAAGAAGTAATGTAAGAGTGAGAAAAAAACATGTTGGAAGGAGAAGGGGGATATATAAATATAAACCCAGGTTCCCCCTGCAGGTTCACCAGACCCTGGCACTACACTTACCACCAAGATCCCATAATACAGCATAGCTGAGGAGCCAATGTGGGTCCAAGGATCAGTGGGAAATGAGGGTCTGGAAGACAGACAGGGCTAAAATCCTGCAAAAATCCTAGAAAAAGGGAGAGCTAGAAAATACAATTCTGTGATTACTCACCTTGTAGAATTGGTATTATAAGTATGCAGCACGTCCTGCTCCAGATAATGATTCATAACAGATGGGATTACCTGCACCAGAGGGCTCTTGACTACAGAGATGGCAAAAAGAGGCCCCTCCCGGTCCCATATATACCCGGGACGTCCCACAAATTTCCCTAGTATTGAAAAGCAGTAAGGATAACCAGGAGAAGCCAATGATAATTAACAACGTTAACAAGCAAAACAATCACCATACATAGAATCCAAGATAATGTAATCAGGGTGGGGTGGAGCAGGACGTGCTGCATACTTATAATACCAAATCTACAAGGTGAGTAATCACAGAATTGTATTATTCTAAGTATGCAGCACGTCCTGCTCCAGATAATGATTCATAACAGATGGGACATCCAATAGCAGTGTCCATAACTAAGGTGGGATCCCAGAAGCAACAATGAGCAGTTCAAACCACCGTCGCCTGCAGAACTTTGCGGCCAAAAACAGCATCCGCTGAGGCCCGAACATCAACCTTGTAAAACTTGGAAAAGGTATGAACAGAAGACCAAGTAGCAGCCTTACAAACTTGTTCAACAAAAGCCTGGTGCTGGAAGGCCCAAGGAGGCCCCAACAGAGATGGAAAAACAGACAACCTTATGCAAGAAATCTGGTTTAAAGCGGAAAACCACGTTGTCCTGGTGTCTCTCAAAGTAGGGGGCCTGAATAGACAGGGCCGCCAACTCCGAAACACGCGTGACAGAGGTGATGGCCACCAAAAAGGCAACCTTAAGAGTAAGAATAGATAGAGCAGCCTCATGCACAGGCTCGAAGGGGGGACCCTGAAGGGCAGACAAAACAAAATTCAAGTCCCAGACCGGCAACAGAGGTTTGCGCGGGGGGGGGGGGGGGGGGGGGTGCGGGACGCACATGAGCGACCCCCTGGAAGAAGGTCTTGACCAGAGGATTCTGAGCGAAAGATCTCTGGAAGAAAACAGCCAAGACAGAGACGTGACCCTTGAGAGTGCTGAGCTGAAGCCCCAGCTCCAAGCCATGTTGAAGGAACTCTAGGATCCTAGGAATGGAAAACACACGGCAGGGAAGGACCCTAGACTCACACCAGTCAATGTATGCCCAGCATATCCTATAGCAGATGGTAGAGGAGGATTTCTTCCTAGCCCTGATTAGAGTATTAACTACAGAATCAGAAAGCCCTTCCTGCCTTAAGATGGAGGTTTCAGCAGCCAGGTCGTCAAAGCCAGCGTTTGTAAATTGGGGTAGCATAGCCGCCCTTGAGTGAGAAGGTCCGGAACCAAGGGCAGAGCGTACTGATCTACTGCCAGCTGCACTATGTCTGCGAACCACACCTGTCTTGGCCAACGGGGGGCCACCAGAATAGCTGGCACCCTTTCTTGCACCAGTTTGCGCAGAACCCTGCCCAGTAGTGGGAATGGAGGAAAGAGATACAGGAGACTGAACCCCTGCCAGGACAGAGTCAGAGCATCCACCGCAAGGGCCAGGGGATCCTGGAACAGAGAGACAAAGACTGGGAGCTTGTGATTGTGGCGAGATGCAAACAGATCCACGTCCGGCACCCCCCAACGGTGATATAGGGATAGGAAGACCTCGCTGCCGAAAGACCATTCCCCCAGGCGAGAGATACCCCCGCTCAGAAAGTCTGCCTCCAGATTCTCCACCCCCGGAATGTACACTGCTGAGATGCAAGGGACATTGTCCTCCACCCAAGACAGAGTCATGGACACCACCTTGAGGGCACTCTTGCTCCGAGTCCCTCCCTGATGATTGATGTAAGCAACCGCCGTCTGGTTGTCCGAGCGAACGTGAAACGGCCGGCCCTGAAGGTGAGGAGTCAACTGGGCCAGTACCAACCGAACCGCCCTCATTTCCAGGACGTTGAGCACATGGGCCTGAGGGCCCCACAGCCCCTGGAATTGTAGGGTTTTCCAGTAGCCCCCCCGAATCTGACAGACTGGCATCCGTAGTGACCGTCTCCCAACAGGGGACCAGGAAGGATCTGCCCCCCAACAGGTTCCTCGAGTACAGCCACCACAGGAGGGACTGCTGGGCCAGAGGAGACAGAACAAAGGCCTGATCCAGAGACAGGGGACTCTTGTCCCAGACAGATAGGAGATGAAGCTGAAGAGGTCTCATGTAGAACTGAGCATAAGGAACAGCCTCGAAGCAGGACATCATTTGTTCCACAAGCTGCATCCCCTGCTGGATGGAAGGGCAAGGGCAGGACAGAAGGAAATGAACCAAGAGAGTCCACCTTCTGAGGAAGAAAAATCCTGGCCTGAACAGTATTCAGATTCATGCCCAGGAAGGAGGTCACCAGAGACGGAGACAGGGAGGATTTGGGGTGATTGATCACCCATTCGAACGATTCCAGAGCAGTCACCCCCCGCTGGGTATCCAACTCTGCCTACTGGAAAGAATGAGAAGTGATGAGGAGGTTGTTCAAATAAGGAAGAATGTGAATGCCCCGAGCTCTGAGGAGATCCATAACACCTGCCAGCACCTTGGTGAAGACTCTGGAGGCCGAGGTGAGACCGAAGGGCAATGCCACAAATTGGTAGTGCTGGACCTCCAGTGTGAACCTGAAGAAACCGTTATGTCCTGGAAAGACTGGAACATGAAGGTAAGCATCCTTGATGTCTATTGAGGTCATGAAATCCCCCGAGCGCAAGGAGCTGATCGCAGAGCGTAGGGTCTCCATGCTAAAGCGTCTGGTTCTAATGAACTTGTTGAGAAGCTTTAAGTCCAGGATGGGCCTGATGGAACCATCCCTTTTGGGTACTGCGAAGAGATTGGAATAATAATCCTGACCTCTCTCCCCTGGAGCGACCTGACAGATGACCCCCATGTCCAAAAGGTTTTGCACAGCCAGAAACAGACCCTAAACTGCCAGGGGTTCTAGAGGAATCCGAGACCTGAGGAATCTTGGAGGCGGCCAGGCAGCGAACTCTAGCCTGTAGCCGGATGACACAACCTCCAGAATCCACCTGTCTGTGACCTGTTGTCCCCAGACATGAGCGAAGAGCCGCAGCCGTCCCCCCACCCGGATGGGTGAGGGCGCCCCTTCATGGCTAAGCGGGCTTGGGCTTGGAACCCCAGGAGGATCCTGGGCGGGCACAGCCTCTGCCTCTGCCCCAGAAGTCTCCCCTATGCCCCGCAAAGGATACCCCTCTCCCAGACCTGGATCTACGGTAGGAGGGGGTAAAGGCAACTGAAACCCGAAAGGGCTGCGGCTGTTTCTTACGTTGAGGCAACTTACCCCCCTTTGCAAACAGGTCCAAGTGATCACCAAATAGGCGCAGCCCCTTAAAGGGGAGCCCCGCGAGGGCCTTTTAAGCGGCGTTAGCTGCCCACTGTCGCAGCCAAACAAAGCGACGTATAGCAACCAAGGCAGAGGTTCTACTACACATCCTAATGGTGTCATCTAAGGCAGAAAGGATATAGGCAATGAACATCTCACACTGAGACAAGGCCCTGAACTCGGCACTAGAAGTATCAGCAGGGCCGCCTTCCAGCAGACCCTTGAGGAGAGTCCTAATAGCAACAGCAGTAATAGCAGAAGCACAAACAGGGCGCACGGCAGACCCTACACAGGCAAAGGCATGGGAAGCCAGCTGGTCAATACGCCAGTCCTCACTATCCTTCAGGGTAGTGGAGTCAGGGGAATGGACCACAGATGTGTTGGACAACCCCAATACTGGAGCATCCACTTCTGGGGGGGTTGACCAACATTTAACCACATCAGTGGGAAAAGGATACCTTTTATCCCAGCCCTTAGAGATTCCGGGAAGCCGACTGGGCCGTTCCCATTCTTTGAGAACATTATTGAAATGGGCCTGTTCTGGAAATTCCAAACGTGGTTTAGCAGTACTGAAAAGTTCCCCCTATTGCTTGGGAGCCGCAGCAGGAAGGGAGATAGAAAGTACTTAAAAAATCTGATTTAACAGTCTATTGGTGTCATCAGCATCCCAATGATCAGAGCAAGAGTCAGCACCACTGAAACGCTGATCATCAGATAATTCTGAATCCGAGAATAATTCCCCCTCCTCAAGTGGGGTATAGTCAGACAAATCAAGGAAACTCTCCATAGGAAAGACAGACGCACCCGGCGCCACATGCCGTCTTTTAGCCGGGGCCTTAGAGGCTAGCAATCAACCTCTCAATGTTAGCGAACCTGTAAGACACGTCAGGCTGAGACTCCCCACTAGTATTCAGCTCACTGGGAGTTAAGACCAAGCGAGGGGGAGTAGGTGAGGACATATTGGGCGTAGGCCCAGTCCCAGATAGCCCCGAGTGCAGCGCAAGCGCCTGCTGGGCGCAGGGTATACAGAACCGCACATCACTCACAGGGGATGCCCCACACACCACACACAGCCGGGCTTGTCCCGAGGGGACCCCGAGCACAATATCCTGTGAAGCCTCCATATGGTGATTATAGTGGCACAAGAGGCCAATAGGATTTACGCTGTAAAAGCAACCCGGGATGCCCCAAATGTCCGCCAGGGAAGTGGGAGGATTTGACAGTTTAGGCCTCTAATAAAGTTAATATAAACTAGATATAGAGAGGGGACAGGACCGTGGAGAAACCTCTTTATACAGTGTTCCCGCCTAAAAGACATAATAAAAATTACCCATAAGCACATTAGAAATGATAATTGAAAAAAAATTAAGCCCGCAGGGGCACTCACGGACCACGTTAGGCAGCCAGCAGACACTCCAGGAGAGGATCAAGATGGCGCTGGAGGGACCTCGAGGGGCGGGTCGCATGAGGAGACGACGCAGAACGTGCCAACTATAGGCCACCCCCCCTCCGCAGAGCGCGCAAACCGGCCTGTATGCAGTAGCCAATGGGCGCACAGCTATGCCTGGAGTGATGTCCCGATTACCCGATTCCCCAAAGCACAGAGGAGGGGAGCAGAACAGCCCACAGCCCATGTGGGCTATACAGACTGGAGACCGGGCTGGTTTTGCTAGTAAGGGGGATCCAACACTTTTTTTTAAAGTTAAAAATATGGGGGTTCATTTATTTTAATGTAACACTGCCCATAGTAGTTGAATTTTATTGGAAAATCTCAATGCACTCTTCAGCTGGAGGTGTCTACTGATACATATGTCATGTAATCGAGAGGAATAGGGATTTTACACGCAATATGATTTCCTTGAAAAACTCTGCTGAAAAACAATATATAATTTCCTGAAACACCCTGCAATGTTTACAGTTATATATATTATATATATAGCACAAAATGCATAAGAATATGGAATGCAATGTATAGCACATAAATTATGTTATGTTCACACCTGTCTGGACGAGTTTGCTGTGTTTTTTGTTAATGGCTTCGGGTACGGAGTTTTTGTTTGCATCAAAATATAACGTGTCACAATTTTTGCATGATTTTTTGGTGTATGCTTTTTCGTTTGTATAACAAATATGGGGGTCCACCTTTTCAAGGCTACCAAGCTCGCACACCTGACACAGGCTGTGAAAGTATAGTTTTGTGTCCAAGATAGCTTTTTACTAGGGGTTGTGTCAAGCTACCTGACTTGCCAATACCTCTCCCCGTAACTCATACCCCAACAGCCAGGGGTTATGGAAGAGCAAGGCGTCCATAGGTGTAGGCCCACTGTTCACTCATGGCAGAACACCAGAACCATGCCAAAGGCTGGCCTCCAAGCCATGGGGACCTCAGCCCCTATGCCTGGTGTGCTCTCTAGTAACCTTGCGAAAAGCAGGAACCAATATACCAATAGACCAACATACCAATAGACTTCTAAGTGACAGCATCTGGTCATGAACACAGGAAGCTGGACTTTTTGTGGCCACATTTCGTCCTGCCTGTGCACTGGAGGGTGTGTGAAATGGGCCGAAGAGGGGTTATTTCAGGATGTTATTTTGCCAAACAGGTGTGAACAAGCCCTTAGCCTGCCACTTAAGATTAATTTATAATATCAACTCACACTTTGCGATCATTGAGCAGCATGCCATTCATGGTCTGTATTGCCCGATTAGCAGCTTCATGTGTCTCAAAGTGAACAAACCCATAACCTCTAGATCCATTTTCATCACAAACCACCTTAAGAAATGAGAAATAATGGAAAGCTCAGTTCCACTTTAGCAGTAATTGCCATTTACAATGCCAAGTAAAATATCAATAAGACCAGACAAGCCAAACCCTACCTGTTTTTTATACTTTTGCAGGTGTGGACCAATATAATGGAAGACATTTTCCAATGTAACGCATGCAATAACATATACAAGTTTTAAAATGCTTAAAGTGAAACAAAACCCAGGGCAACCATCCGTTTAAGCTAAAAGATTCCAGAGATGCCCCGGCTGTGTGAAGCCCCCCCCCCCAAGATGCAGCAAAACTTATCCTGCTTCCTGGTGCCCATGCCAGTGTAAACATTGGGCGCCCACATCCCACCCCAAGCCATTTAGATATGCTGGGGACAGGAGCATGCGCACTACTGTGGATGGGGCCTCTCGCGCTCCCAGTTGCCGAGCCCTGCATGTAAACAGAGTCATTTGCGGAGGAGCATTACATATAGACAGCAAATGGCTCTGACTGGATGAGTACCCCTGCATGTGCCACAGGAGCAGGGAAAGGCACTCTGGGGAGTTTCACACAGCATGGCAACCCAATTCAGGATGCCCCCAGGGCAAAACCCAGATTAGTCAAAATTTTGCTTTAAGAACAAAAATGCCTGTTAGTCTTACTAACGGTATTTCTACAAGTCCTTCAGGACAGCCACTTGAGAGAAGGCACCTCCTCCTGCAGTAAAAACACAAAACTGGGAAAGTTTAAAAGCCCCACCCCGTCCTCCCGCTCCTCAATATATTAGAAAAGTTAGGACCGGAAACCGAAGGACCACTGAGGAGGGCAGCTAGGGCAGTCCTGAAGGACTCATAGAAATCCAGTTACTGGTAAGACTAGCTGGGATTTTCACCCTCCGTCCTTCAGGATGCCCACTTGAGAAGCTAAGTAATCTAGGTTAAGGATACGAATTGAATGGCCTTTCTTCTGAAGGCCTGTTGGGAATCGGAAAGGATGTCCAGGCTATAGTGCCTAAGAAAAGTATTAGGAGAAGACCACGTGGCTGCCTTGCAGATCACTTCCAAGGAAGCCCCTGATGTTTCTGCCCAGAAAGTATCCATCTATTTTTCCCACTAAATGAAATTCTGTCCGTCTTTCTCCACGTTAGTTCTAAATAGAGCAAAAGGACTCTGACATCTAACGAGTTTGACATATCTTCCTCATCCTGCTGATTGTTCCTAAAGGATGAAAGAATAATGTCCTGAGACGCGTGAAAGGTAGAGGCAACTAGGCAAGGGATCAGGTCTAAGGATGGCCCCGTTTGTACAAAATTATTTCCAAATGGAGGGGGCCTGCAGGTTGCTGACCCTGCAAGCCAAGGTAATTGCTGGTTGGAAACTCATCTTATCAAGTTAGGATATTATATGACCCCTATGTAAAGGTGACTTAAGCCTTTAACCAACAAAGTTAGGTCCCAGGTGGGACATTGTGATACCCTGACCAGTCTCTTCTAGAAATAAAAACAAAAAAATCTATTTATTAAGCTATATATTCTTAATGCTTCATCCAGAAACACAGATTACCGATGACTTGGGTCCTAAGAGTACTTACTGCCAGACCAATCTCAAATCCCTCCTGTAGAAATTCCAGGACTGATGCTAAATTGTTGCTATTCAATCTGTTCGCCTCACAGAAAGAAAATATTTTCCAAACCTTCAAGTAAATTCTTCTTGTTGATTAATTTCTACTTTGTACTAGAGTTGATATCACCTTTGAGGTAAGCCCCTTCTTTAAGACTGCCCTTTCAGGATCCAGGCAGTTAAATTCAGATTCTGGATATTTGGGTACCAGATTGAGCCCCAAGTTAACAAATCTGGATTCTGAGGTAAGGGCCACGGACTTATCTGGGCATGTTCATTAGAGCTGCAAACCAACTTTTTGGCTAGGCTGGTGCGATCAGTATCACGGGTGCTCTTTCTTCCGCAATCTTTCTTATTGCACTATATAAATAAATAATGATAATAATTACCTGCGGTAGAAGTTGAAGGAAGGGAAGGCATAGGCTAGAGAGAAATTCCAGTCTTGTGCCAAGTGACCCGTCTCCCCGACACAGAAATAAAAAATGTCTGACATCTCCTGTTCTGGGCTGCTGCAAACAGATCAATTTGGAGATCCATCCTAATGCTATCTGCTGAAAGACTTCCTGATCTAACACCCATTTCGGCTGAGATACTTTGGTCCTGCTCATAAAATCTGCCACTACATTAATTGATCCCTGTGAGGATATATTAACTATACAACCAAAACTATGGTTAAACTCAGGATGTCAAAGACACACCTTGCGAATTAGAGGCATGCTAGTACATTTGTATGGAGTTACCAACAGGAATCCATTTACATATGACAGGACAGGAGAACAAACCATTTTAGGACCCTGTGCCAACTAGGCCTTTGGCTGAATCAAGTGACACCTCCCTATGCAGTAATGAACATCTACTTATTACAAAGCAGTGAATGAGATTTGCTGCACACCTCTCTTCAAAAGAAAATAGACATTAAAGCACAACTTTAACAGTAGAACGCCCCTGAGACCCAACTGGCTACATCCAGCATGCTGCCCGCCCCAATAACCAGTTTAAAAATGAGAGAAATGACATGACATGCCAGGGGATTGCTTCTGTTAAGTAGGTTGTTCATCATCACTTTATGTGTACCCCTTACAGCAGAAAATGATCTTCACAGGAGGTAAAGGATTTCGATTTATTTCTCCTTTTGATTTTATAAGCATCTTGCCATATTTTGTATGTGTATGTGTTTTTATTGTACATATTTTCTACATGCACTGCCCCTTATGGGTTAATTAAATCCTAAAAATTTATAAAGTGGTCTTCTGTGTGCTAACCCTCTTAACTTCAGGAGAGACGTAGCATGTGTGATAAATCTTGTGCCCTGTATGCTTGCCTATTGCTACTAGTGCTGGCCTAGGGGTGCGAGATCACTTTACAATCAGTAATTCGGGGTGTAACTTTATAGCTGTATAGTCGGGCCAAGGCCCTAACAGTGTGACTGGGTATATTAACTGCTTGAGATCTGTATGTGTTGTCTGGCTATTTAGGACCAGTGGTGGCAGCTTTTCCAAAGACCCGTGTGAGTGGGTAAACGATTGTAGGAAGTACAATCACAATCCTGTCTGGATCAGGACATAAAACCACCTTGATTCATGACAATCCCTTTAAGTGCACAGCCGAAAGGGATTTAAAGTGGTGTTGGAGCAGAAGCAGGAAGGAAGTTGCCATTTCTTATAAGACTACTGATCAGGTCCCGCCTTGCCGATTTACATAGGCTACTGTTGTGGTATTGTCAATAGATGGGAATAGAGAAGGGCCAGTTCTACCGCTTTTGAGTATCTTCCTTGAATTTGATCACTGTCCCTGGACATGTAGGGAGTCTAGATGAGCCCCCCAAGCAATGGCGTCTGTTAATACAAAAGGTTGTGTGTGTCTCCAGGGTCAGAGGATCAAGCCACCAGAGCAGACTGCTATTGACTGATTCAAGGGAGACTTGTCCAGACTGTCAAGGATTGTGATCCAAGACATGTAACAGAAAAGGCTGGAGGGGAAGTTGAGCCCATGTCACGGTAGGAATTGCTGATTTAGGCCCAGAATCTTCATGAAATCTCAGGGATGCAGTTTTTTGTTGACAAAGCCAACAGAAGTGTGTTAATTTCTGTCGCCTGTCGGAGGGGAGAAAAATATTTTGTCCTGCACAGTCTAGACAGAACCCTGAGAATCTGCATCTGCTGGAGAAACCTAGGTTTGATTTCTCTAGGTTTACAATCCAGCCTAATCGAGCCAATAGGGCCATGTCACCAAGAGGTTGTGAATGAGTAGGAGATCTGTGTTCCCCGTTAATAAAAGGTCATCTAGATAAGGGAAAAATACAATTCTGTGAAATACTCACCTGTAGAATTGGTATTATAAGTATACAGTACGTCCTGCTCCAGATAGATTACTTACACTTGGGTTATCCTCCGCCAGATGGCGCTGCACTGCAGAGACATGTAAAACAGGCTCCTCCCGGCCCCTCAAATACCCGGAGACCCCACAAATCCCCAGCATTGAAAAGCAGTGAACGAGGAGCTGGGAGAATTTAACCACCCAAACTGGTAACTATAACAATAACAATCACCATACAGGGGACACAGAATAATGCAAAACCAAGGGTGGGGTGGAGCAGGACGTACTGTATACTTAAAATACCAATTCTACAGGTGAGTATTTCACAGAATTGTATTATTCTTAGTATACAGTACGTCCTGCTCCAGATAGATTACTTACACTTGGGACATCCAATAGCAGTGTCCATAAAAAAGGGTGGGATCCCCAACACAAAAGGTAACAGCAGACAGTTTAAACCACTGCCACCTGCAAAACCTTGCGGCCAAAAACAGCATCAGCTGAGGCCATAACGTCAACCTTGTAAAACTTTGAAAAGGTATGAACAGAAGACCAAGTAGCGGCCTTGCAAACTTGTTCAACAGAAGCCTGGTGCTCGAAGGCCCAAGAGGCACCAATAGCACGAGTAGAATGAGCAGTAAGGCAAAAGGGAGCACTCTCCCCCTTAGCAGAATAGGCCTGAATCACAGCCTGATGAATCCATTTGCTAATAGTAGACTTGGCAGGAGCCAAACCCTTACTGGGCCCAGAAGGGACCACAAAAAGAGCATCAGTTTTCCTGAAGGACGCAGTGACTACCAGGTAATACTTCAGACACCTGACCACATCCAAGGAATGCAAAACCCTTTCCTTAGCGTTGCTAGGATTAGGGCACAATGAAGGAAGAACAATATCTTGATTCAAATGAAAAGCAGACACCACCTTAGGCAGAAAGTCTGGCTTAAAGCGGAACACCACCTTGTCCTGGTGTCTCTCATAGTAGGCTGAACAGACAGAGCCGCCAACTCAGACACACGCCTGACCGAAGTAATGGCCACCAGAAAGACAAATCCCAAACAGGGACCATAGGTTTACGTGGGGGACGCACATGAGTAGGTCTTAACCAAAGAATGCTGAGCATAAGACTTCTGAAAGGAAACAAGACAGGGCAGAAACCTGACCCTTCAGAGTACTGAGTTGGAGTCCCGACTCCAACCCATGCTGTAAGAACTCCAGAACCCTGGGAACTGAAAAATACCATTTTGTGAATACTCACCTGTAAAATGGGTATTATAAGTATGTCACACACCCCCGCTTCAAAACATTCATTACATGTGGGTATACTGACCTGTAGATGGCGATCTTGCAGAGATAACAAAAAAAGGTAAGACCCTCCCTGCCCATAAATACCTGGGACCTCCCACTCATTCCCCAGTATAAAGATAGCAGTAAGATCAAGGGACCAGGAAAAGCCAATTAAAACTAACAAAGGTTCACCATATAAAGGATCCAGAATACAAAAGGTCAGGGTGAAGCGGGGTGTGTGACATACCTATAAAACCCATTTTACAGGTGAGTATTCACAAAATAGTATTATTCTAAGTATGTCACACACCCCACTTCAAGACATTCATTACATGTGGGACATCCAGTAGCAGTGTCCATAAAGGGCAGGGATCCAAAAAACAATGAAACAAGAAAGTTCCCGCACAGCCTCCTATGAATATATAAATAAATCTGGATGCTGGCTTGGGAGGTAACAACCCGCAGGGTTGATTAGGTCAAAGAAACAAGAATGGTGAGTAATCAGCCAAACTCACCGATATCTCCCTACTATCTGTGCATGATAGGCCGCTCAACAGAAAGCAATTATCTTACTGTACAAAAAGATTTTTATTATGAGCCAAGAAAAAGAAAACAAGACATACATTTAAAATACATGAATTAAAACCCCACTTGTGGGGTGTAACGGGACTTGTAAGGACTTTTTACGAAAGTATCTGTACATATCTTCTAATAAGGTGCAGTTATGCCGGCTATAATCACCAATATATGCATTTCCATATATATTTGAGTATTAACAATATTTATAAGAAATAAAATATAAAGATATAAAAAGGTATATTCAATGCCACGCGAGCTATCCCTCAGGTGCTATACAGTTGTGATAAGAGTGTTAGAAAACGTGCAAAAATGGATAATAAGAAAACAGTGATAAAAAGCAAAACAACACAAAAAGAGGGACATAGGTGTCCCAGTGGTGAAAAGAAATACTAGTGAGAGCCAAAATTTTTTAATGTGATTACAAGTGTGAAAATTGTGATAAAAGGGATAAGAACCCGGGCATGAATATCTTCATATATTTATCTGAATTAATGTATATGGTATGCATATATATATATATAAAGAGAAGTCACAATGTGCACAACTGCACTTCTGGTACAAAAATCAATTAGTTAAGCCTCAATATAAAGTGCAAACATAATTATGAAACAATGTACTTTACCAGATCATGCTGTCCAAGTCCACATGCACCCTCACAATGCCAGTACTGACGCGTTGCGTGGCAACCACTTGCGCCACTTCATCAGAGATCCAAAAAACAAGGCAACAAAGCACAAACTTAAACCACTGCAGCTTGCAGAACTTTGTGGCCAAAAACAGCATCCGCTGAGGCCCGAACATCAACCTTGTAAAACTTTGAAAAAGTGTGAGCCGAAGACCAAGTAGCAGCCTTACAAACCTGCTCAACAGAAGCCTGGTGCTGGAAGGCCCAGGACGCCCCAACAGCACGAGTAGAATGAGCAGTAACACGAAAAGGGGGAACCTTCCCCTTGGAGAATAGGCCCCAACAATGGCCTGGCGAATCCATTTACTAATGGAAGACTTGGCAGGAGCCAAACCCTTCCTAGGCCCAGAGGGCACCACAAAAAGGGCGTCAGTCCTACGAAAAGGAGAAGTAGCCACCAAATAGTACTTCACACAGCGAACCACATCCAAAGAATGCAAAACCCTCTCCTGGTCATTGCTGGGCTTAGGACACAAGGAGGGAAGAACAATACCCTGATTCAGATGAAAAGCAGAGACCCCCTTAGGAAAGAAATATGGCTTGAAGCGGAAAACAACCTTGTCCTGATGCCTCTCAAAGTAAGGATCCTTAATAGATAAGGCTGCCAACTCCGAAACACGCCGAACAGAAGTGATGGCAACCAGAAAAACAACCTTCTGAGTAAGCGTAGAAAGTGCAATATCCTGCAAAGGTTCAAAAGGAGGACCCTGCAAGGCGGACAAAACCAAATTCAAATCCCAAACTGGGAGCAAAGGCTTCCTAGGAGGCCACACATGCGTAACCCCCTGGAAAAAGGTCTTAACCAGAGGATGAAGAGCAAAAGACTTTTGAAAGAAAACCGCCAGGGCATAAACCTGCCCTTTCAGCGTACTAAGTTGCAAACCTAGGTCCAGACCATGTTGCAGAAATTCCAAGACCCTCGGGATAGAAACGCCCTGCAAGGCAAGGCCCTGACCTCACACCAATCAATATAAGACCTCCAAGTCCTATAATAGATGGCAGAGGAAGACTGCTTTCTAGCCCTAACCAGCGTCTGAATGACAGCATCAGAAAGACATTCCTCCCTCAAGATGGAGGTTTCAGCAACCACGCCGTCAGAGCCAGCTTTGGTAAATTGGGTAGAGCAGTGGACCCTGAGTGAGCAGATCCGGAAGAAGGGGCAGGTCTAACTGATCCTCTGCCAACCTTACCACATCTGCGAACCAAACCTGTCTTGGTCACTTTGGAGCCACCAGGATTGCTGACGCGCCCTCTAGGGCCAGCTTGCGCATCACTCTGCCCACCATGGGAAACGGAGGGAACAGGTACAGAAACCCCAGATTCCTCCAGTTTAGAGACATGGCATCCGCTGCCAGAGCCAGCGGATCCCACGAGAGAGACACAAATGCCGGGAGCTTGTGATTGTGACGAGAGACAAAGAGGTCCACCTCCGGAGTCCCCCACCAGTGGCAAAGCGACCGAAACACCTTGGGGCTGAGCGACCATTCCCCCCGGCGAGATGACCCCCTACTCAGGGAGTCCGCCTCCGTGTTCTCCACTCCCGGAATGTACACTGCCGAGATGCATGGGACATTGCCCTCTGCCCAATCCAGTATAAAAGACACCTCCCTGAGGGCCCGCCTGCTGCGAGTCCCTCCCTGGCGATTGATGTAGGCTACCGCCGTCCGATTGTCCGACCAAACCTGAACCGGTAGTCCCCGTAACTGAGGAGTCAAGTGAGCCAGACCCAACCTGATGGCTCTCAACTCCAGAACATTGATGGGATCGTGAGCCTCCAGAGGCCCCCACAGTCCCTGAAAAAACTGAAGATCCTTCCAAAATCCCCCCCAACCTGACAGGCTGGCATCCGTGGTGACCGTCTCCCAACGAGGGGTCAGAAAGGATCTGCCCCTCGTCAGATTGCTTGGTTTCAGCCACCACCGAAGGGAACGCTGCACCCGGGGGGACATCAGAAAGGATTGATCCAATGACAGCAGGGACCCGTCCCAGGCCGCCAAGAGATGGAGCTGGAGCGTCCTTGTGTGAAACTGGGCAAAGGGAACCGCCTCGAACAACGCCACCATCAATCCCACCAGTCGCATCCCTAGCCAGATGGACGGGCGGGGGATGGATAGAAGACGCCGAGTCAATTCCTGAATCAGAAGAACCATGGCTCGGGGGAGAAACACCCTGGCCTGAGAAGTATCCAGAGACTGAGGGAAGACGCCATGATGAGAAGATCGTCCAGATAGGGCACGATGCGGATACCCCTGGCTCTGAGGATGGCCATCACTCCTGCCAACACCCTTGGAGCCGAGGTAAGGCCACAAACTGAAAATGCAGATTGTCCACGACAAACCTGAGGAATCTCTGGTGTGCCAGAAATATTGGAATATGCAGGTAAGCATCCTTGATGTCTATGGACGCCATGAAGTCCCCCTGACGAAGTGAATGGATGGCTGAGCGCAGAGTTTCCATACGGAACTTCCGGGGATGGATGAACCTGTTGAGCAACTTCAGATCCAGAATGGGACGCACGGAACCGTCCTTCTTGGGCACCGTGAACAAATTGGAATAGAAGCCCAGGCCCAGTCTAAGAGGGGCACCGGACGGATGACAGCCATGTCCACGAGACTTGCAACTGCCGCCCGAAGCCCCTGGGTGGCCAGAGGATCTGACGGCACCCGAGACCTGAGGAATCTGTGAGGGGGCCGGAACTCGAACTCCAGATTGTAACCGGAATACACCACTTCCTGAATCCACCTGTCCGAGACCTCTTGGACCCAGACCTGTGAGAAGAGTTGCAGCCGCCCCCCCCCCCCCACCCGCAAGGGTGAGGGCGCCCCCTCATTGCTGAGCCAGCTTGGCAGTGGCTCTAGGCTTGGAGCCCCAACTGTGTCCTGGACGGGCCCGACCCCTGCCCCTAGGTCAGGAATCGCCTCTGGACGAAGGGAAGGCCGAACCCCTGCAAACTCTAGCCCCACGAAAGGACTGAGAGAAGGAAGCCGCCCCACGAAAGGAATGAGAGAAGGAAGCCGCCCCCCGAAAGGGGCGACGCTGCTTCTTACGCTGAGGTAACTTACCTCCCTTTGCCACCGAATCCAATTTTTCTCCAAAAAGCCGCAACCCCACAAAGGAAAGGGCCGTGAGCGACTTTTTGGACACAAAATCAGCCGCCCACTGGCGTAACCAAACCGACCGGCGGATAGCCACAAGCAGGGCCGCAGCTCTGCTACACATCACCAATGTGTCATCCAGGGCGGACAGCACAAAGGACAAAAAATACAATTCTGTGAAATACTCACCTGTAGAATTGGTATTTGTATACAGTACGTCCTGCTCCAGATATAGTACTTACACACTTGGGTTATCCTCCGCCAGATGGCGCTGCACTGCAGAGACATGCAAAACAGGCTCCTCCCGGCATCTCAAATACCCGGGGACCTCCCACAAATTCCCAGCATTGAAAAGCAGTAAACAAAAAGCCGGGAGAATATAACCACCCAAATCACCATACAGGGGATAAAGAAAAATGCAAAACCAGGGTGGGGTGGAGCAGGACGTACTGTATACAAATAATACCAATTCTACAGGTGAGTATTTCACAGAATTGTATTATTCTTAGTATACAGTACGTACTTGCGGCCAAAAACAGCATCAGCTGAGGCCCTAACATCAACCTTGTAAAACTTTGAAAAGGTATGAACAGAAGACCAAGTAGCGGCCTTGCAAACTTGTTCAACAGAAGCCTGGTGCTGGAAGGCCAAAGAGGCATCAATAGCACAAGTAGAATGAACAGTAAGGCGGAAGGGAGGACCCTTCCCCTTAGCAGAATAGGCCTGAATCACGGCCTGACAGATCCATCTGCTAATAGAAGACTTGGCAGGAGCCAAACCCTTCCTGGGCCCAGAAGGGACCACAAAAAGAGCATCAGTTTTCCTGAAGGACGCAGTGACCACCAGGTAATACTTCAGACACCTGGCCACATCCAAGGGATGGACCCTTTCCTTAGCGCTGCTAGGATTAGGGCACAATGAAGGAAGAACAATATCATGATTCAAATGAAAAGCAGACACCACTTCAGGCAGAAAGTCCAGCATAAAGCGGACCACCACCTTATCCTGGTGTCTCTAAAAGTATGGGGGCTGGATAGACAGAGCCGCCAGCTCAGACACACGCCTGACCGAAGTAATAGCCACCAGAAAAACAACCTTGAGGGTAAGAACAGCCAGAGCAGCATCCTGAATAAGAGCAAATGGAGCACCCTGCAAGGCAAACCAAACCAGGTTCAAATCCCAAACAGGGACCATAGATTTACGTGGGGGACGCACCTGAGTAACTCCCTGAAAGAAAGTCTTAACCAAAGAATGCTGAGCAAAAGACTTCTGAAGAAGACAGACAGGGCAGAAAACCTGACCCTTCAGAGCACTGAGTTGGAATCCCGACTCCAACCCACGCAGTAAGAACTCAAGGACCCTGGGGATTAAACACCCGACATGGAAGAGACCTAGACTCACACCAGTCAAAGTAGGTACGCCATACCCTGTAATGGATGGAAGAAGAAGTTTTCTTCCTAGCCTTTACCATGGTCTCAACCACCGAGGCGGACAAGCCTTTCTCCATCAAGATGGAGGTTTCAGCAGCCAGGCCGTCAAGGCCAGAGATTATAAATTGGAATGGCGTAAGGGGCCCTGAGTGAGCAGATCTGGCACCCTTGGCAGAACGTACTGGTCTACTGCCATCTGCACCACGTCTGCGACCCACACTCTTCATGGCCCCTGGGGGCTACCAGAATTGCTGGCACCCCTTTCCAGAGCAATCTTGCGCAGAACCCTGCCCAGCAGGGGGAATGGAGGGAAGACATACAGAAGCCGAAAGTCCTGCCATGACATTGCTAGGGCATCCATGGCCAAGGCCAGAGACAGGGTATGGGACAGGGAGACAAAGGCCGGGAGCTTGTGATTGTGATGGAACGCAAACATATCCACATCTGGTTGGCCCCAACGGTGGTACAGAGATTGGAACCCCCTGTTGCAGAGGATCTGCCAGCAGATTTTTCACCCCCGGAATGTACACCGCTGATATGCAGGGAAAATTGGCCTCCACCCAGGTCAGGATCAGAGACACTTCCTGGAGGGCTCTCTTGCTCCGGGTCCCTCCCGAACGATTGAGGGAGACAACTGCCGTCTGGTTGTCCAAGCGCCAACTGAACAGGCAGGCCCTAAAGATGAGTAGTCAAGCGAGCCAGAACTAACCGGATCGCTCGCAGCTCCAAGATACTGAGGGCCCCACCTCCCCTGGAACCGCACGGACTTCCAAACCCCCCCCCCCCCCAACCTGATAGACTGGCATCCGTGGTGACAGTCTCCCAGGAAGGGGCAAGAAAGGATCTGCTCCCCAACAGGTTCCTTGAGTCCATCCACCACAAGAGGGACCTCCTGACCGGGGGGAGAGCACACAGACCCTGTCCAGGGACGCTGGGTCCTTGTCCCATACAAACAATAGGAGAAGTTACAGAGGCCTCATTTGGAACTGAGCATAAGGGACCTTTTCGAAGGACGCCGCCATCAGGCCCACCAGCTGCATTCCCTGCCAGATGGAGGGATGGGGACAAGCAAGGAGGGACTGAGCCTGTGCAATCAGATTATCCACCTTCTGCTGAGGAAGGAAAATCCTTGCCTGAACTGTATCCAGATTCATTCCTAGGAACGGAGTTACCAAGAAAGGGGACAGTGAGGACTTGGGGTGGTTGATCACCCAACCAAATGACTCCATAGTGGGCACCACCAGCTGAGTATCCAACTCTGCCTGATGCAGAGACTGTGGAAGTGAAGAGGATGTCGTCCAGATAGGGAAGCACGTTGACACCCTAACAACTGAGTAGAGACATCACGCCAGCCAGCACCTTGGGGAACACCCTGGGAGCTGAAGTGAGGCCGAAGGGCAAGGCCACAAACTGGTAATGTTAATCCATCAGAGTGAACCTGAGGGACTTTTGATGACCTGGTAACACAGGAATGTGAAGGGAAGCATCTCTGATGTCCACAGAAGCCATGAAATCCCCTTGGCGCAGGTAACAGATGGCCGAGCGCAGAGTCTCCATGTGAAAGCGCCTGCCCTTGACAAAAAAAACTTGTTAAGAATCTTTAACCCTTCTAGTGCGAGCTACGTGAGTCTCACGTAGCTGCCTCTCCAACCGTTAAGTGCCAGCTATGTGAGACTCACGTAGCTGACATTAGAGCCCCACAAAAAAAAAAAAAGTATAAAACATACAGACTTACCTTACCCCTCATTTGAAAGGGCCAGTGATTCTGTACAAGAATCACCTGTTTGATTTCCACCCCCGGGCCTCTGATCTTCAGGAGGTGGCCCGTAATAGCAACCCCCCGCCGCCGCCATCTGCAAGGAAAAAAAAAAAGTAAATGACATTTACTCACCTCGCAGCGCGATGGCTCTCCCCGGGTCTTCTCTTCACCAGGGGGGGGCTCCGATCCACCCCCTGGGCTTTCGACGCTTCGGGTGAGGGCCCAGAAACAGGCCCTCACCATCCTCTTCGGCCGGCGCTGGCCCCGCCCCCTAGCACCGCCCCTAGCCCTGCCCACTTGATGACGTCATCCCGCTCCTCGGGTTACCGCCACCCGGGCTCCGATCTGTCAGTTGTCGGTAGCAATCGGAGCAGTGAGGGTGGCAGGCAGGGAGGCTCTAATCTCCCTGCCTCCCACCCTCCCTGCTCTGATCACTACCGACAACTGTCAGCCGCAGCAGCGCGGGACACTGGATGGGAGGTAAGTATAAGTAAAAAAAAGAAAAAAAATATTTTGTGTCTGTTTTTTTTACTTTTAACTATTAGTGAACTGGTAAGGGGTCCATGAGACCCCTTATACCAGTTCACAAGGCTCTGGGGCTGGCGATCACCTGCGGCTAGCAGGTGACTTGCCATAACCCCCAGCCCCCCCATTACCTGCCTCCCCAATGGGCGGGGGGGGGCAGAAGGGCCCGGGCCACTTAGTGGCTATGTGGGCTAGTAGCCTGCAGGGCCAGGGGCCACCAACGCTGGCCCCTGCGCCCTGTTCTACAAGCCCCCATAGCTGGTCCGGGTCGGTAATGCTGGGTAAGGGGGACCCTACGTCATTTTTTTAAAAAAATTAACCCCTTACAACTATGCAATCATATTGCATAGTTGTATCCTATCTGAAATCTCCTAAACTGCTGTTTCAGTTTGGGGGAGTTTCCTGGGCAGGAAAGGGTATCTACCAATAGATATGTGTTACCGTTGTAACCGGGAGAAATAGGGCTTTCACACGCAATAATATTTTATTAACAAACTTACATTTTTATATAAAAAAAAAAAAACACACTACAAATTGCAAAAAATAGTTTCTTTTTTTGCACATATTTCACCCAAAAGTATTGAGAATACACTAAAAAAAGGCCAAACAAGACATTTCATGTTGAAGCCCAGACTCTGCTGAAAAAAACAATCTATAATTTTCCTGGAAAATCCCTGGAAATCCCTTCAAAAATTCAGGTTGAACACGTGTAGCGCAAAAACGTGAAAAGTAGTCTGGCAACAGAGCGTGACAAAAAATCTCGGTAGGCTGGGAGAGGATTTAGCTTTTGGGGTCCCAGGAGGAGCCAGGACGTCCACGTCCTCTGCCTCTACCCCAGAAATCTCCCCGGGCCCCAGGGAAGGATAGCCCCCCCCTTCCCTGTCTTGCATCACGGTAAGGGGAGGAGAAGGAACCCTGACCCCTAAAGGGCAGAGGTTGCCGCCTGCGCTGGGGTAACCTGCCTCCCTTAGCAAAAAGCTCCAGGCAGTCTCCAAACAGATGCAGTCCTTTAAAGGGAAAACCAGTGAGGGCCTTCTTGGCAGCATTGTCAGCGGCACACTAGCGCAGCCAAACCGGAGCGGCGCACAGCCACCACGAGGGCAGAAGTTCTGGCACACATTCTGATGGTGTCATCCAATGCTGACAGGACAGAATTTACACAAAACATCAACTAGAGAGTGCAATAAACACCTCACAAGGTCAGGGGAATTCATGACAGAGGCGTTAGATAGCCCTAGGATCGGGGCATCCAGCTCGGGGGGGGGGGGGGGGGGGGGGGAAGGCCAACCTTTACCCACCTCAGCAGGAAAGGGATACTTCTAAAAGGTAGCACTCACCACACAGGCCCCAGTGAGATATGAACTCACGACCCCTGGTTTACAAAACCAGTGCTCTAACCCCTGAGCTATGGAGCCCGACTATCCCAAATCTTTGGAGCCCCGGGAAGTTTACTGGGGCGCTCCCGTTCCTTGAGCACAAGGTTATGGAAATGTGCCTGCCCTGGAATTTCCAGACGTGATTTTGCTGTATGGCAAAGCTCCCCTTTTTTTGCCTGGGAGCCTCAACAGGGAGAGAGATCGACAGAAACTCAAGGTCTGGGTCAATAATCTGTCAGTGTCATCCGGGCCCAGGGGTCAGAGCCAGAATCGTCATGACCCATTGGTCTCTCATCAGATGAGCCTGAATCAGAAAGGAGCTCCCCTTCATCAGCAGGGGTATAGCCACACAGATTCATAAACTCCTCAGTACCCATAGGGAACACAGTAACATTAGGCGTCAAGTGCCGCTTCTTACCAGGGCCCTTACGCTCTAAAGACCTCACAATAACCTGTTCAACAGTAGCCAGTCTAGAAGACACATCAGGCTGAGAATCCCCACTAGTATGCAACTCAACGGGAGTGAGATTTTAAGCATGGGGAGTAGGTGAAGTAAAACGAGGCGCAGCCACTGGCAGGTCAGATTGCAATGCAGGCACCTGCTCAGCACAGGGTACACAGACCCGTGCCTTGTCAGCGTCAGCACGAAGCTGCCCATGTGCTACACACAGCCGGGCTTGTCCCAAAGGGAACCCGGTTCCTGGGATGCCTCCATATGGTGATTATTAGGCACGATATGCCAGTAGGGATTTACGCTATAAGCAACCCTGGATGTCCCAATGACCCGCTAAGTGGGAGTAATTATACAAGGCCCAATTATCAATTACACCGGGCCGGAAGAAGTCAATGGCTTCACCCGTCTGGAAGACACAGTGGGAAGAAGAGGTTTTATAAGCAAACACACTACAATGAGTATAACACCGCCCGCGAGGGCACTTAAGACCGAGGTAAGTGTAACCGCGACTCGCACGCGCTGACAAATTGGCGCCAAGAGTACCTCGAAGGGCGGGCCGTGACGCAGGGCGCGCCAAGCAAGGCCCCGCCCCCCCACCGAAGAGCGCAAAGCTCACAGACAAGCAGCCAATGATAACGCAGAAACGTCTGAGGTAATGCCGGCATTTGCAATAGTAAAAAAGACAAGTCAGCGCGGCAGCAGACACCACATATACTAGTCAAAAGACATGACAAAACGCCATAAGCACGAATCATGCTACACGCTAACCCACACAACCCCCCCCCCTTCTTTTCCTCCCGAAGGCTACAGGGAGAATGAGGGAGGATGGCGGCCCTTTGTACAGGACCCACCGCTACACGGGGCATGGGGCAATAATGCGGGAGGGGCATCCATAAAGACTCACCATCAGCCTATACCGCCTACCCTTTGGTGGGGGCCTGCAGTGGAGCAACGCTCCATGGTGCTGCCTACCTTCACCCGACCAGCGCAGCCCAGGCTGGGAGGCACATCACACGAAGGACGGGTGGGAATAGTCCAACAGGGCCGCAGGCTTAAAAGCCCAGCTCACCTGCGAGAGAGTGATACTTCATGTCTTCGCAGTAAGCACTGCAGAGAAATCTGGGGATTTGTGGGAGGTCCCCGGGTATTTGAGGGGCCGAAGGAGCCTGTTTTGCATGTCTCTGCAGTGCAGCGCCATCTGGCAGGGGATAACCCAAGTATAAGTACTATATCTGGAGCAGGACGTACTGTATACTAAGAATATAACTCACAGCGCTTAAGGTCGGGAAACTCCTCACTAGCCGGGTCAAGCCCGGAAGAGGTCAACAATCCGCTAACAACCGACCTGGCAGCTACCAATACAAGCGCAGAAGCGCAAGGCCGATCCAACACTGGCAAAACCATGACAAGCCATCTGGTCAATGCGTTTATCCTCACCATCCTTGAGAGTAGTGCACTCTGGAGAATGGAGGACTGAGGAACTGGACAACCCCAAAACAGGAGCATCCACCATGGGGGGAGACGACCAGTGCTTCGCCGCGTCCGCCGGAAAGGGATATTTCTTGTCCCAACCCAGTAGGACACCCGGAAGCCGAGTCGGCCTCTCCCATTCCTTGAGAATGATACCATCAAAATGCTTTTGATAAGGAAATTCCAAGCGCGGCTTGGTCACTTCAAAGAACTCCCCCTTCAGCGGAGGAGCCACCTCGGGGGGAGAAATAGCCAAGACCTCAAACATATGAGCCAGGACCCTAAAGGTATCCAAGGAATCCCCCTGGCCCTGCTCGGTATCAGTGCCCACAAACTGCTGATCATCGGAGTCATCAGACTCCTCATACAGCTCCCCTTCCTCACGCGGGGAGCAATCAGACCAATCCAGGGAATCAAAATCCTCCCTATCAAAGGCCTGCGCAGCCGTATACAAATGTTTTCTCTTTGCCGTGGCCTTTTTAGCAATGGCACTGGAAAACAATTTTTCAAGATTGGCCAATCTGGCACACACCTCAGATTCCGACTCCCCGCCAAGCAACACGTCACAAGGGGTACATGTCAAGCGAGGGGGAGACGGGGAGGAGACTGGCGGAGCAGAACCGGACGCTGGAGATCCGGTCTGCCGTGTAATAGACCACTGCGCACAGGGTACACAAAGAAATACATCATCCCCCAAAAGGGATACCCCACACCCCAAACAGCCTGGATTGCCCCGAGGGGGGGCACAAGTATCCGGGGATGCCTCCATACGGTGATTTTTTAATAGATATGTGTACAATGCTCCGAGGGAATTACGCAGTAATGCAACCCGGGATACCCATTTAAGTCCCGAGTGGGAGGAATTTTAAGCCAACTAAATTTAACCAGGGAGAATTTAACCTTAGGACCGGGAGAATCCCCCTTTAATAGTATCAATGGTCCACCTAGAACACACAAAAAAAAAAAAAACACACCCTCAGACCATGCTGGCAATGTCCAATAAGGAGTTAATGATAGAACATCTGATGGCCACAGGCCACTCACCCGACCTTCGCCCCACCTGATTACCGCACGCCAGGCAGGAGGAACAGTGGGGACACGTGAAGAGCAGTAGGAGGAGGGAGGGCGGGCGCGGTTCGTGCCCGGCCCCTCCCCCGTATCTCCCGGGAAGAACAACAGCGCCCGCAGCAAGGGGGCGAGCTGTAGGCGCGCGCGCTGGCGCCCGGCCCCCCACCAAGAGGAGGAGAAGCGCCTCATGGGCGCCCACAGGCGCCATTTACCGCACGCCGGAGGCCGGCGCCGCGGCCTGCCAGCGCCAGTCTGATCACACACACAGTTAAAGCACCAAACACACACACATAATAAAGAAATCAATCCATAAGGGACCCGGCCCCCACCCCCCCCCCCCCCATAAGGGTATCCGGGAGAGGGGGAATCCAAGCCAGGGTAGGGCCAAGGGACGGGGCATCCCAAACCGAGATCACCAACCCGGATAGCCGCTTACCCCTTGTTATGGGGTCAGTATACCCACATGTAATGAATGTCTTGAAGCGGGGTGAGGACATACTTAGAATACACCCGACAGGGAAGAGACCTAGACTCACACCAGTCAATGTAGGTACGCCATACCCTGTAATACATGGAAGAAGAAGTTTTCTTCCTAGCCTTCACCATGGTATCAACCACCGAGGCGGACAAGCCTTTCTCCATCAAGATGGAGGTTTCAGCAGCCCGGCCGTCAAAGCCAGAGTTTGTAAATTGGGATGGCGTAAGGGGCCCTGAGTGAGCAGATCTGGCACCCCTGGCAGAACGTACTGGTCTACTGCCATCTGCACCACGTCTGCGAACCACACTCTTCTTGGCCACCAGAATCGCCGGCACCCCTTCCAGAGCAATCTTGCGCAGAACCCTGGAGGAAAGACATACAGGAGCCAAAAGTCCTGCCATGACATGGACAGAGCATCCGTGGTCGAGGCCAGATGATCCTGAGACAGGGAGACAGGGAGACAAAGGCCGGGAGCTTGTGATGGGACGCAAACAGATCCACATCTGGTAGACCCCAACGGTGACACAGGGACTGGAATACCCTGTTGCAAAGGGACCACTCTTCCCTGACGAGAGGTCCCCCTGCTCAGAGAGTCTGCCAGTAGATTCTCTGCTCCTGGGATGTACACAGCCGAAATGCATTGAACATTGGCCTCCGCCCATGTCAGAATCCGCAACACCTCCTGCAGCGCCCCCCTGCTCTGGGTACCTCCCTGATGGTTGATGTAGGCAACCGCGGTCCTGTTGTCTGAACGCACCGGTACAGACAGACCCCGCAGGTGGTCGGTCAGCTGATCCAGTACCAATCTGATCGCCCGTAGTTCCAAAATGTTGATAGGTAAGTGGGCCTCCCCCCCCCCCCTGGAACCGCAGAGACTTCCAGAATCCCCCCCATCCTGACAGACTGGCATCCGTGGTGACCGTCTCCCAGGAGGGGGCCAGAAAGGACCTGCCCCCCCAGCAAGTTCCTGGAGTCCAGCCACCACGAAAGGGAACGCCTGACCAAGGGGGGGGGGGGAGCACACAGACCCCGTCCAAGGACGTTGGGTCCTTGTCCCAAACCGAAAGAAGGTGGTTGTAGAGGCCTCAAATGGAACTGAGCAAAAGGCACCGCCTCGAAGCACGCCACCATCAGGCCCTCCAACTGCATTCCCTGCCTGAGGGAGGGATGGAGACACGACAGCAGGAACCTCACCTGCGCAGTTAGAGCTTCCACCTTCTGTTGAGAAAGGAATATCCTTGACTGAACCGTATCCAGAATCATTCCCAAGAACTGGGTCACCGAGGAAGGGGACAGAGAAGACTTGGGGTGATTGATCACCCAGCCGAAGGACACCACCAGCTGAGTGTCCAACTCTGCCTGCTGTAGAGACCGAGAGGTGATGAGTATGTCATCCAGGTAGGGCAGCACGCAGATGCCCCTTGACCTCAGAGACATCACCCCCGCCAGCACCTTGGTGAACACTCTGGGAGCTGAAGTGAGGCCAAATGGCAAGGCCACAAATTGGTAATGTTGATCTTCCAACGCGAATCTGAGGAACCTTTGGTGTCCTGAAAACACAGGGATGTGAAGGTTAGTCTTTGATGTCCACAGACGTCATGAAATCCCCTGGGCGCAGGGAGCTGATGGCCGAGCGCAGAGTTTCCATGCGAAAATGCCTGTTCTTGACAAATTTGTTGAGGATCTTTAAATCCAGAATGGGCCTGACTGACCCATCTTTTTTGGGAACTGTGAAGAGGTTGGAGTAGAACCCCTTGCCTCTTTCTCTTAAGGGGACCCTGCAAATGACACCCAGACCCAGAAGGCCTTGCACGGCCTGTGCCAACACCTGAGCTGAGACAGGGTCCTGGGGGATCCGGGACCTGATGAATCTTGGGGGAGGCCGCACAGCAAACTATCTTGTAACCGGAGGACACTACCTCCTGAATCCACCGGTCTGAGACGGGATGCCTCCAGACGTGAGCAAAGTGCTGTAGCCGTCCCCCCACCCTCACTGGCGAGGGCGCCCCATCATGCCTGAGGGGGCTTGGGAGAGGATTTGGGCTTAGACCCCCAGGGGGAGCCAGGACGTCGCCCTCTGCTCCTATGCCAGGAATCTGCACGAGCCCCCGCAAAGGACACCCCTTTTCCTTGTTTAGCACCACGGTAGGGGAGTGAAAGGGAGCCCTGGCCCCGAAAGGGCCGAGACTGCCACCTGCGCTGGGGTAACTTACCTCCTTTAGCAAAAAGGTTTAGGCGGTCCCCAAACAGGCGTAGCCCCTTAAATGGAAGCCCAGTGAGGGCCTTCTTTGCAGCATTGTCAGCAGCCCACTGGCGCAGCCAAACCGCGCGGCGTATAGCTACCACCAAGGCAGAAGTTCTCGCACACATCCTGATGGCATCATCCAAGGCAGATAGGATAAAGTTTACAAACACATCACAGTTAGACAGTGCATTAAACACATCAGGTAGCAAATCATCAGGAGCACCGTCACCGTACACTTCTAATCAGGGACCTGAGCACCACAGATGTAATGGCCGAGGCTCCAAACCGGGCGAAGCGCCGTCCCCACAAATGCAAAGGCATGGCACGCCAATTGGTCAATGCGCCGGTCCTCGGCATCCCGCAGAGTAGTAGAGTCAGGGGAGTGCATAACAGAGGTGTTAGACAGCCCTAGCATAGGAGCATCCACCTCGGGAGGGGATGACCAGCACTTGACCATGTCAGCAGGAAAGGGAAACTTTCTGTCCCAACTCTTAGGTATACCGGGAAGTCTACTGGGACGTTCCCACTCCTTAAGCACAAGATTATTGAAATGGGTTTGCTCAGGAAATTCCAAACGAGCCTTAGCAGTATGAAAAAGCTCACCCCTTTGCCTAGGAGTCGCAACAGGGGGAGCGATGGACAGAACCTCAAAAATCTGAACCAGCAGTCTGTCAGTATCATCCGGGGCCCAGGAGTCAGAGCCAGAATAGTCATGACCCCTGGGTCTCTCAACAGATGACCCTGAATCAGAGAACAGCTCCCCTTCGTCCGAGGGGGTATAGCCACATAGATGCAAAAACTCATCAGACTCCATAGGGAAAAGAGTGGCATCAGGGGTTAAGTGACGCTTTTTAGCAGTGGCCTTACGCGCTAAAGTATTAGCAATCCATTTTTCAACACTGGCCAGTCTAGCTGACACATCAGGCTGAGAATCCCCGCTTGTATGCAATTCAATGGGGGCGAGACTCAAGCTTGGGGGAGTAGGTGAAGTGAGACGAGGTGCAGGCCCAGCCACAGGAGGGGCGGATTGCAACATTAGCACCTGCTGTGCGCAAGGAACACAGACCCGTGCATTGTCGCCGCTAATAGGTGAGACCCCACAAGCTACACACAGCCGGGCTTGTCCCGAAGGAACCCCGGTCACATTATCCTGGGATGCCTCCATATGGTGATTATTAGGCACAATATGCCAGTAGGGATTGACGCTATAAAGCAACCCTGGATGCCCCAATGACCCGCTAGGGAAGTTGGGAGTAATTATACTAGGCCCAACTATCAATTACACCGGGCCGGGAGAAGCCAATGGATTCACCCTTCTGAAAGACACAATGAGAAGAAGGGGTGTCAGAACCAAACACACTAAAAAATGAGTATAAAGCCGCCCGCGAGGGCACTTACGAACCGCGGTAAGTAGAACCGTCACACACGCGCGCACGACCTGACAAAATGGCGCCGAGAGTACCTCAAAGGGCGGGCCAGAGCGGGCCGTGACGCAGAGCGTGAGTATAAAGCCGCCCACGAGGGCACTTACGGACCGCGGTAAGTAGAACCATCACACGCGCGCCCGACCTGACAAAATGGTGCCGAGAGTACCTCGAAGGGCGGGCCAGAGCGGGCCGTGACGCAGAGCGCGCCAAGCAAGGAACCGCCGCCCCCCCCCCCCCCCCCCCCCCCGAAGAGTGCAAAGCCCACAGACAAGCAGCCAATTAGAACGCAGAAGCGTCTGGGGTAACGCCGCCGCCCGGCGCGGAACATCCAAATGAAGAAAAAGACGCGCGCGCGCGGCGGCATTTGCAGTAGCAAAAAGACAAGTCAGCGCGGTGGGTGACACCACATATACTAGTCAAAAACAGACAAAACGCTGTATGCACGAATCACAATACACACTCACCCCCCCCCCTTCTATCCCCACCGAAGGCTACAGGGAGAATGAGGGAGGATGGCGGCCCTCTGTACAGGACCCACCGCTAAAGGGGGCATGGGCAATAATGCGGGAGGGGCATCCCATAAAGGCTCACTATCAGCTGATACCGTCTACCCTTTGGAGGGGGACTGCGGTGGAGCAGCGCTCCGTAAGCAAACACGGTGCCGCCTACCTTCACCCGACCAGCGAAGCCCAGGCTGGGAGGCACATCACACGAGGAACAGGTGGGAATAGTCCAACAGGGCCACAGGCTAATAGCCCCGCTCACCTGCGAGAGAGTGATAATTTCATGTCTTCGTAGTAAGCACTGCAGAGAAATCTGGGTATTTGTGGGAAGTCCCCGGGTATTTGAGCGGCCGGGAGGAGCCTGTTTTACATGTCTCTGCAGTGCAGCGCCATCTGGCGGAGGATAACCCAAGTGTAAGTAATCTATCTGGAGCAGGACGTACGGTATACTAAGAATATGGACATTTTCTGAACCCTCAGGACACTCATTGCGTCGGCCAGAATCTTGCTGAAGATTTGAGGAGCATAGGAGAATCCAAATGGCAAGGCCATATACTGAAAGTGCAGGACAGTCGAATCTAGGAGGATTGCAAACCATAGACATTTTCTGTCACCCTAAAATAAATGGTATATCTAGGTAGGTATCCTGTTAATTTATATTCACCATGAACTTGCTCTGAGCAAGTTTCTTATCGTAAAAATTTACTCCATTCTGAACTTTTTGATTCAGGGACTTCAGTTTGAGGAACATTCTAAAAAGTAGCTGAGGGTAGATATGGGAAAAGTAACCTGCTGAGGCCCAGGTAGTAATTCGATGACTCTCTTGTGAAGTAAAAATGTAACATTAAGGAAAAGTTCTCCCTTTTCCTGGGATATCGAGGCAATTTTGTAACCAATAATTTCTCTGGGGGTTTGGAATGAAGTTCCAGCTGATACCCCTGGGAAATCATTTGCAGAACAAAATGATTCGAGGTTATGTGCTGCCAAGTGACCAAGAAATGAAAAAAGTTAGCTAGCCTAAGGATCGGAGTCAGGAACGAGGCTCGTCAGGGAAAGGTGGGGGTTACAAATCAGGCTTGGCTTGCGACCCACCCCCCCTTATGCTGACCCCAAAGCTTCTTGGGTTCAGTCACTCTACCCTGTCATTTTAGGGGTCTTCAGTTGAGAAAACAATGCCCTCCCCTTTCGTCTGTTCCCGGATTCCGACTTCAGGGGAGGGTGTGATGAAACTGGCTGAGAGAAAACAGGAGTGGAGGAACAACAGAGGAGCTAGCCGCAACAACTGAAGGGGCTGTCCTCGCCAACAGATCTCAAGCATAGAGATAATGTCCATTTTCATGGATCCCACAGTTTCCAAGATAAAAGTAGCTGCCTCACCTCCTAACTTGTTATCAATGCAGGGCTGACAGAAAGGCCTGTTGCAGGACTCTAAAAGGAGGACCTGGCAACTAAAGCACGATTTGGCTAGTCTAGACTTCTAAGAAGAGACATTGCAGGTGCAAGCACAGCCTGTGCAGTGAACGAGGACCCAGACGTCCCCTAACCCAAATCGCTCCCTTCCCGGCCTGCCTCTGCACCCAGTATCAGGAGGCTATCACCTATGTGACCTGGGTGGACCCACAGATTCATGATTGCCGCCGACGCCACTGGATCCATTGTGCCCTACAACAGCACAGCTTAGGTCGGTGGGGAAAAGTAATGCCATGGACCCTTAGAGCGGCAGGAGGACTATCCTGTGGAAGCAAAGTGCGGGGTGGACATGACCACCCCAGGAAATCCTGGGGTTGAAAAACAAAAAAAGAAAAACCAGACAAAGTCATGTCCCAGCTGTTTCCTGGAGGGGAAACATAAAATACAAAGGACTGGGAGGAAGGGGTGGGGTGTTAAATTGCCCAGTTTTGTTTCTGCTTTCCAGGAGGAGCAGCCTTCTCTCAAGTGGCAAAGGGAGAAACATAATACAAAATACAGCTTTTTATCAACTCCCCACAAGTTTATTCTTCAGCTAGGTAAAGGTGGACAACTCCCATTCCATTGATCAGAAGATGATTGCTCAGAGAACTGCAGGCCCAGTCAAGTATATACACTAATTTTAAAGCAAACTGACATACAAATGGAACCAAGGTTGCATTCACTATAGCCCCTAATGACAAAGTCAATGCACAAAAAAATACAATTGTGAAATACTCACCTGTAGAATTGATATTATTTGTATACAGTACGTCCTGCTCCAGATATAGTACTTACACTTGGGTTATCCTCCGCCAGATGGCGCTGCACTGCAGAGACATGCAAAATAGGCTCCTCCCGGCCCCTCAAATACCCGGGGACCTCCCACAAATCCCCAGCATTGAAAAGCAGTGAACAAGAAGCCGGGAGAATTTAACCACCAAAACTGGTAACTATAACAATGATAACAATCGCCATACAGGTGATCCAGAATAATGCAAAAAAAACAGGGTGGGTGGAGCAGGACGTACTGTATACAAATAATATCAATTCTACAGGTGAGTATTTCACAGAATTGTATTATTCTTAGTATACAGTACGTCCTGCTCCAGATATAGTACTTACACTTGGGACATCCAATAGCAGTGTCCATAAAGTAGGGTGGGATCCCCAACAAAAAAGGTAACAGCAGGCAGTTTAAACCACTGCCGCCTGCAAAACCTTGCAGCCAAAAACAGCATCAGCTGAGGCCCTAACGTCAATCTTGTAAAACTTTGAAAAGGTATGAACAGAAGACCAAGTAGCGGCCTTGCAAACTTGTTCAACAGAAGCCTGGTGCTGGAAGGCCCAAGAGGCACCAATCGCACGAGTAGAATGAGCAGTAAGGCGGAAGGGAGGTTCCTTCCCCTTGGCAGAATAGGCCTGAATCACAGCCTGACAGATCCATTTGCTGATAGACTTGGCAGGTGCCAAACCTTTCCTAGGACCAGAAGGGACCACAAAAAGAGCATCAGTTTTCCTGAAGGACGCAGTGACTACCAGGTAATACTTAAGACACCTGATCACATCCAAGGAATGCAAAACACTTTCCTTAGCATTGCTAGGATTAGGGCACAATGAAGGAAGAACAATATCCTGATTCAAATGAAAAGCAGACACCACCTTGGGTAGAAAGTCCGGCTCAAAGCGGAACACCACCTTATCCTGGTGTCTCTCATAGTATGGGGGCTGGATAGACAGAGCCGCCAACTCAGACACACGCCTAACCGAAGTAATAGCGACCAGAAAGACAAACTTGAGGGTAAGAACAGCCAGAGCAGCATCCTGAATAGGCTCAAAGGGAGCACCCTGCAAAGCAGACGAGACCAAGTTCAAATCCCAAACAGGGACCATAGGTTTTCGTGGGGGAAGCACATGAGTGACCCCCTGAAAGAAAGTCTTAACCAAGGAATGCTGCGCAAGAGACTTCTGAAAGAAGACAGACAGGGCAGAAACCTGACCCTTCAGAGTACTGAGCTTTAGACCTGAGTCCAAACCATGTTGTAAAAACTCCAGAATTCTCGGGATTGAAAACACCCTACAGGGAAGAGACCTAGACTCACACCAATCAATGTAGGTACGCCAAACCCTATAATAGATGGCAGAAGTAGTTTTCTTCCTAGCCTTCACCATGGTCTCAACCACCGAAGCAGACAAGCCTTTTTCCATCAAGATGGAGGTTTCAGCAGCCAGGCCGTCAAAGCCAGAGTTTGTGAATTGGGATGGCGTAATAGGCCCTGAGTGAGCAGATCTGGCATTCTTGGCAGAACGTACTGGTCCTACTGCCATCTGCACCACGTCTGCGAACCACACTCTTCTTGGCCACCTGGGGGCCACCAGAATCGCCGGCACCCCTTCCAGAGCAATCTTGCGCAGGACCCTGCCCAGCAGGGGAAATGGAGGAAAGACATACAGGAGCCGAAATTCCTGCCATGACATGGACAGAGCATCTTGTGGCCAAGGCCAGAGGATCCTGAGACAGGGAGACAAAGGTCGGGAGCTTGTGACGGGATGCACATCCGGTAGACCCCAGCGGTGACACAGGGACTGGAACACCCTGTTGCAGAGGGACCACTCTCCCTGACGAGAGGTCCCCCTGCTCAGAGAGTCTGCCAGTAGATTCTCTGCCCCCGGGATGTACACAGCCGAAATGCACTGAACATTGGCCTCCGCCCATGTCAGAATCCGCGACACCTCCTGGAGGGCCCCCTTGCTCCGGGTCCCTCCCTGATGGTTGATGTAGGCAACCGCCGTCCTGTTGTCTGAGCGCACCTGCACAGCCAGACCCCTCAGGTGATGGGTCAACCGCTCCAGCGCCAACCTGATCGCCCTCAGTTCCAGGACGTTGATGGGTAAATGGGCCTGCTGAGGGCCCCACCTCCCCTGGAAACGCAGGGACTTCCAGAATCTCCCCCACCCCGACAGACTGGCATCCGTGATGACCGTCTCCCAGGAGGGGGCCAGAAAGGACCTGCCCCCCAGCAGGTTCCTGGGGTCCAGCCACCACGCAAGTGACCGACTGACCAAGGACGTTGGGTCCGTGTCCCATACTGACAGAAGGTGAAGTTGTAGAGACCTCAAATGGAACTGAGCAAATGGCACCGCCTCGAAGCACGCCACCATCAGGCCCACCAACTGCATTCCCTGCCTGAGGGATGGCTGGGGGCACGACAGCAGGAACCTCACCTGCGCTGTCAGAGCGTCCACCTTCTGTTGCGGAAGAAATATCCTTGACTGAACCGTATCCAGAATCATTCCCAGGAACGGAGTCACCGAGGAAGGGGACAGAGAGGACTTGGGATGATTGATCACCCAGCCGAACGACTCCAGGGTAGACACCACCAGCTGAGTGTCCAACTCTGCCTGTTGCAGAGACTGAGAGGTGATGAGTATGTCGTCCAGGTAGGGCAGCACGCGTATGCCCCTTGACCTTACCAGAGACATCACCCCGCCAGTACCATGGTGAACACCCTGGGAGCTGAAGTAAGGCCAAATGGCAAGGCCACAAATTGGTAGTGTTGATCTTCCAACGCAAATCTGAGAAACCTTTGATGTCCCTGGAAGACAGGGATGTGAAGGTAAGCGTCCTTGATGTC